>JAWNPM010000080.1:14800000-16000000 GCA_035047505.1 Drosophila parthenogenetica | reverse complement strand
AGTAATTAATATGATTGAAGATTTTGCTTTAATTGTTATTCTAAGTGCTAAGTGCTGTTATTATATTTTCCCTTATAGTTATGTATTTATTTTGTTTAATAATGTTGTTTTTAAGTATTATTACTACTACATTTTTATATAACTCTAATTATTTTTAATACAAAGGGGTCAGTATTATGATTTGATTATTATTATTGAAAGTTAGTTTTTTTTTTTCAACTATAATTGCTTTTATTATTTAGCTTTATATATAAATATTATTTTCGGGCTTAGTGATATTCTTTTAATTATTATTCTTATTCCCTTCTTATTTGTACTGCTAGTGTTTGTTATGAAAATTCTATTAGAGTTTTCCAAAGCTTTTCCACTACGACGCCTTCGAGCCCGTGCGATTGATAGTCAATTATTATGTAAGTCAGTCAGTCACCACAAAGTGTTTTTTTTATAAGTTTGAACAAAAATTAGTTATTAGTATTTAAACAATTTTTTTTTTAAGGCCTGACAACGGAGCAATTGCATAATTTGTGGAGCTCTAAAAAGATTATTTATTGCATTTTTTGTTTACGTAGAGTCGAAAAACAATACCAACACATTTTCCCAGCCACAAAAATCATTAAAATAGATTTTCACAAGTAAGAAAAGTACAGTCGAACGAGTCCGACCGTATAATACTCTTTGCTTTTATTTCCTTACAACAAAAATGACAATTTATAATCGAACATTCATATGTTTGTCTGTATGCACATACAAAATGATGTTATATGTATGCACATATATATGTATATATGTGTGTATGTATACTATTGCCGCCACACATGCATCAAAAGAGTTCAAATATATGCTTGTATGTTTCTGTCGCGCTCGCACTCATGCATTGACTTAAATATTAACTTTATAATCGGTATCTCTGTTGTTTATTGTTGGATTTTTATGCAACTTTCAGCATAGTTTTATATAATTTGTCTTCAAAGGAATCATAAATAATAATACTCTACGATAAGAAAAAATGCCTTTAAAACGGCATGCAAATTTAAAAATTTTATTTTTTTCTTAAGGCATGAGGGGGCGTGGCAACCAAAAATTTTAAATGGCAATGCATTTATACTGTCTCTAGGAACCTGCATACCAAAATTGGTATTTTTAAGTGCCGTAGTTACTGAGATATTCGCTTTAAACATCTATTTTTCCCGAGGTATGTCTAGTATTTTGCTCATTGTGGGCAAATGGGGCGTGGCATCAAAAAAAAAAAGATTCTTGTATTGACTGACTAAATATCGAGTCGATAGAGACCAAACTCGAATTTGTAGCTTTTACCATTTCTGAAATCTGTGTGTTCATACGGACAGACAGACGGACAGACGGACATGGCTATATCGACTCGGCTTGTGATGCTGATCTGCCACGCCTCCTTCTGCCTGTTACATACATTTGCACAAACCCAATATACTCTTGCAGAGAGTATAATAATAGTTTAAAGAGACGCGGAAAATCGCGCAAAATGTGATGAAAGAAAATTTTTAATTTTTTGGACTGACTTTCGGTGACAGACTTTTTCCACTGCGGGGCATGTATAAATATCATTAAGTCAAGTCAACTATAAATGCGTTAAGAAACCGTCAACAGATTTGGCTTCGGACACAGCTCAAAGCGCTGGTAAAGCTGTGTGTGAAACGCAGTTCAATGTACAGTACGCTCCGTATGGAATGGTACGCCTTCCTTAAGTTTGAAGTGAAATCGAAGGTTTTTTGTTTGCCACATTCGTTCAGCAAACTAATCAAAGCCAATGACAGCTGCCAACGAAAATAACGTGTTCACAACAGGCCATAAATCCGTATAAGTTTGAGATACAGCAACGATGAAATATGTACTCGGTTCCGGTTCTACAAAACTCAAACTGACCATAATAATTACATTTAAAATATTTGTGTTGATAAATACTCCATTCAACATAAATAATTGGAAATTCATAAATTGAATATTTTGCAAATATCAGATAAATCTAATGCATTTAATTATTATACTCTAAATATGACTAAAAAGACTTAAATGCTGTATATTTGAAGAATTTTGACTGTGAAAGTTTAAATGTTAATCAAGCTCATGTTTTGAAAAGTATACCCTACACATTCTGTAAGTAAGCAAAATGAACAACGTATGACTTTTTCCAACATGAATTAAAGTAGCCAATATCTATACATAAACTGAATCTAAACTGTGTCAGATACCTGTCTGCAAAGCCAGGCTTAAAGTTTTCAATTGTCTGGTGTTTGTAGAAAATCTCAACAACTAAACAGATAAAAGGATGCATTTCAGACCCCATATACTTCCCGTATATATGTATATTATATATTCTTGATCACTATTAAAAGTCGAGTCGATAAAGCCATGTCCGTCTGTTTGAATGAAGGTAAAATTTAAAAATATTTTTTTTCAGATCATAACTCGGAACCTACTTACCTTCCGTGACCAAATTTACATATTTTGTGTATATAAAACTATTCTCACCAACTTCCAAAGGAAAAATTGTTCAAAATTTGCTTATTTTCATTGTACAGTAGGCTATAGAGTCAATAAGAGGTCGTTTACTGTCGGTTCACTCGACTGCACCATTTTTTTTACTAGTTTTTTGATATTGTGGTTGTTGTTGCTGCGGCTATTCAGTTCAGTGTGTCACATATTATTTAGATATGGCTAAAATGGTGTCTCAGTTTTTGACAGGCAAATTACATAAGACTAAAATAAATCAACCCCCATTGGTGTTAGTTGTGACCAAAGAAATGTGTACAATTTAAAATAGAAGTGCAAATGGGAAAGAGGAAGAATACGTCGACGATTCGGAAAAGATGACAGAAATATCGGTGTCTAAGCCACGTTCCACTTCTGGTTTCTTTGAGCTCTTGAGGGTAATTAAAGTTTATGCCTGGACACCCATGGCCAATAGTCTACCACGTCATTGTCCAATGACACAACATGAACACCACCGCCAACAGCAACAACCACATTAAATACAACAACAACAACTTTATAAATATTTAGTCTTTAAGCCGTAACGGTAGCAACAACTGCCGAACAGCTTTTGGCAGCCATTGGATTCGGCTTCGTCTGGGTAGATCGTCATATATTTTAGGACCCGGTAATTAAAAAATGCAAAGAGTAGTTTTAGCTTGTTTTCAATAACAGAACACTTTGGAATATATTAAAAAAGCACGCCCATTCTGTATTTAATATTTTATTTTTACTCTGTACTGAAGCAATCATGTAAAGTGCAGAGAGAGAGGGAGATGGAGTACCGAGTACTGACAAGTTTATACAGAGTCTTTTACAGTTAACCCGTATGGGCAGCTACTGATTTTTTTCCTTAAATTCATTTTCAGATTGGCTCATTTGGTTACTCTGAAATTTGTCTGGCATTGAGAGCGTAACACCGACAACTATGACTGACGCTGACCACAAAATGCTTGACATTGAACCACATACATATCAAGCAACAATAACAACGACAAAGCAACAAAAAAGCCAAGTGCTTATTTAAAAATAAAGCTAATTAGTTGATGAGAAACGGGAAAATAATATGAAATGAGAAACTGATGTCGATGCATTAAATATTAATTGCATAAATTTTTGGAGCATAGATCATAACTGGGTTAGAACTAATTCCAAATAAAAACGATCCCATTAAATGATTAAGAAATTGTATGTGAAGTTTCTTTTTGCCAATTTTGTAATATGTACACTGTACATGCGTTTTCCAAACAAACACAATTTTTACATGTTTTCCAAAGTTTAAGCAATTTGGGACACAGGTGGAAAGCAACGTAATGTACTGGAAACAGCTAAAAATACAAAATAAATTCATAAAGTATCTCCTGCTTTACGCTACTTGATATAAATTGAACAAATTTCATGTGTGTTATAAACGCAAAGTTACAGCTAAAGTTGTTTATTTTTTGTGTTTCAACCTTAGTTAATTAAAGAAAATGAAAATGATTTTTTAATAAAAATTTATGAAAAGTTTTTAAACTGAGCATTTAAGTTCTTAGATTTCTTGTTTTCTTGGCTGTCAATTATGGTCAAGACGTAAACATTTTAGCCATGCTACTCAGGTTCGATTCACAGCACAAGATGCGGGAAAAATGCAGTCGAACTAGTTACGAAATGTTCGAAAAGCTCATTCATGTTCAGCTTGAGACACAATTTTCAAAATAAAAACAACAACAAAAACACATACACATACAGATAAATATACGTGTATAAATTTGTACCGCCAGCGTAGAGTGTGTTTTATTAGACCCCGTACTCTAAAATAGAGTAGAGGGGTCTAATAGGTTTGTCAAAAGTGTTTCCGACCTCATATAGTAACCGTAGACATTATAAATTCCTGATCAGCATCAACAGCAGTGACTATATTGCGATGTTCGTCTGTCCGTCTTTTAAACTAAAAGAGCTAGAGCCACCAAATTTGGAATGAAAGTCCGTCTATATCTTAGACAGATCAAGTTTTTTTTTAAATTATTGTTACGCCTGTTTCTACATTACCATCTAGTGGAATCCATGGAATCTAGTGGAGCTATCGTTATAAAATGTACACATTATATGTATGGTATCATTACAACTTTCCTTAACAAGTTTGATCCGGATCGGACAACTATAGCCCATAGCTTTCATAGAATAAGTCGGTCAAAATTAGTCACTTGTATGGAAAACACGCACTACGGTGTCTTTGACAGTCGGCTTCCACGACCGCTGTCTTTCGTACTTGTTGTGTGTGTCTGCCAAGAAACCGGTTCATGGTCCAAAAACAAAATAGTCAGCTATTAATGGTTTTACGATAGATACTCACACTGTGAGATACCAGGGCAACAAGTGCAACCAACTATCTGTGTCTCTAGTGGTTGCTGTATTTGTATGTCACTGCCTGTATCTGTATGTGTATCTGTTACTGTAACAAATGCAGCAGCTTCCAACAGTAAAAAATTTGGAAGCGAGCTCCAATTTTTAACGAGAAAAATGACCAAAATTAGAAAAAATTGTTTTACCAAAAACACCGTTAAAGTAAGAGAAATTAAAATTGAATTTAAATAATTAAAATTTTAAATAGAGCTTTAAAAATTGTGTATGAAACTTTGGGAGCACTTATGTCGATTAAAGTAACAGATGGGCTGAAACTTGTCTTAAAATTAGTCAGCAAGTTTGGCATTACTAAGTATTAATCAAATTTGAGAAATTTCTTTGGCAGAAAAACTATTTAAATATTATGTTACATCTACATTTGTTATATAAAATTATAAAATTTTAACAATTTATTAAATGTATTGTATAGTATTTAATTTGTCCTTAAAAACTTACTTACTTACATTACGTTTAAAGTTAAAATCTTATATAACTATGCTACAATTATAAAATAAATATATTTCAATTATTTTGAACTTATTTTATCAAAAACTAATTTATGTCATCAATTTTTTTCAAGGTATTTATTCAATATTTTAATTATTTTTATCGATGTGTTTAAATTTGTCACATGTCACTCAAAGTTTTTGTTATTTTAAGCTAATTAATATAAATAAGAAAATATAAAAATCATATTCACATCACACACAAACTTTCTAATCAAGCCTTTTTAATGATGATTATCTGCACGTTGAATGTTGAGTTTAATAAGTTCATGAAAGAAGCAACAAAATCACAAAAACACATAGACACGCACAAGTGTGCGTATTTTGGCCAACGGCTATTAACGGTTTGCAAGCCACTTGATTTTTTGGAGCTGCTGCTGCTTCTTTCAGCCAAACCTGTGAAAGTTTTCGTCATTATGATTTGAGTATGATGATTGTTATGAGTGTCTGATTTGGTTTCAATTTGTGTGAAATTTTTAACATCCGAAAAACTAGGAATGTCATGCATTTAAGGAGAGTAAACAAACCAACAGACTTTGAAATACGCATTTTACGCCAAATCGGCCTATTATAAATGCCAAAAGGCAACCAGGCTGTTTGGCTTTTGCTTGGATGATTATGTGACTGAGTATTTCGCTTAGTTTTATATATCACATAAATAGCGCCACTTGGCCACTTAACTGCTTGAAAAACAAATTGAAATTGTGGCTATAACTTGCTGATTAAAAAGTTATCCAAGCTGTATCCTCAAGTGATTCAAGTTATATATATATATATATATATATATATATATATATATATATATATATATATATAGTGCAACAATTGGCATTTGTGAACGGTTGCTCAACAATTAAATTAGCAAATTAAACACATTCAACAACTGATTTTTGTTTATTTATTTAATTATATGCAGTGAAAGTTGACACTAGTTCAATTTGTTTTTTATGTTTGTCAATAGTTTCTTTGCTATTTTATGCACTGGAATGCAGCTAAATAGAAAAAGTAAGAAAGGCTACAGTCGAGCGTGTCAACTACAAGAGACCCTGTACTTATTCTAGTGCGCATTTTCCATAATGTCGACCGATTTGTCCTGGTAGCTATAGGCAAATATTTGTTCACTCTGAACCAAACTGACCAATACACATACACGAATTTGCATGTACAAACAGACAAACATATGTATGTTCGGGTATGCTTAGTTTTTTTTTTATTTAAACGTGTTTTAATACGAACTATCTATTGTAATATTCGGATACCGATTTTAACATTATAATTGGAAAGAAAAGCAGAGAGTTTTATACGTGATCGACTGTACTTATCTTACTTGTTTAATATGAATCACTCTGCTTCTTATTCATGTTTTTTCTTTGTATGAAAAAACGGGCACTACTGGGGGTATGGGATCTTTTACAGTCGGCTCGAATGTAGCCTTTTTTACTTGTTTCAGCTGTTTATGCCAAGTTTTCGTTGCTAACTTATTTTGATTATTTAATTTTGGGTTTTTTTTTATGTCAAAAATTTGTATATCCACAACTTATGCGTATTTCTAACGGCAAACAACTTTCACAAGAATCAAGCCTAACAAGAAACTCAAGTTATTTATGTTTGCATAAGTTTTTTTTTCATTAGACAACACTTGAGCTTAACATAAGGCTTAAGCTAATAAAATAGTCAAAGTCGAGGTCAGGGTTCAGGCGAGAGCGTATTATGTTGATTTCTTAGTCACTTGTCGGGTTTATTGTCTGCTAAACTTGATCCCTAAACATTTTTATTGTTGTTATTTTTGTTGTAATTGTCGCTGTTGTTTTTGTTGTCATACATTTATACACAATGCACAAACATTGCTTGCAAGATCATATTTCATTAAGATTGCAAATACAATTGTAGAAATCAAATAACGGTCGTTTTGCCTCACTGGGTACTTGGTATTAAAAGGCAATCTTGGTTTTAGTACCGCATTTGTTAACGTGTTTTTAACTGTTGACTGATAAGAAGCCTTGTATTTGGCAAACTTGTTTGTCTTCGGAGTAGCTTCATTTGAGAGGGAATCTGACGCTGAAGCTGAGAAAAAATTGATTTCTGGCATATAGTAAATTGTGAGTTGTATTTAAAAACATTAAGTCATTGTTTAAAGCAGTTTTATATTTTCTCAGTGACACCGCTCACCTGTTACCAACGAACTGTATACACCGTTTAAATATACGATCATTAATGGCCCACGCAGTTTCGAACCTTTTCGCAGTAATAATTCTTTAATTTTTTTTGCCGCTTCTATTCATTTCACACATTTGTTACATATTAACAAGAAACATAATGAACAAGAAAGAAAAGTACAGTCGAACACGCCCGACCGTATAATACTCTTTGCTTTTATTCCCAATTATAATGCTCAAATCGGTATCCAGATATTACAATAAATAGTTCTTGTATTAGAACAAGTTAAAACAAAAACAAGTAAGAAAAGTACAGTCGAACACGCCCGACCCGTATAATACTCTCTGCTTTTATTCCCAATTATATTAGATAGTTTTTGTATTAGAACACATTACAACAAAAAAGACAATTTATAATCGAACATACATGTGTTTGTCTGTATGCACGTACAAATTCGCTTGACGTTATATGTATGCACATATTTGTGTATATATGTGTGTATAATATTAACTTTTTAATCGGTAGCTCTGTTGTTTATTGTTGGATTTTTTTGCAACTTTCAGGATAGCTTGATATGATTTGTCTTCAAACGAATCATAAATAACAATTCTGTACGATAAGAACAAATGCCTCTAAAACGGCATGCAAGTTTAAAAAAGTGGTTTTTTTCCTACGAAAAAAGGGGGCGTGGCAGCCAAAAATTTTAAATGGTAATGTATTTATGCTGTCTTTAGGAAAATGCGTACCAAAATTGGTATTCCTAAGTGCCGAAGTTACTGAGATATTCGCTTTAAACATCGATTTTTTTCGAGGTGTGTCTAGTTTTTGGCTTATTGTGGGCAAATGGGGCGTGGCATCAAAAAAAAAAAAAGATTCTTGTATTGACTGACTAAATTTCCAGTCGATAGAGACCAAATTCGAACTTGTAGCTCTTACCATCTCTGAAATCTGTGTGTTCATACGGACAGACGGACAGACAGACAGACAGACGGACAGACAGACGGACAGACGGACATGGCTATATCGACTCGGCTTGTGACGCTGATCAAGAATATATATACTTTATGGGGTCTGCCACGCCTCCTTCTGCCTGTTACATGAATTTGCACAAACCCAATATACTCTTGCAGAGAGTATAAAAAAAAAGCTAAGCATAATCGAACATACATGTGTTTGTCTGTATGTACATACAAATTCGTTTGACGTTAAATGTATGCACATACATATGTGTGTATGAATACTATTGGTCGGCACGACTAGCGCTGTCTCTCTCGCACTCATTGCTCTCGAATAAAATCTTTGTTGATTCATTTCTTTCTTGTTTATGGTCGGATTCTTATGAAACTTTCAGGAGAGTTTGACTTGATACGTCTTGAAACCAATCATAAATAACAACACTGTACGATAAGAAAAAATGCTTTAAAAACGGCATGCAAGTTTGAAATTTTCTTTTATTTCTTGCGGAAAAAGGGGTCGTGGCAGCCCAAAACTTTTGATGTCATTGCATTTATGCGATTTCTAGGAACACGTGTACCAAAATTGGTATTCCTAGGTGCCATAGTTACTGAGATATTAGCCGAAAACATCAATTTTTTCCGAGGTATGTCAAGGTTTTTCCTGATTGTGGGCAAATGGGGGGTGGTATCGAAAAAAAAAAAAAAAATAAAAGATTCTTGTATTGACTGATTAAATATCGAGTCGATTGACACCAAACTCGAATTTGTAGCTCTTACCATCTCTGAAATCTGTTTGTTCATACGGACAGACAGACGGACATGGCTATATCGACTCGGCTTGTGATGCTGATCAAGAATATATATACTTCTGCCTGTTACATGAATTTGCACAAACCCAATATACTCTTGCAGAGAGTAAAAAAAAAACCAATAACAAATTTCGGTGAAAATTTTAAAGTTTAAAAAGCTTTTTCTGTGTCATTTTTACCGAAATTTTTCGTGACTTTAAAATATTTCTTGTGTTGTATTTTTTTTTTTTTTTTTTGTGTTTGTCCCGTATATGGGTCGTGATTTGGTTTATAATTTGGCTTAGAAATACTCCGTAATAGATTAACACGTGCCCAACTGATTGATTGCTTGCTCAATTGCGTCATGGCTGATGATGTGCGTTTACGATTATTGCTATTTGCCACGGCAACCCTACAAATTGGGGTAGAGCTCCTATGCTGACATTGAAATCAATTGTCAAATTACGGCCATAGTAATTGACATACCTGTTAAAGGCCTTTGAGTTACACTGTGGTTGGTTAATCTTGTGAGTGTGGAGATAATAAATTCAGCAGTTTATTTTTCATATTTTGCAATCGAGCAAGTCGAGTTACTCAAAAAGAGTAAATAATGGAAGTAAGTTTTTCGATAACTATACCCTTCATTTTATGAAAATTTTAGTAATGTTAGAGATCCTTTGATGTACCCTGTGACTGGTTTAGATTTAGACAACAAACTGCGCAATTGTTTCGTAAAAACGAATATAACAAGTAAGAAAAGTACAGTCAAACGACTCCGACCGTATAATACTCTCTGCTTTTATTTCCAATTAGATAGTTCTTCTATTAGAACACCTTACAACAGAAAGACAATTTGTAATCGAACATACATATGTTTGTCTGTATGCACATACAAATTCGCTTGACGTTATATGTATGCACATATATATGTATATATGTGTGTATGTATACTGTTGACGCCACACATGCATCAAAAGAGTTCGAATATATGCTTGTATGTTTCTGTCGCTCTCGCACTCATGCATTGACTTAAATATTAACTTTATATTCGGTAGCTCTGTTGTTTATTGTTGGATTTTTATGCAACTTTCAGGAGAGGTTGATATAATTTGTCTTCAAAAGAAATATAAATAACAATACTCTACGATAACAACAAATGCCTTTAAAACGGCATGCAAGTTTAAAAAAGTTTTTTTTTCCTACGGAAAAAGGGAGCTTGGCAGCCAAAAATTTTAAATGGTAATGTATTTATGATGTCTTTAGGAAAATGCGTCCCAAAATTGGTATTCCTAAGTGCCTTAGTTACTGAGATACTCGCTTAAAACATCTATTTTTTCCGAGGTATGTCTAGTTTTTTGCTTATTGTGGGCAAATGGGGCGTGGCATCAAAAAAAAATAAAAATTCTTGTATTGACTGACTAAATATCGAGTCGACTGAGACCAAACTCGAACTTGTAGCTCTTACCATCTCTGAAATCTGTGTGTTCATACGGACAGACAGACAGACAGATAGACAGACGGACATGGCTATATCGACTCGGCTTGTGATGCTGATCAAGAATATGTATACTTTATGGGGTCTGCCACGTCTCCTTCTGCCTGTTACATGCATTTGCACAAACCCAATATACTCTTGCAGAGAGTATAAAAATAAAGATAATAATGTGATGGAATTTGATGATATGTTAATCGATGTCTCTTTGTGTGTATTTACTGTACAGTATTCACCATATTCTTCACACTTCCCTTGTCAGTAATGTATGTACATTGTACAAATGTACTACTTGTACTTTTATGTGAATATCGTAAATAGTTTTTGCTGTTGTTGCTGTTATTGTTTATTTGAGAAGACGGATCGATGTATAAAATGAATAAATGAATATTACAAGCTTTTGCCACTTTAAACAGTCAATCTCGAAGAGTCAAGATGAGCTCCAAGGTTTTATTTTCAGTCGACAAATACTACTTCAATTCTTTAATTGTGTGTTTGTGTGTGTGCGTATTTCTAACCAGTTTGCTTTTAGCCGTTTGGCCTCCCCACCCCCTCGCACCTTTAAACAAATTTGTCCGACTGGTTTCGCTTTGTTGTTGTGTTCAGATTCTTCTTTTCATTTTATTGTCGTTCCGTTTATTAAAATTCCTTATGGCATTTGGTATAAATATGTTAATAAAAGTCTATATAAATATAGTATTATCTGTATTGCGTGATTTGACTTAGAATAGAATAATTCTTTTACTCAATGTTTATTTCGCAGCGTTCATGTGTGTGATTTTTTTTGAGTGTGGGCTCAATATGAATCGGTTCAGTTGAAATTACTTGAACGGAGTTTGGTTGTTAGATGCATGCAGATGGCATCCGGTTTTTTTTTTTTTTTTTAGCTGTTTTGAGCGTTATGTATGCAGCTGGCTTAAAGGCAAGGAGAATTGGCAATGCAGTTAAACCGCATTCCAGACATGACTAAAAAAGTTTAGCGACTACGAAGAGTTATTACCCCCAAGGTCATTTGTGTTAGCCGCATTTTCATCTTGGCAAGTGACTTGCGCTTTATTCTACATAGTTATTTAAAAAAAATTTTTTTGA
This sequence comes from Drosophila parthenogenetica, assembly GCA_035047505.1. Lineage (NCBI taxonomy): Eukaryota > Metazoa > Arthropoda > Insecta > Diptera > Drosophilidae > Drosophila > Drosophila parthenogenetica. Next base: position 15,988,122 of record JAWNPM010000080.1, on the reverse strand, counting down.
ACCAAGTTGTTAGCCTATTTTGTGTATAGACCAATATCAATTTAATTCGATTAATAGAAAGTGCAGTCATTACGAGTTCTTAAAAAGTCCCTTTCAATAGCCAAGTGCAGATACAATCAAACTCTTAACAGCTTTTGTTAAATGGTTGAAGATCAGATATGTAGATAATTTTAATTTTGGGAAATTATCCCACAAGTAATGAACGGCAATTCTTTGACCTCGACAAGTTGTATTACAATGTAACTCTCAAAGCAAAACTAGTCTTCATTTGATTTAATTCCGATTTATAAAAGTCTCTTAGTGCCTTTAGCTTTACGATACGAAAAACCTGCGTAAGCTTCGAACTCGACTCCGAGTCTGACACAGAACAGAAATCTTTTCTTTGTGATTAATGATTTACAAGCCATCACACTAAGAATATGTCGAATTTTTTTTTTTGTTTTTATTGTTTTTTTGTTCAACACTCTTTTGTTTTTTCTTACGGTTTCGACCAATTCGAGTTCCAAACGATTTTCTCTTTGATTTTAGAAGTGATCTCATCAGCGAGACAGCCCATATACATACATTGCTGGAGATGAGTGTTATTCGATATGGCAATTTTTGATGCCAAGTGAGTATTGCATTTATGACATATGACACTCAAACAGTTTAAACTACAATATGCACAAATGAAGAAACATTCGAACTTTTTAAAATTGCTCGCTCGTTAATTTATTGCTCGCATGTAAGTAATGTGAGAGTTGTGTGTTAGCTTCTGTGACAACAATACAAAGAACAATTACTGAATAAAACGTGAATTCCTTGATGCTTACCTCTGTGCGGTGAAAATAAGAAGCACTGCAAAAGTTATAAGATGTAAGCGGTAATAAGTAAAGAAAGAAAAAACTAAAACACGAGACGAGACGCAATGTTCCAAAGGGTGCACTGAATCTCCTGGTTGGAGACGTCACTTGGTTCAGCAAAGCATAGAAGTTAATCAAAAGTTACGACACGCACGCGCTTGCAAGCCAGCGTTGAGATAGTGGAAGAGCACGCGCAGGCGTGAAGAGTGACAAAACTACGAGTGTAGCACTCGATCAAAGTAAAATAATAAAACTTTAAAACAATGCAGTCGCGTCACTTTGAACGTTACTTTTAGTTACAAATACCCAAACAATCTAAAGCAGAATCAACGCGTTGCACACTCCGAACACTCGGTACTCAAAGAAGAAAACGAATGCACCACACACTCTGTGTTTGATGTGTTAATCAATTAAATTCAAAAGCGATTTTAATGAGCATTTCAATTGGCTGGATTTGTTCTTATTAAAATACGTTTCGTTTGATTTGTAGCAGCGGGCGCGCAAGAGGCGTCTTACAAAAAAACCGACAATAGCAACACAAACTCAACAACGCGTCGGCAAAGGGGTATGCAAGCACAACAAGTGAGGCGCCGGCACACGTCTGTTTCGTACCACGACTTTTAATGGACTGACCTGGCCGCTCTGGTTCAGGCTAGGATTGAAAGCACACGCAAGCTTTTTTGTGCTTGCGCTAGGCATTCTTTACAGAGAGCGCGAGTTAAAAGAGAATGAGAGCGAGAGAGAGAGGGAGAGAGCGGAGATATAAGTCCAGCTTAGGAGTTGCCATATTGATGCTATAAGCTGCTTAGTTATCTGGTCTTTATGCAACTGTGTGGCATCGCCAACAAAAATACCGAAATTGAAACAATTAAAAAACATATTTTATTTTAAGGCGGTCTTCTATTTTAGAATGGCGAATTGGTGTGTTCTTTGACGGCTTGTAAAAAAAAAATAAATTATTGATATTTTTACCATCCATTTTTTAACTTTGTTTTAAGAATAATATTTAAATAGTTCAAAAAAATTTATTTAAAAAATAAATAATTATTTTAAACAGAGTTATGCGTGTTTGAAGTGGGATGTAAAAATAAATGGCAGCGTCCTCGTCGCCACGATTACAACCCTTGTTGTTATCCGAAAATACAAAAATGTACAAATTCTTCAAGTTATTAAATGTTTCTATGGCATGAAAAAAAAAAACACTTTAAAAAAAATTTAGAAATTTTAAATTTTTTTAACATATTAAAAATTAAAATGCCGATTGTTTGTTGTTTTAAGCCATAGATAGTTATGTTTTAAGAATATTCATGGCAAATTTCAAGTAAATCGGCCGATTAGAACTTGAGATATCGTAGCGACAGTCTTAAAAAAAAGTAGTTTGGTGAAAAATGCATTTAAAGTTGTACATTCGCTCAATGCGCTATAGCAGGTACGTCAACAAAACAGATGTAACTTCAAAAATAGTTTGAATTTCGAAAAATCCTTTTGCGAACATATTTATAAAAACTTAATACATCGAATTATGAAAAAAAAAATTTTTTTTTTATTTATTTAAATTTCTAGACTAGAAGGGAAATTGGGATAATAATATTAAATGAAAAGATTATATATAAGTTTTTTGTTAATTATTAATGAATTTTCAAAGTTAGTAATTTAAAAAATAACTTGTAAACATTAGTCAAATCCTAAAAAACACCATGAGAGTCGCGCGAATTTTTCTGCGTGTTATCATGTTACCAGTTATGCGATAGTCTCCCTCGGGAATTGGCAAAATTTTTGATAGCTTATAGTCCAGAAAACTGATGGGGAGTTTTTCCAAAAATACATCACCCTGTTAATTAATATATAAAGTAATTTAGAATAATTTAGAATATTTCTGTTGACAGCGCTTACAGTATATGGACAAGTATGATTTAAATTACTATAGGGTTTGATGAGGCTGTGAAAGAAGGCTGCAACTTTAAATCCAGCATGAGGATTTCTCATGTATTGGCAAAAATTCACTGTAATATTATAGAGAAATGGTTTATAGCCATTCAAACGTTTAGCTAGAGCAACTTGAATCTAAAGATAAGTTAAAACACTTAATTAAATATAATATGGTGGCAATAAAAGTAGCATTTATGTACAGAAACGTTAGTGATTGGTAATTGATGGAGAAGCAGTTTTACGGATGCATACTTATAGGTACGATTAATGGACTTCAGATAACAATAATCATATTCACAAAATTGTTTATCAGCTGAAACACATTTTATGTTAGTAAACTCAAAGCCAGAGTGAACCTGAAATTATAGTTCTGGAAATGTTGAAAAGATTGTTTTGCACTTGTTTTATCATAATTACTTTTGTAATAAGTCCCGATATAACGGCGATTATAATTATTAAATTACTATTCAAAAGTTCTGGACGCATTCCCATTGTGTAACGTTGAATACTTGAATTGCACTGATTTGAAATTAGAACAAGGAGATGTATTGAACATTTTTTATTAATGATTTCTCGATCAAAGTATGGGTTAATGATGATTATATTCATTCAAAACAAATTAACCTCATAATGTAAATATAGCTACTATCTACTCTACTCTCAATATCTGACTGGACCTTATGATGAATTTTAGGTTAAATTTAAACATATAATAGACTTATTTTAAAACAAAACGTGTAATTAAACATAAAATTGTTAAATTAATATATATGATAAGTATATCGTTCAGCTCCAATTGTTTATCAAGATATCTTACTTAAACTTATATCGAATACATGGAATAAGATCATAAGCATACTTACCAAGTTTTATCCAAATCGGACTGCTATAGCTGCTATAGGAACAATCGGTCAAAAATATGCTTTAAACATGAATTTTAAAAAAAAATTATCTTATCCATCACCTTCTTCTCAGTGTTACCTACATTCCAACGATTACAGTATACCCTTTTACTCTACGAGTACGGGTATAATGACAACTAGTATGATTGATTAAAAAGTCACGATCCCATTTGCACAATTTATTGGTTTATTTGTTTTAGTCTTTCTTTGTTTTAATTATACTCTCTGCAAGAGTATATTGGGTTTGTGCAAATGTATGTAACAGGCAGAAGGAGGCGTGGCAGACCCCATAAAGTATATATATTCTTGATCAGCATCACAAGCCGAGTCGATATAGCCATGTCCGTCTGTCCGTCCGTCCGTCTGTCTGTCTGTCTGTCTGTCCGTATGAACACACATATTTCAGAGATTGTAAGAGCTACAAGTTCAAGTTTGGTCTCTATCGACTCGATATTTAGTCAGTCAATACAAGAATCTTTTTTTTTCGATGCCATGCCCCATTCGCCCACAATGAGTAAAAAACCCGTCACACTTCGGAAAAAATCTATGTTTTCGGCAAATATCTCAGTAACTATGGCACCTAGGAATACCAATTTTGGTACACGTGACCGAGACCGAGACCGAGACCACGTCCTCGAGACCGCATAAATGCAATGGGCTGCCACGCCCCCTTTTTCCGCAAGAAATAAAAGGAAATTTCAAACTTGCATGCCGTTTTTAAAGCATTTTTTCTTATCGTACAGTGTTGTTATTTATGATTCGTTTGATGACGTAACATGTCAAACTCTCCTGAAAGTTTCATAAGAATCCGACCATAAACAAGAAAGAAATGAAGCAACAAAGATTTTATTCGAGAGCAATGAGTGCGAGATAGACAGGGCTAGTTGTGCCGACCAATAGTATTCATACACACATATGTATGTGCATACATTTAACGTCAAACGAACTCGTATGTACATACAGACAAACACATGTATACTCGATTATGCTTGGCTTTTTTTTGTTTTAACGTGTTTTAATACAAGAACTATCTATTGTAATATCTGGATACCGATTTGAGCATTATAATTGGGAATAAAAGCAGAGAGTTTTATACGGTCGGGCGTGTTCGACTGAACTTTCCTTTCTTGTTTTTCGATGTGTCTTTGGTTTTTTGCTTATTGCGGGGGCGGTAGGGGGCGTGGCACTGATTTGAAATAAACTTGATCTGCTCGCGAAAGTTACTGAATTTTGGTTACAAATTTGGTGGTCGGAAAAGCTTCCTTCCGCCTGTTACGGACATTTGGCTTCTGACAAACCTAATAGACCCCTATACTCTTTTAAAGAGTACGGGGTCTAAAAAAAAAATGGTTACTTCTCTTGTAAATCCAAAGATTATTGGGATTATTTAAACAATTATTTGGTTAAAGGACTGGGAGTGTGTCCACATTTTGCAGTGTTCAGTGCTTGATCCGCTTTAATCTGAAAATTGTAAAATTAGAATATATTAAATCTTGACATCTACGTTGACAAAGTATGTTTTAATGATGATGATGCTTACTCATCACAAATTATTCAAATTGGTGGTCCTAAGTGCCGCTATCTGACGAAGAATTATTTTCGCGGGTGCATATTTAGAGCCCGTTGGGGCCACGCCCCCCGCCCCCCCAATGAGCAAATAACCAAAGACACCTCGGAAAAATTAATGTTTTTCGCGAATATCTTCGTAACTATGGCACTTAGGACCACTAAATTGAGTACGCAGATTCCTAGGGACAACATAAATGCAATGTCATTAAAACTTTTGGGCTGCCACGCCCCACTCCAAAATAATTTCAAAATAAATTTCAATGCCGTTTTTAAGGCATTTATTCTTATTGTACAGGGTTAATTTAAGATTCGTTTAAAGACAAATTATATTAAACTCTCCTGAAAGTTGCATAAAAATCCAACTATAAACAACTTTGCTACCATGTAACAAAGCTTATGTTTAGGCGCATTGTCAATCCACGTGGTTGAGAGAAAAGAGATATCTCTATGTTTATGTATACATAAGTTTATGTATACTAGTTTGCGAACAAAGCGTGACCCAAGTAGTAGAGATACCTGTTATTATCTTCACACTTGTATGTAAACCTTAAACCTGCGGTTCGAACCCGGTACGGACTCAGAAAATTCATTTTTTTTTTTTTTTTTTGGTATTTGTTACATAATAACATTATTATATGTGAATGAAAATAATCGGATTTGTGTCAAATGTAGGGCGTGGTGCTTCTGATAGGGTTGCGGTGTGTTCTGCAAATTGCGCATAAGTTCGCAGGTTCAATTCCCGACAGTGACAGTAGGGTTGCGGTTAGTTGTTTGGTCACAGGTTCGAATTCTGTCAGGAAGTTAGTTTGTATTTAATTTTTTTTTTATATTAAATTTCAAAATTTTAATTGAAATTTAATACAAAGGCCCACTACTGTGAGTACGGGGTCTTTTATAGTCGACTCACTTGACTGTAGCCTTTATTACTTGTTATAGGTACGATTAATGGATTTCAAATAACAATAATCAAATTCACAAAACTTTTTATATTTGTGAACTCAAAACCAGAGTGTACCTTAGAATGAGTCAGAATTGATTAATATCTATTTACTTTTGGTGAAATATATTTATAATTACTTTGGCAATAAATCCAAAAATAGAGATTGTTAGTAAAAAAGTTATATTTAGACCTCGTACTCTTAAAAAGATTATAGGGGTCTATTAGGTTTGTCAGAAGCCAAATGTGCGTAACAGGCAGAAGAAAGCATATATATTCTTGATTAGCATCAACAGCCGAGTCGATATAGCAATGTCCGTCTGTCCGTCTGTCTCTCTGTCTGTCCGTCCGTCTGTATGAACACCTGGATCTTTTAAACTACAAGAGCTAGAGACACCAAATTTTTAAATGAAAGTCCGTATATGATGTACGCAGATCAAGTTTATTTCAAATCGGCGCCATGCCCTCCACCGCCCCCGCAATACACAAAAAACTAGACACACCTCGAAAAAAAATTGATGTTTTCTGCGAATATCTTTGTAACTACAGCACTTAGGAACACCAATTCTGGTATGCAGGTTCCTAGAGACAACACAAATGCAACGTCATTCAAAATTTTGGTCTGCCACTCCCCCTTTTCCTAGAAGAACTAAGCAGATTTTTCAAACTTACATGCCGTTTTTAAAGCATTTGGTAATATAGTACAGTATTGTAGTTCAAAATTTGTTTAAAGACAAATTATATCAAACTAACCTGAAAGTTGCATAAAAATCCAACTATAAACAACTGAGCAATTAGACAACAAATTAGCCCATGAAGCGCGTTGTGAATGCACGTGGTTAAAAAAAAAGAGATAACAATATATTTATATATACATTAGCCGCAGTAGTTTGCGAAGAGAGGGTGGATAAACTGATAGGGTTGCGTCGTGTTATGCAACTTTCGTATAAGTTCGCAGGTTCAATTCCCGACAGTGGAATTTATTAATATACTTTTTTAAATTTCAAACAAAAATGTAAATAAAGAATTTTAACTGGTGCAACAGCCAAAGGTCTGAGGTTCGAACCCGGCACAGACCCAGAAATTTAATTTATTTTTTATTTTTTAAATAACTACATTATTATATATAAATGAAAATAATGAATGTAGTGGTGCAACTAGTGGGGCAGCATGATATGGAACTTGCGTCAGTAAGCGCGCGGGTTCAAATCCCAATCAAATTTCAAATTTTTTTTTAAATTTAATTTTAAAACTTAAATTTTAAATTACAGTCGTATTCAAATATTAATTTCGAATACAAGGAGAGTACTGGGTCTTTTACAGTCGGCGCGCTCGACTGTAGCCTTTCTTACTTGTCAATTTTGCGCGAGTTAGAATACTTGATCTACTTTGATTTGTATACAAATTTATGGAAAAACTTGACAAAAACTGACAAAGTAAATATTAATAATGATGGTATGCATTTAAAATAAATTAACCTGATAATGTATATAATCTATAAAACTCTTTTATCTCTGATCGAATAAGTTCAGCGATGACTGTTGGGCCTCAACCAAAAATAAACAAGAAAAAATGCTATAGTCGCCTCGCGACTTTAGGATACCCGCTACTCAGTTTCAATATGTTATTAAAAATTGGGTAATGATAATAATATTAGTGCAATACTTTAGATGGCTAAGATAGCTGGGAAAACACAGAAAATTTTCACAAAAGTTTATGATCAGAGCATATTTTTGACCGACTGTTCCTATGGGAGCTATACGATATAGTAGTCCGATTTGAATGAAACTCGGTCAGTATGTTTATTTTATTGATAAATATATTCTGTGTCAGTTTCATTAAGATAGTTTGGTAAATACAAAAATTTTTCGTACAAACTTATACTAGGAGCGAACTTTTGACCGATTGTCCCTATGGGAGCTATACGATATAGAGGTTCGACTTGAATCAAACTTGGTCAGCTTATGTATGCCATAGATATGAACATTTCATGTTAATTTTGTTCGAATAACGTAACTAACAAAAAAGTTTTCTATACTAAAACATGCTATTTTTACCTCCCTTTACTTTTATATAAACATAGAACGCCCTAAAGTGGGCGTGTCCAAAACAAAAACAAACCTGTACTGCTTGCAAATTTTATCTTTCATTTGCGACCTCTCGGGTCTTTCTAGCTCTTATAGTTGCTGATATCCTTTTGTTGATACAGACGGACAGACGGACGGACGGACAGACTCACAGACGGACATGGCTATGTCGACTCGGCTGTTGAATATATAAACTTTATGGGGTCTGCCACGCCTCCTTCTGCCGGTTACATACATTCCAACGACTACAATATACCCTTGTACTCTACGAGTAACGGGTATAATAAAAAGCTGTTTCTTTTTCTCTAATATTCACTAATATATTTTTTAAATTTTCCATGTAACTTGAATTTTCTTTAATATATCCTAAAGAAAGTCATGATAGTTGCACGAACTGCCCCATTAAATAGTATGTTATCAGTTATACGATAGTCCCCATGAGGAAACGGTAGAATTTCCGTTAACTTATAGTTCAGAAAATGTATAGGAAGCTTTTCCACAATTATGTCGCTCTGTTGAATAATATTTGATTAATATTATAGATATTATTTTTACCAATAATACTCACTGTGAAGGGACAAGTGTGATTCAAATTACTATAAGATTTGTACAGACTATGAAAAAAGGCTGCAACTTTATATCCAGGGTTAGGATTCTTCATATAGTTGCAGTAATTGAATGTTATATTGTAGAGAAATGGCTTATAACCATTTAAACGTTTCATGAGGACAATTTGAGTCTAAAATGAAATTATACTATTTTATAAAATCCAATTATTATATAATACTTATGTATCATTGTTTTACAGTTATATCAACGACGGGCAGCTGATGGAATACAAGTTTAAGGGATGCATATTTATAGGTGCGATTGATGGACTTTAAGTAGCAATATTTAAAATCGCAAAACTTTTGATCAACTGGAATGCACTGTAAGTTTGTAAACTCCAAGCCAGAATATACCTAAAATATAATCCGATTTTAATAGTCTCATTTAAAATTAAAAAAAAAATGTTACTTCTCTTGTGAATCCAAAGATTATAGGGATTATTAAAACAATTATTTGGTTAAAGAACTGGGAGCGTGTCCACATTTTGCAGTGTTGAGTGCTTGATCCGCTTTAATCCGAAAATTGTAAAATTAGAATATATTAAATCTTGACATCTACGTTGACAAAGTATATTTTAATGATGATGATGTTTACTCATCAAAAATTATTCAAATTGGTGGTCCTAAGTGCCATAGTTACGGAGATATTCGCGGAAAACATCAATTTTTCCGAGGTGTGTTTGGTTTTTTGCTCAGTGGGGGGGGGGGGGGGGGTGGTAAGGCGCGTGGCAACAATTTGAAATAAACTTGAACTTAAGCTTAAAAAACCCAGGTGTTCATACAGACGGACGGATAGACAGACAGACGGACGGATAGACAGACAGACGGACATCGCTATATCGACATGGCTAGTGATCAATAAACCTAATAGACCCCTCTACTCTTTGGAAGAGTACGGGGTCCATTAATAAGCTTCAATAGTTTACATATTTTACCGATTACTCAGAGATTGGTATATACAGTTATATTTGAGGCCGGTATCAGACGAAGAATTATTTTCGCGGATGCATATTTAGAGCCCGTTGGGGAGACGCTCCCTACCGCCTCCGCAATGAGCAAATAACCAAAGACACCTCGGAAAAATTAATGTTTTTCGCGAATATCTTCGTAACTATGGCACTTAGGACCACTAAATTGAGTACGCACATTCCTAGGGACAACAAAAATGCAATGTCATTAAAACTTTTGGGCTGCCACGCCCCACTCCAAAATAATTTCAAAATAAATTTCAATGCCGTTTTTAAGGCATTTATTCTTATTGTACAGGGTTAACTTAAGATTCGTTTAAAGACAAATTATATTAAACTCTCCTGAAAGTTGCATAAAAATCCAACTATAAACAACTTTGCTACCATGTAACAAAGCTTATGTTTAGGCGCATTGTCAATCCACGTGGTTGAGAGAAAAGAGATATCTCTATGTTTATGTATACATAAGTTTATGTATACTAGTTTGCGAACAAAGCGTGGCCCAAGTAGTAGAGATACCTGTTATTATCTTCGCACTTGTATGAAAACCTTAATCCGGCGGTTCCAACCCGGTACGGACTCAGAAAATTCATTTTTTTTTTTTTTGGTATTTGTTACATAATAACATTATTATATGTGAATGAAAATAATCGGATTTGTGTCAAATGTAGGGTGTGGTGCTACTGATAGGGTTGCGGTGTGTTTTGCAAATTGCGCATAAGTTCGCAGGTTCAATTCCCGACAGTGACAGTAGGGTTGCGGTTAGTTGTTTGGTCAGGAGTCGAATTCTGTCAGGAAATTAGTTTGTATTTAATTTTTTTTTATATTTAATTTCAAAATTTTAATTGAAATTAAATACAAAGGCCCACTACTGTGAGTACGGGGTCTTTTATAGTCGACTCACTCGACTATAGCCTTTATTACTTGTTATAGGTACGATTAATCGATTTCAAATAACAATAATCAAATTCACAAAACTTTTTATATTTGTGAACTCAAAACCAGAGTGTACCTTAGAATGAGTCAGAATTGATTAATATCTATTTACTTTTGATGAATTATATTTATAATTACTTTGGCAATAAATCCAAAAATAGAGATTGTTAGTAAAAAAGTTATATTCAATTTTGCGCGAGTTAGAATAATTGATCTACTTTGATTTGTATACAAATTTATGGAAAAACTTGATAATTTCACTGACAAAGTAAATATTAATGATGATGGTATGCATTTAAAATAAATTAACCTGATAATGTATATAATCTATAAAACTCTTTTATCTCTGATCGAATAAGTTCAGCGATGACTGTTGGGCCTTAACCAAAAATAAATTAAAAGCTGTTTCTTTTTCACTAATATTCACTAATATACTTTATAAATTTTTCATGTAACTTGAATTTTTATACCCGTTACTCGTAGGGTACGAGAGTATATTGTAGTCGTTGGAATGTATGTAACAGGCGGAACAAGGCGTGGCAGACCCCATAAAGTATATATATTCTTGATCAGCATCAACAGCCGAGTCGATATAGCCATGTCCGTCTGTCCGTCCGTCTGTGTGAACAAATGGATCTCAGCAACTATAAAAGCTAGAAAGACCCGAGAGGTCGCAAATGAAAGATACAATTTGCAAGCAGTACAAGTTTGTTTTTGTTTTTAGACACGCCCACTTTGGGGCGTTTTATGTTCATATAAAGGTAAAAACAGGTAAAAATAGCATGTTTTAGTATAGAAAACTAGGATGTACATATCTATGGCATACATAAGTTGACCAAGTTTGATCCAAATCGGACTACTATATCGTATAGCTCCCATAGGAACAATTGGTCAAAAAATCGCTCTTAGAATGAATTTGTATTAACATATTTTGTATTTACCAAGCTATCTTAATGAAACTGACACAGAATATATTTATCAATAACATAAATATACTTACCTGTCAAAAATATGCCCTGATCATAAAATTGTGTGAAAATTTTCTTGTAAATCCAAAGATTATTGGCATTATTAAAACAATTATTTGGTTAAAGGACTGGGAGCGTGTCCACATTTTGCAGTGTAGAGTGCTTGATCGGCTTTAAGGGGGTCTTCTAGTCTAGAGTGCCGAATTTGGAGTGTTTTTTGATGGCGTGTAAAAAAAAAACTATTGATATTTTTACCATCCACTTTTTTATCATGTATTAAGTATTATTTAAATTGTTTATAAAAATTAATTTAAAAAAAAAAAAATTAATTTTCACTGAGTTATGCGTTCTTGAAGTGAGAAGGACAAAAAAAAGGCAGTGTCTTCGTCGCCACGATTGCAACCCTTGTGGTGATCAGAAAAAAAAAAAGTTTACAAATTCTTAAAGATATTGAATGTCTTTATGGCATGAACCAACAAAACTGAAAAAAAAAATATTTTTTTTATAAAACGGCGGTTTTTGAAAAAATTAGTTCGGCTTTTTCACTATTTTTTCAACTTTTTCGAATTTTTTAATCATGATCAAAATTAAAATGTCCAGTTTTTGTTGCTTCATGCCATAGAGGTGTGTTTTAAGAATATTCATGCCAAGTTTCAAGTAAATCGGTCGATTAAAACTTGAGATATCGTGGTGACGGTATCAAAAAAAGTGGTTTCGAGAAAAACACATTTGAAGTTTTACATCCGCTCAATGCGCCATAGCAGCTACGTCACTAAAACAGCTGTAACTTCGAAAATATTTCGAATTTTGAAAAATCCTTTTGGGGACATATTTTTAAAAACTTAATCTATCGAATTATGAAAAAAAAAAAATCGATTTGGACAAACCTCTAGACTAGAAGACCCCCTTAATCCGAAAATTGTAAAATTAGAATATATTAAATCTTGACATCTACGTTGACAAAATATGTTTTAATGATGATGATGTTTACTCATCACAAATTATTCAGATACTTAGTAAGTGAATTAGGTTAGGTCAACAACAGGTAAGCTTAGGTTAACAAATAATTGCAAACAACCTTTTGCTTGCAAGCAAATCGTATTTATGACCAATTACATTTGGTAAGCACTGTTAATTGCTAACGAAACTTTTGCTTCAGTGCATGTAATTTAATTTAAAGGCTACAGTCGAGCGCGCCGACTGTAAAAGACCCCGTACTCTCCTTGTATTCGAAATTAATATTTGAATACGACTGTATTTTAAAATTTATGTTTTAAATTTAAATTTAAAAAAAAAATTTATATTAAGTCACTGATTGGAATCGAACCCGCGCTATCAGACTCAGGTTCCAGCAACCATACTGGTTGCGCCACTCCATACATTTGACATCAATCCGATTATTTTCATTTACATATCAAAAAAAAAAAAAAGTATATAAAACATAAAACAAAATTTTTAATTTCTGAGTCTGTGCAGGGTTCGAACCGCAGACCATTGGTTTAGAAACAAACGACTAACCACAACCCAATCCTGTTGCACTAGTTAATATTTTATATTTACATTTTTTTTTAAATTTAAAAAAGTATATTAGAAAATTTCACTGTCAGGAAATGAGCCTGCGAACTTATACTCAACAGAACACGCCGCAACACTACTAATTGCACCACCACCTCCTTGTGAGACGGCTCCGATTATTTTCATTTAGATATAATAGTGCTAAATTTAATAAATAAAACAAGTAAGAAAGGCTACAGTCGAGCGCGCCGACTGTAAAAGACCCCGTACTCTCCTTGTATTCGAAATTAATATTTGAATACGACTGTAATTTTAAATTTAAGTTTTAAAATTAAATTGAAAAAAAAAATTTGAATCAGTCACTGATGGGATTCGAACCCGCGCTTACTGACGCAAGTTCCATATCATGCTGCACCCCTACTAGTTACACAACACCATTCATTTGGCAGAAATTTGATTATTTTCATTTACATATAATAATGTAGTTATTTAAAAAATAAAAAAATAACTAAATTTCTGGGTCTGTGCCGGGTTCGAACCGCAGACCATTGGCTGTTGCACCAGTTAAAATTCTTTATTTACATTTTTGTTTGAAATTTAAAAAAGTAAATTCCACTGTCGGGAATTAAACTTGCGAACATATACGCAGCTTGCATAACGCGTCACAACCCTATCAGTCGCACCACGCCCCACATTAGACAGAGATCTGATTATTTTCATTTAAATGTAATAATGTTGTTATATAAGAAGCACAAAAAACAAAATTTTATTTCTGAGTCTGCGCCGGGTTCGAACCGCAGACCATTGGCTGTTGAACCAGTTAAAATTCTTTATTTCCATTTTTGTTTAAATTTAAAAAAGTAAATTCCACTGTCGGGAATTGAACCTGCGAACTTATACTCAACTTGCAGAACACGCAGCAACGCTACTAATTGCACCAACCCCTTCTTATGAAACGGTTCCGATTATTTTCATTAAGATATAATAGTGCTAAATAATTAAAAAAAAAAAAAAAAAAAAAAAAAAAAATTTAATTTCTGAGTCCGTGCCGGGGTTCGAACCGCAGGTCTCGTGTTTACAAAGAAGTGCGTTGCCCACCCGGACCACGCTCTCTTTGCAAACTATTGCGGCTAATGTATATATACACATACAGTTATGTCTTTTCTTTTAACCACGTGCATTCACAACGCGCTTCATGGGCTACTTTGTTGTTTAATTGCTCAGTTGTTTATAGTTGGATTTTTATGCAACTTTCAGGGTAGTTTAATATGATTTGTCTTTAAACAAATTTTGAATTACAATACTGTACTATATTAGTAAATGCTTTAAAAACGACATGTAAGATTTGAAAAGTTTTTTAGTTCGTGTGGGAAAAGGGGGCGTGGCAGACCAAAATTTTTAATGACGTTGCATTTGTGCTGTTTGTAGGAACCTGCGTACCAGAATTGGTGTTCCTAAGTGCCATAGTTACGGAGATATTCGCCGAAAACATCAATTTTTTCCGAGGTGTGTCTAGTTTTTTGCTTATTGCGGGGGCGGTGGGGGGCGTGGCGCAGATTTGAAATAAACTTGATCTGCTCGAGAAAGTTACGGAATTTTCATTACAAATTTGGTGTCTCTAGCTCTTATAGTCTCTGAGATCCAGGTGTTCATACGGACGGACGGACAGACGGACAGACGGACATTGCTATATCGACTCGGCTGTTGATGCTGATCAAGAATATATATACTTTATGGGGTCGGAAAAGCTTCCTTCTGCCTGTTACGCACATTTGGCTTCTGACAAACCTAATAGACCCCTATACTCTTTTTTAAAGAGTACGGGGTCTAAAAATTTTGAAAATCGGCTGGCAACTTTTTGAGTTATCGTGATCACCGCAAGTGTACTTTTGATAAAAACACATTCCGGGATAATCGATTTTAAAGTTTTAAGGGGGTAGTAAAGTATTTAAATTATTTTTTTCTCATTTTATTTTTATTTTTTTATATTACTCAGCAATGTTGTAAGATTATTGTGTGAAAATTTGAAGTCGATCGGAGTTAAATTGACAAAGATACAGATGGTTTAGTTTGCTCCTCTGCAGTCGGATTACACGCTGCCGAAAATCTTTAAACGTGTTTTCCCACACTTGCCCTTTTTAAGGTCGGTGTCCACTCTAGCTTAAAATCTACTGAACCGATTCTTTTCAAATTTTTTACAAAAATTCTTTACTTTATTGACCAGGTAATGACGTCGAGTTTTTTTTTTATTTTTTATTTTTAACATACTTAAAAAAATTAAAATTTGCGATTTTTTTTGATAAAAAATCGCTGTTTTGATTTCAAAACGCTGTAAAAACAAGTAAGAAAGGCTACAGTCGAGCGCGCTGACTGTAAAAGACCCCGTACTCTCCTTGTATTCGAAACTAATATTTGAATACGACTGTAATTTAAAATTTAAGTTTTAAAATTAAATTGAAAAAAAAAAATTTGAATCAGTCACTGATGGGAATCGAACCCGCGCTTACTGACGCAAGTTCCATATCGCCATTCATTTGGCAGAAATTTGATTATTTTCATTTACATATAATAATGAAGTTATTTAAAAAATAAAAAAATAACTAAATTTCTGGGTCTGTGCCGGGTTCGAACCGCAGACCATTGGCTGTTGCACCAGTTAAAATTCTTTATTTACATTTTTGTTTGAAATTTAAAAAAGTAAATTCCACTGTCGGGAATTGAACCTGCGAACATATACGCAGCTTGCATGACGCGTCACAACCCTATCAGTCGCACCACGCCCCACATTAGACAGAGATCCGATTATTTTCATTTACATGTAATAATGTTATTATACAAGAAGCACAAAAAACAAAATTTTATTTCTGGGTCTGCGCCGGGTTCGAACCGCAGACCATTGGATGTTGCACCAGTTAAAATTCTTTATTTACATTTTTGTTTAAATTTAAAAAAGTAAATTCCACTGTCGGGAATTGAACCTGCGAACTTATACTCAACTTGCAGAACACGCCGCAACACTACTAATTGCACCAACCCCTTCTTATGAAACGGTTCCGATTATTTTCATTAAGATATAATAGTGCTAAATAATAAATAAAAAAAAAAAAAAAAAAAAAAAAAAAAAAAAAAAATTTAATTTCTGAGTCCGTGCCGGGGTTCGAGCCGCAGGTATTGTGTTTACAAAGAAGTGCGTTGCCCACCCAGACCACGCTCTCTTTGCAAAGTATTGCGGCTAATGTATATATACACATACAGTTATCTCTTTTCTTTTAACCACGTGCATTCACAACGCGCTTCATGGGCTACTTTGTTGATTAATTGCTCAGTTGTTTATAGTTGGATTTTTATGCAACTTTCAGGGTAGTTTAATATGATTTGTCTTTAAACAAATTTTGAATTACAATACTGTACTGTATTAGTAAATGCTTTAAAAACGACATTTAAGATTTGAAAAGTTTTTTAGTTCGTGTGGGAAAAGGGGGCGTGGCAGACCAAAACTTTTAATGGCGTTGCATTTGTGCTGTTTCTAGGAACCTGTGTACCAGAATTGGTGTCCTAAGTTCCATGGTTACGGAGATATTCGCAGAAAACATCGATTTTTTCCGAGGTGTGTCTAGTTTTTTGCTTATTGCGGGGGCGGTGGGGGGCGTGGCGCAGATTTGAAATAAACTTGATCTGCTCGAGAAAGTTACGGAATTTTCATTACAAATTTGGTGTCTCTAGCTCTTATAGTCTCTGAGATCCAGGTGTTCATACGGACGGACGGACAGACGGACAGACGGACATTGCTATATCGACTCGGCTGTTGATGCTGATCAAGAATATATATACTTTATGGGATCGGAAAAGCTTCCTTCTGCCTGTTACGCACATTTGGCTTCTGACAAACCTAATAGACCCCTATACTCTTTTTTAAAGAGTACGGGGTCTAAAAAAAAAAATTAAAAAAAAAAATTTAGATTCTGAGCCTGTGCCGGGGTTCGAACCGCAGGTCTTGTGTTTACATACAACTGCGTGGCCAACCCGGACCACGCTCTCTTTGCAAACTACTGCGGCTAATGTATATATAAACATACAGTTATCTCTTTTCTTTCAACCACGTACATTGAGAATGCGCTTCAAAGGACACTTTGTTACCTAATTGCTCAGTTGTTTATAGTTGGATTTTTATGCAACTTTCAGGGTAGTTTGATATGATTTGTCTTTAAACGAATCTTAAATTACAACACTGTGCGATGAGGACAAATGCCTTAAAAACGGCATCGAAATTGAAAATTTTATTTTTTTTTCATGTGGAAAAAGGGGGCGTGGCAGCAAAAAAATTTTAATGGCACTGCATTTATGCTGTCCCTAGGAACCTGCGTACCCAAATTGGTGGTCGTAAGTATCATAGTTACGGAGATATTCGCGGAAAACATAAATTTTTTTCGAGGTGTCTTTGGTTTTTTGCTTATTGCGGGGGCGGTAGGGGGCGTGGCACTGATTTGAAATAAACTTGATCTGCTCGCGAAAGTTACTGAATTTTTTTTACAAATTTGGTGTTTCTAGCTCTTGTAGTTTAAAAGATCCAGGTGTTCATACAGACGGACGGACAGACGGACATTGCTATATCGACTCGGCTGTTGATGCTGATCAAGAATATATATACTTTATGGGGTCGGAAAAGCTTCCTTCTGCCTGTTACGCACATTTGGCTTCTGACAAACCTAATAGACCCATATACTCTTTTTAAGAGTACGGGTCTAATTAAAAACTTACATGTTCTGTTTGTCGATATTCATTATACCCGTTACTCGTAGAGTACAAGGGTATATTGTAGTCGTTGGAATGTATGTAACAGGCAGAAGGAGGCGTGGCAGACCCCTTAAAGTATATATATTCTTGATCAGCATGATGAAATGAAATGAAAGATACAATTTGCAAGCAGTACAAGTTTGTTTTTGTTTTTGGACACGCCCACTTTAGGGCGTTCTATGTTTATATAAAAGTAAAGGGAGGTAAAAATAGCATGTTTTAGTATAGAAAACTTTTTTGTTAGTTACGTTATTCGAACAAAATTCACCTTGGATGTACATATCTATGGCGTACATAAGCTGACCAAGTTTGATCCAAATCGGACTACTATATCGTATAGCTCCCATAGGAACAATCGGTCGAAAATATGCTCTAATCATAAATTTGTGTTTTTCTGTTTTCTATGCTATCTTAGCCATCCTCTAAACTATTGGACTAATATTATTATCATTACCAATTTTAAATTACATATTGAAACTGAGTAACGGGTATCCTAAAGTCGCGAGGCGACTATAGCATTCTTTCTTGTTTTTAATTTATTTTCCTATTCATTAAATGAATAATATTTATTTAAGTGTCTTTTATGTTAAATTAATTTTTAATGACAAGTAAGAAAGGCTACAGTCGAGCGCGCCGCCTGTAAAAGACCCCGTACTCTCCTTGTATTCGAAATTAATATTTGAATACGACTGTAATTTAAAATTTAAGTTTTAAAATTTTAAATCAGTCACTGATGGGATTTGAACCCGCGCTTACTGACGCAAGTTTCACATCATGCTGCCCTACTAGTTGCACCACTACATTCATTATTTTCATTTATATATAATAATGTAGTTATTTAAAAAATAAAAAAATAATTTAATTTCTGGGTATGTGCCGGGTTCGAACCTCAGACAGACGGACGGACAGACAGACAGACAGACGGACTTTGCTATATCGAATCGGCTGTTGATGCTGATCAAGAATATATCTACTTTATAGGGTCGGAAAAGCTTCCTTCTGCCTGTTACGCACATTTGGCTTCTGACAAACCTAATAGACCCCTATACTCTTTTTTAAAGTACGGGGTCTAAAAAGCTAAAACTGACGGGAAATGACATCACTGACGCGGACTATAAGGAGAACGGGGTCTTTTAAAGTGGTATTGCGGATTACGGCTCGCTCGACTTTAGCCTTTCTAACATGTTAAAATAATTTTTATACTCTCTGCAAGAGTATATTGGGCTTGAGCAAATGTATGTAACATGCAGAAGGAGGCGCGGCCGACCCCATAAAGTATATATATTCTTGATCAGCATCACAAGCCGAGTCGATATAGCCATGTCCGTCTGTCTGTCTGTCCGTATGAACACACAGATTTCAGAGATGGTAAGAGCTACAAATTCGAGTTTGGTTTCAATCGACTCGATATTTAGTCAGTCAATACAAGAAACTTTTTTTTTTTCAATGTCATTCGCCCACAATGAGTAAAAACTAGGCATAACTCTGAAAAAATCTATGTTTTCGGCTAATATCTCAGTAACTATGGCACTTAAGAATACCAATTTTGGTACACGTGTTCCTAGAGACCGCATAAATGCAATGACATCAAAAGTCTTGGGCTGCCACGCCCCCTTTTTCCGCAAGAAATAAAAGAAAATTTCAAACTTGCATGCCGTTTTAAAGCATTTATTGTTATCGTACAGTGTTAAAAGTTTCATAAGAATCCGACCATAAACAAGAAAGAAATGAAGCAACAAAGATTTTATTCGAGAGCAATGAGTGCGAGAGACAGCACTAGTCGTGCCGACCAATAGTATTCATACACACATATGTATGTGCATTCATTTAACGTCAAACGAATTTAAATGTACATACAGACAAACACATGAATGGTCGATTATGCGTAGCTTTTTATACCCTTGCAGAGGGTATATTGTTTTTGTCACGATGTTTGTAACGCATTGAAGGAGGCGTTTCCGACCCCATAAAGTATATATATTTTGATCAGCATCAACAGCCGAGTCGATATAGCCATGTCCGTCTGTTTCTATGCGAACTAGTCTCTCAGTTTTAAAGCTATCGTGAGGTAACTTGGTACACATGTGTATTTTCTCTGCACGCAGTTCATATGTTAAAATCGGCCAGATCGGATCACTATATCATATAGCTCCCATAGGAACAATCGATTCAAAAAAAAATTTTTTTTGAGCTAGCTCCACCAAACTCAGCCTATATGCGTTTAGTACTAAATCCCAAGTGCAAACCAAATTTCATCTAGATCGGACCACTATAACATATAGCTGTCATACGAACAATCGGTTAAAAATGCTGAAAATGCTCAGTATGGAAATTTTCAGTGTCTCTTGAACGATTTTAACCAAACACGCAATATGCATTCTTTACTATTTTCCATAAGCTGACCAAATTTTATCCAGATCGGACCACTATATCATATAGCTGCCATAGGAACAATCGGTTGAACTGCTTAGTATGAAAATTTTCGATGTCTAGTGAGCGATTTCAACCAAATTCACGCAATATGCATTTGTTATCATTCCCAACGTGTTGACCAAATTTCATTCAAATCGGATTACTATATCATATAGCTGCCATAGGAACAATCGGTTGAAATACTTAGTATGAAAATGGCAAGCGGAAGATCACCTTTTTTTCTTGTTTTTATTGTTTTAACGTGTTCTAACACAAGAACTATCTATTGCAATATCCGGATACTGATTTTGACATTATAATTGGGAATAAAAGCAGAGAGTATTATACGGTCGGGCTCGTTCGACTGTACTTTTCTTACTTGTTATTTATTTAACTCTTTTTAAAAATGTTTATATTTTCTATGTGTTGTCTAAAAGTATTACAAATAAGTAAAGTCTGCTCAATTCAATGAATAGCAGTTAGATAAAGATCGATAAATATAAATTATAGACTCCGTTTTGAAAACGAGTACAGGGGTCTATTTAGTTTGTCAGAAGCGTAATGTGCGTAACAGCAATAAGAAACAATAGTACAGTCGAGCGTGCCCGACCGATTATAATGTTAAGAAAGGCTGCAGTCGAGTGAACCGACTTGTAAAAGACCCCGTGCAATTTGTGACCGATTTATGGGAAATAGGCTATAGTTTTCAGATCCGGATCAAAATTAATGGAGAAACTTATAATGGTACCATACACAGAATGTTTAAATTTAGTCACGATAGCTCAACTAATACTACATGTTATTATACAAATGTCCCATTTTTGACCTATTTTTCCTATAGGAACGATAGGCTATAGTTGTCAGATACATCCACGTACTGTGTGAATTTAGTCACGATAGTTTGCAAGTTGTAGTGTAATGAAAATAGATTTTTACAATTTGCGAGGGCGGTAGGGGCGTGGCAAAGAGCCCAACATTTTTGATGTTATTGCATTCATGCTGTCGCTAGGAACATGCGTACCAATTGGTATTCCTAATATACGCTTTAAACATTTCTTCTTCCCGGGGTATGTCTGGTTTTTTTCTCATTGTGGTCAAATGGGCGTGGCATCTTGTATTGACTGGCTAAATAAGTAGTCGATAGCGACAAAGTTCAATCTTGTAGCTCTTACCACCTCTGAAATCTGTTTGTTCATACGGACGGGCAGACAGACAGACGTACAGAAACACAGACGGACAGTCACACAGACGGACATTGCTACATCGACTCGGTTTGTGATGCTGATCAAGAATATATATACTTCTTGTTGTCTGCCACGACTCCTTCGGCCTGTTACATACATTTGCACAAACCCAATATACTCTTGCAGAGAGTATAAAAACGAGCAATGCATTTTCATAAGAGAAACTACTAAACTACTGGCTAAATAAGTAGTCGATAGCGACAAAGTTCAATCTTGTAGCTCTTACCACCTCTGAAATCTGTTTGTTCATACGGACGGGCAGACAGACAGACGTACAGAAACACAGACGGACAGTCACACAGACGGACATTGCTACATCGACTCGGTTTGTGATGCTGATCAAGAATATATATACTTCTTGTTGTCTGCCACGACTCCTTCGGCCTGTTACATACATTTGCACAAACCCAATATACTCTTGCAGAGAGTATAAAAACGAGCAATGCATTTTCATAAGAGAAACTACTAAACTACTGGCTAAATTTACACATTTTGTGTACGGTACCATTATAATAATCCTTACCAGTTTCGTCCAGATAGAAAAATATTTAGGAAAAATCTGTCGGATACTGATGATTTGCAAAAAACTCACACGGTATGTGTATATCATAGCTATAAATATACTGGCAAAATTTGGGTCAGATAGGACAACTAAAACCTATAGCTCCTATGGGGCAAATCGGTCGAAAATTTCTTTTATAAATGGAAAATTGCTGTCATAAATGAGTACGGGGTCTTTTACAGTCGACTCTCTCGACTATAGCAGTTATTACTTGTTTATGCATCTAAGCAAAAATATTCAACTAATCGGACAACTATAATTTAATCTAAACTAGAGATGGGATCGCGAAGGAACTTGCTTCCCGTCCCATCTCGTCCCTAATTCAAATTTGATTTCCCCATCCCGATTGTCCCGAAAAATGTTCTGTTCATCCCGCGGGTCAAAGCTTTAATTGTTCTTTAATAGAAGTGAACAAATTTAGTTAAAGTATAAACACATAGAAAGTTTCCCATATTTTCAATAAATACTTAATACCATTTATCGCGACCGTCCCGGTATTTTTTTCGGGTCCTGCGGGATTTCCGAAAATCCCGATTCCGTCGCCCATTTCTAATCTAAACGTGATTATTAGCAAAAAATCCCACATTGACCATTTTACCAGAATATTAATTTTCGGAATATCTTAAAAAATATCATCCCAGTAACTCGGGCTGTCCCTTTCACCATCATTTTCAGTGATATACGATAGTCTCCTTCAGGTTGCGGTAGAATTTCAGTGAGCTTGTGGTTGAATAAGCTAATGGGAAGCTTTTCGACAATTAAATCGTTCTGTTGGATAAAATAAATATGGATTTATTATATCTTCTTAAGGTTTTTGAATACTTACAGTAAAGGGACAAGTGTGGTTTATGTTACTATAGCCTATAATCAGACTATGGAAGAAGGCAATTACTTTATATCCCGGATTAGGATTCCTCATGTAGTTACAGTAATTAAAAGTAATATTATAGAGAAATGGCTTATAACCATTCAAGCGGTTCGTGACTTTAAATTGAACCTCAAGAACATTAAACTAGGTATATTTAGCGGAAATATTTTTACCACATTTTGACTTCTTTTACTTACAGAAATATTTGTGTCGGCAACTCATGGATTATGAGTTTCGCGGATGCATATTTATAAGTAACATTTGATGGACTTTAAATAACAATATTCAAATATACAAAAATTTGGATCAGTATTATTACATTTTAAATTTGTGAACTAAAGTCAAGAAAATACCTGAAATTTAATAATATAATATTAATATTTCTATCAAAATCTTGTTTAATTACTTACATCATTAGGGATCACAAATAAAATAAAAAATATCAATATTGTATTCCGGAAGAAAAGTTTACAGCATGCTCCCATCATGATGTGTTAGGCATTTTATCTCGTTTGACTGGAAAATATTATAACACACTATGTTCTTATGTTAATAACTCAAAAAAGCTCTGATTTAATGATGATATTCATAGTAATTTAGCTACTTATCAATGGATAATTTTTTTCATAATTAGCACACCATTGAAAAGCAAAAAACAAATGTACATGTCGTGCACGCCCAGCTGTATAATACTATTATACATGCATGCAGCGCATGCATGTTTGCATGTTTCTGTCCCGCTTGCACACTCGCATTGATATTGCGTTCAAATAAATTAATATAAACTCTGTAACGTAATTCCTTTGTTGATAATAGTCAGATGTTTATTCAACTCTCAGGATAGTTACATATGATTTGCCTTTAAACGAATCTTAAATTACAACAGTGTTCGATAAGAACAAATACTTCAAAGACGGTATAGAAATTGACAAAAACATCAACATCAATTTTTGCGAGGTGTCTCTGCTCATTGTGTGGCGGTAGTGGGCGTGGCAAAAATTTTAAATATACTTGGTCTGCGTACACTATAGACGGTCTTTAATTCAACATTTGTATACTCTAGTTCTTATAGTTAAGAAAATCCAGGTGTTCATACGGACAGACAAACGGACAATGCTATATCGTCTCGGCTATTGATGCTGATCAATAATGTATATACTTTATAAGTTGTAAATGCTACATTCGAGCGAGCGGACTTAAAAATCTAAAAACTATATAAGAAACAAGCCTGTTACATATATTTGCACAAACCCAATATACTCTTGCAGAACGTATAATTAAACTAATTATAAACGAACATAAATATGTTTGTCTTCATGCACATACTTATTCGTTTGACATTACATGTATGCACATATATAAGTGTGTATATATATACTATTTATCGGCAGGGCCAGCGTCAAAAGGCAGCGACGCCGCCACACACGCAGAGAAAACGTTTGAGCATATGTTTGTATGTTTCTGTCTCGCTTGCACTCATGCATTGACATTCCGCTCACATATAAACTTTGTTATTCGTTTCTTTCTTGATAGTAGTCGAATATTTATGCAGCTTTCACGACAGTTTAATGTATTTTTCCTCCAAACAATTTCACAGATAACTAATATGTACGATAAGGTCAAATGCCTTAATAACAGCATTGAAGTTTGAAAATTATATAATTTATTATGGGCAAAGTAAGAGTGGCAGCCCAAAACTTTTAATGACAATGCGCTTATGCAGTCGCTAGGAACATTCTCATCATGGTATTCCTATGTGCCATAGTTATTGAGATATTTAGCGAAATCATAGATTTTTTCCGAGGTGTGTCCAGTTTTTACCTCATTGAGGGCAAATAGGGCGTGGCATCAAAAACCCAAAAAAAAAAAACAAGTAAGAAAGGCTACAGTCGAGCGCGCCGATTGTAAAAGACCCCGTACTCTTCTTGTATTCGAAATTAATATTTGAATACGACTGTAATTTAAAATTTATGTTTTAAAATTAAATTTAAAAAAAAACTTATATCAAGTCACTGATGGGAATCGAGCCCGTGCTATCAGACTCAGGTTCCAGAACATGCTGCAACCCTTCTAGTTGCGCCACTCCATGCATTTGACATCAACCCGATTATTTTCATTTACATATAAAGAAATATATAAAATATTAAAAAAAAATTTTAATTTCTGAGTCTGTGCCGGGTTCGAACAGCAGACCATTGGTTTAGAAACAAACGACTAACCGCAACCCAACCCTGTTGCACCAGGTAATATTGTATATTTACATTTTTTTAAAATTTAAGTTAAAGAGTACGGGGTCTAAAAAGTATATTAGAAAATTTCACTGTCGGAATTTGAACCTGCGAACTTATACTCAACTTGCAGAACACGCCGCAACACTACTAATTGCACCACCCCCTCCTTGTGAGACAGCTCCGATTATTTTCATTAAGATATAATAGTGCTAAATTATAAAAATAAAAAAAAAAATTCAATTTCTGAGTCTGTGCCGGGGTTCGAACCGCAGGTCTTGTGTTCACATAGTGCGAAAAGCAATGACGAGCACACCTACTACCTGGACCACTCTCTCTTTTGAAACTACTGCGGCTAATGTATATATAAACATACAGTTATCTATTTTCTTTCGACCACGTGCATTGACACTGCGATTCAAGGGACACTTTGTTACCTAATTGCTCAGTTGTTTATAGTTTTTCGAGGTGTCTTTGATTTTTTGCTTATTGCGGGCCGTAGGAGGCGTGGCACTGATTTGAAATGAACTGATCTGCTCGCGAAAGTTACTGAATTTTGGTTACAAATTTGGTGGTTCTAGCTCTTGTAGTTTAAAAGATCCAGGTGTTACGCACCTGTTACGCATGTTTGGCTTCTGACAAACCTAATAGACCCCTATACATTTTTTATACTCTCTGCAAGAGTATATTGGGTTTGTGCAAATGTATGTAACAGACAGAAGGAGGCGTGGCAGACCCCATAAAGTATATATATTCTTGATCAGCGTCACTAGCCGAGTCGATATAGCCATGTCCGTCCTCATGAACAAATAGATTTCAGAGATGGTAAGAGCTACAAATTTGAGTTTGGTCTCTATCGACTCGATATTTAGTCAGTCAATACAAGAATCTTTTTTTTTTTATGCCACGCCCTATTCGCCCACAATGAGCAAAAAACTAGACATATCTCGGAAAAAATAAATGTTTAAAGCGAATATCTAAGTAGCTACGGGACTTAGGACTACCAATTTTGGTACGCATGTTTCTAAGGACAGCATAAATACATTACCATTTAACATTTTTGGCCACGCCACGACCCCTTTTTCCGTAAGAAAAAAAAATTTTTTTAAACTGGCATTTGTTCTTATCGTAGAGTATTGTTATTTATGATTCCTTTGAAGACAAATCATATCAAACTATCGTGAAAGTTGCATAAAAATCCAACAATAAGCAACAGAGCTACCGATTATCATATAAAGTTAATATTTACGTCAATGAATGAGTGCGAGCGCGACAGAAGCATACAAGCATATATTCAAACTTTTTTGATGCATGTGTGGCGGCAATGGTATACATACACACATATATAACAAAAAATTGTATTGACTGTCTAAATATATAGCTGATAGTGACTAAGCTTAAACTTGTTACTCTTACCATTTCTGAAATCTGTTTGTTCATACAGACATACAGACATAGGGACGGACAGGCGGACATGGCTATATTAACTAGGCTTGTGATGCTGATCATGAATATATATACTTTATGAGTTCTACCACGGCTCCTTCTGCCTGTTACTTACTATGGACAATCTCAATATAAACTTTGCAGAGAGTACAACAAGTTGTAAATGCTACATTCGAGCGAGCCCACTGAAAAATCGAAAAACTAAATAAGAAACATATTGCAGTTTCAAATAATTAACAATTTATTTGGGGACTCAGTAACCGCGGAAAGGCTTGGCAGCGTCCGTGTGGTTAAAACTAGAAATGCGGTCGGGAATCGAATATGGTTTTCCCATCCCGATTTTCAGTTCAACCCGCGGGTCCCGACATTTCCCGAAATATTTTTGGAATGAATGTTGGTTTGCAAAAATCCTTTAATTATCCCAGACGATTGCCCTTCGAGGCGATACAATGTCTAGACGATCGAACCAAGAGATGCATGTGACATAAGCATAAATATAAGGTTTCATTATTACAGAGCTCCTTAAGCACACAGCAGGACATACTTCTAGTTATCGGTCATTCTCCTTCTGTTTGTAACGCATGTTTTGATTCTTAAAAACTAAATAAACCCCTGTACTAATTAAGAGTACGAGTTTAAATAAGCCCCCCTATTGATTGACAATGAAATAGTACGTCTCACTCGACTTTATACTTTTGCATAAGTTTTTTTTAACGAATAACATGGACTTTAGACTTTACCGATGTACTATTTTGACATAAATTATAAATTTCCATCAAACCCAACACTTTCACCAGAATACGCTTTTCAGAATATCTTAAAAAATATCATTGCTGTAGCTCGGATTATTCCATTCACTATCATTTTTGCAGATACACGATACTCTCCCTCGGGAACAGGAAGTATTTCAGTTACCTTGTGGTTAACAAAGCTGATAGGGAGTTTATCCAAAATTAAGTCGCCCTGTTGAATAATAAAGTAATTTATTTTTTCAAAGGTTTTATAAATACTCACATTGAAGGGACAAGTGTGGTTTATGTTACTATAGTCTTTAAAAACATTATGCAAAAAGGCAATAACTTTATATCCAGGATTGGGATTCCTCATGTAGTTGCAATAATTGAAAGTAATATTATACAGAAATGGCTTATAACCATTCAAACGTTTCATTAGATCAACTTGACCCTTTAAGTATTTAAACTTCATCAATCAAATATTTTAATCACATATTGAACTAAGTTACTTACGATTAAATTATTCAGAGGCAGCTGATGAAGTATAAGTTTCCCGGAAGCATATTTATATGTACGATTGATGGACTTTAGGTAACAATATTCAAATTTACAAAACTTTTCATCAATTGCATTACATTTCACATTTGTGAACTCAAAACCAGAGTGTACCTAAAAAATAAAACTCCAAAAATCACATTTTTACAACACTTTTTATTTTATACTTACTTCAGTGGTGAACAGAAATAACAATATTATTATGCAGTGAAATGGTTTTGGGAGTACGTCCATCATGCCGTATTGGGCACTTGATCAGTTTTGACTATAAAATATTACAGCACATTATATTAATGTTTTAATTACTCAGTAAGTTTATGACTTAATGATGATGATATTTATACAAAGTAATTTTGTAATATAGTTCTGTGGTAACCATCAGCACCACAACAATTAAAAAGTAATAAAAACTCATAAAGACAAAGATTTTATGCAAGTCATTTCAATACTAATTTAGCGGTTGATAATATTATATTATATTCTAAGATGAACGACTTACGTTCCACGTGATGCAGCTGAAGAGATAGGAAAGGCAGGTTAACGTTAACGATTCAAATTTCATACATTCAATTTTCTCTGTTTTATCTCCGATATTTCTCTACGATGGTTACAAAGATTGATGTTCATTATTGCGATTGTCAATACAAGCGATTGTAAAATGATTGTTAGATGGTGTTACAGGGTGCCGCACTGTGCTGTCTGTGGCAACCCTGTGGAGCACCTAAGAATCAACACTGGTGTGTGTAACCCAATACTTCAACCGCAACCAATTTAAAGACGATGCACCAAATATTTAAGCATAAGGAGTCTCTGTTTAATATTGATATCTAAAAAGCTTACGAGAGAGACGAGGGGTGGCTAATGACGCTACGTGTTGGTCAGTAAACTGACAAATTAATTTCGAAACATAACTAATTTATAACTTATGAAATAAACAAATCTAATAACGAACAACTATCTCAATCGCTATAACACAAACGCAACCAAAGCGCTTTCTGAAGCTAATTTTATTGTGTACTTTTCAAGGTTTTTTATTTTATTTAATAAAAATATATTTGTAAAACTTGAAGGAATAAAAATTTAACTGCGAACGACTATATCAATCGCTGTAACACCAATCTAACCAAAGCGCCATCTATGGTTCATACTGTTGATCATTGCAAGATTTTCATTTTCATTTAGTAATGACACAAGCCCAGTAAAGCATAACTTTGTGCAAAATATACAACTTCATTAGCAAACTATTATCTTAATCGCTATAACACCAACCACGGTTGCCACACTTGGCGATTTGGAACCAAAACTAGTTTTTTTTTTCGTTTGGCTCCCTGGCTGTTTTTTTATGAAATTGGCTCCTTTTCGATGGTTTTCACAACTAAATTTTACTATGTATCCACTCTCGGTATTTATGTGTTGTGTGAGTGCGCTATTAACGTTGTGCGATTTATCAAAAATAAAACAACTCAACTTAGAAATAAGCTAATATTTAAGTCTGTAAATAACATTATGTTATGTAAGGAGTTGCATAGCAATAGTGATCACACTATGTGTGCTCAGTAAAAGATATTTGATGTCAAATATTGTCCTTTAACATGATATAAAACATTTATAATGAATTCGTTTTTTTTTTTGTTTTGTTTTAAAAAAAAAACACATTAATAAGGTAAGGAATAAAATGAAATGTTCTGTTTTCATAAAAAAAAAAATTTATTTTAGTAATATATGAATTGCTAAAAAACCAGTATTTTTGGCTCCTTTTTATTGAAATTGGCTCTTTTTTAAACTTTTTTGGCAATTTGTAAAAAAATTAAGTGGCAACCGTGTCACCAACCTAACCAAAGCGCCACCTACTGTTTACTTCTACAGGGTTCCCGCATTCATTTACTAATGAAATAAACCCAGTATATTGACTAAGACCTTAGTTAAGATTCATCCATAGACATACATATATTCAAGAAATTTTTATCTCCTGATAAAACGGTATTTGAAAAAATTTGTACATAATAATAAAAACACATTTGGAATTTATTGTGCAGAAAGTTAAAAGTACTTATTTATAAATTTCTACATAAAACAGAAATTACTTGTTAAAATTATAGCTCATTATTAATTTTATATTCTTTTTCATTAAGAAACTTTTCTTGTTTTTTTGCATTATTTAAAATAAATTTATAAATGTATACTTATATATGAAATGCTTCAAAGTAACAAATTTGTTTTTCTTTAAAGACATACAATAAATCATGTAGACTTTTATAAAAACTATACGATTATGTGCACATACATTTCGATATCAAAAGATGCGTTGCATCCAAAACAAAATATATATTAGAAAATAAATTCCAAAAATACTATTATCAATTATTATTTAGCAATCACATTACTGGCACTTGTTACGTTAAAGCAATTTTCCCATTGTTTTTTTTTTTTTTCGTTTCAAGCATTTTTCTTTTTTCTTTACACACAGATTAAATTATTTACGTTACTTTGAATAGTATTTTGTTATATGTATTTTGTGGGACTGGGGATGAATGCACGATTTGAATCTACTTCTGGCCCAGATTAAGTTTCCCCAACAGCTGTGTGGCCTGTTGCCCAGCACTCTCCTGGACATGGCTGGCAGCCTCCTGAACATTCTTCTCGAGGCTCTCGCGCTTCTGGTCCACATACTGGTTGGCCTCGTGAAGTTTCTGGTCCACAGCATGGCTGGTCTGCTTCATGGCTCCATCGATGGCACCTTCGGCTTCCTTTAGCTTCTGATCGGCCACAGATTCGGCAGCCTTGACACTTTTGTTAATAGCCTCGTTAGCGGCCTTTTTGGTCTGGTCCACAGCATTGGCGGCAGCTCGTTGCGATGACTCAGCAACATTAGCGGCCACCTGCTTGGTGTTCTGGGCAACGGCAGTTGCCTGTTGCACTGTATTATCCACCGCCTGTCGGCCCTGGTTGACGGCACCAACGGCACGATTAACGCCCTGGTCAATGACCTGACCGGCCTTCTGTGCCTCGGCAGCGGCGAGAGCAGCAGCATCCTTGGCTGCAACCAAAGATTATAAGTATGGACTCAGGTAACCCGTTATATCTGTACTTACCTGTGCTGGTGGCCAGTTGTTCGGCTTCGGTCTTGGTCTGCTGCACGGATTGTCCTACCTTCTTGGCCTGCTCTTCGGCCAGCTTCTGAGCCTCGACGGCTTTATCGTTGGCCAGCTTCTCGGCCTCATCCTTCTTCTTGCTGAACAAATTGACAGTCTTGTCGCCAAAACTCTTCAATGATGCTAACGAAGGAAAGCAAATATTTTAATAATAAATATATTTTATTTAGAGCCTTTTTTTTGCGATTACTTTGCTGCTTCTGCTGGTTGGGAAACATTTTTAAGTGACTTTGTAATTTAGACTAGATCACTGACTAAGCTTGAATCATAATTTATAGATTCATACTTTGATATTACAATCGGTAGGTATAATTTGCTTATTGTTGTGGTCGATGCAACTTACTAATTACCAAAAAATAAACAAATCGAATTTTCATCGAGCATCTACTAATCAGATCGTAATTACATGCTTTGCCTGATTTTTAGATTAACTTTTTGATTATAAGGGTATAATATAGAATGACAACAGCGTAATTTTCCGAGTCACCTCCAAAATAAGTCGTTAAATGCTGCATGAAGCACTAAGTGACTAAGTGACTACAAATTCAAATAAGTGGTCAACATGCATAACTCAAGTATATTAGACATTGATAATTATATATTTAACTTTTATGCAATAGGAAAATACAGAGTATATATAAATGAAACAAGTAAGAAAGTCGAGCGATCCGACTGTAAAAGCCCCGTACCCATTCTGGTGCCCATTTTCTTTACACATAAGTAATTTTCGACCGATTTGTCCTATGGATGCTATAGGGTATATATGTCCGATCTGGGTCAAACTTGATGAGAATAATTATAATGGTACCATACACGTAATCTGTGAATTTGGTCTCGAGAGCTCCAATAGTTTCTAAGTTATGATTATGTGAAAATAGTTTTTTAGAGTACGGGATCTAAAAATTCAAAATACCCATGTAAAGTGTTGCTTATATACCAGAAGAAATCATTTAGCTGGAAATCTTAACATAATAATTTTACTGTTAAAACAATTCAAAATTTTCTAAAAAGCCAAAGCATTTAATAAATGAAAGAATCTTTCAGAATTTTAAAATTTATTTATTTTACTAATGATTTAATACATTTTATTCATAGAAAAACTTCAACAAATATTATTAGCATAAAGCATTCAAATTTAACTTATTTGCCTAATGTCTAACAATGGTTTCATTATTGCACATTTTTATAGGGAATGAAAAAATATAAAATATTAAAGTGACGAGAAAATAATAAAAATTACGAACACGAGCATTGGAAGCTCCGGTCACTGTGCCTGGGTTTGACTCTGGCAGCATTTTTATAAAGTGACGTGTGTGTTCACTCAAATAGAAACATTTCACCATTAAATGCCGCATCGGCAATCCACTCGGTAGTCCGAAAGTTTCCGAGCTATATAGCACTATTCTAAATGGCATACCGAAACAATTTTCTTATATACCTAAGCTAGCGTGTGTTTGTGTGTATTGCTTTATGCATATAAAGTAAACAATGCGCAATATTTGAATAATTCACAGTCTGTGATGTCATAATGGCACTGCTCTAACAATTTTATTTTTATAGTTTCTGCTTTTATTCACGCTTTTTTGTGGTTGTGGCTGTGAAAGCAAGTGTTTATACTGAATTCTAATGCCGATTTTCAAATTTAGAATATACCTGAATACTGGTTTATACTATAATTTAATGTATGTGTTTAATTTTTGTTGCCAAGCATTCAATTAACTTTCCAGTTGGCCCACGCACTTAACAAGAATTTCGATCGGAAAATAATCGATGATTTGAAATCGAAGAGTTCATTTTATCCAGTTTTAAAGTAACCTGCTTGCTACGACAAGCAACGAAAAGAAATTTCTGTTTTAAGCTGATTGTTATAGAACTTTGTAAACGAAATTCATTAAAATTCCCCACCACATGCTTCAAGTATACATGGGTATATGTGCGTGTATAAATTTATTTATGTACAAATGTATGCATATAGTATGAATTAAAAGTTATCATACTTTTGCGTAATACTACGACGCATATTCTGGCTTTGTTGTCAACAACACCAACAACAAATTGTAAATCAAAAACCGGCTAGAATGCCATAACATGGCCATAAGGTAACACAATAAGCCGCAGTTAGAACAGCGGCAAGAGAACAATCTGAAATATTCTTATAAAAACACACAGTTTTACTCACAGCTGTTGATAGTTGTAGTTGTTGTTGATGGGTTCGTTTGTTGTTCTTGCTCCGGCCATAAAGCAGATAATGCGCAGAAGCTTTAAGCACATGAAAAACATACAAGCAGCGAAATACTAAACCTGTATCCCAGAACAACTGAACCCAAGCGTGTAGCTACAGATACAAATGTACCTTTATATCTATTGGTGTCTCGTTTCTCGTTCTATGACTAGCTGTCCACACAGGTCCCAAAACTCACGTTCCATACCAGTTTTAAGCGTTGTTTTTGAATCCACATAGCCGGCAGAAACCAAACCTTCAGATACGTTTGTAACTAGCAATCAATGATGCTGTCCATGCCGTAAGACTGATGATGTCATAGCAACACTGCATGGTTGGTAATTTGTTTAACTTATAGCTGTCAATTGGCAATGTAGTTCATTGTGTATTGACCTTGTCAAGCAAAGTCCTGCCAAAAGGGCACAGCCCAACCAAAATGGGTTTTCCAATGATGTCATGCTAGGTAAATCAATAAATGTTGTAGACGTGGAACACGTCTGCCAGGGCCCCAATGAATCACTCGATACACATTTAGTTCAATTAATTTTATAACCCCAAAGCTGACCCACAAAACTTATAACTCTTTAGTAAATATGAAAAGTTTCTGTTTCGAATCTTATTGAATTAGTCTCAGTTAGCGCCCAGTGATAACGGTCTTCTCTAATGTAATCGATTCAATGGCATGATAATGCATTATATTTGATTGCACGGTATGAGAAGATATAAGTAGAGGAACTTCTTGGCTGCTGGGCTCAAAATCGATTGCTGCCAGGTCAGAGAGGAAAGATGAAACATTTCCTAGTTGCGATCATTGCCGTGCTGAGTATCCTGTCCTGGGAACAACTATTCAGCTCGGCTACGGGCTGTCCTCGACGATATCTGCGACGCATCAATGGGAAATGCTATTACTTTTCGGTGAAAAAGGTGTGTCAAAAAGAATGTATTATTTGGGGATATTAACTGGTATTGTACAAATGCAGATGAACTGGTTTGGAGCTCTAAACAATTGCCTTCGCAAAGGTCTCACGTTAGCCGATCTAAGCAACCCCAAAGATTTCTATGGAGCCATAGATTTCCTCAATTCAAAGGGCAATACTGAAGACTTTTGGTTCGGTGGCAATGATCTGCAGACCGAGGGACGCTTTCAATACATTAGCAATGGTCGCCTGGTTAGATACTATGGTAACTATAGTATTGTAGAACCAACGGAGCACTCGATTTGCGATGATTGCCTAGAGGTGCGCATTCGCAGCAATATCTCCGTTGTTGCCGATGACAATTGCATGGAGAGGCAATACTTCATCTGCTCTGAACACTATTGTGATGAGGTGTATGCTAAGAAGCCTCGTCATCACAGTCATGAACACCTGCATCATTTCCATCACGACATTGGAGAGCCCAGCGAGGAGGCACAGATAGATTTAAATACACCATCGCCATTCGATAGCGAACCCGATGAGAGCGTCAAAGCTGAATCCGAGGAAGATGATCTGCACGAAGATGTGCCAGATGAAACCACACCAGAGACAGAAAATGAAACGGAAGGTGCTCAGCACGCAGAAGGTGATGTTGTTGCTAGTACAACGGCTGCAATAGATAGAGATAGTGGAGTAACTAAAGCTGCCGAGGAATCAGCTGATAGGGAGACTCCAGCAGGAGAAGAGCAATCAACTCCAGCCGCAGAGGCTGCATCCGAGACACACGGAGAAGAACCAGCAGCTGAGACGGAAGCGCCTGCTACAGAGGCACCGGCAGAATCAAGATAAATGAATAATCGAGAAAATATTTACGTGTAAAAACAAAAATAATAAATCAAGATAGTACAGTCTTAATTAAACAGTTTTATTGTAACTGGTTTTGGGAGGGCCCTGAGAAAACGAGACTTAATTATAATATTGCCAAAAAAAAAAGAAGAGCATTTATTCCCGATTATAATGTTACAATTGGTATCCGGTACGCAAGTTTGAAAAGTTTTTATTTCTTACGGAAAAAAAGGGGGCGTGGCATCCAAAAATTTTAAATGGCAATGCATTTATGCTGTCTCTAAGAATCTGTATACCAAAATTGGTATTCCTAAGTGCCTTAGTTAATGAGATATTCGCCGAAAACATAGATTTTTCCGGGGTATGTCTAGCTTTTTGCTCATTGTGAGCAAATGGGGCGTGCCATCAAAAAAAAAAAAAAGATTCTTGTATTGACTGACTAAATATCGAGTCGATAGAGACCAAATTCGAACTTGTAGCTCTAACCATCTCTGAAATCTGTTTGCTCATACGGACAGATAGACAGAAGGACAGACAGACAGGCGGACCGACGGACATGGCTATATAGACTCAGATTGTGACGCTGATCAAGAATATATATACTTTATGGGGTCTGCCACGCCTCCTTCTGCCTGTTAAATACATTTGCACAAACCCAATACACTCATGCAGAGAGTATAAAAAAGCGTGGAAGCTTTACAAATTTATACTGCTTTTAAGTAAACAGTTAACAGTTACTTTATAAAAATATATTATAGTTCCAGAAAGATAAATTCTTAGTATAGGTTTTGTAGTTGTTGCACAATGGTTAGACATTAAAATAAACGCAACGAATTAAAAATAATTAATTTGTGCACCTAAAGGCAATTAATATTTACATTGGGTACGCATTAATGTCATAAATAGTTAACTAAAATTCACTTTTCACGCCCACAAGAGGGTATATATAGGAGAAACATGCGGTGTGGATACAGTTTTTCGAGTTTAGACTGACACGTCTGGTCATGAGGGTACTGCAAATTGTGATATTGGCTCTTATCGTGGTGTATCCAGATGATGTGCTCTCACAGCGTCGAGGTCGTCGGACTAACGGAGAGCGAAGGATCGACAATGGTCCCTGTGGCAAACGGTTTCTGCGGCAAGTTAACGGCAAGTGTTACTACCTAAGCGGCAAAAAGGTAAGTGCCATAAAATAATACATTTCTTTTGATGGTGCTTCTATAGGGCATGATAATTACAGATGAATTGGTTTGGGGCGCAGAACAATTGTCTGCGCAAAGGACTGAATTTAGCCGATTTGTCCACAGAGGATGAATTCAATGCTATCATAAAATTCTTGCACACGAAAGGGAACATGGAGGACTTTTGGTTTGGGGGCAACGATCTACAAACGGAGGGTCGCTTCACCTATATAGCCAACGGTCTTCCTGTACGGTATCTGGGTGGTGCGGAGGGTATTGAGGAAACACAGCGATCCAATCTGGATGATTGCCTTGAGATACGGCTGCGTCAGAACTCGACCGTAGTTACTGATGACAATTGCCAGGAGCAACAGTACTTTATCTGCCAAGAGACTGAGGTGAAGTGTGTCCAACCGGTGATAGATGAGACAACTGGTGTACATCACAGCCACGAGCATTTGCATCACTTCCACCACGATGCTGCAAAAGGTGAGTTTGCCAAAGAGCAGGGTAGCAAGGAAAGTCTGGAGAGCGATTCACGGCCGGCTGACAATTCGAATTCAACGGAAATTGGCGAGTCGAGGGAGATTGAGCAGAACGAGGAAGGTGATGAAATCGAAGGTCCTGCCGACGAATATCATGCTGCCGCCGAGAACCTTAGATTACGGCGGACTACGGCGGCTGACCATACTGAAGCGACAGTAGCGGGTGCAGAGGGCGCAGCCACGGTTAAATGGGAGACCACTGCCACAGCCGAAGCACCCACTGTAGCTCCTTCCGAAGCTGAAACCCCTGCAGCTACAACTGGTGGAGAAGCGGAAGGAGGAAAAGCACCTCCACCACCCGTAGCAGATGCCGCGGAAGGTCGTGCTCCTAAAGCAAAAGTGTTCGATTTCGAAGGAACTCCAATCATAGAGGAATCACGTGATCGTGCAGCAAGCCCTGTCAGCTTTGATATGGGATTGAATGAATCGTGAATAAAGAACGTAGAACGAAAGGTATTTAAATGAATAAAAAAGCTGTAAATTCCAGGGGAACCTTCACATTCAATAAAACGCCAAAAACAGAATCTGAATGTAAGCATTATTTAAAATTATTGGCATAAATCTAATCTACTGTTGAGGGTACTGAGGGCTTAAGGCTATATAATGTCTATAGAACTACTGATAATTTTAATGCATGCGATTTGAATGTTTGTGCAAACCAAAAATTAAAGTTTTTGTACGCAAGTTTTTGCAAATGTTTGAATGAAACAAACAAGTTTACTTACATTTTGAAGCATCTGTTTGCATTAAGTGGAAACAGAGAATATTATAATTAAATTGATTTCGACACAGTATGACAAAGAGAAAGAGAGAGGGTGAGAGATATTATACCTAATATTTTAAGACAGTTTAAAAATTGTTAAATAGTAAATAGAGTCATCTATCATAGACGTGAACTTAAAAAAACGTCAAAGAACAAATATACATAAATAATAAATTATAATAAAAACATAACTGAAACGCAGAAAACAAGTCTACACTAAGTGCCAATCATACGATTGTATATATAGTTTTGAATGTGTTGCAGACACACACATGTAATTATATACATATTTTTTATATATGTATGCACGCTCTAATAATATACATTCTACGCACAGTGATGTATATTTCATTTGTATTCAAAGATATCGCATCATTTTGGGTGTGGGTTGTGTCTGCTCTTACTCACAGCGCAGAAGAACAACTTGTGCTGCATACATACACACATACACATATAGTTTATACATCATGGACACACACACGTATACCTACTGTGTAGGAATAAGAAGACGCCGTAATTGGCTTACGCTATTGCTTCATACACTTTATATGAAACAGTAACAGTAACGGGCAATTAAATTTTTTTTTTTGCGACTTGGGATCAGCAATAGACAGAAAGTGTGAGGAAAAAAGGGTGTGTGACTTTGTACGCATGTGTGTGGGTATGGCTGGGTCTGAGAAGAAGAAAGGTAGCGGCGCTCAGTGTACTCCTTTTCTACAGGACAGATGATGTAATTCTTTTAAAATCCCGTAATGCGGTCATAGGTTTGCATCGGCACAGACCGAGACATATAAAAAATATGTTTTATAAAATATAAATATGCTTATATATGGCACATGCATGTAGGTATATATATTAATATGAACATGTTCAAAGCATGTAGTATTAATATTAATACTACAAGCTTTCAACATTGTTTAACCATATAAATGCATATTTAGTTTAACAACACAATGGAATGCCTGTTTATTTTATTATTTTAAAACTTTCACATATTGTTTTTGTTTGGCTTTTACCTGTAAACGAGCTGAACATGATTACGTTATATTATTGACACTTTAAGCAATATGTGGTGTTGCACTAAAATTCCGTACTGTTCCCAATTTGTAAATAAATTTGAATTTAGAGTTTAGCTATAGTTTTATTTGTAGTCGGCTAATTTGGTACGTTCCGCGTTTATTCTTAAAACGTTCCGACTGCGTCAAGAGTACAAAAACGAATAAAGTTCAAACGAAAGTATCTACATAGTTGGAAGCGCATTTTTTTTGTTGCTCTTGCTGTTCGGTTTATTATTGTTTTTGTTGCTGTTGTGGTTTCACTGCTTCTAAATCTTGTGGAACCTGACCTGTGTTAAGCAGTGTTGCCGCATTAGCATTTTTTAAGCCAGATGTGTTTTTCCAAATGTGGGGCTTGTTATTTTGAGAATTAATACAGCTTATAAATATATTTGATAAAATTTATATATTTTCTATAAATTAATATATTATTTTAATCTAATATAAATCAATGCAGTAAGTTAACATAAAATACATGACAAATTTGAGTAGATGTCTGCTAAAAAAAATAAGAAAGTGTTTATAATTAAAATTAAATTTGTGTCTTTTTGTGTTTTACAAATAATATTATTCTATGCTTATTTATAATTTAAGTCGTTCCAAAATTTGTAAATCAATTATTGGCTCCACTTGTGTCATGTGCTTAACCTGAAATGAAATACTATCGATAAGAGCCATTCGGTTTTTAAATACCGATATAACTTCATTTAAACATAACCATCGATATAGCGATTTTTCGGTACTATGACTCTGCTAGACTATTTAGTATTTTTGAATAGCGATAATACTCCGTTATTTAAACATAGCAATAGTTTAAATGATGAATGCAGTCAATATAAATTTATTTTCTTTTCAGCTTAGCATTTCTACTTTATTTAAAATCTATATATGTACTCACATTGGTTCAGTTGTAGGACGCATGGCGCTGCCAGACCTCACAAAATTTATGGCAGTTTTAAGGCAAGAAATTTGAATTAACGACAACTAATGTTTAAGTTATAAACAAAAAAACAAACCAAAAATGTTTAAAAGAAATAAACAAAAATATCTTTTAATAGAAAATAAAATATAAAAATATCTTATAAACAAACACATTTTAGCTACTTATTTTTGTATTCAGATCATAATTTATGGAAGTCACTAATAACAAAGTAGATAGATAATTTATAAAATAATAAAGGTATAAGCCGAGAAACATTAGCTTAAATAGAAATCCAGTAAGAAATGCTATAGTCGAGCGAGCCGACTATAAAAGATCCCATACTTATAGGGATGTCCATATTTTCATACAAACAAGAAAAATGAAGTAAAAGCAGAGTGATTCATATTTGAAAACATGCATAATTTGTTTTTTTATGCCTTGTTTTAAAAATATGTTTTGCGTAAAAATAATATCATATAACATACAGTGAAAGCTCTACTTGCGGACAACTCCCTTAGCCGGACGAATT
Source organism: Drosophila parthenogenetica (assembly GCA_035047505.1). Classification (NCBI taxonomy): domain Eukaryota; kingdom Metazoa; phylum Arthropoda; class Insecta; order Diptera; family Drosophilidae; genus Drosophila; species Drosophila parthenogenetica. The sequence continues at coordinate 15,947,887 of JAWNPM010000080.1, read as the reverse complement.
TTATAGTCCCAAGTTTTTATACCCTTGCTTTGCAGGATTTTTATACAAAATCCGTTCGCTTGGGCGAACGCTCCCTTGGCAGGGCGCGGACACTGTTTAGACCCCGTACTCTTAAAAAGAGTATAGGGGTCTATTAGGTTTGTCAGAAGCCAAATGTGCGTAACAGGCAGAAGGAAGCTTTTCCGACCCCATAAAGTATATATATTCTTGATCAGCATCAACAGCCGAGTCGATATAGCCATGTCCGTCTGTCCGTCTGTCCGTCCGTCTGTATGAACACCTGGATCTTTTAAACTACAAGAGCTAGAACCACCAAATTTGTAATAAAAGTTCAGTAACTTTCGCGAGCAGATCAAGTTTATTTCAAATCAGTGCCACGCCCCCTACCGCCATTAAAATTTTTTTGCTGCCACGCCCCCTTTTTCCACAAGAAAAAAAATAAAATTTTCAATTTCGATGCCGTTTTTAAGGCATTTGTCCTCATCGTACAGTGTTGTAATTTAAGATTCGTTTAAAGACAAATCATATCAAACTACCCTGAAAGTTGCATAAAAATCCAACTATAAACAACTGAGCAATTAGGTAACAAAGTGCCCCTTGAAGCGCATTCTCAATGTACGTGGTTGAAAGAAAAGAGATAACTGTATGTTTATATATACATTAGCCGCAGTAGTTTGCAAAGAGAGCGTGGTCCTGGTGGGCCACGCAATTGTTTGTAAACACAAGACCTGCGGTTCAAACCCCGGCACAGACTCAGAAATTAAATTTTGTTTTTTTTTTAAATTTTATAATTTAGCACTATTATATCTTAATGAAAATAATCGGCGCCGTCTCACAAGGAGCGGTTGGTGCAATTAGTAGTGTTGCGGCGTGTTCTGCAACTTGCGTATAAGTTCGCAGGTTCAATTCCCGACAGTGGAATTTATTAATATACTTTTTTAAATTTCAAACAAAAATGTAAATAAATAATTTTAACTGGTGCAACAGCCAATGGTCTGCGGTTCGAACCCGGCACAGACCCAGATATTTAATTATTTTTTATTTTTTAAATAATTACATTATTATATATAAATGAAAAATAATAAAATTTCTGCCAAATGAATGGTGTGGTGTAACTAGTAGGGTTGCAGCATGATATGGAACTGGCGTCAGTAAGCGCGGGTTCGAATCTCGTCAGTGACCGAATGAAATTTTTTTTTAAATTTAATTTTAAAACTTAAATTTTAAATTACAACCGTATTCAACCGTATTAATTTCGAATACAAGGAGAGTACGGGGTCTTTTACAGTCGGCGCGCTCGACTGTAGCCTTTCTTACTTGTTATACTCTCTGCAAGAGTATATTGGGTTTGTGCAAATGTATGTAACAGGCAGAAGGAGGCGTGGCAGACCCCATAAAGTATATATATTCTTGATCAGCGTCACAAGCCGAGTCGATATAACCATGTCCGTCTGTCCGTCTGTCCGTCTGTCTGTCCGTCTGTCCGTCTGTCCGTCTGTCTGTCTGTCTGTCCGTATGAACAAACAGATTTCAGAGATGGTAAGAGCTACAAGTTTGAATTTGGTCTCTATCGACTCGATATTTAGTCAGTCAATACAAGAATCTTTTTTTTTTTCGATGCCACGCCCCATTCGCCCACAATGAGCAAAAAACTAGACATACTTCTGGAAAAATAGATGTTTTCGGTTAATATCTCAGTAACTATGGCACTTAGGAATACCAATTTTGGTACACGTGTTCCTAAAGGACGCATAAATCCAATGACATCAAAAGTTTTGGGCTGCCACGCCCCCTTTTTCCGCAAGAAATAAAAGGAAATTTCAAACTTGCATGCCGTTTTTAAAGCATTTTTTCTTATCGTACAGTGTTGTTATTTATGATTCGTTTGATGACGTAACATGTCAAACTCTCCTGAAAGTTTCATAAGAATCCGACCATAAACAAGAAAGAAATGAAGCAACAAAGATTTTATTCGAGAGCAATGAGTGCGAGATAGACAGGGCTAGTCGTGCCGACCAATAGTATTCATACACAAATATGTATGTGCATACATTTAACGTCAAACGAATTTGTATGTACATACAGACAAACACATGTATGCTTGATTATGCTTATCTTTTTTTTGTTTTAACGTATTCTAATACAAGAACTATCTATTGTAATGTCTGAATACCGATTTAAGTATTATAATTGGGAATAAACGCAGAGAGTATTATACGGTCGGGCGTGTTCGACTGTACTTTTCTTTCTTGTTTTTATATGACAAATAAAAAATTTTTGCAATAAAACAAGTCCCTGCAACTCGCTTCGTTTCTCCAGAGTTGTCAAAACGGTGCTTTTCAAGTCCTTTCCACCTCTATATTACTTTTGATATGCATAACCAATATTTTATGGTCAAATTGACATTAAAATCGTTTAGATGAAAAATGACGCCTTAATTTTGGTATTTCCCATTTAACCCGAAAAAAAGTTTCCCACTATACCGCCGACACCATATTTCCCAAAAATGAGACCACAATGTTTAAAGGACACAAAATTCTTTTGCATATTAAAAATGTATTCTTTATAGAATAGTTTGAGTGTCCTTATGATCAGTTTATCTCAAGAAACAGGAACGAAATCAATGTGCAAACTTGGGAGAATTTAATTTCAAAATCACTTGGAATCTTTGAAAATTATCAGAGAACACATAAACATATCTGCATGCGTCGGTATACCTTAAAAATTCACTTAGGGTCGTAACAAACAGATTTCCGTAGCGTATAATATCCGTACTTTGATAGTATATTCGGGAAGGGTTATTTACCACTTTACCCCACTCACCCCTACATAATAGTAACAACTTAATAAGAAGTGGACTTGTGATGCTGATCAAAAATATAAATGCCTCCTTCTGCATGTTACTCACATTTCGCATCTAACAAAGTTAATAGACCCCTCTACTCGTTTTTAGGGTACGTGGTCTAAAAAGCAAATCAAATAGTTTTATTCATGCATTAATTGAATTATCCGTTTATAATTAATCAGCCCTATTAACTACATTTCTGAAATCTTCAAATCTATTTTTAAACCTTACTTCAGTCGCAATGAGTCTAAAGTTTATTATGTCCATTTTATTCCTTTTGAAAATTCGAAAAGGAAGCGCAATTGGATCCTGTTACTATGTCAGCAGCCATGGGGTATAAGTAGTCTAAATTTTATATAATGTATAGATGTTAATATAATAGAAACACTATTCTATACTACAGGCGAATTGGTTCGACGCAATGCTTGAGTGTCAGAAAAACAACCTCTGCTTGGCAGATTTGGATTCAAATAGTAAGTTGGATGAGCTTTTAAACAATATAAATGAAGATACATACTGGTTTGGTCTGAATTGTTATGAAAAATTGAGTTGGAAATTTGTTACGGACGTTCAACGCCCAGTACTTTTACCACTCATAACGAAGCTTAACGTTAAAGATCCCTGTGCGTGTATCTCTACAACCGAAAGGGCTTTTGTTTCGTTTCCTTGTACCCGCCGGATAAGGTACATATGCTCCGACGCACCCAAATGCAATGGAATTCCAACCGAGGCAGTTCGTATGCCAGCATATTTAGGAGATGTTCCTTGTGAAATGAGCGACGAAGTGAGAAAAATAATTGGTATTCCTACAGTCGAAAAAGAATTTTAAATAAATTTTTATAATAAATCTTGCATTAAATATTTAATGACCAATTCTAAAACAAAGTCTGTGAATAAATTCAAAATTAGGCTGCTATTTGACGCAATAGTCTTTGCGTTGCTGTCTGATGACCGCATTCAATTTGAGACACTGTTGTCTTAGGTTATCATTGTCTCCCTTCAAAACCTCAATAGTCTCCTCCTGTCGCTGTATAGTCTGATGTACTCTGTGTGTGGACGAAGTGACAATATGGAAAATTTAATGAAGACAAAAAAAAAACTATGAGATCAGTGGTTTTACCGCTTCTGGAGCTGCTCCATTTCTTGTTTGTGCCGTTCGTTAAGCAATCCGGCCTCATTTTGTATATCTGTGTTCAGATTCTCCCGTAGCTTGTCACGTTCGTTGATAATATCGCCGCACATCTTCTTGCTGTGCCCCAATTCCAGTTGCAATTGTTTTACCTCAGCCTGGCAATTTCTTACCTGAGCATCTGATTCGGCGAGCTTTCCGCGTATCTCTGCGTACTTTTCACGCAGTGACTTTTCAACATTTTCCGCTACTGTCAAATCCTTTTCATACTTTTCCTTTAGGCGCCTGAAAGAGATTTAAAAGTTAGTGTTTCAGGCTTAAAAAGTTTATGATTTAAATCAATCTACACAAACTACTCACTGCATCTTTTGATCATGTTCCTCCCCGCTCTGCAAAGCATCTGCCTCCATGCGGACCACTAGCTCATCCAGTTGACGATCCCTTTCGGCACGATAATGCTGTCTAATTGAGTTTTCTTTTTCCGCCTGGGAATTCTTGCATTTGTTTTCGTATTCCGTTTTCCAGAGCTCAAAGTCAGCTAAATATTGTTGCTCAACGGTATTAATGCGATTTTGATATTTCTCCTCCTGCCTGGCCATCTTCTCCTGCATCTCGAATTTGGTCTGCTCCAGTTCCGCTTCCTGTTCCCGCTGTGCTTCCATCCTCTTTGTCTGATACTCGCCCTCCTTCTGTCTAAGCTCCGCCTGAAGTCGCTCACGTTCCGCGGCAAAGTCATCAGCTAGCTTTTGCCTTAGCTCCGCCTGCGTCTTTTGCTCCTCCTCGAGTTGACGTTCAAGTCTTTCTCGGATAGCATTGCGTTCCTTCTCAATAATGGCCTCACGATCTTGGGCACAGCTTTCTCTGATGCCATGCTCAATCTGTTCATACTTGAGACGAGCTTCCTCCAAGGCATCCAGAAGCTGCATCTGATGCGTACGCTTTAAATCTGTTATCTCACGTTGATGATTGCAGTTCATTTTATTAATCTCAGCTTCAAGACCCTTCACGGTTAGCTCCTGGAAAAAATAATACAATCTTTATAAATTTAAACTTATTTAGGCAATTAAATTATTTGACAATTTAGATACATATTAATTTAACGATCTCCCTTAATTAGACCAAGTTATTTTATAACAATCTGATGTTTTAAACATCAAAAATAAATAAATAAACAAAATAAATAATAAACTCAGAATCTTACGAAGAAAATAACAACTTTAAGATTAATCGATTAGTCCGCCCAAAATTCAATTTTAAAGTTGACACTTTAGGACAAATATTTATGAATTTTTTACATTTCGAAAAAATTTGTCAACTTTGAGGGGCTTTAGAACTCAAAATTTTCAACCTTATTCAAAAAATTTCGGATCTAGCACCTATGATAATTTCTTAGCCAAACTTTATTTTTCTTTTTGCCATACGCTACCATCACGAAAATGATTTTTGCCGTGATTTTCGCTGCCCCAGTGTGCGACGTATAACTATTCCAGTTTGATCCGGATCGGACAACTAAGTATATCGTTTAGCTCCTATAAGCACATCGGTCGAAAACGGGACATTTAATGTGAAGACATGTAGCGATAACTACCCTCACCAAGTTAGATTTGGATCATACAACTATAACACATAACTCCAATCGGTCAAAAATTACTAATTTGTATGATAAACTGTTCACTAGATTTTTTACGGGGTCCGTTACAGTCAGCTCGCACGACTGTATCCTTTCATACTTGTTTAATTGATGATAAGCGTTAATAGAATGATCTTGGAATATTTTATTTAGTTTGTCGTTGTACACACCTTAATTTTCTTGGTATTTTCACGAACCCAACGTTCCCGGCGTATTTTTTCTCCAGCCAATGTGGTCTCCTTGGCCCTCGTTAGCTCTGTCTCTAGTCGGTGCTCCCAGGCCTGATTTTGGCTCTCCAGCCGCCTAGTTAGAGCCGCAACCTTTTCACAGAGAGAGCCCTTGTCCTTAAGCAACTGCTCAATGAATCCCTGATGCCGAGTCACCACCTCCTCGTAGTGTTTCTTCTGGTCTCGCAACTTCCCTGCATTGTTGGACTTTTCCGCCCGCAGCGACTTTTGTTTGTCGATCCTCAGCTGCTGGACATGCTCCTTGGAGAGGTGAATGGCATTGGCCAGCTCATTGGCCCGCAGATTGAGAGCAATAACACGACGCGCTAGCTGATGATTCGGGATCATCAATAGCTCGGACAATCTGGAAACAAAAAACAAAAATTATGCTTTACATTGAAAGAAAACGCTAGTAATGCCGAGAAACAATCAATCCTAAACGATATCGGAAGCCGGGTTATTCCAAATACTCTTAAAATAAAATAGATATGCCAAATTTAAGTAATGCAGCTTAATGATCTATTGTGACCAAATTTACACATTATGTGTAAATCGGTCGAAAGTTGCTTATATGTATGAAACAAGTAAGAAAAGCTACAGTCGAGCGAGACGACTGTAAAAGACAAAATATGTAGTCGTAGATAGCGACTAAGTTCAAACTTGTAACTCTTACCATCTCTGAAATCTGTGTGTGCATACGAACGGACTCGGCTTGAGATGCTGATCAAGAGTATTAAGATTTGATAATTTTTAAAATCCCAAATTTTAACCTAAGGTCCAGTATGATTTTCCGTCAGTCAGATTATCACTTACTTGGGTACTTCATCGGTAACATCTGGTTCAATAACAAATTCCACCTCGGAACGATTGCTATCGGGTATTGAGCGCCGCGTTTCCATCAGGGTTTTGTCACAGCTATTCTCCACATTATTCAAATAGGCTAATATATCTCTGTGAACGATAACGATAGCATATACAGTAGTTCTCCTGGTTTAGTTCGGTAAAATAATCCTATATGTTTATCTAGATTAGAGAGTAAAAGCTTTTACATGATTTTGGTGAAATTATTTGTTTTGCGGTAAGTTATGTACAATAATTGTTCGATTCAAGAATTCTCTCAATAAGAACTTTTAGAAGTAAAGTACTGACATTGGAATAACATGTGGGAAATTAATTATTGGAATTGTTTTAAAAGATTTATAAATAAAAGTCACAAGTTTTATGGTTTGTAAGGTCCACCTCAAACTGACTAAGCTTGGTTAAAATCGAACCACTATATCGTATAGCTCCCATAGGGACGATTGATCAAAAATACGCTTCATGTTGAATTAGTATGAAAAACTTTTGTGTTCATAATGATATTATATTTAAACTCGCACAATCGGTCTAAAATATCCAATAAATTTGTATGAAATTGTTCTGTGTTTACCAAGCTGTCTTATCCATCACCTAAACGATTGTATTAATGTTACTATCATACCCGATTGTTAATAATATTGAAACTGAGTAACGGGTATCCTAAAGTCGTGAGGCGACTATAGCATTAGTTCTTGTTTTTTTTTTATTCGATATAACGCGAGATTCGCCCACAATGAGCAAAAAACTCGCTTACTATGGCTTTGTTAATTTTTTCTTTCAACGTATTTTAATACAAATACTATACATTGTAATCCCAGCATACCGATTTTAATAATATAATGATATAACCGGGAATAAAAGCAGAGGGTATTTTACGGTCGGGCGTGCTCTACTGAACTATTCTTTCTTTTTATAATCTACCATCAAATCATAGGCTGTACTCACTTGTACTTATCGCCACTCTCCGGAACTCTGTCGCCATTTTGACTAACGGTGTCGGCAGTCTCGGAACGGGAATCCAGTTTGAGATTCAGCTCGCTGGGCACATGCTCCGCTAAGTTATCTACATATAAAAATGAAATACTTAGAAAGTGCTCCAAAAAAAAGACATTTCGATAACTCACCCCGTTTTTTATCCTCCTCGATCTCTTTGATCACTGACACGATCTCGTCGTAAGTGGAATCTCTAGAATCTGATAACTGAGAGGCACTGTCATCCAGTTCATCCAATCCCTGTTTGTGTAGCTCCTCGAACTGAGCCAATGCCTGTTTCTGCTCCTGCATGCTCATCCAACTGTCTACCTTGTCCATATTGTACTCGCTCAATTTGCGCTCATCACGAAGACTGCCAACGCTGACGGCTTTCTTAAGTTTTCCCACCGAGCTCTTGGCCAGGAACTTGGATTTGTTGTTTTTGAGAGACGGCTCGGCACTCGCGGGCTTAACGTTCTCCTTCTTCTTGGCCACATAGGGCGTGGTCGATGCTACCTTGAGATAATTGTTTATCACCGAATCCGAACTGTTGTTACCATAATGTCGTCGATCCTCTTGAACCACAGGTAAAAAGTTGTTTTCCGCTCCAAAATTGCGTTGTCCCTGTGGTCGGTAAGTAGCGCCACTGTTGCTCTGACCCAAGTTGTCGAGATTCTTCTCGGAAAGATTGTTTTGCTTATCCTTGGACTGAGAGGCATACTTGTCTAGGTAATTTGGTAATTCCATGTTGTTCAAGGGTTCCAGGGATTTAGTCTTAGCTACCAGATTGCTTTCCGAAGCCACTGCAATACCCACGCCACCGCCCACCGCCTGCTTGTACTCCCTGATGACGTTGAGTTCCGGTTCTGCAACTAGCTTGTCCGCTTGCTGGGCACTAGAATCCGAGTAGCGACAAATGGAGGTATCGCAGGCGCACTTGACATCGGCTGGACACGACGAAACTTCATTAGTACTGGCCGTGGATGAGGAGCGGGTACTGCAAGTACAGTTCTCGGACGGGCACTTGGGATACTCGTAGGTCTCGGCCAGGACTTCGGCACTTCCTCCACTCGCTGTGGGTGCTCCGAAGTGTACGGATTTCTTCTGAGCACCAGCCTCGTTGGTTTCCACTTTGACGCCATTGCTTTTGCCGTACCCAAAGCAGGGCAGAGCCAAAGGACCCGGAGCCGATATGTTACTGGACCGTACCTCCTGCTTATCATTGTCGCAGTCACTGGAGTCCATGTCGTGATGCATGTTGGGCTTAGAGAAGGAGACCCTTCCCGGCAGATCTGGTTTGCCTGTCTTATGCATTAAGGCTGCATTGCTGAGTCCACTCGTACTATCTCTAGTTGACCAGGAAGCATAGGATTTGTTCTTTTCAGTACTGGACCCAGATCCGGGCATGCTGACCAGAAAGCGTTCTAGCTGCTCACCTTCGCTGCTCTGGGGAGATTTCTGTGAACAATCCGACTGATCGTCGCTGGACGAATTGCAGCCAATGCGACACAACCAGCTTCGCTTTATGGGCTCCTCCAACAGCGATTTAAACAGATCCGTGGAAGACACCTGACGCTGCGGAAACAAATCGTACAGAAAACAAGAAGGAAAACTATTGATATATATATATATATATATATATATATATATATATATATATATATATATATATATATATATATATATATCAATAGTTTATATACAGAAAACAAGAAGGAAAACTATTGATACTCTCGCAGATATATATATATATATATATATATATATATCTGCGAGAGTATCAATAGTTTTCCTTCTTGTTTTCTGTATATAAAAGACCCCGTACTCTCCTTGTATTCGAAATTAATATTTGAATATTTAATTTAAAATAAAATATTAAAAAAAAAATTTGAATCAGTCACTGATGGGATTCGTACCCACGCTTACTGACGCAAGTTCCATATCATGCTGCAATCCTACTAGTTACACCACACCATTCATTTGGCAGAAATTTTATTATTTTTCATTTATATATAATAATGTAGTTATTTAAAAAATAAAAAAATAATTAAATTTCTGGGTCTGTGCCGGGTTCGAACCCCAGACCATTGGCTGTTGCACCAGTTAAAATTCTTTATTTACATTTTTGTTTTCGGGAATTGAACCTGCGAACTTATACGCAAGTTGCATAACACGCCGCAACCCAAAAAAAAAAAATTAATTTCTGAATCTGTGCCAGGTTCGAACCGCAGACTATTGGATTAGAAACAAACGACTAACCGCAACCCAACCCTGTTGCACCAGTTAATATTGTATATTTACATTTTTCTTGAAATTTAAAGAAGTATATTAGAAAATTTCTCTGTCAGGAATTGAACCTCCGAACTTATACTCAACTTGCAGAACACGCCGCAACATTACTAATTATGAGACGGCTCCGATTATTTTCATTAAGATATAATAGTGCTAAATTAAAAAAAAAAAAAAAAAATGTAATTTCTCAGTCTGTGCCGGGGTTCGAACCGCAGGTCTTGTGTTTACAAGTGCTAAAAATAATATCAAGCTTTCCTACTACCTGAACCACGCTCGCCTTGCAAACTACTGCGGCTAATGTTTATGTAAACATAGTGTTATCTCTTTTCTTTCAACCACGTGCATTGACACTGCGATTCAAAGGATACTTTGTTATCTAATTGCTTCAGGGTAGTTTAATATGATTTGTCTTTAACCAAATTTTGTATTACAATACTGTACTATATTAGCAAATGCTTTAAAAACGACATGTAAGTTTTGGAAAGTTTTTTAGTTCGTGTGGGAAAAGGTGGCGTGGCAGACCAACATTTTTAATGTCGTTGCATTTGTGCTGTTTCTAGGAACCTGCGTACCAGAATTGGTGTTCCTAAGTGCTATAGTTAAGGAGATATTCGCCGAAAACATAAATTTTTTTCGAGGCGTGTCTTGTTTTTTATACTCTCTGCAAGAGTATATTGGGTTTGTGCAAATGTATGTAACAGGCAGAAGGAGGCGTGGCAGACCCCATAAAGTATATATATTCTTGATCAGCGTCACAAGCCGAGTCGATATAACCATGTCCGTCTGTCCGTCTGTCTGTCCGTCTGTCTGTCCGTCTGTCCGTCTGTCCGTCTGTCTGTCTGTCTGTCCGTATGAACAAACAGATTTCAGAGATGGTAAGAGCTACAAGTTTGAATTTGGTCTCTATCGACTCGATATTTAGTCAGTCAATACAAGAATCTTTTTTTTTTTCGATGCCACGCCCCATTCGCCCACAATGAGCAAAAAACTAGACATACTTCTGAAAAAATAGATGTTTTCGGTTAATATCTCAGTAACTATGGCACTTAGGAATACCAATTTTGGTACACGTGTTCCTAAAGGACGCATAAATCCAATGACATCAAAAGTTTTGGGCTGCCACGCCCCCTTTTTCCGCAAGAAATAAAAGTAAATTTCAAACTTGCATGCCGTTTTTAAAGCATTTATTCTTATCGTACAGTGTTGTTATTTATGATTCGTTTGAAGACGTATCATGTCAAACTCTCCAGAAAGTTTCATAAGAATCCGACCATAAACAAGAAAGCAATGCAGCAACAAAGATTTTATTCTAAAGCAATGAGCGCGAGAGAGACAGCGCTAGTCGTGCCGACCAATAGTATTCATACACACATATGTATGTGCATACATTTAACGTCAAACGAATTTGTATGTACATACAGACAAACACATGTATGCTTGATTATGCTTATCTTTTTTTTGTTTTAACGTATTCTAATACAAGAACTATCTATTGTAATGTCTGAATACCGATTTAAGTATTATAATTGGGAATAAACGCAGAGAGTATTATACGGTCGGGCGTGTTCGACTGTACTTTTCTTTCTTGTTGCTTATTGCGGGGCGGTGGGGGGCGTGGCGCAGATTTTAAATAAACTTGATCTGCTCGAGAAAGTTACGGAAATTTTGTTACAAATTTGGTGTCTCTAGCTCTTATAGTCTCTAAGATCCAGGTGTTCATACGGACGGACGGACAGACGGACAGACGGACATGGCTATATCGACTCGGCTGTTGATGCTGATTAAGAATATATATACTCTATGGGGTCGGAAAAGCTTCCTTCTGCCTGTTACGCACATTTGGCTTCTGACAAACCTAATAGACCCCTATACTCTTTTTAAGAGTACGTGGTCTAAAAATAACAATTTTTTAAAAATTAACAACAATACGACCTTTTTAGACCCCGTACTCTAAAAAAAAGTGGAGGGGTCTATTAGGTTTGTCAGAAGCGAAATGTGCGTAACAGGTATATATATTCTTGATCAGCATCAATAGCCGAGTCGATTTAGCCACGTCCGTCTGTCCGTCCGTCTGTATGAACACCTGGATCTTTTAAACTACAAGAGCTAGAACCACCAAATTTGTAATAAAAATTCCGTAGCTTTCGCGAGCAGATCAAGTTTATTTCAAATCAGTGCCACGCCCCCTACCGCCCCCACAGTAAGCAAAAAACTAGACACACCTCGGAAAAAATTGATGTTTTTTGCGAATATCTCCGTAACTATAGCACTTAGGAACACCAATTCTGGTACGCAGGCTCCTAGACACAACACAAATGCAACGTCATTAAAAATTTTGGCCTGCTACGCCCCCTTTTCCCACACAAACTAAAAAACTTTTCAAATTTACATGCTGTTTTTAAGGCATTTGCTAATATAGTACAGTATTGCAATTCGAAATATGTTTAAAGACAAGTTATATCGAAATATCCTGAAAGTTGTATAAAAATCAAATTATAAACAAAAGAACCAGGTAACAAAGTTTTACGGCTAAGCCGAATGCCAATGCATGAATTCGAGAAAGACAGAAACATACGCTGCGCATTTTTGGCAGCCGTGCCAAGTCATAGTATACATACGTACAAACATATATACTTATGTATGAGCATACATATAATGACCAACGAATTTTCTTTTTAATATTTAAATTTTAAATGAAATACAGTCAGATTTAAATATTAATTTGGAATTGGAATACAAGGAGAGTACGGGGTCTCTTACAGTCGGCGTGCTCGACTGTAGCCTTTCTTACTTGTTACTTTTTAACCTCGCGCATGATAACACGTTAAATTTAGTGTTAAAGTAAGCCGCACAAAATTAAATTACGCCAATAGTGCGGAAAGTACACTTTGAGACAAACTGATTTTAATTTTAAATTAAAGGTTCTACAACATCTACAACACTTAGATTCACACATTTATTCCCCTTCATTCTTTTTATAAATCTCCGCACAGTTGAGATTATTTTTCTAGACAAGTACCAGTGAGAGCATTAGCAACTTATACAAACTATTAATAAAAAGAAGACAATTACATGATGTTAGTACAAAAAACATATGGTCGTAAACCTTATGATTGGAATCCTTTTTGATTTTTGTAAATAAACTCTTTTTCGTTTAAATAATAACTATTTGAAAATTGGCTTCATAGAAGTTAAAATTTTATAGCATATAATTTAATAGCTATTAACTTTAAGGGCTTATACGCAGGTATAAGGTCGAAATAAGACGTGTTTTCAAAGATTTATTCTAAAGAGATTTATGAATTTATTAAAAAAAAACTTATTAATTGATATTAATTAATTAATTATTATTAATAGATAACAATTAACAAATTTTTATTTTTCCAAATTTTAACTGTAGATAGCGCTGCAACCGATTTTCCAAACTTCCTAAAAAAAAAAACCACTTTGCGGTGTACATTATAACTTGTGATTGGGCTATCTAAACTCAAAAATCAAAAACATGTAAAAATATTAAATTTTGACAAAATGGCAGCTCCTAAGAAAACATTTAACTTTTAATAAAATGTTTGACTGAAATTGCTTATAAAATGGACAATAAACATCGGATCGACAAAATTAACGATTAAATCATAGATAATATATTTAAGAAGGTGGTTGTGTCAAAATTTTGCACTAATCGAACAAGTCTTTTTTATACTCTCTGCAAGAGTATATTGGGTTTGTGCAAATGTATGTAACAGGCAGAAGGAGGCGTGGCAGACCCCATAAAGTATATATATTCTTGATCAGCATCACAAGCCGAGTCGATATAGCCATGTCCGTCTGTCTGTCTGTCCGTCTGTCCGTCTGTCTGTCTGTCCGAATGAACAAACAGATTTCAGAGATAGTAAGTTCGAATTTGGTCTCAATCGACTTGATATTTAGTCAGTCAATACAAGAATTTTTTTTTTTGATGCCACGCCCCTTTCGCCCACAATGATAAAAAAACTAGATATACCTCGGTAAAAATATATGTTTTAAGCGAGTATCTCAGTAACTAAGGCACTTAGGAATACCAATTTTGGGACGCATTTTCCTAAAGACATCATAAATACATTACCATTTAACATTTTTGGCTGCCACTCCCCCTTTTTCCGTAGGAAAAAAAAAACTTTTTTAAGCTTGCATGCCGTTTTAAAGGCATTTGTTGTTATCGTAGAGTATTGTTATTTATATTTCTTTTGAAGACAAATTATATCAACCTCTCCTGAAAGTTGCGTAAAAATCCAACAATAAACAACAGAGCTACCGATTATAAAGTTAATATTTAAGTCAATGCATGAGTGCGAGAGCGACAAAAAAATACAAGCATATATTCGAACTCTTTTGATGCATGTGTGGCGTCAACAGTATACATACACACATATATACATATATATATGTGCATACATATAACGTCAAGCGAATTTGTATGTGCATACAGACAAACATATGTATGTTCGATTATAAATTGTCTTTTTGTTGTAATGTGTTCTAATACAAGAACTATCTATTGCAATATCCGGATACTGATTTTAACATTATAATTGGGAATAAAAGCAGATAGTATTATACGGTCGGGCTCGTTCGACTGTACTTTTCTTACTTGTTTTTGAGTTATTATCGTGTACACCAACTTCCAAAATAGTGTTTCGAGAAAAACGCGTTTAAAGTTTTTCCATCCCATAAGAACACAAGAGAAAGCACTTTGGTAAATAATCAAAACTTAAATGAAAAAGTCTGTTTTCGGCCATAACACCTATTGTACCTTATTCTTAAGGGTTAAGCCCTTAACAGCGTTCGGTTATTTAACATTTCTGATACTAATCATTACAGCTTGAAGATTTCTAAATAAGTTAACACAAAAAAAAACCTACTTTTAATGAGAAAACTTTGAGAAAATGACTTAAAACCCAAAAAATTAAATATGCCCCATACTACAGCGTCTGCGGGCAGCGCTGCCTCCACACATGCAGCGTTGAAACGTTTACGCTGTATGCATGGCGGCAGCGCTACCCGCAGACGCTGGCCGTGCCGACCAATAGTATACATATACACATGTTCGATTATAAATTGTCTTTCATGTTTCAACGTGTTCTAATACAAGTACTATCCATTGTAATACCTGGATACCGATTTAATTTAATCGGGAATAAAAGCAAAGAGTATTATATGGATAGGCGTGCTCGACTGTTATATTCTTTCTTTTAAAGATGAATGTACTTATGTCAGCCAGATTGTTGCCACGCAAATTGTAAAAACTAACGGTCAACTCACCAAAAACTGTGTTCAATAAATATATTTAATGTTCACGTGATGAAATAAAAGAGGTAGCACTATATTTACCTATATTAGTCACGATAATTATCAACGGAAGTGTGACCGAAGTGGTAGAGATACCAGTTAATAAGTATTTTTTGTATTTGTATGTAAACCAATGGTTTGCGGTTCGAATCTCGGCAAAGACAGACATTTAATTTTTTTCTTATTTAACATATTATTATATGTAAATGAACATAATGGGGGCTATCTCAAATGTAAGGCGTGATGCGATTAGTAGGGTTGCAACATGTTATTGAACCTGAGGGCGCAGGTTCAAATCCTGACAATGCCAATAGTTAATTACCTTTTTTAATTTCAATTGAAAATTTAAATCAAGAATTTGGTAGTATTGCAGGTTGTAGTTTTTGTGAGGTCGCAGGTCCTTAAATTCATACATTGTAATACCAATGAAGTACTTAAATTGGATAAAGAGAGCTTTGTAAGGCTTTATTTACCTCCCATTTCTTTGTCTATTAAATATCATAGTGCTAGAACATTTAATTAAGATAGATCAATAAACAAGTAAAATTTTATTTGAGTTATGATTTCTACATTAGCCACATGACATAAGGTTCCGTTCCCATATTAACATGTAAGCTACTTTAACATTTAAATAGTTCCTGCACTAAATTTCATTAAAATATCTCTGAACCTTGAACACTGACAAATGGACTTAGACGATATATGAACGAATCATTCTGACTATGAGAAAAATTTGAATACCACCCGCAAGAGTATAAAACTCTGATTGAATTCGAGTCTGGTTTGTTACTCACGTTTTTGCTGACCCTGAGCTCTTTGTCACCAAAACAAGCACTAAGTTCGGGGTCCGCGGAATGGGGTCGTCCCAGGAAGGGCGAGGACCGACTGCGTTGCTGGAGAAAGTTGGCTGAACGAGGACGAAAGTGAGGAACCGAATTGTGTAGGGTGGTAAGCGAACGACTTGCGTACTTTGGTCTCGTTTTCTGTCGGCTGGCGAGGTTTATCTATAGGTTCAGCAGAGAGTGCCGAAAAAAGTAGAAAAAGGTATAAATTTAACATACTTTGGACACCTACCTGCGAGCCCTTAAGACATAAATCCATAATAGTTTCCAAATTTAGCATTCCGCGTATTCAGAGCACATTGTTTTAGACGGGTTTTTTCATTGACTCTGCCTGCTTGATTTAGCCAAACTGACGGCTGTGTCAGAGCCAACTGAGTTTCTCCCATGGCCGCTAATTTAGTTTGCTCTGGCTAGCTTTGTTTTGGCCAAAAACCGCCCTTTCTAAAATATCGATTAAACGCATGCCACGGACAGGACATGTGGCCGGGTGCCCAGGTGCCCAGGTGCCCATGTGCTAAGCAGGTGTTTACTCGAAGTTGGTCAGCAATACAACCCTCAAGAGCTCGATTTGGACAAGTCGTCGTCACGGTAACGATTCTTGTAGCACCAGGATAGCAATATAGAAGCCAAAAACACTCTGGAAACAGGTGCTTTGTTTATAATCAAGTTTGACGAGTGATATTAAAATTTGTTCAAATTTGTAACAGTATGGTTTCCCTTTCTCTCTCTCTTTCTATGCCTTCACCTCTCTCCGTTTATCTTATTGTTACTCACTCAAACAACCAATCTAGACTTAATTGAATTTATCAACCCAATGAAATCTATTTATTGTTCAGCCTGATTAAAACATTGACTTCATGGGCACCGAATTCTCCCTCTCAGTGTCAAAGCTCAAATACTGATCAAAATAACCAAAATTAACTTTGCTCTTTCAGTGTGAATTGAAGGTGAGGCACCAAGCTGGATTTATTTCAAGTTTTGCAGTGGATACTTTCAGACTTGGTATAATTAGTATATATGTTTCTTTATAAGTTATTAATGATATTTCATAAAAACAGTATGCGAGTCTTATTTAAGGGAACAGTTTATATACCTAATAAGATTCAATTACTTCATAACCATTTAATACATAAATCATACAAACCATTGGTCGAAATCAAAAAAATTTTAGAAAAGAATCAAAAATTGCACCTTTTTTCTAACCTTCCTTTTAAACTAAGTAAGTAAAGATAAAATTAAACTGCTATGTTAAATAAAATTTGAATAAGCTCAGTATAAATGGAGTTGAAATAAAATTAAATATTGAGTAATCTTTGTATTAATCCTCATTCTTTAATTAGCACTTTTTTAAATATTAGCAGTAAGCTAAAAATAAATTGTCCACCATTATTTTAGTAATAATAATTTATTTAAATAAAGCAA
This sequence comes from Drosophila parthenogenetica, assembly GCA_035047505.1. Taxonomy (NCBI): domain Eukaryota; kingdom Metazoa; phylum Arthropoda; class Insecta; order Diptera; family Drosophilidae; genus Drosophila; species Drosophila parthenogenetica. The sequence goes on along the minus strand of JAWNPM010000080.1, from coordinate 15,930,345 downwards.
ACCGAAATTAACATAAGTATAGCTGGTCTAAAGACCGCCTCAACTGTGAATTCGTAAGGACTCAGATACGGATGCACAGATACGAATATGGATACGGATAAGTATCAACGGATACTGACTGATGCACAATGCATAAAATTAAATTTGGCAACATTTCTCTTAATGAACTTAGAGACTATCAAAAATACAAATACAAATACAATAAAATATATTTAATTGGTTAATGTTTTCATTTTGTTGGTTAATAACAATTGCACTAAGCCCATACGAGGGGCAATTTAGGGCGACGCTACTCCGCGGAACGCAAAACGGGTGTCACTTGCAGCTCATCTTGGTCATCGCTCTTGATATCAAACTTCAGTTTGACCATTTCATACAGCTCAGCATCCGCGGAAGTCGTTGGTGCTTCTTTAAGCACCTTGACCACATCGGGATAGTTGTTCTCGCCGGCGCCTAGTTCCTGAGAGAAACTGACCACCGTCTTGGGCTCAAAGTTGCCTCCTTGAACATCGTTGGCATCCGCAACGGGCGTGGTGACGCTGTTCACCTCGGTGGTATGACCATTGGTGTGGGAAATGGTAATAGTTTCATTGGCTTCTTCACTCTGAACAGCTGGCAACTCTGGCGCGGCAACCGACGGGTTCTCTGCAGTCGTCACTGGCGTTATGACCTCCACATGAGCCTCCACAGCCGCGGGCACAACGGGCTCTTCCTGAGACTTGACTTCCGCTTCCACTTCCGCTTCCGTTTCCGTTTCCTCACCAGCTACCGCCTTGTTAACCTCCTCTATTGCTTGAGCCACCTCCTCCGCGGCCACATCATCATTTGCATGATCACGTCCATTGCTAACTTGGTTTTCCTCTAGTTTTACAGTCTCCTCCTTCAGCACCGCTTGTGTCTCTGCTTCGCAATGACCAATTGGGATCTGCTGCTCCTGTTTTTGCTCCTCCTCCTCAATTTTTGCCGACAGTGGCATTTCAAAAGCCGGCACAATCGCTGGGCTGGCCATGGTCTCCACAAAGGAAGTGCGATTGGGTGAATCTGGCGAGATCATCACATGAGTAAAGTAGCCACTGCGACGGTTTTCAAAGTCCAATACATTCTCCTTGGCCAAACGTTCCTGAATGCGTCGCTGGCGTCTAATAAATTCTGGCAACTGCTCATCCTCCGCCGTCATGGCCACGGGTTCCGCATCCGTTAGCTTCGGACGACGCAGCACGACCTTTGAGGCCTCATTTTGGTCGGATGAACCGTTAGCAATACCATTGCCAGTTCCATTTCCATTTCCATTGGCCCAAATGGCCGCCACTGTCGAAGGCTTAAAGACTCCATTGAACTTGGTGCCAACCACAAATTTGTTGTTGTTGTTGTTTAAGCTGTTGTTGTTTAAGCTGTTGTTGTTTATGCTGTAGTTCAAGTTGTTGCTGACTGTATTGGCACTTTTGTAGGCATTGTAGTTGTTGTTGGCATTGGGTTGCGGTGACAACGGATTACCATTATTGTCTTTCACGTTTGGGGAACGCGAGATGGTGAAGTTCGGTTTGCCATGACTGATTAGCAGCTTGGTGGCTGGGGAAGGGCTCTTGTCGGGCAGCGGGGAGGGCAGACCACTGCGAATTTGTATGCTCGGCTTGTTCAAGATCGTGTCAGCCATTTTCTCTCTTTCTAACACTCTCACTGTCTCTATCACTCTATTTCTTTTGGTTGCAAATAGGCGCTTTTACTTTCCGTCGATCTCTGATGTCTGATCGCCGTCTAACGGTTTTTAGTGTCGAGTTTAGCTGTAAAAGAAAAAGATGTTCAACCTTTAATCATTTAACAAATTTTCAATTCACAAATACAGTATGTTAATTTTACTACTACTACTTCATTTTTTTTTGCCAATTTATTATAATCAGCAATTTGCGGTGAAAATCAACCCAAAATTTCCATAAATTTAAAATCACATTTTTGCTTACAAATATGTTTGCATTCTCCAAATAATAATTATTATTATTATTTTAATTAACTTGATTTAATTAAACTCCAGAACAACTTTCTAAGAACTACACTAATCTCAGTCCACCTTGCTGCATTTTATAGCTTTTCTCCTTTTAGCCCCAATCTCAAAACGGCCTGAATCATCGCTTTGAAATTTTTGATTAGAAACAAATCAATTTCTTTAGATTAATGACTCATCAGTTTTTGTCGTTGGCAAACGGTTTTAAACTTTTTTCTTTTTATTTTAACTTTTTTTTTCATACTAATCAATTGTGACGCTTTCAAATCGAACTTATCTTTTGTATTTATTTATTTGCTAACTTATTGCTAACAAATTAAATAAAGTAGTATTCTTTTAGAGGATAAAGTTACTGTATTTAATAACATTTCGTTATCATTTAATTGTTCAACCGGTTTACATCAATAACAATTGAAACTTAAGTTTTTATCCAGTCACTTAATTAATTTCATTAAAGATTAAAGTGGCTGCCAGAGAATTTGGTACATAGTTATTTTCTAAAATCTTTTGTTTAACTTTTTAGCTGTGATTTCATGTTTATTTTTATTTAATAAATAAAATGTTAATAAAAAAACGTAATTTTATGGAGACAACTACTCCGTTAATAAATAACTGCTGATCAATGACTCAAAATTTGAATTTTCTAAAAATAGAAAAATTTCATGTTTTTAACCAAAATCAATTAAATGTTTCAAATTATGCACTAATTAATCTTTTTTAATTTAATTTATTTAAGTATTGTAAAAAAATTTTTTAATTTTCTATTAGCTATAATATGGTAGCTATAAAGCAATAATAACTTATTATTGTTTTGGCTTTAGTTTTTTATCAAGACTAATACATAACTCTGTCCTAATATACACTTGGCTGCTAGCCACGTGCTATCAATGATATGGCATTCCACACTCCTACCCCAGACCCCACCCCATCATACTACCCCTTAGCACACCGAACTACAACCAATAGATCATCATTAATGCAAAGTTTGCTAAGAGTATTTACTTTCACTGGCAATTTATTTAGTTTAGTTGTTTTTTTTTTATTGTTATTTTTTTTTTATACCCTCTGCATAAGTATGTTTGGTTTGTGCAAAGTATGTAATGAATGTCTGTCTGTCAGTATGAACAAACATATTTCAGAGATAGTCAGAGCTACAATTTCGAATTTAGTCAGCATCGTCTCCATATTTACTCAGTCAATAAAAGAATCTTGTATTTTTTCGATGCCACTCCCCATTTGCCCATTTGCCAAAAAACAGACAAGCATCGAAAAGATCTAGTTACTGCAAGTACTATACACTGAAATACATGGAAACCGATTTTAATAATACTATATAATCGGGAATAAAATCAGAAGGTCTAGACGGTGGGGCTTGTTCGACTGTACTTCTCTTTCTTGTTTTTACTTTTTGCTAGTACATAAAAGTGTTTTTGCTACAGTTTCACACGACGTATGCGTAATTACGCAATTAAATCGTCAGGGTCACTTAGTGGTCATTGTCAGCCACGAAACAATTTCCATTGATCGTTTATAGAGCTCGGGCATGATTAAATAACAATTAGATTGCTTAGAAAATCCCGTAAAAAGTGGCAAGCCCAAAAATCGCACAAATAACTTTTGTCACTAGCAGCGTCCAGCAAAACAGTACATATCGATCAAATGCATGTGATCAACTGACCAACTGACTGACTGACTCTCTTATCATTCAACCAACACACGTACACTTTGATCAGAGCTGATATCGGACTACATAACAATTTTCATTACCAACAAGAAAGAAAAGTACAGTCGAACACGCCCGACCGTATAATACTCTCTGCGTTTATTCCCAATTATAATACTTAAATCGGTATTCAGACATTACAATAGATAGTTCTTGTATTAGAATACGTTAAAACAAAAAAAAGATAAGCATAATCAAGCATACATGTGTTTGTCTGTATGTACATACAAATTCGTTTGACGTTAAATGTATGCACATACATATGTGTGTATGAATACTATTGGTCGGCACGACTAGCGCTGTCTCTCTCGCGCTCATTGCTTTAGAATAAAATCTTTGTTGCTGCATTGCTTTCTTGTTTATGGTCGGATTCTTATGAAACTTTCTGGAGAGTTTGACATGATACGTCTTCAAACGAATCATAAATAACAACACTGTACGATAAGAATAAATGCTTTAAAAACGGCATGCAAGTTTGAAATTTACTTTTATTTCTTGCGGAAAAAGGGGGCGTGGCAGCCCAAAACTTTTGATGTCATTGGATTTATGCGGCCTTTGGGAACACGTGTACCAAAATTGGTATTCCTAAGTGCCATAGTTACTGAGATATTAACCGAAAACATCTATTTTTTCCGAGGTATGTCTAGTTTTTTGCTCATTGTGGGCGAATGGGGCGTGGCATCGAAAAAAAAAAAGATTCTTGTATTGACTGACTAAATATCGAGTCGATAGAGACCAAATTCGAACTTGTAGCTCTTACCATCTCTGAAATCTGTGTGTTCATACGGACGGACAGACGGACAGACGGTCAGACGGTCAGACGGACAGACGGTCAGACGGACAGACGGACAGACGGACATGGCTATATCGACTCGGCTTGTGATTCTGATCAAGAATATATATACTTTATGGGGTCTGCCACGCCTCCTTCTGCCTGTTACATACATTTGCACAAACCCAATATACTCTTGCAGAGAGTATAAAAAGTACTCTGATACTTTTTTCCGCTCCTCTCTCCGCACTCGCCACTTCCCACTTTACTTATACCCACTACCGACTTGCTCAATAACTGCAGGTAATAAAATTAGGCGTTGTAATTTATAGAGCAGCCAGTCAATTCACAGCACATTCAATTACTTGAGCTAAGGTCAGAGTTTCAAACGCAGTTTGTTTGATTTCATTAAGATTAGTTCTGTTTTATTGAATTTTGAACAAGTGTCGAGTCTCCCAAAACAAAAACCTGACACTTAGGCTAACTTATAGCCAAGTTTTTTAATTACTAGAAAATTTGGTAAATTAAAATTACTTTTAATGCTGCCATTTTAGCTAACGTTATACATACCAATGTATGTATAGTGTTAAACGTATATGTATTTGCATGCAGGCAAACAGATATATGTTCGATATATATATGTATATATATATATATATATATATATATATATATTATGGTACATTTTTCAATTTAGTCACAGCTGGCTTGACTTTTAAGTGCTCACGTGTTGGGCAAATGGGCACTTTAAACATTTGTCGGCAATACAGACTGTACTTAAGAGCTTACGTTACGACTACCGAGTACTAAAGGGATAAGGTAATCAAAACTCTGACATTTAATGAAATGACATAGTGACTTAATTATTCAAACGAACGTGCCACAAAAAAATTTTATTCTTAGTACTTTAATAAATTTATTTTTACCATTAAACCCCCTAAAACGCCATGATAAACAATTAAAGAGGTTGAAAACTTCCGATAAATACATTTGCGGTAAAAAAAAGTGAACAAAAATCCAAAGCATTTATTGTCTTTGATTTGTGAGTGGGTGTTTCAGGGATTTCGTACGTTCGCAGTGGGTAGATCGCTAATAAGATACAAATATATAAATACGCAGTTCAACTTAGCTCCACCTGTTTACAGCAAAAAAATGAAGCTGTTTAGAGAGTTTTTGTTATTCTTTCTAATTTGGTAAACCACAAAAAAAATACAAAAATGGGAAATAGTAAAAAAGGCACAAAAAATTTAAATATTGCCAAGCTGCACTTGGCAATGCGAATTGACCTTGAAAATTGAGCAATGAAAACAACAGATAAATAGTATTGTACTGGTATATACGTATATATGTTTGCATATATGTAGGTATTTGCATAAGGTGAGCGAGAACCCGTCTTAATTTGAATACAACAATTTGCACTTAGCTTAAAATAACTAACAACAAACAACAATTCATACAAAAATTAAACTTAAACTAGTTTGATCTTGAATCGATTAAAAAAGAAAGGGGAAACGCAGTCTTACTTATTAGCTTATAGGGATTGTCAACTTTCTTATATCATTTCGTCATTTCATCGAATTCAAAACTTCCCGACATATCAAAAACATTTAGCTCTTTCCCACCACTTTTCTCTCTCTCTCTCTCTCTCTCTCTCTCTCTCTCTCTCTCTCTGTTTAGCACATCACAATAATCATTTAAGACTTTTATTTCTGAGCCAAACATTTTTTCACAATTTTTTTCTTTTAGCAAAATACTTGTGAACAATCAATTTTTTTACAAATACTCATACAAAATTGAGCAATGCTCGACGTCCAAATACCCAGTAATCATATTAGGTGTATTAAAAAAAAAATAAACTTCATTCAAGAATTGCTGTAAAACTCTGTAATACTCTATTTGCGAACATATATTCCACAAGCATAAAACCCACATAACAAAACGGAGCGCGACCCAAAACCCCGGCCATTCACATTAGAGCTAAAGTTATTGTTTGTATCTTATTCGGAAACTGGGACTCAGTTGTTGTTGTTTATGCTGTTTTTGCGTGAGTTGAGTGCGTCTATCATTGGGGCAAATCAAGTTGGTCCTCTAGGTAGTACGTGTGTTTCCAAACAGTGTGAACCGTCTGCTTTACCAAATACACACACACACACTTAAATTAAGCTTATTGTATTCCATCTTGTCTTGTACTTTTCAAAAACTGCCCAGTTGTGTATGCTCTTCAGGGGTTTGGGCTTGGGCTTTAGGTTCCATCAAAGTGCGCTACGTGTTGATTGCGAATCGTAAATAATAATGTTGGCTCCATAAACCAGTTTTAAAGTATAAATATTAAATTTGTTGCGATTGTAACTGCCGTTAATCTTATCGAATGATAAGAAACACTCGTTTGGCCAAAAGAATAAAAATTTCTGACTGATAAGACAGCCAGCTTAATCCAAAGAGCACAAACTAACAAGAATCACGTAATACCCATTATCTAATCTAATACCTTGTATTACTACACTTAAACTCCAAGCTTAGCTTGAGTACAAAGAAAGTGAAAACTAAGATATTGTTTTGGTTTTTCGTTTTTTGCTTTTGCACAATGCAAACGAATTATAATAATAATAACAAAAGTGAGTTCAAGGTACGCGAAAAGCAGCAACCACTGTAAATACTACTGCTTCTTGCAAGTCTTTTTGCTCGTAATATGGAGTTTTGCATGCAATCGAGCTGCAAAAAAGTGAAAACCATTTTACCGATAAAACACAAGCATCAAGCTAGGTGGTGTGCGTGCGTGAGTGTTTGAACAAATGTGTGTGGCATTTTTTAAAGAACGTGTATATCGACATATTTGAACTAATTCACAGATATGCGACAATTGGTCACTCTGCCGGAATTTAACGGTACAGGCAATACGGACAGACAGGCACAGACACGTTTTAATTTTAAGCTGATAGCAGCAAACGCGTCGTATGTGCAATTTTTATCGAACGCTTAGAACTGTATTATTTTTGTGACACGCACCTCTCAAAACGATTTCTAGCAATTTTTAGCTAACTGTTATTTTTGTTCTCGTTTTTGTTGTTGTCGTTGTCCGCTGCGTTACCGTAAAACGCCAAAACGTAACTGAAACTGAACCTAAACCAACTTTAACACTCACAAGCAAGCACATAAAAGCGTTGAAAGCAGCGCTGTCCGCGTCGCAGTCACAGTCGCCCCTGTTGTTTGTTATCGCCTAAAGTGCTCGTGTGCGCAGCTAGGGCAAAAAGTTATAGCAAAAACAAAAAAAAGATATGCGAGCAGAGTTGATGCTTAATAACTAAACAAATGCCCTAAAGGTGGTGCGAAAGGTGTTATACACTATCTGCATTATCATCATCAAAAAACCAAAAAAAAAAAATCGTTAAAAAACAAGCAACTATTTAAATAAACTTTGTTTAATTGCTGCACAAATTATGCATAATTTTTAGTCGTGAATGGCGTTTCCGACATGAAATATATGTAGAACTGACATTAATGGTTTGCACAAATATTTAAAACCCGAAAAGAAAAGCAGACTTGGCTTGACTTGATTAAACTTGACGTTAAGTAATTTTATCACAGAATATACCGTTTATACGTGGGCACTTAACGCGAACAAACACTGATCACGTCCAGCGACTAATCTTTGCTTTCATTATGGCACAACTGCCTTTAATTTCTTATACTTATTGTTTATTTTAAATTCTAACACTTATGGGCAAACAAATATGGGTCAGCAGAGATTATATAAATTGCTAATCAAATAGTATTATTAATTATGCTAGACAAACACTTGTGGGCCAAGTATCTAAAGCCATTGGCAAATAAACAATATTGTGCAGCTTATCAACAAATATCAGCAAATTAGTATTAGATCAAAGAACAGTACTGCTATTGTTGTTTCCAACGAATTATAAAAGAAATTTTAAGATGCTCTGCTTGGCTCTACCATGGATTTTTGCCATGCTTAGAACGTTACTAATTCTGTGTAACGCGTTCTCTGATAATGGTTTTGACACACGCAAACAACGAATGTTAAAAGGCGCCTTTTTTTCCTCTACTCCATTGATTTGATCAGTTTCTAGCACCCATTTGGCATATGTACTTTATCGTTAGTGCTACGAGTAGTAGGTGTGATTATTTGTGTTTATGGCACTTATGAGTGTGAGTGTGTGTGTGTGTGATATTAATATACACACCCAATATTTGTGTATGTTCTATGATTGCTCCAACGATATGAGCTCAACGACTGTTTGACTATTCTACACGTTACTTTTTTGGGCCCTAATGCGCTTCCGTCGCTTCTATGCCGTGTCAATAAACGCTAAGTCGAGAGAGACCACTGTCAAAGACCCTGTATCTGTAAGACAGCATAACATTATTTCATTTATAAAAATAGTTTTTGATTTATCGTTTCTATCTTATGCATTTGTATTTTTATATTTATTACCTTATCCGAAATGCATTGCCAATTCATTTAATAGTTAATTATTATAAACTTAATTTTTAATTATTTATTTGATTTAATTATGAATTTTTAAGCTCGAATTAATTGATTTTATTATTTTAATTTTTATATTTATTTAGTTTTGTTTTTCGCTTACATATTTAATTATCATAAAATAATATTCAGATATCCGTAAAATTAAGACTTATGTAAAAAGTATGAGTAAATTCAATTTGTTTGCAAAGCAAAAGTTTGGAAATGGTTTCTTCTGCGTTAAGAGCAATTTTAAAGACCCTTTGTGAATTTTTCAATTACCGGGTATAACAAGGTATAATAATAATATATAAACTGTCTATCGATGGCCATGAAATGTGACCGAATTGTGCGAATAGAGAGGAAGAGACACAGTAAGAGAGATAGGGGTTATAAGTTATAACTTGAAGAACGAGCAGTAGATGACAGGGGCGTGGTAATAAACGGTACTCTTGCATCAAATATGAAAATAATCGTGAATGACAAACTGGTAAATGGGTAAGCGGGTATAACGGCGGTTGTAAGCCTTTCGACCCGTTTTTCTTAGATCTCAAGCCAGTTTCATGCATACAAAATACATGCACACACATCCAAAGCAAACCAACACGAATTGAGTTAAATATTCTCCAACAAATTCAATATTTGCACATTATTACAGCTGGCAAGAACGCAATAACTTTTTTATATTCCAAAGCGATCTATATTTGCCCGGTTGAATAACACTATTTGAATGCAAAGGCGCACTATAGAGAACTACGTGGAACTATGCCCCGCAAGGGGGCTATATGGGGACTTGCAGATGAGCGTGCGTTTAAGTCGGGGTCTGACTTATTTATACTCTCATAACTTTGACAAAGAAATTTTCAATTAACGTTTAAAACATATTTGCCTACAAAGTGCTCAACACAAAACAAAATCGAATCGAAAAAAAAACAACAAGACAAATAACAAAGAACGAGCGGTAATTATTAAAGATCAATTAGCAGTCATAACTAAGTAATCCGTAATATGTGTGCTATCATAACTGTACATCGTGGCGCCTATTTAAATATTAAAACAATTTGGGGAAAGAGAATAAAATTTGCAAAATTCTTGGAACAACAAATAGAAAAACAAGTAAGAAAAGTACAGTCGGATGAGCCCGACCGTATAATACTCTCTGCTTTTTAGACCCCGTACTCTTTAAAAAAGAGTATAGGGGTCTATTAGGTTTGTCAGAAGCCAAATGTGCGTAACAGGCAGAAGGAAGCTTTTCCGACCCTATAAAGTATATATATTCTTGATCAGCATCAACAGCCGAGTCGATATAGCAATGTCCGTCTGTCCGTCCGTCCGTCTGTCCGTCTGTCCGTCCGTCTGTATGAACACCTGGATCTTTTAAACTATAAGAGCTAGAGACACCAAATTTTTTAATGAAAGTCCGTCTATGATGTACGCAGATCAAGTTTATTTCAAATCGGCGCCCCGCAATAAGCAAAAAACTAGACACACCTCGGAAAAAATTGATGTTTTCTGCGAATATCTTTGTAACTATAGCACTTAGGAACACCAATTCTGGTACGCAGGTTCCTAGAGACAACACAAATGCGACGTCATTCAAAATTTTGGTCTGCCACGCCCCCTCTTCCCACAAGAACTAAGCAAATTTTTCAAACTTACATGCCGTTTTTAAAGCATTTGGTAATGTAGTACGGTATTGTAGTTCAAAATTTGTTTAAAGACAAATTATATCAAACTAACCTGAAAGTTGCATAAAAATCCAACTATAAACAACTGAGCAATTAGACAACAAAGTAGCCCATGAAGCGCGTAATGAATGTAGTGGTGCAACTAGTAGGGGAGCATGATATGGAACTTGCGTCAGTAAGCGCGGGTTCAAATCCCATCAGTGACTGATTTAAAATTTTTTTTAAAATTTAATTTTAAAACTAAAATTTTAAATTACAGTCGTATTTAAATATTAATTTCGAATACAAGGAGAGTACGGGGTCTTTTACAGTCGGTGCGCCCGACTGAAGCCTTTCTTACTTGTTTTTCCCAATTATAATGTTAAAAACAAGTAAGAAAAGTACAGTCGAACGAGCCCGACTGTATAATACTCTCTACTTTTATTCCCAATTATAATGTTAAAATCAGTATCCGTATATTACAATAGATAGTTCTTCTATTAGAACACCTTACAACAGTAAGACAATTTGTAATCGAACATACATATGCTTGTCTGTATGCACATACAAATTCCTTTGACGTTATATGTATACACATATACATGTATATATGTGTGTATGTATACTATTGCCCCCACACATGTATCAAAAGAGTTCGAATATATGCTTGTATGTTTCGTCCGCACTCATGCATTGACTTAAATATTAACTTTATAATCGGTAGCTCTGTTGTTTATTGTTGGATTTTTATGCAACTTTCAGGATAGTTTCATATAATTTGTCTTCAAAGGAATCATAAATAACAATACTGTACGATAAGAACAAATGCCTTTAAAACGGCTTGCAAATTTGAAAATTTTATTTTTTTCTTAAGGCATAAGGGGGCGTGGCATCCAAAAATTTTAAATGGTAATGTAATTATGCTGTCCTTAGGAACATGCGTACCAAATTTGGTATTCCTAAGTGCCGTAGTTACTAAGATATTTGCTTTAAACATCTATTTTTCCGAGGTATGTCTAGTTTTTTTTCTCATTGTGGGCAAATAGGGCGTGGCATCAAAAAAAAAGAAGATTCTTGTATTGACTGACTAAATATCGAGTCGATAGAGACCAAACTCGAATTTGTAGCTTTTACCATCTCTGAAATCTGTGTGTTCATACGGACAGACAGACGGTCAGACGAACATGGCTTTATCGACTCAGCTTGTAATGCTGATCAAGAATATATATACTTTTTGGGGTCTGCCTCGCCGCTGCTGCCTGTTACATAAATTTGCACAAAAACAAAATACTCTTGCAGAGAGTATAATAAATAGCTCTACTAGTATTTATAGAGAAACAACATTAGATTGAATTAATTATGCTCAATAAATTATAATACCTCCGTCTATGTATTTGTCGCTTTTTTGTGCAGCTTTCTTTTCTCATATGGTAAATTGCTGGGCGATGCCAATTAAAATAGAAATTGTTGACCTACCAAAATTTTATTATAATGTTGAGTGGCTCGATTACAGCATTTGCATAATAAATAGAAATATTTAAATACTGAAAAAACGAATCATACAAAATATGTAATTGTTAGTGCAGTAATATCACTCGCGTTTTGGTTTTCTGAGGTATACAATAATAAAACTTTCCAAACTCTCGGGCTTTTGAATTCGTTATGCGCAAAAACGCTCTGCACAGGCGCAAAACGTGTTTTGAACTGAGCACCAAAGTCGACGACGATCAGTGATCGGTCAACAGCGCTCACAAACCGAAAACAACGACACCAACGACAGCAGCAACAGCGGCAACGGTGGCATCAGCAGCAACATTAAAACAACTGCATCAACCATATTTTGCTTTAATGAATGAAAGTGTAATTTTTCTGCCTCAGCTGTCTCGATTATTGTTACAATGACAATGTGCATTTTTTCTATTCATTTTGCGGCCCACAATAACTGTCCTTTACATTCACACAAAAGGCCAAAAACAATGCACAGAAGCAAAGCTTAAATCTAACATATGCAGTACACGGTGTTAGATCACATTATAATTTTTTTTATTTAAACTTCAGCGTATAGTTATCGCTACTCACACATGTATCGATAACCGCTCTCAAGCTATTGCTACACTCGTGTCTTATTGAGATAGTCAAATGAATCGATGTTATAGAAAGTGGCAGCCCTGTCAGCTGTTTGTGCCTGCCGTTGAAGAAGAAGCAGCAGAGTTTTCCAACGAAATTATTTGCTAAAATTACAAATTCGTAGCGGGATCATGGCTGGACGTGAAGTCGTCAAACGTGCCGTGCAACAGGTGCGTCCCATATTGTCCGTGGACCGGGAGGAAGCACGCAAGCGTGCGCTGAACCTCTATAAAGCCTGGTATCGTCAGATTCCTTATATTGGTAAGTCACTTGGTTATGTCATCAAGCTGCTTTATCCGGCATCAAATATAAACAAATCCTACCATTTACAGTAATGGACTACGACATACCCATGTCTGTGGAGCAATGCCGAAACAAATTACGCGAAGAGTTCATCAAGCATCGCAATGTGACCGACATCCGTGTCATCGACATGCTGGTCATCAAAGTAAGCAACGGATTGGAATAAATTTGTGATCCTTAACGTTATATGTGCTAAAGTCCATATTGCTTTCTACATTTACAGGGCCAAATGGAGTTAAAGGAGTCTGTTGAGATTTGGAAGCAAAAGGGTCACATAATGCGGTTCTGGAAGGAATCACAGGACCCCAAACCTACAGATTTTCTCTCAAAGTTCATTCAAGGCATAAATTAGTGTTAACACAAATGCTTAACAAATTTAAATAGTTTAAATATACCAAAATATTTGGCTTTACCCAACCAAAATCAAAACACTTTAAACATTTTTCGGGCACGCTTCCAAAGCGCTTAGTTTTTCTTGTTTTTTATTAAGGTACTTCAAATTTATCATGCTTTGTATGTAATACACACCCTATATTTGTAAATGGATCTTATGAGTGTGTTTGTGTTTCCAAGTATACATATACATGTATATACACATATATTCCTGACATTTAGTTGATACTTGACGGTTCTGGTTTGTGCTTTAATGTAAAAATCATATAAAATCATCTGATCTTAAGAATGCATTTGCGGATATGGATAATAGTGTGGCTGATTGATAGGTGATTGGTGTAAGTGGACAGTCTTCAAGCTCTCATTAGCTACTCATCATGTTTCTTAAATTCTATGCAGGTATAAATGATTTCATGTTCTATGGAGTTGGTAACTCAAGCAGATTGTCCAGTACGCTAATGGAATTTGCAAAGAGATCTGTTGTAATATCATCATAGTCCAGTCCAAGGCTCTTCAGCTCTGTAAAGCAATCATCACTGAACCCGGGAATCTCTAGTGAGTTGTTGGTCTTGTTGAAAGCATCATAGCGATTGGTATACCCTATACGTTCCCGAAACATTTCCGCGAGCTGCTCATCACTCAGCTCCACCGCATGCACCTTTTTGGAATGTTGGCGTATTCTGACAAATAGTAAACAACGTTAATACAGATACGTTAAGTTGAAAGATGTATACATACTTGCCGCGATCCGCGAATTCCTCGGGACAATGCTTGCACTTGTACGGATAATCAGTGTGCTCGTATTGATGCTGGCGGAGACGAGCCCTCGAACTAGTCTCAAATGTGCAGTTATCACAACGCCAGACCTTTGGCTTCTGATGATTACGCTGCTCGTGCTCACGAAGCAGTGCATAATTCTGGAATTTATTCTCGCAACTGCGACAACTGACCACTTCATCCTCCTGAACATGGGCACGCTCAAAGTGCACCCGCAATTCAGCCGCATTGATGTAGTTAAGCGAACACTTCCCGCACTGATAATGACGCTCCGAGTGTCGCTTTCGATGCACAGCCAACGATTCGCTGTTCTTGAAGCTTTTTAGGCATATTTCACATTCGTGCAACGTGTCTACAGCATGCTGCTGTTGCAAGTGCAACTCATACTTGCGCATGCTGTTAAATTGGAGCTCACAGAAATTACAATGCACTGGTTCCTTCACTTGGCAGAAGCGCTGATGGGCCTGCAGACTAGCCTTTATATTAAATACCTTGTCACAAGTGAGGCACACGTACTGCTGTTGTTCGGTGGGCTCTCGTACAGCTCCACTGCTTCCCGCCTGCTGGAAATGTTGCTGCTGAGGAGTGTGCATGCGTGTGTAGTGTGTGCGTGCCGATCGCTGGTCTTTGAATATTCTCCCACAGGCTGGACAATTCTGCTGCACATAACAATACATTTCTGCAAGCGAGTTATAAACAAACATAAATAAAATTTCTTATAGATGTTTATTTGACTCTTACCAAAATCACCATCAATTTTATGATGTTCAATCAGATGTTGCTGCATGTCGGTACGACTATTCGTTTCGTAGCTGTTACAGGGTCTGCACTTGAAGCTTTGATCTAAATAGGTATATTTATAAATAAATTAGTTATTTATAAAATTTAATGCTAAATAAATTTTTTTTAAAGCACAATTCTTTACTTTCCTTATAATTAAAGTGCACTTTTTAATAATTTAAGTCTAAATCGATTTATGTTAAGATTTTAGGCTTACAAATTCAGCTCTTATAAAAAGATAAGATAAGGTACGTGTACGGTTGCCACTGGTGTAAATATCGAAAAGTTTTGTTACTAAATCTATGAAATAATATATAGGAGCTATGGTGCTGCACGGACTTCTGCGAAGATATATCAACAACAATTAACTCACTTTTGGTTAGGCCAATAATGTCATCCTCAGGAACATCACAGTTATGCACACGCATATAATGTGTGCGCATTTGTTTGACCTCTGTGTGTGTGTGTTTACAAATGCTACAGCTAAGCAGAGGTATATTTGTGTTGATCTCTGCGCTTGGCGTTGACTTCTGGGATAAGCTGACAGTCGAACTGACTGTTAGTTGCTCCGATGCTTAACACAAATCACAATTATGATCAATTTTGTTGTAAGAAACAAGGTGTAAACTTACATTTTAGTAAGGTAGCTTTGATGGATTCAATTGATTGCAATTCCTCTGGAGTCTGACTGTTTTTGGCATCATCGTTGAGTGTCATAAAGAGCGCTCGTTGGATGAGATCACACTCAACATCGGGCAGACCCGACATATCTCCGTTTTTGTTATTAAAGTTATAATTGTTGTTGTTCTCGCTGTTTTTATCGCCGGCATTCCTGTTACTTATAATGATACTATTGTCATAAAAGGTTTCACTGTTCTTGGCATCAGATCCATCATTTTCATCCTCCTGATCCTGATCATTGCTCTCGTACTTGACGTCAAACAATATAACTGTAAGATATATTTATATATACATACATATCAATTAAAATTAAAAATAGTTTATAATGCTGCTCACCATCGTCTTCCTTTGGCGGCTGATTGCTGGGCGGCACATCGTTGTCAAGTCTCGGTATTTTGGCACCACGCATATAGAGCACGTTTTCTTCGATGGGTGCGGGAAGACTATCGTAGCCCTCCACGAATTGCTCGAATTCCTGACTGAATTGATTCCACTGCAAGAGCTCGTGGCTGGCCTTACGCTTTAGTTCACCCGTAGATGTTGTTGTTGCAGCTGAAGACATTGAAGTCTGAGGTGGCGTTACCTTGATGCTCTGAGATTCGGCAAAAAGTTTACGATTGGAGTCCAGGGCGAGTTCCACAAAATGCATAGCTACCTCCAAGGCCCGGCAGCAGCGTATGCATATTTGCATGGGCCACTTGTAGCCGCCGGGAGAGCGTGTGGTCAACGGTAAATTAGTACACTGCCTGAAGCCCTGACCGTAAGTTCGCACATTTTTTAAATCAGGTATTTTGGCGTCCAGTTTGACTGTCTGGCGGCTTACCGAGAGGCATGCGCGGCATTTTGTGTTGTTCACTTTATTTCTGGCAAGCAGAGCGTTGGATTTTGCAGCATCCGCTGCTGCGGCCATTTGATATAATATTTAAAAGTCTTTGCGTATTCTTCTTATTAAACTACTAAATTAAACAACTTCAAATTACTCTAGGAGAGTTTAACAATGGCGCCAAGGCTGTGAATGTTTTTTTTTCTCGCTCCAAAAATTTCTGTTGTGTACCAGTTCTTACAACCGCGAACACAATTTCAATTCATCAATAAATAACACACTCACACAAACAACGCTGCAGCTCCTCGTTTTGTTTAGTCGATTTGCTGATTAATCGCCGAACGAGCATATTAATGTCCCACGCAAATCCGGATTCGTTGGATTTTTATTCCTTTTTTTGCTGAGAATTTCTAACTACCGGTGGCTCCGAACTAAAACAAGGGTGGCCATGGAAATATTGGGTGACCGTAATTATATTGCGTTTTTAATTAGAGTTGCTTTGATTCGGATTTAGTTCATTTGAACTACTCTTGAAAGCAAAATTTGTCTTTCATGATTTTTACGATTGCATTTTTTCGAGTTTTACACTTTTTTTTAACTTTATAAAGCTGACTATTTCCTAATTATTTCAATTTATTAATTGATATTAAACTTAATGTTAGTGCTGGGAATACCTTCCACGTTACCTGAAAAATCTCCAAGTCTATCGATAACATTGGCGATAAGTTAAATGAATTTTTAAAAAAACAAGCCAAGTGTAAAACTCAAAATTATTCAAAATATTAATCCCGGAAGTTGCGGCCAATTAAAAATCATTACCCAAAAAAATTGTACAAACACAAGCCCTTTTAATTACAATTGTTTTATTTTACAATAATACGTTTCGTCCGGTTTACATTTGTTTGAATCAAATTAAGTTGAGAGTAGTGTTAATTGATGTCATAACATTCAAGGATTTTTACAAATTAAGGAGATTTGAAGATTTCATACCCATGAAATAAATTAACAAACCAATAAACAAAATTATTGGATTAAAATGGATCGTAAATAATTATTAATTCAGGTGAAGTTTAAAATGTGCTTAACTCTAACTTAAAAATTACTGTTTTGGAGACCTAACTAACAATGTGTTTGTTAATAAAACTAATACGAATTATTGGTCAGTTCGTAATAATGATAATTCTAACCCTTTTACAAAGACATTACACAAAATGAAAAATAAACCAATGAGTTTTTAGGTAATGGGAGCATGTGCTATGTGTGTTTCTTTATATAAATATGTCTCTAATTTATCATAAATAACTGATGTTGTAACAGGCGCTTTCTTATTTAAAATTCCGAGTGTAAACAACTTACTTAAAACACATAAACTTTTATACAAGTATCTTATGTTTATATATATGTTTCATATTAACTTGATGCGTTAAATGATTGTTCCGACTGCTCGTATTCAACCTTAAGCGATCTTAACTCTCGCATATCATCGGGTTTTACTTTTTCTTTCAAACGTGATGTAATTTCATTTACAAAATATGTTTTATTTATTTCTTCGTCAGTCGCAATCCAGTCATGTTCTCGCTGCACATGTCTACGAAAACTGTAAAGATGGATTAGTTTAATGAGAAGTTTAAATAATTTTAAATTTATTCTTACGCGTTGCGTCGCAAATAAGTTCGTACACACTTTGGGCACTTGTATGTGTGTGGACTCTTATGGGTATACATGTGAGCCCTTAGTAGCAGACTGGACATCACTTGGACGCCACATTCGGGACATATATACTGAACTGGGGTATGTGAAGCGGTTTGATGACGTTTAAGATGATGTTTGTAGTTGAATGTTTTATTGCAACCATTGATTCCACATATGAGAGGTATCCTTGCGCCGTGCTCCGTCACCACGTGCGACTCCATCTCCGCATGACTTGAAAATTCCATCGAGCATTGTTTGCACTGAGCCTTACGCGTCGCATGTCTTTTCATGTGATAATTTAGCAGTGTTACAGTTCTATATGACGTGCTGCAGATGTCGCACCGATGCTGATAAGTGCTTTGCGGAGACACAGTCTCACTCGAGTGTTGCTGGAACTCATGTTGAACCAATTTTTCCAGCTCGTCAAATGTCTGGTTACACTGCTTGCAGACAAATATTGGAGTACGGGGCAACCTTGGCCGCAGGTCTTTTATTGGCGATGGCTCCAAGGCAGCCGTCAAAAGTTTGTCGCTGCCGTTTAAAAGTTGACGCGGACTTGGAATTACATTGAAGTTATCAATGTTGGTTTTGAGTGAAGTGTTATGTGTTCCGTTGCTTATGAAATCTAGATCAAAATCAAACGGCGTTGGCGTTGGAAATAGTGTGGTCTCTACTGCTGTTGTTGTGGGTGCTATTTCATCTATAGTTGTTGTTGTTGTAATCGTAGAATATGCAGCTGTTGTAGCAACTGGTGTTGTTAAAGATGAAACATCAAATGACGCTGCTGTTGCTTCTGATTTTGTCATAATTTTTGGTGTGCTCGATGTGATCAATGATTTTGCGACTGTACCTCCATTATCCATATTTAATCCTGTGCCATTGTTTACTAAGTTATCTTCTGCATATGAAGATAAGCATGGATCATTTATCAATGGCATCATTTAACAAAAGTTTTATTTTTTTATTATGAGTTCGAAATTTTTGTTTGTTTTGTTGTTGCGGCATGTGTTGAGCATATTTAGAATTTGAGTTTGAATTCATTCTTGCTAGCCTACTGATCCTCTTACCACATTCTGTATTGCCATCATTGCCATCCATCAAGCTGGACTCCTGTTCCATTCCAGGTGCTTTATTGTCATCGCTGGCTTTGGCATTCTTTGGCGTCATACTTGGTGCCGTTGAGCTGCTTGTCTGCATCTCAATAATAGTGTCTACCAAATGGCTTCGCTGCAAGTGCCGAATCAGCGTCCGTTTAGCCGCAAAAGAGCGAATGCATCGTGGACACTCATAAGGCAGTTCTGTACCAAAAAAAAAAAATGCAGTTAATTAGATTTATTCACGAATAAATTTATATTTACAACTTACTGCGAATAATGAACACTTCATTGGCATGCATAGAAACTATAAAAACAAAAGAATCACAACATGAATTAAGGTTGAAAAGTTCTGGACTGATTGCAATTTACTTACCACCATCGTTTATTCCATGATGGGCATTTAAATGCTTTCGCATGTCTTCGTCATGCTCGCATTCAAATGGGCATTTAGCACACATAAGCATGGGAGCTACAAATACATTTGTCATCAAAGACAGCATTTTGATATATTTTTTTCATTTAAATTTAATTTAATATAAAACTCACGTTTATCAGCGTTAAGATCAAGCTTTTCTATAGCCGCAGACTCCACTAAGATCTTATCGCCTTTGGCCTGCACCATATCCCGCGTCGGCATTCGCTTGTGCACAGTTTTATAATGCCGAATAAGCAGACGCTTCATATTATACAGATTCGTGCAGAGCTCACAGCGATATGGCGCTAACCCTAAAAGCACAAAGAAATAATTATAAAAGTACCACTCGGGAATATACCCAAAGAGCTTTGCCTCCTTTGTACTCACCGCGATGTACAAACATATGGTTCTCGAATTTGTATTGGCTGGTAAACTTTTTATTGCAATAGATGCAATACGGTTTCTGCAGATGCTTCGATTGTTCATCGTCAAAGTCATCGACGTCATCATCATCACTGGTTAGCAATAAGTTTTGATCAGTTGCCGCATCATTATTATCATTCTCATCATCGTTTTCGGCGTCTTCATCGTCGTCATCCTCTTCGCCAACTCCAACATCTTCTTCAAAATCCTCAAATAGATTTTCAGCATCAAAGTCCAAGCTCATATTATTATTATCGATAACAATGTCATCGCCATCGACGACTGGCATGTCGTCGGCGGGTATGGTACAAATAGCTGCCACATCAGTTTCATCAACAAAATCTTGCATATCCCCAAAGACGTTGGCGTTGGGATTTCCTGTCGAAGCGACAGCAGCAACAGTAGGAGCAGCAGCAATACCAGCAGCAGCAACATTATCAGCAGGCAACAAACCACTGGAAACTTCATTCATTGTTGTTGTTGTTGTGGCAAACGATTCCTCTGGAAACATTGAAAATTGTTTTAATTGCGTTGGTATTGATGCTGTCGATGTTGTCGCTGCTGCTTCTTCAGCTGCTGCTGCACTTGCTGCATAAAACAACGAGGTTGCATCTACCACCACATTTAAGTCACCAGCAGGAGTCACCACAGCTGTTGTTGTTGCCTGCGGGGGTGGATGTAGCTGCACTGACTCGTTGATCTCTGCTATTGCTTCAGCTGCTGCTACAGCCGACGATTTCAGTGGATCTGTCAAGAAGCGAAGCAGCTTGTAAATAAAATAACATAAGTACAAATTGTAATCGTAGGCACACACATGTAATACCCAACGGAATATTCGGACTCTTCTGTGAATTTCCAGCCATCGTAGATATGTCGACGACCCTGTTCTTGGACTCATTAATCCAACTGGGACGCAACTGAACTTCATTGGGCCGTATGAGGTGCTTTTCGCTGTAGTGTTTTTGGAGCTGAAAGCTGGTTGGTGTTTCATATAAACACATGTCACAACAATATAAACGACTCCGTTCTGTCGCTAAAGCCAGCGTAGATTTTTCGAGATGGATCGAATTATCGTCAATGGAAACGTTATGCTCCTCTGCTTGGTGCTGAATAAGATCGGAGCTGCGCAGCGAATAGTAGGAACACTGATCACAATAGAATTTTGGTAAATCTTAAAAGAAAAAACAAATGAATTAAATCTTGTTCGAAAGTGTAATCTCCACTTACTTACGACTGTGTGTTAGCTGGTGTGATTTTAGGCGAGCTACAGTCGGAAATGCTTTAGGGCACTGCTTACATTTGTGCCTAAGTGCAGCTATAGATCCTGGACCTGGTCTTGGCGGGGGCTTTACTGTAAATAATAATAAGAAGCAGTGAATAAAAACAGCTAAATAAGTGTTTAAAAGGCTTACCAGTTATTTGAGGCATCACATTGTCTAACAGGTGGTTTACATCCATATCCATTGCAGTACACGACACTTCTGATTTAGAATCTTCCAATAAGTTTTGTAGACTTACATTGCTTGTCGCCAATTTACTTTTACTGTCATCGATGTACTCAAAAACAACTCCGCCGTCGTTGACTTGTTGTAACGAGCCATCAGGCATGACCAAGAACTCCGTTCCTACGCTCATATTTCCACTATTTTCCGCTTGTATCGTTGGCTCCGCTGATATCAGAGAGGTGTTCAAATTTGACCCAGGTTGATCTACATTTAACGAATCCACCAATTGCTGTTCAATATCACGCAGTTGATCTGCATCCAATTGGGGATGTGTAAAATCCTCCGGTGTTAGCACCATAGGTATCAGCAGTTCCATGTCTTCCAATGTACAAACCTTCACTTGCTCGCTATCATCCACAGTTGGTACTGATTTTGTTGCTGTTGTGACCGCAGCAGCAGCTACCGCCGCCTGCACAGACCTCTGAATTTTAAGTTGCTGATCAATCTGAAACGCCGTTAAGTTATGAACTCTTCTGTAATGCTCCGGTAGCTGATGCTGCTTAAGCGTCACAAATTTGCATAATTTACATGTATGTCTTGCTGCCACTGCCGGAATTAAATTTAATTAGCTCAACATCATAATTCGATTAATCTTATTAGCCATTATATTTTACTTGAGTGTTTGCGAATGTGTGTCTTGAGTTCCATTCGATCGTAGATTATAGCACCGCATACTTTGCATTCGTGGCGCACGGCCGCACGGACAGGCTTCGGTTTCACTATTTTTCTCTCCATTGTCGCGTCATCTCGGTTTGACTGCAAACCAAATAAAATGTTTAAAAATTTCTACAAACAAGTCCATAGATGGGGCCCCCTCAAGGTACTCACCTCAAAGACCTTCTGACCATTGAACCGTGTTGTAGTCTTCAGCTTTCCAGGACACAGTTTTCGACACAGAATTTCGTGTGCCCTGAGACTGTTCTGTATAAAGAAATATGCGATTTGCAAGCTCTTACTGCACTCCTTGCAAATGTATTGCGGTAGCTCGGGTATATTTTCCATGCGCATACAGAATAATAACAAACGCATAAGTGGTATCTTTGTATGGGTAATATTCTCACTGTCGCCTATGACTCCGTCCGTAAGGTAGTCCAGATTAAAAAATTCTGCTTCGGATTTTAGGCAACATCGACACGAAAATTTATAATTCATCTCCATCTCATCGGTGTTCACTCGCTTTCTCGTCATTTTCGCATAGTTATGGTGTTTTCTATTAACGGTAAAGGCAGATAAATTGCTTTACTGATCAATAACAAACAATATTACACCTTTTATCGCGTAGTAAGGCAAAACTGTTTTCTCTAGCGACATTAAAAAAAAGCATTAACAATGTGACGCCTTCGCGTCGCTTAAGGGCTGCAACGTTTCATTTTGTGTGACTGGCAAAATTGCCCGATATTCTAAAAGAGCATTTTTGCGTTGGGTGCTCAGTTTGCGTTTTTAAAGAAAAATGAGAGTCCTTAAAAATGAGGGTGACCCTCCTGTGTGTCAAATTTAGGGTGACCACATGGGCATAAATAAGGGCATTCCGGGACGGATGGCAGCCCTAGTCCAATTGGACGCAGGTCGTGTAGGTCCCCCCACCCACCCACTAGAAGATCTGCTGCCATTTCCTAAGTCTTTTCCATAAGATGGAGGAGAACGGCATTGTTCAAAAAAAGAGTACGCCCTGTTCTGACGAATAGGATACTAGCCATACACAGATGGGTTTAAACGAGTCCGGCACAGTAAAAAAAAGCAAAACAAATCTCACACTGCGACAAATATTACTTATTGGAAACAATACAAGAGATGCCAACCTGAGTAAAGAAAAATAAAATTATCATTTACACATTTCTTGTCATTATTTAGTGCATTATTCATTGCAGCCGGTGCACAGTGTTGTGTACTGTCTGTGTATTTCCTTCTGAACCCTTAAATTATTAACGATTTCTTTTGTGTAAATTAAAAATTGGATTTAATTGATAGTCTAAATGGCTAACAGTTATGATATACCTAGCTGGGCCGGCAAACCGCCTACTGGGCTGCACTTGGACGTACTCAAAGATGAGAAACTGGTGCAGAAGCTGATGGTGGATGAGAAACGTTGCTATTTGTTTGGACGCAATAGCCAAATGAACGATTTTTGCATCGACCATGCCTCCTGTTCCCGAGTCCATGCCGCTTTTGTTTACCACAAACATCTCAACATTGCCTACCTTGTTGACCTCGGCTCAAGTAAGTACTCTCCCAATAGCTATTATTCCTTCCAGCTAGACACGTTAATTAATAAAAACTTTTTACAGCACATGGTACATTCATCGGTACACTGCGTCTGGAGGCACACAAACCCACCCAGTTACAGATAAACAGTACATTTCACTTTGGTGCCTCGACACGAAACTACATACTTCGGGAACGACCCTCCGCCGGTGGTCAGCATAGTAATATTATGGAGGATCTACCGCTGAGTGAGACTAGTGACGGTGCTTTGTTGGGCTTGCCGGAAAGCCAAACTGAGTTGGATGTAAGATATGCATTAAATGTCGGTGTTTGAAACTAAATTATTCTTCTTTAACAGAATCTAACGGAATACAACACAGCGCACAATAGACGAATTTCCATGCTGGGTATTGCAGATGACAATAACCTTCGCAAACAAAATGCCTTAAAGCAAGGTAGAAAGCGACGAAACGTTACTTTCAACGACGAGGAGATTATCATAAATCCAGAAGATGTCGATCCCAATGTCGGACGCTTTCGCAATCTGGTTCAAACGACAGTTGTTCCTGCGAAACGATCCCGCTTTGAGCCAAATCATATGGGTCTACACACTGGCAGTGGCGGTAGCTCTAATGCAGCCAGTCACCAGATGTTCCAACAGAGCATAGTCGAGATGAAGCAACATCAGCAGCACCAGAATCAGAATCAATTGCCTGCAATGCCTCTACAAGCCTCTGTCCACTCCCCGAATAATTCCTTATATCAAGGGATTCCAGCAAGCAACTTTGATGCAACGCATGGAAGCCAGTTGAAGAGCAGCAACGAATTCGAACCCATTTTACCAATGGGCATTAACTCAAAATTAGGAATTATGTTGCCTAATCCCGCACCAGATGTGATGCCCATATACGAGGAGCCACTCGTGTCCAGCTCGACAATTGCACAAAAACTGGCGGTTGCAAATGCGAATGGTATTTAAATTTAGTTTCTAAGGTATTCTCAGCAATTATTAAGCATTCGTATTGATTCTCATTTGCAGTGCGCAGATTTGTGGATGAGGTGCATGAGACAAGTGGCGAAGGCGACTCCATGTGTCCACAAAAGAAGAAATACGCCAAAGAAGCGTGGCCGGGTCGAAAGCCCATGTTAGGACAGTTGTAATGATCCACTGTTATCAGCCTGGTTAATGCATCTGCACGAAACATGGAAGGTTGGCTCTATTTTCTGCGCCAATATCTGATCATCTGGGAGAGAAAACTCTGGTCAAATAGGGTGCACAACTTATACACGGAATCTCCTTCACCCACATCCGGCGTTTACAAATCAAGAAATTTAATTAAATAGTTTGTTTTACTTTTCTTGCAATAACAATTTACACAGAAGTTTCGCAGTGTATTGGTTACATTTTACAGCTGTGCGGATAGCGGGGAAATGGTATAACATCGCGTATATTTTTGACGCCTGTCAGTAGCTGCAGATATCGCTCGAAGCCCATGCCAAATCCGCCAGTTGGCAAGCCACCATATTTGCGCAATTCCACGTACCATTCTAGATCCTTGGGCAGCTTGGGATGTTCTCTAAGACGATCAGCGTCATTTTCACGCAGACTACCACCGCAAAGTTCGCCCACGCTTGGCATTAGTAGATCTAAAGCATACACACGATCCGAGTTAATACGAGTGGTCTTCATGTAGAATGGTTTTTGTTTTGCGGGCCAATTTACAACGAAGATTGGCGTACCGCAGTGCGCCACAAGAAATAATTCTTGCTCCTTGCTGAAACCCTCATCAGCGTTTACTTCGCTCTTAAAACTGTCCCTGTTGTCCATTACTATGGCTAGGGCCTCGTCAAAGGAAAGCGTTTTCCAAGGTACTTCCAGCCACGTCAGTTGTGATCTAGAGTTGGTACTTTCCAGACAAAAGTTAACATCATCAGCGCAGGCATTGAGCAGCCGTTTGGTAACCTCTTTAATCATACGTTCTATAAATGCCACCAACATGTCCAGTTGTTCCATATTGACCATCTCTGCTTCAAACATGTAAAACTCAGACAGGTGCAAGAGGGACTTGGAATTTTCTGCACGAAATGCAGGAGATAGTGTATATGTGTTCCCCAGCCCATAGGACATAGCCTCAAGATGAAGCTGCCCTGATACGCTTAGAAAAACTTTTTGGTCAAAGTAGCTTTGACTCAAAGGCACATTTGGACGTTCCATTTGTTTTAATAGCTGCTCTGAATCGGGTTGCACACGAAAGACCTTTAAAGACAACAGCAGTGAATTATTCTTTGCACTAGCGAAGCATTCGAGCCATTGATCAGAAATTAGTTACTAACCTCGCCGGCGCCTTCGCAGTCATTGGTAGTCAAAATGGGAGTATTAATATGTACAAATTTTAGATCATCCATGTAGTCATGTATGATCTTCTGTGCCCTGTGCCTCACACGCATTTGGGCAGCAATGAAATCAACACGGGAGCGTAGATGCAGATGTTCTCGCACATACTCTGGAGCATGTCTCTGTTTGGGTGAGAACGGGTATCCTTCGCGAAGGTGACCATCCGCTGTAAAATCACATACATTTATATATATTAAGTGCTTAGTTATTGTAATTACGCAACTACAAACCCAGTGATTGCACATCATCCGCATGCAGCTCGTAGTGTCCGTTAGGCGCTAGTTGAACACATCCTACAGCGCTTACCACGCAGCCGGATGTCAGTTGCTGTGTATTAGAATTACGCGGCACTACGAGCTGGAATTTGTTACTGGTCGAACCATCGTTTATGTCTAGGAATATATTGTTCTTTAGTTTCCGGACGTTCTTGATCCAGCCCTATGACAAAAATACTCTGAGCCTTAAAATAATTTAAACTCCTTGTGGTTCTTACCTGTACTTGCAGTGTATCACCTGGTTTACTTCCACTAACGATTTGTGCAATACGTTGCACGCTGTAAAATCTTTTAATAAACAACATTTATACTTTCTTGTTTCAGCCGGCAAAACAGCTGTTAAGTTTAGTGATGGGCTTCCCTTCGTTTAATTGAAGGGCTTGTTGACTGCCCACAAAAGTTAAGACAAAATATTTTTAAGTTTTTTTAAATACACAAAAACATCACTAGCTAGTTGCATACGTTTTAATTAATATTAATTTTATTCAATATAAATTAGAAAATTCATATTTTACGCTTTTTTCAACACGGGTAACGGCAGCAATAATCGATGCTGGTAATCGATACCATTTCAAGTTGAAATAAAGCCTAACGATGTTTTATATTTCGTAGTATCCAATCATTGGCGCTTTTAAGTAGCATTGGATTATTGGCGAACTCTTCTTGATCTTTCTGTTTAGTGTCGGTATTTTTGCCTCCTCTCCGCACAAATCCCGCTTCCCCTTCCTTCAGGATACCCACAGCTGCCATTTCGTGCATATTTACTGATTTATTGTGACGAAAGTTTTGAATGCTTAAATGATTCAGTAACTTCTCCAATCCCTCTGCGTTAGGCGTGCAATCCAAAAAGTCACCCAGACTTCTCACAGTTCCAGGCAAATCGTTCAACATATCCTCATAGTTTAGGAAAAGAACATTGGAAAGCTCCTTGCGATCCATTGCTTCCCTTACGTGACTATAGTAAGGCAGCCAGGGGTCTAAAACATGGGAAAGGAAACATAAAGTAATTCACTAGATATTACACATACTTAAACCTTGCTTGAAATATCGCCAATAACGCTCAAAATCCCCAGTGTAACCCTGAGTGCGAAACAAACGATTCAGGTGATAGTAGGAAACGGCCACGTCCTTCGGATTCCGAGCCACATAAATAACCTTAAATAAATTATTAAAATAATAATTTCATAACATTGAGTACTTGGAAAATTCCTTGCCTTGCATTTGTTCTCCATAACACTTGGTGGAATTAAGGAAAAAGGAAAATGAGTTTTAATAAATCTTCTCTGTGAACTTGGAAATTCATCAAGTGTTAAGTAACCAGGACGAGAGATTTGTTCAATGAACTTTAAAGCAGCGGAGCAGCCCTCATTTTCGGCTTGAAGCTCTGATTTAACATCATCATGTAGGAACAACGGAAACCTGTGATGTACAAAATAAATTGGGATCGTAATGGTAACTCCACTTAAACTCACTCGAAGAAGGGAAATCGATCGGTCAGCGGACGTTGTTGGGCCTGATCAAAGTCCAGATTATTAGCGAGTAACCAGATCAGCTCCTGGGTCCAGGTAGTACCTGATCGTGGCACTGTTGCAATCCATATATCATCAGATCGTGCTTTGAAGTTGTAGTACATCACCGCCTGCTCCTTGTACTTGTGGGGAAAAAAGTAACCCTCAGGTCCGACCTGAACAAATCCCGTTCGCTCGCCTGTCCGTTCCTAAAGATTAATACTCTAGACTCTCACCGTATTTTAACTGTTTATTCACCTGTAAAGTATTCCAATAGCTCCGCATTGGTTTTAGTGTCCACATCACGTATGTCATAAGGGAACTTGACCTGTAACTTATCCATTTACTCTTCGAGCCGAACTCAACAAGTGACTTAAACCAACTAAACTTGCCAGCTCAACTGGTTGCCGTTTATTTTTGTGACCGGGAAAGTGTCTATATATTTCAATGCAGCACTTTCGGCTTAGTGAAAGTAGCGACTTTGGCTTAAACTCGACTGCAGGTTAACTTTGGCCATTTGTAATTGTTATTGCTTGTCTAAGCGGAAAATAATAAAAAGTCGCATGTACACACATGTTTACTTATTCCCAAACATACATTTCTTAAATACTGATTATGTAAACAATTTATTTAATACATGGAAATTTGTATATTGTCACAAAGCTAACATGAAATCTTAAATAATTTAGGGCACTTTTTAAGCAACTCACTTTAATCTGATTCTGAAAACAAAATCAGATTAATGTAAAAATTAAGAAACTTTAAAATTTTGAAAATTTATTGCAATTAAATATATTTTAAAAACGATTTGAGAGCCCAAAATTGCTTTGGATTTCATTATATCAAATGTAATTAAAAACCAAACTGTCGATAATCAAAGCTTAAAAATATTCAATATTCGATTTAGATCTAACAAAATGACTTTGAATCCTTAACCACATAAAGTAAATGAAAATTCTTATATATGTCTGGCAGATCAAGTTTTTTAAAACGGAAAATGGGTTTTAATAAATCGTCTTTGATTTTGCGGAATATAGTCTCATGCCTCACTGCGCAAACGAGAAACAAAGAAGAAAAATCGATCGGTCAAGCGACGTTCCTTTGCCTGTTCATAGTCCAGTTTATTGGCGAGTAATAAGATCAGTTCTTGGGTGCAGGTAGGCACAGTAGCTTCCCAAATGTCATCCCCGCCGTCTCCCTGTGCTTGTGGTGAAAGAAGTAACCCTCAGGTCCCATTTGTATAAAGCATGTTCACTCAGCTGGTAGTTCGTGCAGAATAATATTCCACCCATGTCATAAGGGAACTGGACCGGTAACTTATCCATTTACCCTTCCAGCCGTATTCTACAAGTGGCAAAGACCATCTTATGTAGCTTACTTGCCTGATCTCAACGAGGCAGCGTGTTTTTTCCAGTGTTTTTTTCAATGTAAAGTTTCACAACATTGCATTATTAGACCGGGGGTTCAAGAAGAGTACAGGGTTGTATTAGGTTTGTCAGTAGCGAAACAAGCGTACAGGCAGTAGGAGACGTGGCCGACCCCATTAAGAATATCCTCATATTCATATAAACACCTGGATCTTAAAGACTGAGCTAAAGACAGCAAATTTGGAACGAAAGTCCGCGCCCTACCGCCCTCACCCAGGCATATGGACAAACGGACAGGACTCGTATTAAACGCCACCGCCCGGATTGGAGATTAATCATATTTGATTGTTTAAACTACATAATAGTTTATTTAAAAATGTCTCAAAAAAATGTCTCAAAAAAAATGTATTTGTTAGCAAGCTGTCCCGGTACAACGACGTTGTTTGACCAGACGCTTGGGACAGGCCTGCCCGCCGGGTTGGGGTTCGCTAATGACATAACGATGTCCAACAGATAAACCAGCGCCACACACGGAACTGCAGGGAGACCAGTTTGACCACTCCGACATGACACATCCCTTAGGCCCGCTGTTTTCCTTCTCATGATCAGTGCTTGGATTGGACTCTGACTGAATCTTGCTGCAGGTGTGAAGACAGTCCCTCTCGGTGAGGAAATTGTTGCGATTGCCGCGACAGCCGCCGTAAGTGAAGGGCTCGCAGCGATTGGACTGGCTGTTGTAGGCATAACGTTGATAACTTCCTCGACAGGGTCCCACTTCTGGTGGCTGAACGCAAATTTCCTTGGCCATATCCACGTTGATATTGCAATCCAAAGCATGTTGACATTCCCTCTGCTGATGTAGCTCCATACGTTGAGTGCAATCATCCTTCTCTTGACCATCCTCTAACAACAACAAACGTTTACGAATCGCACTGCCACGTCCACATGACCCGGAGCAGGGACTCCAGTCACTCCATTGGGTCGTCGGGCAGTTGGGATCAGGTAATTCCACCTGCTCAAAAGTGCAATCCGGTCGCATACACTTGTTCTTCTCCACAATCGAGATATGTGGACAGCGTTTACGACCCAGAGGATTAACAAATGTGCGAGTACGCATAGTAATGCCAATGCCACAGGTTGCCGAGCACTCAGACCAAACACTCCAAGGCGAAGTCTTGCACAAGCCAACTCCTTCGCCATTGTCGGTAATAAGAGACTGCGAATTGGCCAGATTTTCGCCTTCATCTTCGTCCCGATCTTGACCAGCCAAGCCATTACCACACTCGGGTATGGCTGCCACGCACATTTCCTTGGACACGAGTTGGCGTGTGCACTTGGCCTGCTCTGCCTGCTCGGCATTCAGATACTGACGATTGCGCATACGGATTCCCTTGCCACAACTGACAGAGCACGGACTCCAAGCGTTGAAATTGCTCACCCGACATTCGACTGCAATAGCAAAGTTAACAACTTGGAGAGATAATATACTTTATGAGTCCTACCCCGGGTATCCTGCTCGTCTGCATCGTCAGATATCTCTAGTTGGAGAGCTTGAAGGAAGTCATCATCGCAATTGCGGGAAAGAATTTTCTCTCGGCGCAGGTATAATTTGGCAAGGGGTGTCATTTGCTTGCTCTTGGGATCGTAGAAGGGGGCTCGTGGATCTTCAGGATACATTGTTGTGATCTGATACATGCGTTCCCTTGGTTGCGTCTCAGCATTTGGACTCTAAAGGATTTTAAAAAAATATGAATTGCTGCTAATAATATGGACATCAAATTCCTCTAACCATATACGTTATGCCACCATCGGTGCCTGCATCCCAGGGATATAAATCAAAGTCCAGGGCCTCTTTCCAGCTGCAGTCTGCCGTACAGAGATCCACTCCACTGATGCCGACCACCCAATCGGGTGATGGACCGAACATGGAAGCCAAAGAAACTTTCGGATGCTTACGGTCCACGCGGAATTTAGATGATGTATTCTGATTGACATTGGGATACCACAGACCGGCAGCCTTGATGAGAGTGCGTAATTTTGGTCCTTGGGCCCGAAGTTCAGTCTCCAAAGCAGTCGGAGATCCCCATTCCGCCAACGAACGGAAACCATCGGTGGCTATATGATGTTCGCCCCAAAATGAAAAATTTGCTTCATGTGAGGCTCCAATGACGTCAGAGAAATGGGTTAACCAGATGGCAAAGGGATAATCCTTAGGATGGGTTTCGTTCGACCAGATGCCTTCAAAGACAAACTTTCCAAAATCATTAGACTCTCTATATGAAGTAAACTAGATAATGCACGACTTACGCTATACTTGGCCTCATCGCATGCACAACATTCCTTCTGGGTGGCTGCGGCGTTGGGTTTGTGCTCGCAAATGACTTGGGTGAGCTGACCGTCATCTGAGAACCATGCGTGTGGGCCTTCGTAGACCATGGCAGATAGTGCAACACACCCTGATCCGGCTTCGGGTGCTACCCACATTACCTGAACCTCAGTCTTGGGCAGGTTATCAGCCTCTGAAACGGTGTTTACGCAGCGATCATTGAATTTTGTCAGCGAATCGCTAAAGAGCTGGAAGCGACCAACACGTCGAGGACTGGCAACCTGAGGGCGTCTGATGCCCGTCTGCGCCTCCGCAGCGATCGAGAAGTGAGTAAAATGCTGAATTTTCGTGTGTGTGCGCGAGCCAAGCAGCAATACTGCAAACATAAAAAATTATGATTTAAATTCAAATGTCTTATAGCCGAATTCCACTAGGGTGCGTTAGCGTTAGTGTGAGGAAATTTGGAAAAGTGAGTAACTTTTACATACAAAATCATAGGCAGCTTTGAGTAGGGAAATTTTCAGCGTTTGAAACTAACGCGGGGCTACCACCTCGATTTTTGCTAGTATATACTTGAAAATACTAAAACATCGAGTAAATTTTAAAAATGTATCGAAGCATTTGTAAACAACAAACATCTGATAACGTTTAAAAAAGTTTGTAACGGTAAAATAAATTGAAAAAAAACAGTAAAGCAAAGAGAAGACCCTTTATCTTCTTGGTTTGTGGCACAAAAATATTGGTTGACTCCGGGGTCCCAGAAAAAATATGCATATATATTTAAGGCGATAGATAAACTAGACAATCCAAAACCCCGTTACAGCATTATAAAAGACAATGATTGTATTATGGATATTTTAATGAGTTAGGATCAACTTCGATATTATTGCAGAAAAATTCCGGTATTCTGCTAATGAGCTTAGGCGGTTGCAACAACTATGAATCTAGCTGATTCCTCCCTATTTTGGGTAGCCTTTCGACTAATTCTCCATCTTTTCTTGTATATCGGCTACCCAAAAAGAGCCATACCTCGCCTATTAAATATTCCAGTTTGAATAAAAAATAAAAAAATAAAAAAATAAAAAATTAATTCGTTTACTTTGCCAATCTTCACACACAACATGACGGATGATCATTCTTGACAATATTTATTTGCGCATTCAACTACAATGAATTTAAATTGTTTTTTGCAACCATTGAGTTTAGTAATAAAATTTGTGTTCTAGTCGTAATATTTGTTAGATTGTGACACTCAACTGTCACGCTAACGCAGGTTGTAATGGAAACACACTTGGGACTTTTTTTGCGTGAGTACTAACGCAAAGCTAAAATACCGCCAGTGGAAAAAGGCTATTACACTCTTTTACTCGATGCTCATACCAGAAAGAATCGCTATCGGCTACTGGACATCGATATCTACTTATATGCGGTAACACTTGCAGCCCTGTAAAATTTATCGGTGTGTCAAACATACCGCCGCGCCGATCGTCGAGTGTCGCGCGTTTTTTGTTCGTTTGTCATTTAAAAATTTTTTATAATTTTTAATTGTTTGGAAATGACTTGCTTCGTCAATCTTATATCAGATGGTTGTGCTGATTTCGAAAAGTGTGGCGATGTTGTTGTCTCACCCAAAGACAACATTATTGGAATGTATTGCCATTCCTGTAGCGACATTTTTACAAATCTTTTGGAGTTTCTGCATCACTTGCAATGGGTGCATACTGACGTCATTACTTTCAGCAAAGAGCACAACGTTTACACCATGGAGGAGCTTATGTTCCTGCCAGAAAGATCACGTACGTCATCACCAATCAATTGCAGCACCAATGACTCTGAAGTTCCAACAGATGAAAATTTAACTAAGAGCAAAGAATGTTCAACTGCATTAAGTGAGAGTATAATTAATGCCTTAGCAGCATGTGATGTGGATTGCGGCGAACTAGAAGAGTTCAACAAAGAAAATCATTTTGCAGAATATTTTCTGACTTCACAAGCAGAAGGTGAATTTAAAAAGGTTTTTGTTCAGTTATATATTAACTTTTGTTTATTTTAGCGATTCCTAAATGTGCAATGGCTTTTAAAGATCATCTAGA
The DNA here is from genome assembly GCA_035047505.1 of Drosophila parthenogenetica. Classification (NCBI taxonomy): domain Eukaryota; kingdom Metazoa; phylum Arthropoda; class Insecta; order Diptera; family Drosophilidae; genus Drosophila; species Drosophila parthenogenetica. Next base: position 15,896,519 of record JAWNPM010000080.1, on the reverse strand, counting down.
ATTGTATTCCCCAAATCATGACAAGATATTGAAATCTAAGCTACAAAAACAACCTACAACAATCATAGCCAAAATTGCTCATGGTTATACGAAGACGCCAGTTGTATTTCGGAAGAGACAGCTACAATCGGTTAACTTTGAAGAGCCAGGAAACAGAATGAAGTCTTTAAAAAAAAAACAGTCTCTTTGTAACCTTAGGAGCTATGCAATCGCACGCTCTGCACGTAAACGAGAGCAGCGCCAACGACTAAGTGGCATTAAAAAACGCATTTTCCGCTCACTGGAGAAGGAAGAAATCGGTATGAATTCTCATGCACTCGAGCTAGCAAATCATCGGCCCTTACAGAATTATAAACTTGAATCATTGGCAAACAATCTTAACAAACAGAAGTTTGATCCAATCGAGAAAGCTCGATTAAAAGATGAAGATATAACACTAAAAGATGATGGTATAAATTTTAGATCATGTAAAATTTCGTCTCCCATTGTTATAAACAAAGTAGAGTATTTGCCAAAGATTGACATAATGAAATGGAACAAAATTATTGAGCAGATAGGGAAACCAGAAGGGGAGACACCACCAGAGGAGAAACCAAAATCTCACCGGAGGTCTTCTCTAACAATCGTCACTAGTTCAGCCATGGTCCACAAAACAAAGCCTTCATACTCCGATTCAAATAATCAGCAATACCAGACACAATCAGTGAAACTCGCTAACAAACGAAAGCAGCTGGCGACAAATACTTCTACTGTGTCGATAGAGGCAGCAGAATCCAAGCGATCTAAATGTGAAGAAAACACCAAAGAACTTCAGGTAAACATGAGGTTATTATATTATGCTAAAATTGTTTTACTAAATGTGATTCCTAGACTGACTTAAGTCCATCGAAGAACGTACACATTCCTGGTCCAAAAGGAAATAATATTCTGGATTTATTTCACAAACCTGACGCTGACTCAGGCATGAGTGAAGTGACTACAGAGTCCAACCCGAACGTACGAGATGATGTGATACTTCTTCAATTAGTTGGCGTAAGTTTAACACTTTTAAGACTAATACTCATGCTAAAGTTAATGCTTTTACAGCTGCCTATTATTAACGATCCCACAAATGAGGAACGAAAGCCTGTTGAATATGTCGAAGCCTTGCGTTCAAAGGCAGTTAGTTTCAGTAAAATACTCAAAAAACATGAACCTGTCTGGAATCCCAAGAGACTTAATGGTCAGTTCCCTGCAAAGTTTTGCAAGGAGCTTGTAAAGCTCACAAGAGAAACAAATATGGAGTTAAAAGCCAACCTGCACGAAATCGAATTAAAGCGCATTTTAAATTTAATTACTGCTTGGTATATTGAGCAAATTAATCAGAAATTCTTCAGAAAAGTTACCCTTTCGCAGACAATTGAATACTATTTGCTATTTTTTGGATTTCTGCCTAAAATAAATCGATCTCTTTATTACTGTGAGTGGTGCGATGAAAAATGCGTAAACAAATCGTGTTACGAGAAGCATCGTCTGATCCATTTGGGTATGTACTTTTGCCAAAGTTGCAAACGAGGATTCAAAAAACGTGGCTTCCTACTCAATCATGTGCGAACCATACATGGCAAGGAACTTTAAAATGTTATCTGTAAATCTAGGTAAAATGTCTTTATTAATTAAGTTAAATTATATTTACATTTGTAAAGACAAATTATGAGTGATCAGATTCAGTTGCCAAAGATGACTCAATTCCTTAGTTGTCCCAGAAGAGTGGTAAATCGAAAGTTACGTTATTAAACGAATTACTCCTACTGACGTAGTTATATTTTATGTATAAGGTTTGATGTACTAACGAATGATCCAGAATAAATGTATAGAATGATATTTTGTAGTTGAAATTTGAATCGAATAAAATACATTAAAATATATGCTCAAAATGCTATCAATTGTTATCTGTGGGGGTCTTTAGGCCCCATGACCCCAGCAAAGATTATAAAACCTATTTAATCTCATAAGGGAAGCCACCTTTACTTACAGTTATACGCTTTGCCAGGCACATAGCCATTGGGTCCATCAGCCACAATTAGTTTGTATCCATTATCGCCTCGTGTCCGTCGACCATGAGGCAAGTGTGTGGGCGCCCGAGGGCAACCAGCCGCTGGACTAATTGCGTCGAAGACTACACAAGCGACAACAACAACAAGAGCGATGCTGGCGTGCGACGACACTGAATGCCACATCATAATCTTAATCAACTAAGTGTATGTTTTCTTCTGCCTCTAAAAATGAAAATAAGAAGAACGCTGAACCGACTGATTCCGACGATGCACACAGACTGAAACTGAATCCGATTTGTGTTCAGTGTTTTTCAAGTTATCATTAAAATGTCACGACTGCTGATTACAGAGTCTCTCTGAAATGGGTCTCACAATGGATTATGTATATGGATTAACATGTGTACTTTGCTCCTTTTTCAGATTAAGCAGCTTCAACGTGATCTGTCTGGATATCAAAGACATCAATTCCACATAATATTTTCAGGGTTTCTAAATCATAAGTGTTCATATTCAAAATGTATTAACACAACTGATTAACAACCGTTTTTCCTGGTGTTTGCAAAAATAGAAAAGGTTAAAATGACAACAACCCTCGGCAGGAAATCTGCTCATCATTTCAGATTAAGTTAAGAACTTTTTTTATATATTGAGTTTATTGTACGGTTTTTTGTTTACAAATAATCATTTTTATCTATGTGTATATTACATACATATATAAATAGTATAAATGTTGTCATATATTTATATATATTTCTGATTTCCGTTAACAATCTTTCTATAACTTCAAAATGCAGCATATTATTAAGTATAATAGTTTATATAAATTTATAGTTGGCATTGCATTTTTTATACTAAAGTTTTACTGTTATACTACACACATACATAGGATATATCTGGAATATCTAATAGTAATGCCCTATGTGAAACAGAGTCTTTTGTAGCAAATTATGTTGGCATTGGTCGAAAATAAACAAATTAGATGCACGTGAATCAAACTAGAAATACTCAAGGCGCAGTACCCTGCCATAGAGACTAAAGATAGTTAAGATCACACAATATATTAATAATTATTAAAGACTTTTAACTGATAATACTTAAAATCATTAGATATAGCAAATCACAAGCGTGGAGAACACTTAATACTAGAAAGTCAATATAGGAGTCTCTCGATGATCCAGCAAATCTGAAAATGAGTAGGATTTGATCAGACAAAACCTGGAAAAGCTTCTTTGAGAATACTTACCCTTAGCAATGCTCCACCAGGGCAGTGTTACGTATGTAAGGAATGCATTGAGTGGGGTCGATTGCTGGCGGCGGTTCTCCTTCCAGAAATGAAAGGATTGTGTAAATCCACGACTTGTCCACAGCGGATTATAGGCGCCGTCATCGAGCTCTGCAAAAACAAAAAAAAATTCATTAATTAACTCAAGAATACACACAAAACAAGAAAACTTTGAATCATGCAGAATAATTGGAATATAAAATATAAGTATACATATAAAATTTAGTTAAATGACCTTTGAGCGCCTTCTTGGGCAGATCGCACCAGTAATATATATTAGTGCCGTCAGGTGTGCGACGCTTGGGCACCAGATGGAGCACTTTACTGTAGTAGGATTGCTTGGTGGCGCGTGGCAAGGTGGCGCTGCTTGTTGATGTCTGATTCCCATTGGCCACATCAGCCACATCTTCATTGAGCAGCGGCGACGTTTCATCAGCTGTGGCTCTCTGTTGGTCTTGTTCCAAGTCCTGCTTCTGTTCCTGATTATTATCATTGGTTGCGTTGTCAGTGGACGATCTTACGTCCTGCGGCAATGGATGGCTCTCTGATTTAACAGGTACACATAAGCACTTCTCAAAGTGCTGCACCAGCGTAGTTGGCGATGGTGATTGATTTGAGGATTGTTCCACCACCGGCAGCTCTTCGCGCCCCCGCACACTGATCATTAGCTTGCTGTCGCTTTCGCTGAGTATAGCCATTTTTGCGGATCCGACACTCTCGCACGTCTCCGGCGTGTCGCCATTGAGGGAGGTGGCATCGTCGGCTATTTCGTACTCTTCAGTTTTCGCTGCAGCTGCGGATGCAGTTGCTGTTGTGGCCTTGGAATTGTTGTTGTTATTGGTGCTGTTGCTATTGCTTTTAGCCTTTGCCAATACCTTCGATTTGTCTTTCATCTTGTCCCTATCCTTATCTTTGTCTTTGTCCCTATCTTTATCCTTCTCTTTGTCGCTGGCTTTGGCATTGCGCAGTCGCTTGGGTGACATCCTGGCAAGTAAACTGCTGGTCCCATTTCCCTTTTGATTCGAAGACTTTTTATCGTTTTCCTTATCTTTGTCCTTGTCCTGGGCCTTGCTCCTATCCTGCTCCTTGGACTTGACAACACGCACTCGCTGCGGTTTCGTATGCCTGCCACTCACTGGGATTGGCACACTCGTCCTCCGATCGGCAGCGCTCAGTGAGACGCTTCGTGTGATACTACTGCCTTTGCTGCTATGCTTAACATCACTACCAAGTCGAAGACTGCCACGTTTGCTGACCACCAGTTCGCTCTCTACGCATAGGATGCTCGGTGGCTTTGGCTTGAGACGCAGCTGACGCTTATCGGGCATTTTGCTGAGACAGGCGGGAGTTTCGTTGGCTGCATCCTCGCAGCTTGGACAGTATACCTCCGACATTTCGGGTGTGTCATTGCAGCTATTTGCTGATGTCCAGCGTTTCTTGCTCTTCTTGCCGCCAAAGCAATTGCAGCCCGTGGAGCTGCCGCTGGCGCTGGCTGTGACACCGGGGACGGTTACCTCGAGGGCAACGCTTAGAGGCGGAGGCGTGACGGCTGGAGCAGCACAGGCTGCTTCTAACGACCCTGTTGACGCGGTGGCATCTGGTGCCTGATCAGGTTCAGCTGAATCTATCTTGAGCGGATTTGGGTGCACTTTGGTCGCGGAGGCCGAGAAAGCAGGACGTTGCTGATCTACAAGTAGACATAGATCGGTTTGTTTGTTTTTTTTCTTTTGCGATTCAAAGCATATACAACGACACATACATGAACCGATAAACGGTCTTCAGGCAACTTATAATTAAAAGAAAAATAAATCAAGAGCGGGAAAAATCAAAAACCGGTTAAAAGACGAAGGCGTTTACTATTTGTGGTGTGGGAGTGGGCATGATCGTGGTAGTAGGCACATAGAAACAGTTTTGTGTTACTAACGGAGCTTACGGGTCAAACAATACAGATGAATGATGCTGTACATCTACAAACCCACAAATCCACTTTAAAAACTATTGCTATGCCTAAACTTTTGATTTTCTATCCCCTTAAATGTCAAACTAAGGAAAGCAAACATAATTTATAGTTTAAAACTGTATTTTAGTTTAGTTGTCCTGCTTTCTCGGCATCATCATAGTTATGTTAACAGTTATAAGCGATAATCCAAATATACATATTTATATATTTACATATTTTTGTGAGTTTACAATTTGTTAGTTGAAGGAAAAATCGAAGGAACCACAACAAGTATACAAAATAAGGAATGAGTGAATGAATCATGGCAAGCAAAAGAAGCGCAATTAAAATCAAGCTAATAGTTAACTATCTGAATACTTATATTATTTTACATATTCTACATTTAATTTATTAACAAATGAGCTGAGTATTCATGCATACGAAAGGGTACAATAGCTGGGAAACAAATCCTGTTCCTTAACATACCATCTCTCAGATCTCCAGCCTCGATTTCGGAGACTTCGCTAGCCAGTGAATCGAGTCCTTCGTTTTCGGACCGCGCCTTGACGCCCACACCAGCGCTAGTGCCGCTTGTGACCATGTCCTGGTTAGTGTTTTTTGTTCGCCAGCCGTAGCGTGAGAAATTATTAAGATTGGCGCTGGGATCGCTAAGTCGTCGCTGATGTCGATAGGTGCAGTAGTCGTCGTTCTCCTCCTCCCATTCGTCCCACATATCGGTGGCACAAAATCCCGGCTCACTGGTTGGTGTCTCTACGCCCGATCCCTTGGGTTTCGTCACAGCCATCTCGGCATGTCCCTTGCCCTGTGGTCCCTTCATGCGTACAAATTCACAGCGAGTTTGAACGCCAGCTCCGCTGCTAAATAGCCCAAATGACATGCGTTGGGCCACCTTGGAGCTCAGACTGGATTGCTGTAATCCAATGAAGAAATACAATTAGTCTATGGGATCACATGCAAACTGAATGCACTCACTCTGGCATCATAGACCTTTTTCAGCGCATCGTAGCGTATGGAACCCAGAAAGATGACACCCTGAACGGCGCCATCCTTGTCATTGGCCACAAGTTCGACGCAGACCATTTCACCATCACGGACCAGTATATCGCTGAACACCTCATCAAAGTTATCGACCATAAAGCAAATGTGTGGATACGTGATCTCTTCACCCTCGCCCTTGGTGTCCATCTTCCGGCGACTAGGACTGGCGTAGACTCGCTGGGAGTGCCTACGCAGCACCTGCAACTCCTTTGGCGAAGTCCGCGTGCAAATGGCCAGGGTCAATGTGTAGTCGAATTGATGTATGACCATATTCAGGTAGACAGTCTCTTCCCAATCCACATCTGGATCACCAATTGGAAGCTTGCGCGAGTCCTTTCGAAATACCTCAACTTCAGTCTATGAAGCAAGGATCAAACCATGCATGAGTTTTCTGAGTTGTAACATCTACCAGGTAGCTTACCTCATATTTTGGCATGTGGCGCGAGGAGCTCTTCACGTGCTTCTTGCGCACAAAGAATAGCAAATCATCCGAATCGATGCTGTGCACAGGTTCCGTTTGAAACAGGAAGTGTCGCACAAACAGATCCGTCCAGTAAGTTGTGCCCTGTAGCACAACAAAACCACCATCTGCAAGACATTGAAACCTTGGATGTGAAGAATGGTTACAATTGAATGCAACCTTAATTCTTTATTTGATTAAGATTGATTTAGGATTGATCATTTCCATAAAATAACCATATTATTCAACAATCTGAATATATTTGTGGTATTAATAAGGTCGCCTGATTAACTTTTAACGTTATAATTTAATCACATCAATTGTTTTTTTTTGTCCACACTTGTTATAATTACATAATTATCGGGACTAGCTAGGTGATGAATAAAAATAGTTAAGCTCGTCTAATCAATATAAATAGCTAAATTAATAATGTTTTTTACCCGTTCTCAACACTTCATCCGCCCACCATGGCACAATTTAAACAAAGAAGAAGCTAACATTACTAAAATTTTACGAAGTAGTGATGGTCTCAGCATTCCGCAATCAATACCCACCCATCATAAGAAACACACAGTTCCATAGTGGAATCCCAAACTAACAGTCCTCAATAATGAAAAAAAAAAAAACAACTCTGGTTCCTCCTTATAAAAAACATTTGCAAAGACAATATTATTAACTTCTATAAAAAGAATGAGAAAAAGTGCAGTTGAGCACGCCTGTTTATTTTAGTAATTAAATTAAGTAATTGCACAAAATAATTGGGAGTAGCAGCACTACTTTGCCGAAAAACAGAATTCCATCAAAAAATCTACATTCAATAAAAAAAAAAAAAATCATATGGCAAGAAGATTAGTAAACCAAGTATTCACAACTGAAACTGAAGAATCAACACAAAAGATTTGACCTGAAATATGTTCAACAGATTGACCGGTCAAAGAAGGTCTAATTTAAAAATGAAAAAAGGACTTTTACCCAAGAGAAACAGCCCAAACAGTTCACAGATATCTTAATGAACGACTGAAGTCTGCGCAGTAGTACTAAAATTAGCCATACTTCAAATGGAGATACAATATATGGACTATGAGACTAAGATGGTAATTTTTGATAGAAAGTGCTAATATCAATAAGTTAGAAGTCCGCAAAAAGCGAAATTCCATCCAATGTAAGGCAATTATTTTCCTACTATGATAAATGAGGTCAGAAACATAACGGGCCAACGTCTTTATGCCGATATTTTGAAAAAAGTTAGACTAACTTCTTTTGAGTATATTCTACCACTTGTTTAACTCTTGCGGTAAGATTTTGACCCCAAACACACCAGCAGTGGTTTAGAAATAGATCCAGGCAATTTAAGTGATCGTATTTGAATGGTCTGTCACAGTCACTAGACGTTAATCTTATTGAAAATCGGTGCGCAGATTTAAAAAAAATAGTTACCATTTCTAAGCCAACTAATTCCGAATAATTTTGATTGTTCAGTTTAAGGTCCTGTGAAGTTGTAAACGTTATTATGAAGTCTATTGACTTATAGAAATATATAGGGGGACATCTCAAACTTTGCTTAAGAAAGTGGTGCTATTTTATTTTTCGCAGCTGTACGTTTTTGTTTTCGACTCGCCTACTTTAGGGCGCTTTTAGTGCAAAAATAGCATGAAAAACTTTTTGTTAGCTATGCTATCTGAATGCTAGCCCAATTTAAACAGGTGGTGCATATCCAGGAAGTGCTGACCAAGTTTTATCGTATAGCAACAATCGGTAAAAAATTGGCTCTATCATACCCCAATGTTAATCAAATATTGAAATTGTTTACCGGGTATTTTATTCATTGTCCGAGTAAAAATAGGTTTAGAGGGTTGTTAATTTGTTCTCAAATGATATATCAGGTCAAGTTCTGATCTCCTGAACGTGGTTAAAATAGACTGCAAAGGACTCTTCAAAAATATGAAAGGAAAAGCTGCAAACGCGTAAATACATCCATACGCAAGTATGTATATTTGTGTACGTCACACACACACTTTTGCACTAAAGTGGAGCAAAATCTGAGCACACACACAATCACAAATTCACACACATAGTCGCATACACAATTACACTGTACAAGGGTAGAAGGAGTTGCCGTAAGAACGCTTGATAAATCGATAAAACGCAAATGTAGACAAGTTTCTTTTAAATATGTTGGAATTGAATAAGTTATATGGTAAGGTCTTAATCACCATCTTTAAGCAGCTGACGCATCTCCTTGGTACGCTGGAAATTGATGTCCTCCAACAGCTGCTGGAGTGGCGACTGTGGCTTGAGCAGAGCGCCCGCTGCACTGGCCAAAGCCATTGCGATGACGTCGTTTGTGGGTTTTTCACTTTTACACAAGCAGACAAAGTCGACGACAATGGACCTTTATTATTTCACAATTTTGCATTAATATTTAAAAATGGCAGCGTTGAGAAATTTTCTGGGCAAATGCGCATTTAGGTACTTTGTTTATACAACAGAAAAATACATTTTTATGTGTTAGTCAAAATTTGTAGTTAGAAATAAATACGGTACGAGTTTTGAGCAGTTGAAGCGAGCGAGTGATAAACTAAATCAGTTTAAAGAGCGCACAGAGACTAAAGCCCTTTAAAATTTCTGAGTGGCGTCGGCTGCAGCTTTCTGCACTGTCCACCTTTTGTTTAGTCACCCCCTTTTCAACATGGGGATGTTTGTTTCACAGCTGGTTCCACTTGCATATTGTTACTCTACACTTTTTTTCAATCGCCTTTTATTTTCGTCAATCAGCTGTTCAGCTAACAATGCCGACGACAACAAACTAATTGCGCCCCATTTTCCGTCATGTACGCATTTTTCACAAGAAAGCTATTTATTATTCAGGTTTTGTAAAATGGGCACAAAAGTAAACAATTTACTATGAATATTAAAGCGTTTATTCCAAATGAACTTTTTACGAGTGCACTATACAGCACTGATTATTATCGACCTCCGCCACTTTCCCACAAGTTCCGATAACATGAACAGCAACACAAATAATCGGTTACTGGAAATAACGGGAGTGATATTTAAATTAAAAAAATAATAAAAAATATTACATTGTTGTTAATAATAACATCGTCATGCAGCTACTGCAATACTTTCATGTCATTTTGTAGCTCTTTTAATTCTCTCAGAATGTTGCGTGCCAATTCTCCCTCCGGTGTTTTAATTGGCTCGTAAAGCAGCATTCGAAGAGCTTCACGAGTCAAAATTTCAGTTTGCTTAAGCTCCGTCTGTAAAATATTCAAAATTAATTAAATTGAAAACTTTCTAGACCTTAAAATTATGAACTTACCAATAATTGGGCTGCGTCGTATTCCTGTTCGCTAAAGAGCTTTCGGCCCAATTCAGCCTGAGTGTTGGCCAACTCGTAAACGGCAATGGCCTTTAGCCGATTCAGACCCGGAGCCACAACCTTCAGTACCAGCAATATTTCCTGGCACAGGCGTATCTTTCGCTCATAAACTTTACGATTTGGACGAAGAGTCATGTTCTGCAGAATCTGTCGTAGTATTGAGGCAATATTCTGTTTGAGATCCAACATAATATAATGATTGCCATGGAGAAGGCGTCCCAATTTGGCCAGCAATAGTTCTAGACGATAAATATCACCACGGGCATGGAACACCTCCTCCTTGGCTCGCTCCAGCACGTTGGTTACAAAATCAGATTTAAGCGTATGCTCAGCGTTGAGCAAACACTGCCAAACTCCCGTCTCCATCTGCCTGACGATGTAGCCACCACGGCACCTGTTGCAGACAAAGCTACTCATGTGAGTTCCCAGCTCGGTGGGATCCAAACATCTGGCACACTGGCAATTAAAGCACTTGCCTGTCTTGAGTATATGACGACGCTCATCTGTTCCCAGTAAAAGATTGGTATAGCAATTGTAGAGCGTTTCGCCAGCACTTATGGAAGAGCTGGCATAAATCTTAATCCTTTGCTCCTCGTCAATAGCCGTTAATATATTGGGCATGCAACTATGGGCAAAGAGTCCAGCTCGCTTATAGAGTCCCCTCATGGCCTTACCCGACTCCGGAGCACGTATCTCAAAAGCATTGATATCCGCAATGCCCAGTAGACGCTGCAACAGATCCTCGCTGATTTCATCACTATTGCGAAACTGCATCAGAAGGCCGCTAGACTGCAGAGGCTTCACCACCTGTTCCTGATACTTGCGCCAAATGTCGGTATCGCGCCTGAGATTCAACTGCGAATCCATATGAAGCAGTTCTTCATACAGTACCTGGGTTTCGAAGTGCTCCCGGAGCAACAAATACTGGAGAGCAGTGCAGACCTCAGTTTGTGACTGTAGCTGTTCCAAATGCTCCTCTGTGAGCTGAAGCTCCGCTAGAAGTTTGCAGTCGCGCTCATTGTGCTCCGAGCAATCCCCACACAACGGCAGCAAACGGCACTGACTAAAGATATTTTATCTAATTTTCGACTGCATTTCCATAAAGAATTTCTTTTCAGGACTTACCCGCAGTACGTGGTTGTCAGCTTGTGGCAGTGGCAGCACCGCCGATCCCCATTATTGGGCAGCAATAAAATAGGCTGTTCCTGCAATAGCGTTTCCCCCGCTCGAATATCACCGGAGGCAACTACATATCTACAACGATCCAAAGATTTCAGATCAGGGAATTTATTAGCATATAGTTTTTTTAAATAAACCCACCTGCCGAGGATGTCATTATGGTGTACCGTACATTTATTGTCGAAATCTTCTGTTACGGAGGCCATTGCCTTGGTTGAATAAATTCCCAATCGCTTGGCTAAAAATTGCATTTGCCGTCGCCAATTATCAGTCGTGCACTGACTATCTCTTTTGGCCGAGATTGTCTCTAAAGTCTCTACACCCGAGTGCAATTCGCCTTTGTTATTTATATTTAAAGACAATTCTTTATTTATTTCATTGGATCATTGATTCCCATTCCCCTCCCACTTCCTCCCCGAGCCTTCCTTGCTTTCTCAAAGTTCTTACTTTATGAATCTTCTTCTGGGCACATTCAGGGCCAATATAATAGAAACTTGTTTTCACTTTAAACTAGCAACTTTTATTTACACACATAAATTGTTTACAGTTTTCCATATTTCATCAGATCCGATTCAATCCGTCCTAGCTCCATTCCAATACGTTCAGTTAAAAAACCCTCGGCGGAATTTTCCGGCTCGAATTGAAGCAAATCCAGGGCTTCCTTAGCCACCGAACGCGCACGCATTAGTAATGCCTGTACAGAATAAGACAAATAAGTAGTTTACCACTAAATTTTTATTTTCTATTCAGTATGATATTATAATTACTTAACATATAGGCGATCTAGATGTACAGTTACGAGCAAAAAAATAGTAGTGGTTGATACCTTCAATATTTTGGTCGTGATTTCGCATGATAATAGTCTGATCTGCTTAAAACTTTAATTTATTTTGATTAATTGATGTATGTATTATGTGACCAATTCATTATAACGGCACTTTAAGCTTCTACCACTTTACAAATTCTGTTTTAAGGGCACAGGACGAATTTCGGTCGAGCAAAATAATAATAGTAGTGACGCTACAAACGCAAAAAACCCAAATCTTTTCCGATTAATTTAAATTTTCTGCATTGTATTATGTATTTTTAAAGACTCCTATACAAAATAAATTAAATTTGACCAAAAAACCCGGAATAGGTGCCCAAATGCAATACATAGATGATTAATATCTTAACACGCACTGTTATGGCCTGGACATGATTTTCTTATTTTGGAACTGGGTCTGTATTTTCTGTCCAAGATGCTATAGATCAAGATGAATATCGAATCATTTGTACTCTATACATGGGATGGTATTCTCCATTTCAAGGTCTTCGAACAAGACTACGCTCCCATAACCAAAACATAAAGTTATGAAAAATTTCTTTAAAAACGCAGGACTAGAACTGATGAAGTGACCCTCGCAGGCTCCCAGTGTGCTCCCAATTAAAATTATGTGTTTTTATATAAAATCTAGTGTATCAACTACCAATCCAACAACCAAATAAGGTCGTTGAACTGAAGTAACCGCAAACGGATGCCTATTGTTCCTTAAAAGTGCTAATCCTTAGTAGACTCCATGTCATGGGGCTATGCACGTGTTTTTCACAACAAATATCATTCAAGTTAACCTAAATTTATAAATAATTATCGGATCTTACATTTATAACATTTTCCTTGCGATGAGAGTTCCAAATTATTATTTTATTGAACTTAAATAAATTCACTACTATTATTTTACTCGTTAAGAAAAAGGATTTTTTTCTGAATAAGGTCATATTTTCGGATAACGATAAAGGACCTCTCATTTTTTTTCTGAAACTAAACAACTACAACTTACTAAACAAGTGTGCATCAAAAAACCCCAAAACTTGAACAGAAAACACTACTTTCTACATGTTGAATAAAAATAAAATAGCCACTACTATTTTTTTGCTCGCAGCAGTATGTTCTTTATAGGCGATATATACGATCAAAATATATATGGTTTTAAAAAAATCGACCCTATGCTAAGTCAGTCAATGCAAGAATCTTTTTTTTTTTCGACGACACGCCCCATTTGCTCACCATAAAACCACCACAAATTAAGCACCTCGGAAAAAACATGTTTTTTAGCAAGATTTTTTTCTTAGGCGTGCAAAAATACTGGAACCGTGGCAGGACAGCCAAGGGAACTTTCACTGTATTTAATTTTATCTATATATCAGCAATAAAATGATAAACATTAGTAGCGATAAACGACTTTCTATAAGAAAATCTATCGAAATTACAACGAGTCTCAGACTCAGCTAATGTTTTTAAAATGCCTATAACTTATAAGCAATATATTCGGAAGGCGTGCGTGCGAGGTGCCGAATGCAAAGAGTGGCTTCGAAACGACATAAGAGATGCAAAAAGGCGAATTGAAAATGTAGTTAGACTGCAAAACTTTCCGATCCGTATTAATCAATATATTAATATATTTTCAATTTAAGATAATTATTTTTTCGTAGCACTGAATGCTGCTTTCGCTACATTTTACCTCAGAAAATCATTTCATTTAGTCAGCAACGCAGTTATTATTCTGACGAAGAGGCAGTTGGTTTAAATTATATAATAAATGAAATACCGGTCATTGCGACAAAAATTCAATGACTTGGTTGGTTCTTTCATACAAGTTTGTACGGGGTTATGTATGGTTAAAGCTTATAACGACGTAAAATCGTCGGTCCCTTGACTGCCGTTATAACCGGATTCTACTGTAGTGTCAAAAGTATTTGTACGTGCACACAGACAAACAAATGTCAAAACAAATATGGAGAAATAAACATAATTAAAATCACAAAATTTAACCTTAAACATCTGTTAAAATCTAAAGGATGAATTTACTATTTGTGTGCAGATCTGCACATTTTGTTTGAAAATGTAGGAACCAAACCAAAAATTTGCTATAAAATTTATTTTTAATTCATTTTCTGAAAACTTCATTTTTGTGTGTGTGAATTATGTTGAATAAGGTACATTTGTACACACACATTACATATAACTGTGCTGTATACCGTTACAAATCGAGATGTACTGTTGTCCTGTTTTTGTTAGACTTTTTAAATTTTTATTAATTTGTAGGTAATGCTTTTTTTTTTGCTGGTTTTCAACTAACAAGTGCCATTACTATTCCAATCCAGCTTGGAGACCTCAATTGGCTGCCTCTTTTGAGACATTTTTGAAAGAAAACTACACAACTTCATTAATCGATCTATGTATCAGAGTATAGAACACATCTTGAAAAACCATACGAAATTTTTTTATTGCTATATATTACATAGTTACTCAATGGATCATCTTAAAAGCAAAATTTTTATGAATACAGTTAAAAATATGTATAATCTAGTCTTGAATCGAAGGATTTGAAAAAAATTTAAAAATTAACAAAATGGTGGACAGTCAAAGTAAAAAATTCGGCTTTAAAAAAAAAAACCGCCGTTTTGTAGCTATAAAACGGCTAGTTGTTATTAATGAGCATTATAAAATTCAAAAAGATCGGTCCATTAGTTTTCGAGTAATTTTAGACACCGATTTTCAAAAGTCGTTTCGAGAAAAACGCGCTAAAAGGCAGATAAGCCAGTGGACTATAGAACAAATTCATTTCTTTCATCACTCATATCTCAGCCAATTTTTTTCGTATCGACTTGATATTTTCAGAGCGTATTCTAAAGTAATTATACTTTAATGCAAAAAAAAAATGTTCAATTTTCAAAAGCTGCAACCAGGGTTTCCCCCCTTAAGAAAATACAAAAAAAAATTTCGATTTCAACCAGGGAATCCCCCTTAACTGCTTTAAGACTATAACCCTGACTGGCTGGTAGGCTACAATTTGATTATAGGTGCTTGCCTCGACCTATTACGCTATATATTTACTTATTGGCTTATTCATTAAAAATTTAAGAATTTACTTTTAAACAACACACGAAAACATATGTATTCGTATCACACATAAAACTGATGTGTGTTCGTAAATAATTTGCGTAAAATTATAAAAAGAAAGCAAGAAAAAAAGTTTATCTTCGGCTAGCCGAAGATTAAATACCCTTGCAGGCACGCATATTGCGTTAATTTTATTTTTTTATCGGTAATTGTTCCAACAGTAGCTATATAATATAGGAGTCCGATTTAAATGAAATTTTGTGAGCATATAGGAAATGATAATAAATGCATATTTTGTAAATTTGGTTAAAATCGATCAACAGACATAGAAAATTTTCATACTAAGTATTTCAACCGATTGTTCCTATGGCAGCTATATGATATAGTAGTCCGATTTGAATGAAATTTGGTCAACACATTGGGAATGATAACAAATGCATATTGCGTGAATTTGGTTGAAATCGCTCAATAGACATCGAATAATTTCATACTAAGCATTTCAACCGATTGTTCCTATGGCAGCTTTATGATAGTGGTCCGATCTGGATAAAATTTGGTCAGCTGATTGAAAATGGTAAAGAATGCATATTGCGAGAATTTGGCTCAAATCGTTCAAGAGACACTGAAAATTTCCATACTAAGCATTTTCAGCATTTTTAACCGATTGTTCTTATGACAGCTATATGATATAGTGGTCCGATCTGGATGAAATTTGGTTTGCACTTGGGATTTAGTACTAAATGCATATAGGCTGAGTTTGGTGGAGTTAGCTCAAAAAAAAATTTTTTTGAACGGATTGTTCCTATGGGAGCTATATGATATAGTGATCCGATCTGGCCGATTTTAACATATGAACTGCGTGCAGAGAGAATACACATGTGAACCAAGTTTCATCACGATAGCTTTAAAACTGAGAGACTAGTTCGCATAGAAACAGACGGACATGGCTATATCGACTCTGCTGTTGATGCTGATCAAGAATATATATACTTTATGGGGTCGGAAACGCCTCCTTCAATGCATTACAAACATCGTGACAAAAACAATATACCCTCTGCAAGGGTATAAAAAGAGTAAATTAATCTTTTCCAATGGCAAATTTTAGAGCATTCCACCTTTTGTTTTTCTGTTAAATATAACACCTAACTTGAAATAAATATTTAATTCCTTTTTTACTACCAAAGTTACTACTTATTGGCATGCTTATAACACTAATGGGATATCAAACCGACTTACCGCATACTCTTTTTTGTCCACATCACCCTCGGCAAACTGCAGCTCGGTGAGCTCGGTAAAGACAATAAGGTACTCATAGAGCGCAATGGCATATAACTTCGAGATTCCGGGCACAACAGCTCGGCAAACTGGCAGCAAATCACCACAAAGCTCCACGCGACGTGCAAGTAGTTTCTTGGAAGAATCATTAATAGAACTCATTAAGGAAGCAGCACGCAAAATGCTGGCAATGTTCTGTTTGATGTCCAGCAACAAAAAGTGGTTAGGATGGAATAGTGGCTTGTGCTGCACGAGCAGTTCCTCATAGACATTTAGTTCACCCTTGGCCTCGACCAAAGCGCTGCCAACCTCAGTCAGGAGCTGGTGAACATCAATGGCAGGCATGATGGCTCCACAGTCCGCATTTAAACAGCGCCAGTCACCACTCCGTGACAAGTCACAGACAGCATAGCCATCGGTGCAGTCCCTGCACTTCATGCTGCTCATGTGGGTGTTGAGCTCGGTGGGGTCGCGGCAGCGGGAGCAGGCACAATCCAAGTGCCGAGTGAGACGCAGCTGATGCTGTCGCTGGCTTGTGCCCATCAAAGGATTAGTATAAGATGTGTAGACAATGTCTCCGGCTTCCAGCGGCACCGCAGCATATAGTTTCATGTTGAACTGCTCGTCTAATGCTACCACAGTATTGGGCGCACAATGTTGGGGCAGGCTGGCTCCACACAAATAGACACCCTTTAAGTTGTCTCCGTCGCGGCCGGTCACCTCGAAAGCGTTTCTGTCAATGCGGATGCAGTGGGCGTGCATTATATCCGACGATAGGTTCTGGGCAGGCAAAGTCTCTGCAATGCCACTGGCCATTAAGGGACGCACTACCTGGTCCTCATGCTCCTGCCACATGCCGTCCTCATCACGATAGTCATCGAGTTGTACAGGTCTCTCCAAAAGTAACTGGCAAAATGCTTTCTTCTCAGGATCCTCGATCAACAGCAGCAGCTTCAACAATGCGCAGATGCTATAGTTTTTCACCAGGAGATCCTTGCAGAGGCAACTACCAGCACCACTAGCAAAGAACTCACACTCAAAGGCGTCATGATCGTTGCAGTCCATACACAATGGATACACACGGCACTTGGGGCATATGATGTAAGACTCCTGCAGGCACTGGGCACACTTCAGTTGATTGCATTCCCAGTGTGGTACCACAAACAAGGGTTGCTCCTCCAACAACGTCTCGCCAGGCTCTATACGCTCACTGGCCACGAAGTGCCTGCAATGTTTTTATACACAAATTAGTTGCTTGGAGCAAAAGTGAACCTCCGCACCTGCCCAGCTTTTCATCGGTGATAGTGCGCAACTTTTCGCTGTAATCCTGCATTGTTTTCGATTATTACGTGTAGTCTTCGCTGCTGTCTGCCTGTTTCTGCCTGCAAACCTACTAATAGTATTTTATTCTTTTACCCATTGTTGTTTATTTTATGTATATTTCATTTATTTTATTTCAGTTTGCCTAACGCATTAGTTGGAGTCGCCAATTATAGCCACCCATGAGATGAGATGAGATTTCTTTCTCTCTCTCTCGCTCTCTCTCATTCTTATTCTCTTGCTCGGCATCTGGCGATCGCTTGGTTAGCACTTAGTACTTTGGCTAATTGCGGCCATGTTTTCGCTTATTTTTAGTTAGTTCGTAGCGAACTCTACAGCAGCAAAGTCTTTTGGTTTGTGCCTTTCTCTTTAGTTGGTACGCATTCTTCAACTTTCCTATTTTTATACCCTTACCAACGAGATTCTTCTGTATTTTGAGGCAAGACGTTTAAGCAAAAATGGTGCACCCTACAATGTCCACAGATTCATTTGAATGCCGCAAGGTAGACTCCCAGTTAATAAAGATTTTTTTAAATCTTAATACACGCAGCTATTCTTCTTGTTAAATTTACAGGGGATTTAGCAAGCGACGTTCGTTTTGATTGTGTCGATCGATAAAAGTGTACTTTTCCCCAAAAATTATCGCTTTACAAACTTCGATATATTTTAATGAGTTATCGCGTTGCCTATAAAAAATAAAACAAGTATTTGTAATTGCATTTGATTTTGTATGCGTTAAAGTTTTATTTAAAATATTTCTTTACCATTTCTTTAATTTCTTGTTTTACACACAAATGCTTAAGTGTGTTAATGGCTTCTAATAATTAAACTTATGTTGCTTTTAAATTATTATTATCGCATTTGCTCTGCCGCCGCCAATTTATGAAACTACATAAAACTTAGTGTTTTAAAGTTTCGTGTATTTCATGTGTAAATTGAAAGTGATTTTAATTGCCATTGTGTTGGTTGGGTGTATGTGTGTGTGTTTTGATTGTGTTTGGTATTTCTTGCCAAAAACAAACAGATATATATTGTAAATGGTATTAATAATAATAATAATAATAATAATAATAATAATAATAATAATAATAATAATAATAATAATAATATTTAATAATATTAATAATAATGATGATTATCAGAATGCCTAATGCATTTGATGTTCATACATGTACATATAAGTAATCCATATACAAACATATGTATGTTTGTGTATACTTAATCTGATTCCTCTTGGTTGATTTGTTTTTATTTTCTTTTTAACACTACAGTGCGCGAGAACATGTATACGCTCACGCACACGCACGTGTGAGAGTGCGTTCCTGCGTCTTTATATGTAAATAAATGTGTATATAAATTTATGTGTGTATATGTATGTAATTAGTAAAAAATGTTATTTGTGTATGATTTTTATGCTTATTTACTGCGTTTGCCATGTGCATTCACACATCTGTTGGCCTTTTGTACTCTACGTGCTTTCTTTGACTCTACGTGTTCCACTACGCCCATTGAGTCAGTTGCTCCCACAACCGATATCGACGGTTCACCGCAACTGGACGGCAGGTGGTGCTCCACTCCGAGAGCGTCTCTGTTGCCAATATTATTGTTGGTACCCAGTGTCAGCTTCATAGACACGGGACTGACTATGACCCCGCTCCTTTGATGATTGCCATAGAAAAGTTTTGTGGGATAGCCACCACCACCACAGCTATTGCTGGAGCTGTGGGGGGAGCTGCTGCTGTTGGCGGTAATTGCTGTGGCTGTTACCACAGCTTTTGAGTTAGACGGTGTCACATTGGACGCAATTGTGTTGGACGTTGTCTGTGCGGTGTCTGTGTCCGCCGATGCATACTTGCGCTTCAGATTTTTGGTGGCCGAATTGACGGCGAACAGCTGAGCTGTTGTGGCTTCATCCGGCGGGGTGAATGATGTATCAAGCGATGCTGCCACTGACTCCACCGTCACATCACTACTGATATCGCCATCTGTCTCGATTCCCGTATCTCCATCAGTATCAGGTTCAACCTCATCGCTAAAAATGATTATGTTCTCGGAATCCACACCCTGACTAACCAGTGCCTGAAAATCTTCCGGTGGAAACACTGGCGCTAGCTTTTGACTGCACGAGCTGCACACCGACGGTACAGCTGGGCTTTTTGAGCGCCAAAATTGTAGCTCGGTTTTGCACTTGTTGAGTTCCTTTTAAAAATTACGATGTTATAATAGTATATTATTTATTTTCAATGAATACTACTCTAAAACCAATAGACTAGTGACGAAAGTGTGGCGTAGTGGTGTAGCGTAGTGATACTAATTTATAACAAAACATGACTAAACACAATAAAAAGGTTTGACTGTAAAAGAACTTCATATCGATTTAGTTTCGTTTAATTTTTTAAAGGCTTTTAAGCTATTTTGAATAACAACGATGTTTTAGTTGTTTCTCATAGCAGCTACATCATATAGTTAAGCTATGTTAATCAAACTTGGCCCAAATATAAATATAATATAAACATAGTAGCATAGTAGCTGGTCTTTGAGAAACAGAAGTTAGTATCAGCACAGACAGTGGACATCATATAATATTTACATTTAATTGGAAAATATATTTAAAGCAACTGTGACCACGCTTCCTTCTGCCTGCTATATACATTTTTTCTCCTGCAAACATCTAGTAGTCTTTAATTTTTTAAGGTTATGTGAGCCGATTAATAGATTAAAAAATTTTTAAATAACAGAATTTTTGGCTAGATAAATTACCGATCTCTATAACCAGTTAGGAGCACCTTCCTATACATACACTTACGTCACTAGCATTAAGCGTTTTAGATCTTTCGTACCTGCAACAACGTTGAAAACTTGCGTGCCATTTCCTCATTTTTTTTGTCGTTCTCGTCCAGTCGATTAGCATACTCCAGAGTCTGCTTCTGATGTTCGGTGAGAAGATTCTGTTGCTCCGAAAGCTGTTTGCCTTGCTCGGCGGCCTTGCGCTTACAGGTTCGAAGTTCGGTGCGTAGCATCGACAACTGATTATTGTACATCTTCATGCCTTCCTTGATCTTGCGTATGCCCTTACGCAAGACCATGTGATTCTGAGGTGGTGAGTTATTCGAGCTGTCCGAGAGATCCGAGCTGATGGCCAAAGTAGCTATCGTTGCACATAATAATCATGTATTTAAAGTGCAAGTTATGTACATAAATCAAACTTACGCCGTTTTGCAGCAATGGGTAACTGAAAAAAGTCTTTGTAAGCTAGTCCGGGTAGCGTGGATTCAATGCGATCCTTAAAGTACTCCATGGCCATAGTGGAGAGATCAAATAGTTCATCAATGACGCGGTAGGGACGCTGTAAACGCGGCGTAATACTTATATAGTTCAGAATTGAGTGTACCTCATCGAGTATCTGGTGGATAAGGTTAGACATTGTTAGATATGGTTTTAACTACAAGAATGGTTCTTTTAAAACTTACGGCACCAGGAAAGAAACAGCAATGCCCACGCTCAATGTGTTTTCCCATGGACATTTGGAGCAGAGAAAGACGCATATAGCACGTCTCGATGATGTCGCACTCACACGCCAGCGGATGGTTCCGGCGTGCCGACTCCCGACGAGGCATGCTCGCCTTAATCGCTTGGAAACGATTAAACGTTGTCTTGATTTGTCTGGAGAAGGCAGCATTCAACATGTTCATGCAAATATCGTTCATCCGATTGGATACCTGAAAATAGTCCCATTCGTTTTTTAAGTCTTAAAATCATTTTCCACAAAAACTAGAAAAAGGATGCCCACATCGAAAATTTTGAGACAATCTTGAAAATATATCAAATTACGCTGTGCTCTCTACCTACAAGATTAAGGCTCAACACACAGACGTACACACACACACACACACACACACACACACACACACACACACACACACACACACACACACACAGAAGCAAGCAGAAACATACTCACGGGTATAAAATCAAATGCAAGACAAAACAAAAACAAGATACAAAATAGAGATGGGCGCACATATGATTCTTGCGTGACACGACATGTGAAAATTTAGATACAGAATCTGTACTACAGATTAAACTTAAGTTGTATTTGAATTATTAATTGAAACCCTAATGGGAGTTGATAAAATTTAAGATAAAAGTGAATTCATTTAGGGAAAATTTTGTCTATTTGTAAGATACATTTTATTGATTTTCTAATAATAAATAATAAATTTCTGCGCAGTAAAAGGAATAGGATTTTGTTCATTTTCAAAACAACTGTATTTTACATTACAATAACTTATTGATTATTTATGTCATTTATATAAGATCATCTAAATTAGAAAAAAAAAATTTTTTAACTTTTATATTAATCAAATTTTTTAAAACATGTCTAATTATTCTGCTTTTTCAACTGCTTCTGTTACTTTTACATGCTGTTTTTTATTTTAAACACTACATATATAAGGCTGTCGAGTGAATTCGTGTCACGAGCTCAGCTCTAATCTTTAACTTTTGAGTGGTAAAAATAATAAATTGCAATAACAAGAACAACAACAAGTGCATGCAAGTAGTTAAATAGCAAACACCCCTCCATCCCACCGTCTCTAAACTAAATCAAGCGATTTGAACCTACGCTTCACAATCTACATTACGTTTTTGCAAATTGCTTTTTATTGATTAAATAATGTAGCAGGCAGTTTCAGCGCCACTGTTAGCTCCATCCCTTCTCTCACACGCCCAAAAATGCATTCGGGCTTTTCACTTACCAATCTTAGATTGCTGATTTTTTTATAATTCAAATAGCTTAACGTTTTCATGATCAGCTCCGTTGGTAAATCCAGAAAATTCAAAACAGGTGCTACATTCATTGATGAGGGGAAGGGAGTAACCTGCTGCTGTTGTTGGTTTTGCTGCTGCTGTTGGTACTGTGTGGTGCGTCGCACCACTGAAGCGCGGGTGGACGTTGGCGTCTCCTCAAAGCCGGCGACAGCACCACACATTTGGCGCGTTGATACCATGATGATGCAGAGTTCTTTGTAATAAAAATAGTTACTTGTTAACTATGCGGCAGCTCAAGGTATAACGATGGCCCAGTGAGTCTGTTATAATAGACCAATGCTGTGAATTACATATGTGTACATACGGAATGCTTCTTAATTGCGGCTTTTGATTTTGATTATCGACTGATTGACAATCGACCTATGACAGGCGTCATTCAAAACATGTACCCAGTAACTCGATTGTACGAGTGTGTGTGTACAGTGGACGAAAAGAAATTCGTAGTAATTTTGCTACGCACTTCAGGCAAAGTGATTTTCATACCCGATTTATTCAATGGAATTATTGTGTGGTCATTGTTTAACATTTGTTAGTTAATGTGCTTAAGCATTTAGTGCATAATACAGCACTTTGTAGTTGTATTTGAGAAGTTTTCATGGAAATTATACACAATTTTACACAAGCACAATTAACACAAGATTCACGCAAAAAAAAAAGTGGTCGAAGACGTAGGAACCTCAGGCGAAAGTTATCGTTTTGATGGCTATCGAGCTGGTTCAGTTTTTAGTGTTGCCAAAGAGGCACGCGCGCCAAATGCAAGACGCTTAACATACGCTGGCAACACTACAAATGGGTAACATTATTGTTGTATGTTAAGTGGGGCAGTAAGTTCTGTTAAGTCAATCTCGCTCAACATGCAGGCTGAAAAAATAGTAAACGTGCTCAATTTAATTAATTGAATACATTCTGTACATAAATTCTTACAAAATTAAATGGTAATGAAAGCAATATCCAACGCGCGATATGTGTTTCTATCAAACAAAACAGTAACTATAGTGAAAGCAGAAGAACAAAACGCTATAAGTTTGCGTGCGTGTGTGCGAGCGTGCTCATGTGTGTGTGATTGAGTGAGTGTTGACAAAAATACAAAATCGCAGAAAAATCAAAACAGAAAGCGTATATTCAAAATATGTTGATCAAACAGGAGTCCAATAAATTTGCTCAAGCTAATAAGTGATTTAAGTTCAAGCTTAGCCAACTACAAACAGCGCCAGCAAAAAACTAAACCACAACAAAAACAGCAAAAAAAAAAAAAACGGAAAGCATTAGCTCTCCCTTTCTTTCGTCTGTTGTGTGGTGTGGTGTTGGGGGCGTCACTGAGTAATTTGAAGTGTTTTTATCGTTGTTTTTAATGCTGGCGATGGTGCCGCAACATGAACGTTTTTAAATATTATTGAATATCACGTCATTGTGAACATGCTTATGTGATGCGCACTCTGTCATCACACTCTCTTTTTAATCTCTCTTACTCTCTTTCTGTTTTTATTGTTATTGGAATTGCTGCATATTTAATAAGAAATGAGAGTATAAAAACACAAACACACGCTTGTTTTGCAGTGAAACCGAAAACTTGCATTGAAATGAATGTATAAAACTTACTGTTGATTGTTTTGTGCATCTGTGTGTGTATGTGTGTAAAAGGAAGAGAGTATAAGTATGGTTTCTTATGTTAATGCTTTTGTTTAGCTTTTTTCTCATTTCGTATTTCTTTTATCTTAAAAAGTTTTGCGCTATCGCCGAACAGCAGCCGCTCCCATTTAACATTCTTGCCAATCAGCTACAAACATCAGGCGGAGCCGGACCCACAACCAAGAACAAAATTAAAAAAAAAAAACAAAAATAAGCAAAACTGGCGCTGCCCACTGTCGGCTCACACTCACAATGACAGCCGCTCCGCCCGCCCATGATAACAATGGCGAACAGCAGCAACACGCATTAGTTAAACGTGCCGAAGATGAACGCGAGGATATATTCAAGCGCTACGAGCTGGGCCTGGATCCTAACAATGTGGTAGACTCCTGGGAGAATCCTACATTTGAAATCTATCACATAACCGACAAGTAAGTAAATCCAGTCTTTATGATTGAATACTTTTCGTGTCAATGATGTCACAATATGTTTATGCCAACAGCTGTTAATTGACATGATAGGTGGCAACTCTGATTTAAACAAATGAGCTGTTAAGTTTAAAATGGCGAAAGATAAACACTGATTTTTAAGTGTTGGTAAAGGATCTTATACTAAGGCTACTACTATTTAAATAAATGTAAAAATGTATATTAAAGTAATATCGCTACGTTAAAGTCTACCAAAATTACTCCTATTTTTTTAATTCAATGATTTTTCTAAAGTTTCTAGGAGTTCAATTATGAGGAATTTGAACACTTGATAATATCATTATCTAATCAGTTGTTTAACCTACCGTCGTTTTTTTTTGTCTTTGTGGATAGATACGGATTTATGCACGACTCCCGCCTGCCATCATCTCGCGACTCACAGGAAGTGCAACGCACTAAGATTGAACTGGAGCGGGATAAAAAATGGGTAAAAATGCTAAACCACTGGCCACCGCCAGCGGATAAGCTGCACAAGCGTGTCTATAAAGGGATACCGGATCGAATGCGCTGGCCGGCATGGAAACAGCTGCTCAATGTCGAACAATCGATGGGTAACAATGTGGGCGTATATATGCGCATGCTGCAGCTGGCCAAAGAAAATGCCACAGAGACCCGTCAAATCGATGCGGATGTGAATCGTCAGTTTCGTGATAATCTTGCCTATCGGGAACGCTACAGTGTCAAGCAATGCTCACTGTTCAATGTACTAAATGCTTATAGCATCTACAACTCGGAACTAGGTTACTGCCAGGGTATGGCATGTGTGGCGGGCGTGTTGTTGCTCTACATGCAGGAGGAGGAGGCGTTCTGGGCACTCAACTCGCTGATTACGGATCGAAAATATGGAATGCATGGTCTCTTCATCGAGGGGTTTCCCAAGTTGACACGCTTTATTGAGCATCATGATCGCATTCTATCCAAGATCATGCGAAAACTGCACAAACACTTTATTAAACACAATGTGGACGCACTGCTTTATGCCATCAAGTGGTTCTTCGTGGTTTTTGTGGAGCGCGTAAGTTTCCCTGAATTACCCACATTGAACGCAATTTGATAAGTTGTCTTCTATTGTTAAGGTTCCATTTAGCCTTAGTTTAAGGGTGTGGGATGTCTTTCTGCTTGATGGAGATCGTGTTATTTTGGCCATGGCTGTTACCATACTCTACCTTCACAAGGATGAACTGCTGCGCTTGAAGGACATGGATGGTATTATTGAGTATCTGCAAGTAAAGTTGCACAAGAATTTCGGTTACAACGACGATGACGCCATTCAGGCGCTGGAACGTGTGATGAAAAAGCTCAAGGATCTTAAACTTGACGTACCGCCACCAGCGAAAGCCAATGAATTTCCAACACGACAGCTGGGCGTGTTCGTCGAGGCGGATCGGGAGAAGAAGACTGGACGCAGACGCGACTACACGGACACGGAAAAGCAAGTCTTAACGGATGTGATATCAAGGTGGACAACGTTTCTATGATTACAATCAATGTGATTACAATTATAAATTTAATTTATTTCCAATATATTATCGACAGACAAGAACAAAACGCAATTGAGGTGCAATCAACCGTATCATACGAGACATCCGAGTGCGCTACAGGTGAGAACTAAAGAACTTTAATAATTTAGCTTTAACTTGGCACAACTACTAAGACCTGACACCATTATTACTAACGCTTGCTTCTTTACGTAATTCAACACAAAGCATAAGAATCAGAAATAAACTATTAATCCTCATAACAAGTACAAATACATATGTGTAAATAATTACATAGAGATGTCACTCTATAGACTTAATTCTAAAAATTAGTGTGTGGTGCAAGCTTTTGAAAATATGATATATTTTATGTACTCAGTATGAAAACCGAACATTGTAATAAGTTATTATAGTATAGTAGTTATTGTTTTTATTTATGTACAAAGTCATTTTTAATGTATTGTATTTAGTATTGAGCTTATGTCATTTTTACTTACTGTTTAATCTTTAATGTCCAGCCTGCCCCTAATTTGTCATTCTTTTTACGTTTTGGATTTTATACTCTTGCAGAGGTTATATTGTTTTTGTCACGATGTTTGTAACGCATTGAAGGAGGCGTTTCCGACCCCATAAAGTATATATATTCTTGATCAGCATCAACAGCCGAGTCGATATAGCCATGTCCGTCTGTCTGTCTGTTTCTATGCGAACTAGTCTCTCAGTTTTAAAGCTATCGTGATGAAACTTGGTACACATGTGTATTCTCTCTGCATGCAGTTCATATGTTAAAATCGGCCAGATCGGATCACTATATCATATAGCTCCCATAGGAACAATCGGTTTGAGCTAGCTCCATCAAACTCAGCCTATATGCATTTAGTACTAAATCCCACGTGCAAACCAAATTTCATCCAGATCGGAGCACTATATCATATAGCTGTCATAGGAACAATCGGTTAAAAATGCTAAAAATGCTTAGTATGAAAATTTACAGTGTCTCTTGAACGATTTGAACCAAATTCTCGCCATATGCATTCTTTACCATTTTCCATTAGATGACCGACAAAAATAAAATTAACGCAATATGAGTGTCTGTAAGGGCTAGCCGAAGATAACCTTTTTTTCTTGTTTTTTTATTCAGAGCGTTGCCATCAAATACGAATCTTTTCTCTTCCAATTCCCTTATCAAGAAAGTTGGAAATCTAAGTCCGAATCACTAACAAATTTACAGAGAAGTTATAGTTTAAAATAATCGTAAATTTAAATGTTCAAATTTTACATAAACAGTTTGCTGCATGTTGGAAAAGTTTTATTAAAGTTAGCGGAGCAGAGATTTAATTAAACTGTTTAAATGTTACGGAAAATGTATAAAAATACTTGGGATTCTTCTTTGTTTTGGATATAACGAGCTCAGGTTGTTTGATTTTGGCATTTGACTAAAACTGTATATATATTTATATTTATTAAATGATAACCAATTCGATGTCAATCAGTATATGCAAAGTTTATAAATTTATAAACTAAGCCTTAACCCAACGCTTCCGTTACGTTATAAATATGAAAATGTGTTCAATTTGTAACTATGTCAATTTGCTCACTTCACAACTGAAAAATAAAACATTCCACATTCATTGTCTAACATTGTCCATGATCCATGTAACCAATATAAATCGCTTAATCGCTCAAAATGTCTGCGTGGAAATGGGAACGGAAACTTTTGGATCTCTGTGAATTTCTCCCTTGCTCTCTGGCTTTCTCTCCCACTGACTCTTTCTAATGGCCAAAAACTGCAAAAACTAATTCCGAAAAAAAAATGCGCTGTAATTTCTATTGTTTGTAGGTGATGCGTATTCAATGAAAACCTATCAGAGTATGACTAGTTTAGCTACATCGCCGGCAATTAGCAGTTACTCGCTTTATAGCAATGGCTATGTGATCACCGGTGCCGAAAGCAATCGCAGTCAGAGTGTTAACAATCTCAACTATACCTGGCACCAGCAGCAGACGCAGCAACATCTTCAATCCCATGATTCGTTGCCAAACGGTCGTGGTAAAAGGTATAGTTACACCAGCGATAGCGATAGTCGCAATCGTCTTGACCTGGACAGAGCTCTGGAGGTACTACAGACTCAGCAGCTGCAGTTGCAGCATGAGAATCACCAAACACTTTCATCTCCAGTTCCACCCCACAGTGTGCGTATTATTCTTCAGAATGGTACAGGGTACGATCAGCAGGAGAAGATTGAATTAAATGCGGATAAGCATAATATTATTTTTGTTCAAAATGGGAATCAAGTTCATCATCATGTTAATATTGATAATAATAGTAATGGTAAAGATGATGATGATGAGGATGCGCTGAGCGTGGAGAATACACGTCTTTAGTCTGTTTTTTATAATTTAAGCTTTATTTGTACTTTACTTAATTATTGATTTTGCCGTTGCTCAAAGATAATTCTTATTCAAATTAATTAGTAAAACAAATCAACGTAATAAGCTCTAATCTGGCTATCAAGATAGTTCTTCTAAATTTGCACATAACTAATATAATATATATACTATATATTATATTCATATATGTTCTGTATTAACGTTGCCCAATACGTTAAAAAATATCTCTCACGAATCTGATATTACACATACTTATAATTTTTATGAATCAGTCATATTCCACAGACAACTGATAATTCCTAAGATTACTACCAACGATTCCAGCAATATGTCAATGAAATCACACTAAATAAACTTAATACTTTCGTATGTAATAACACTAATAATACTACTCAAAATTTCCAGATTTAATTTACTGCTTTTTTTTTATAAAGAGTAAAAAATCACTTTCAAGTTATTTATCTGCATTTAAATACTTACTATAACTCTGTTCCAATTTCTCTACTCGGTACCCTAAAAAGTATGCTACAAATACTATTCTCAAATTAAAAAAAATAAATTCAAAATTTACACACACACCCATATAGATATAATCATTAGTTTATGTTAAAGCCAAATTTAAACTGTAGTTCTAATTTGTCTAGCAAACAATTATATTCATATATATACTATATACTTTATATTATTAGATAATTGCCAAAACAAATAAAACTATAATTTTGTACTGAAATTTGTGCTTTGTTTTAGTTTGTTGTTAATTGTTTTTACACTCTTAATGTTCAGTTTTCGAGTATAAACAATTGTATTGCTTATTATTGTTTAATGAAAAGTGTACACATTTCTTTTGCACACACACAGTAATAAAAATAATATAAAAAACATACTAACAATTCTAACAAAACTCAAAAATACGCAAACTTAATGCAAATTCTTTTTCAAAATTAAATCGATAATCAACGCATTGGCTAAATGGGAACACGAACGAAATAATTTGGAACGAATTGGCGAATATATACTTATATATATATATATATATATTTATATATATACAAAAACTACAACAAAACAATAAATAAAAAATATTAGTTACGCTTACTGTACCCGAGGACTCGCACTCAATACGAAGTTCGCTTGCAGGTACTTCAGTTGCCTCGCATGGCTCATCGGAGACGATGTCATTGGAGGACAATAAGTGAGTGTTTAACAGAATTAATAGTTTATAAATTAAATTAACTTTTATATTATCCTTTCTGTTCTTAGCATTCATCTAAAAACAGCCAACGTGCTGCAGAATGCACCACAGCGTGAGTTGCTGTTGAGCACTTGACGACAGCTGCCGCCGGCGTCCCTTGGGGCGACAACAGCAGCGGCAGTAACCACAAACACAGCACCAACAGCCACAGCCAACACAGCCACTTTAGAGAGATTACACGCAACCACAACTAGATCCACAGCCACATCTAGATCCACATCTACACCGCCGCCAGTGCCGCCGCGGTCTCCTTTAGCGCTAGGATGATTAGACCAGACAACGACGATAACGCCTCCGGTGTCGATGAAACACATTTCCAAATTATCATCGTTCTCGTCGTTGTCCTCATGTACGTAGTTTTAAGCTTTGTCTTGCCTTGCCATAAAGAGAATTAATGAAAAAAACAAAAAAAAAAAAAGATAACAGACATTCGCAAATTCTCAGTTTGTGTTTTGACAACAACATCACTTGATCAAGTTTTTTGCAAAAGTAACTGTTTTAAACTCTTGTTTTATTTATTTATTTTTTTTTATTTGTACATAATACCTTAACAAAGTATGCTTGTAAAGAAACTTTGTGGTTATTTAATTAACTTAAACAAAGAAAGGCTTAAGTTTCTCGAGGGACTTTTAAGACATTACTATATGTAAGTACTAAACATAACCCAGAGCCAAATCTGACAAAGGCCAACTGCCTAATATTAAATATTAAAACATTTATTATTAATATAAGAAAGCAATCGAGAAATATACTCACAAATGCTTTATACAATGAACAATGTTTATTATAGCAAGAGCAACTCGTATTTAATACAAAATAAGTAAACTTGAGATATGGAATACAATATGATTTCATATTGTATTGTATTGATAAACGCATAGAAATATAAATATTACTATAGACATGTTGTAAATTGTAATTGTATATACGTACCAAACAAAAAACAAATCAACGTTAAAGAAAACAAGCAAATAAAATCATTAAGCAAACAACAAGAACAAAAGAACAAAAAGTTACGTCCATGAACATACAAATAATTAAATAAGCAAACAATGCTCCCAAACATTCGCAGCTGGAATTAAATATAATTAAGATTACAATTGTGAACAGTTATTTCTGTGTCTTTTACTGCAAATCTATACAAGCTTACTGTTTACAATTGAATTTAAGTAATTATTTATGAATTAACAATTTTTTATATACATTTAAATTTAGATTAGGGCTGCGCATTATAATTAACGTCATATTATAAGTATAATCGAGGATACTAATTAGTTTCTCAGAACAACAAATTGATTTTATTTGATTTTTAGTTTGATTTAGTTTTTGCAAAAATAAACATAAATTGATTTAGTTTAAGAATTCATGGGGTTAATCTACGTCTCAGTATCTACTTTGATTTTGCCGCCTTTCTCGAAGATCGCGCCCAGATCCTTCAGTGATACCTCTGCTGTGCCCCGTGGCAAAGGCTGCGGTTGATTGGGACCTGGTTTCCAGCCCACCAGATAGATTATCTGGAATGTAGCTGGTACGCCCGGCTCGTTGGGTTTTCCGTAAAGCTGCATGTATATAGCACTGGCCGCCAGTAGCGTTTCACGACTGAGATGCACCGGCCTGTTGAACGCCGCATTGTTCTCGGCCATTCCCTTGAGATCCCACATCAGCTCAAACATGCTTGGATAGCCAATAACCAGCTCGTCCGTGTCGATGGTGAGCATTGTGAACCCAGCACGATTCAACAGTGATCCAATGTCACGTATCTGTGTAAAGGGCGAGATATGTGGTGCGATTCCACCTTTACGCTCCAGCTCGGCCAGTTGTAGGGAAGAGCGTAGCTCATATAGCGTATCCCCACCAAATAGTGAGGCTATAAAAACTCCATCAGCCCTTAAACTGTTCTTGATTTTGGCAAAGCAACCCGGCAAATTGTTTACCCAGTGTAGGCTCAAGCTGGATATGACCAAATCGAGCGAGTTTTCTTCAAACTGCAAGCGAAAGTAAATAAAATTTAGTGGCCAATAATTGAGTCAAGTTTACCAACATCCAAGTGCTCTTCATCTTGGACAAGTTTGCGCATTTTTAGACCCGGGGTGCCCTGTGCCTGCTCCAGCATACTGGCGCTGGTATCGGTCAGTGTCAAGTGCTCTACACACTCGGCCAGGATGTGTTTCGATATATAACCACGATTGCAGCCAATGTCAGCGGCTGTCTTGAATTCGCGCTTGATGTCGAATACTCTATCCGCCAGACGGAAGCCCACTTCCTCCTTTAGGTAGTCATAGAGCTCAACATCTGCACTGTGCATAAAAATTGGAAAAAAATTAATTTTATTTTTAGAGAACTTGGAACAAACAAACTTACCTAAGTGCCGCACGTTCCTTTTGGAGTCGCTTGGCGTTCCTGTCAAAGATATTCATGTGTGATGGTTGTTGGATAGTTGCAAAACAGCGACGAGGGCCATGTTTTAATAAATTTAAGCATTTCACACAAGTTTTCATCATTATTAATGCCGGCAACAATAACATACTAAACATCTGATTCCCAAGCAGCATGGGTGGTACGCTGACCACAGCTGACATAACAAAGACAGTATTTTTACTTCGGATATATTATTATAGCTGCAGTGCTGCACAATTGCAATCATTTTGCTGTTTTACAACACTAAAGTATTTGTTTTGGCGCGAAATCCAGCAAAAGCGTAGATCGGAAGGCTTTTTGACAAATAAATATAGATGATGAGTTTTTCGCGCAGTTCACTACGTTATGCGCACACCAATGGCTACACTGGACTGTTGTACACGCCCAAAGGTGATTTCATCATAACCTGTGGCACAGATGGCGACATTCGACACTGGACCTGCATCAGCGATGATGATCCACGATCCACTTGTTTGGGAGAATTTGTCATGTGTATTGCACACACAGGCAGCCGCCTCTTGGCATCCACGGACCGCAATACTGTGCACGCCTACACCTTTCCAGAAATGGACAGCGATGGTATTCTCATGAGATTCACGGCACCCGCCACATGCCTCCGGGTTTGTGGCAAATACACGGCGGCTGGTAGCGAGGATACTGCCATCAAAGTGCTGAGCGACGATAACACAGGTGCCGAGATAACTCTGGAGGGGCATAAGGGACCCATATTGGCACTGGACATGCACGCTGAACGCCATCTTTTGGCTTCCATAGCTGGTGATGGTCAGCTCAAAATTTGGAACTTTAAAACGGGAGAGGAGCTTAAGAGTCTCGGCGGTCTACCGCGATCGAATAGCTTTGAGAGCACTAGTCTCTTTGGCACTCCGACATTTGAGCCACAACGCGGAGAGCTATTGGCCTATGCCCTGGATAAGGAGATCATAATGCTTAACACAACAAACTGGGAGGTCTCCTTTAGGCTGCAGGATGAGAACGTATCCAGTAACTACAGCTGCTGCAAATTCTCTCCAAATGGAGAACGTCTGGCCGCTGGCACCACCAGCGGAGAGTTAAGTATCTTCGATATGCAACGCCGCAAAGCGCTACATGTGGAATCGCCTCCAAGTGATTGCAAGGCCATAACGTGCTTGGCCTGGAATACGACAAACGGGGATGACGTGGCCTTTTGCGATGCCACTGGACAACTGGGTACCATATTTCAAGGCGATAATGAGTCACGGGATGGCTTGGCAAATGGTTTGGAAGAGGAACAGGATGAGTTTCTGGTCGGAAACGATTACGAGTTTGAGCAGGACGACAAAGACGCTATGAATACGGTAGATGACGGAGATGGCGTTAGCTTAGAGCAACTTAAGCGCAAGGTTATGAGCAACGCCAACTACACGGAGTCCTATGATCTTGAGGATGAGAACTCCAAGCACTCGGTAGACAGCAGCAGAGCTTCAATACCGGATCCACAGATAAAACTCTTTAAGGCACAATCGGCATTTCAGCCAGGAGCAACTTCCAATGATTTGGAGCACCGGTATCTGGTGTGGAACGACGTGGGCATTGTGACGGCACACACTGAACCCAATGGCGATGGTGCCATCGATGTGGAATTTCACGATGCCAGTGTGCATCATGCGCTCCACTTGAGTAACAACTACAATCAACACAATGTTGCCAGTCTTAGTCGGAGTGCCCTGGCTTTGGCCTCCACGGAGTCCAGCAAGCTGGTAGTGATTGCATTAGCCGCAGCTGGAAACAAGGAGTGGTCACTGAGTCTACCGGATTGCGAGTGTGTTGAAGCACTGGTGGCCACTAGTGAACTGATTGCCGTGGCCACTAGCAACCACTTTCTGCGTCTCTTCAGCGTAATGGGAACACAGCGTGAGGTGCTGAGCATTCCGGGATCCGTGGTGACTCTATCCGGCCACGATAACAGTCTTTTATGTGTCTACCACTCCGCCGCTTGTAGCCAATCCCAACAGTATCTGTCCGGGATGCTGGTTAATGTCAGTGGACTAACTCTGCGAACGGAGCAGCTGCCCATGCCACTGACACCAGGAAGACAACTTAGCTGGGTGGGATACTCAGAGGTGGGTTCGCCCAGCTTTGCCGACAACATGGGTCTGGTGCAACTTTACCGAAGGTCAAGTAATGCCTGGTTCCCGATCTGCGATACCATGAAACAAAGCTCCAGTGTATCCAACAATTACTTTATTGTGGCACTGTCTGAGGCAAGGCAAATAATACAAGCAGTGCTCTGCCGTGGTAGCTCCTATCCCATGACTAATCCACGTCCCATGCTCCAGGAGCTGCGTATGCAATTGCCATTGTGCGACATTGAATTGGAAAAGTCGGAACTGGAGGATACACTTTTACGGGCCAGTATCATGCAGGTGGATGGAGCTGAAAAGGTGCAAAAGGAGATGGCCATCAAATTATTTGCCCTCGCCTGCAGCAGTGAGTGCGAGACTCGGGCCCGAGAGCTAATTGAATCTATTGCTTGCACTGAACTCCTTCAACTCGCTGTGAAGTATGCCTCAAAGCGAGGGCGCATTCATCTGTCGGATCGCCTTTGCGAGCTGCTGCCGCAACTGGAGGTTGTTCAGGAGGCGCGGAAGCAACAACGAATGCTGGGCGGTAATGGCATTTCGGCGACCATTGTGCTACCTATGTCTACGGTCTCGGGCACACCCAAGGTAGCGCCCAAGGCCATGGAGCTAAGCGCCTCCAAGCGCAGCGCCCTCAAACGTTTCTCCAATACACCGAACCTTTTGAAGGCAGCCGTGTCATCGCGATCAGCCGATCCAGATGCGACCCAACCCCTGGACACACAGGAGAACATTTTTGGCGAGTCAGAGTCCCAACAAAGCGAAATATCGTCCAGCAAGGCAAGCCTGGATGCAGTTTGTGCACCGGATCAACAGCGCACTCCTCTTAATTCGGTCAATCCATTTGCTATGAAGCGCAAACTCGTTGACTCGGGCGTCATATTTGGTTCCGAGAAGCTGAAGCTGGCCAAGAAGTGAGCTTCATGCATTTTACTGTATTAGACTAGTGAAATAAATTCAATAGATTCGTTGTATAATTTAATTTTGTTTTCATTACAGTGTTACCAGCCGAAGTTCGCAACGTTGCTATACATTTTTTATATAGCTTTAGTCTGGTAACACTACAACACTAGTTTTCGCGGTTGATCGCTCGATGTGAAGACAAAGAAAGTTATTCGAAGAATGGTATTCCCCGTATTAACGTTTGGTGCGTGTGATCGCTTGTGTATATGTACATAAATGTAAGTATATGAATATTTCCGAACTT
Organism: Drosophila parthenogenetica; assembly: GCA_035047505.1. Classification (NCBI taxonomy): domain Eukaryota; kingdom Metazoa; phylum Arthropoda; class Insecta; order Diptera; family Drosophilidae; genus Drosophila; species Drosophila parthenogenetica. The sequence goes on along the minus strand of JAWNPM010000080.1, from coordinate 15,860,891 downwards.
GAATGCTTTTTAAGTCACAAACTGAATTTAGTTCAAGTTTCAGTCAAGTTACACAATATTTTAATACTAAACCAAAATATACAGACAAAACAATATACATAGACACTCATACAATATATTTTAAGAAGGCGTGGCATGTTTTTATCGCATACAAAAATTCGCAGTGGTAAGTGTGCATACAAACATACATATATATGAAGTGTTTGTGTGGGTGTTAATTATGTACGGCAACATTGGCAAAGTTGCCAAATTCTACCGTTACAATATGTTACACACATACATTAAACCGCTTAGAAGCGCACACACGCACGCTCACACACAAACAAACAAATATGCATTTTCATATATAAGCACATGCACACCAAGCGAAAACTACATTCATAGCCGTAAGCGAAGTCAGCGCGAAAGAGCGAGAGAGAGTGTTTTCTTGTACATGTGTTTGTTTATAAAATCTAATCGCCGACTTCGAAGTCGCCATTGATCGTTTAACTTTCGAGCGGAGCAGTTTACTTTGCTAACAAACAAATTCAGAGGTTCCCGAGAATATTGCATTGTATTTGTTTGTGTTTTTGCTAGTGTGTGTGTGTTTGAGTTTGTATATTTGTTTTCGCTCTGTTGCATATTTAACAAAAGCAAAAACTACATATGTTTAATTGCAGTTTATTATCCAGAATCCAGAGTGCGATCATTTATTGTTGCCCTGTTATTGAGTGTAAAATATTGTGTGCATGTGTGTGTTTGCGTGTGTGTACACAGAATTTTTGTCCTTTTGTACGTATTTAACATGACAAAGAATAAAAACCAAAAAAAGGCCCTTGGCCAAAAGAAGACGATCCCTGCCAATAGATTAAACGTCGTCACAAATACAGCAACAATGCCAGCTTCAATTCTGACGCCGCCAGCGACACCTCCCTCTTTTTCCTACACGAACATGAACTATAGGAATAATACCAACAACATTAATAATGATCTAAATGAAATTCAGCTACGCAAGTCGTGGGGTGAGTGTGTGTCTACAGACAAATGCGAATGTATAAAATGTGACTATAAAACATCCTTAGAACGCGAGTTGATTGGGTGCTTTCTGCTCAAGATGACGGACAAACAAGTGGTCAGTGCTCGGAGCCGTTGGTATGTGGACAAGTGTACTTTGCGGAAGGAATTTAATCAACATATATTTGCGGAACCAAATTCCACTGAACTCCGCATCAAGCTATCTCTAAATGGAGCCTTTAATGTAAGTAATGGAATACACAGAAATATCTAAATCTGGGTTACGTTCAAATTGGTTAGTCGCAGTTTGTACTCGATATGCTTATAAAACTTGTAAAATATTGTCACACTTTAAAAAATTTGTTACACATTTGACAAAGCATTTCCTAGACCGTTAAGTAGAGTGATAAGAAGTACGAGTCGTCACAACTGGCATCTGTTATCTGGTAGTTTGAAACCTGGACTGATTCGGCATAGTTCTCATAAGAACTACTAAGCTTAGAGTTATGTGTAGTATTTTAATATTAGAAACAAGAATATTTTGTCTTTGAACTCACGATTAGTACAGGGGTCTATTAGGTTTGTAAGAAGGCAATGTGGGTTACGGGCAGAAGGAGGCGTTTCAGACCCCACTGACTATACTATTGATAAGCCTTAACTGTCGAGACGATGTATCAATTTCCGTCTGTCTGTATGACTGTCCAGGAACTATAAAAGCTGAAGCCACTAAATTTGAAATGGAAGTCCGTATATTTATCAGGCAGATCAAGCGCAAATTTTAAAAACAACATTGTTTTTAACAATATAACTTAGAAAATCATGGTACCATAAAAACTATCCGCACCAAGTTTGGTCCGGATCAGACATCTAAATGCTACAGCTGTCATAGGACAAAACCATCGAAAATTTTTCATATGTATGAAAAAATTGGCTCTAGAATGAGTACAGGGTCTAGTTTTTTATTTTCTTCGTACTGCTCGTTGTGAAGAATTTTATTTGTTCCACAAGTTTAGTGCTGCCAGTGTGCATATATGGTTTATTGGCAAAATTGATAAGGTGGAAAAAATATACGAAATTTCTAGAAGTTTGTTAACATAATACAAAAATAATAAATTAACAAAAGAATGTTGATTTTAAAACACTTTCAGGTTAATAACACATAATATATTTAGTTACATTTATTTAAAAGCTATATAAAAAAATAATTTTAATGCATACCATTTTTAGATTTATAATTTTTAAATTCATTACCTGAAAGTGTTTAGCCGTTATTAAACCGCTAAATCTAACCAAAACAAGCCAAAATCAGAATTCGGTACACGTTAGTTATTCTCAGCTGGCTATTATAATTCTCTTTTCATCGGAGTCTACCAGCGCAGTCGAAATATATTAGTCATAGACACAGATGTTTGAAGTCGATTGGGTTTTTACTACATGGGATTATAGTAGTAATGCACATGCTTATCTTAGGCCTGTTTTTCACCAAATTCACCAAAAAATGAATGAACTAAAAGCTAATAATGAAAATGAAATCATTTCGAATTTGTCAAAATATTAGAACACGGTGAATATTTATGTGATATCAAATAAAACTGCCAGTTTCATTCTATTCTATTGCCATATAAGATGACAAAAACGGTTGTTAACTTTAGTCATCACTAAAATTAAGGAACAATGATAAAATGTTAATTCATTTCAAACTATTTCAAACATAAATAACTACCCTTTCTATAAGATTTTTGGTATAATCTTTTAACGTTATGTGTTGCCCTTTGTTTATTATCATTTGTTTCCAGGAACACTTGAATAATACAGAATTTGCACATAATATACAATTGTCGTTTGATAACAAATAAAACCGCAAGTGATTACCATTCATATTTTTGCACATATATACAATGTTTATATGTGAATTTTATAAACAAATTTGTGGTCTTATATTTACAGATCGGCTCACTGCTACAGCGAACCAATTTCTTGATGAACACTCCTCGCGGCGACTCGAATTACCGCATCAAGAGCTTGTCTTTAATGGAGTTTCGAAGGGAGAAGTACAATGCTTTGGATGAGAAGCAACGACAAACCGATCTTGCTGCCGTCAGCAATGTGACGGACGCTGAGCTCGAGGGTCCAATAACCCAAAGTATATATTTTCTTTTATGACTTCGATCGAGTACTACACATTTAACTTTCCCGCTTAAACCAATTCCATCATGTTTATTTTCTAATTATTTTTATTCGAATAATTTATTTTTTATTGAAGAATATGTTTTGGATAAATCGGCCGTTTCGGTACCCATAAAATATCAAAAGACCCAAGAGCAGCAGCGAAATGTGGACTTTGAGCTAAGTTCGATGGGTTGCTACATTTGTCAGTGCAACTTTGATAGCATTGAGAAGTACGAGGAGCACATCGAATACCATGGTGATGAGTCGGATTTCGAATCGTTGCAACAAATGACCAAGTAGTAAGTTCCAGCAATAGAGTTCAAACAAAGTGTTACAAGTTTGTTATGAGTCGCCATCTGCACATTATGTATTTATATTGTTGATTACCAATGAAGCATAGTGGGTAAAAGCATTGAACTGCAAATAGCGTGGACGAAGGGTATATTAGGGTCGGGTTAACTCGGCTATTTTGCTTGAATTTTTAAGTACTTCCATTGGATTCAAGTGGATGGTGATCATTTGACTTTATACACTCTAGAATTCTAGACTGATCCAATGGTGATTGACTTTGACATTTTAGTTAACTAATATATTTTTTGCTTCTTGCAGTGCTAAACCAATGCTGACATTATCTTACCAGACATGCGTGGATAGTCATTATTTTGGTTTTACGCTGCAGACACATCTTAAGGATCTAATGATTGAGAAGTTCATCATTGTACAGTCCAGGCAGTTCTACTATGTGTACAACAACCGTCTACCGGTTGTGGTATCATCCAGTGGACAGCTTCTCTTCTTTGTGGACTCTCACGTCTTCATGATCCTGCGCGAACAGCCAATTGTGATTGGATATAGCCAAATGGTGAACGGACAACGCCAACATTATGTGGAACAGCATCATTTTATGAGAACCGAGGCCTTGCCTAAGGCCAGCTTCAATGTCAATCCGTATCGATTGTCGAGTAGTAAACTATTCCGTGGCGGACGCCTGGAACCAGCAATACCTCCACCAGCTGTGGTTTCGGCCTTGAAACGGGACACAAGCGATGCTCAAGTGCGCTTAGCGGAGTACAACAAGGAGTATCGCAACTATTGTGAACTTGGACGTGAGTTCACGCAACAGAATCTACATGGAACACTGCGTACGTTGTTGCAGGTGGAGGATATTGAACGGTTGCAGTGCTATGTGGCACTCAAGCAGTCCAAAATGGAGCTGCATCAGTTTGGCAAGGAGCTGTCCGTTAAACTGCAGCCCAATTCACGAAACATAAGTGCCGAAGATGTTCTGTCTCCAGGCGATGATGTACTCATTATAAATGAGCGTAGCAGCAATTGTGGAGCAGTGGAATCGGGAAAAGCGAATAGTTTGCGTCAAATGTTAGATAATAATAGTGTTGTTTTGGATCTGGCGCTTAAGGATTTCGATGCACTCGTCCAGTGGGGCCACAAAGTGAACGAGCAGTTCGGAGCACCGGAAAAGGAGCGTCGCGAGCCGCGCGTTTACTTTGCCCGCATCCTGGGCGTATCGACGCAGCGCGTCAACATCACCTGTGATCGCCATTTGCCAGACAACACAACATTTGCACTGCTTTTTCGTCCCGTACGTGCCGTTCTGCGTTATCAATATCGTGCCCTTCATCAATTGAAACTCACGACAGCCGAGCATGTACAGCGTTTGCTGTTTCCCTCCGATGTGGCCTGGCAACCGGTAGCCCATGGCGCTTTGTGTCTCCATAATGAGCATATTGGACGTAATCCGGAGCAGCAGCAGGCTGTCCAACAGATAGCGCTATGTGAGAAGCTGCCAGCACCTTATATTGTCTTCGGTCCACCGGGTACGGGTAAAACGGCGACGATTTGTGAAGCTATCTATCAGCTGTACGTACGTAGTCCAGAGACCCATATACTTGTCCTGGCTGGCTCGAATACGGCTTGTGATGAGATTGCCCTCCGTCTTTTGCGTTCCATATCAAAGGTGCCTAGTCAACCACGTCCGCTGACCCGCATCTTTGCCGCCAGTTGTGATCGTCGCATCGACAACATCGATGATCTGCTACTCGAGTACTCTAATATGTATTCCCTGCACTTTTATCCGGATGTGCAGACGGTGCACAATTATCGCATTGTCGTGTGTACCCTGAGTTTGGCCGGAAAATTGTCGACTGGAGGATTTGGACGTGATGAGGATAAAAAGAGCGTATTCTCCCATGTGTTTGTAGATGAAGCAGCCGCCTCAACAGAAGCGGAAGTGCTTATGGGAATTACTTGCACTATAGCACCGTCAACAAATCTAATACTCTCCGGTGATCATAAGCAGCTTGGTCCTGTATTGCAATCTCATCGTGCCGGAGATTGGGGACTGGGTGTATCCCTGTTTGAGCGTCTGCTGCGGCGTGAATGCTATCGTCTGGACGAAAATGGAGCATACAATGTGGCCGTCCAAACGCGACTTCGACGTAACTATCGTTCACACCCCGAAATCGTCTCGCTTTACAGTGATCTCTACTATAACAGCGAGCTCAAGGCGGAGGCTGCACTTGGTAAGTCTTACTTCATTATTCTTCACTGTACTCTGGTGTAATCCTTGTTATTTGCAGAGAACGTGACGAAGGCTAAAAATTGGTTTCACACGCCCAATGAAAACTTTCCCATTATGTTCCATTCGGTCTTTGGTACAACATCGAACTCCAAAAGTTCATTAAGGTACATTTTGAATATATATTGAATGAATTGTAAAACTGTAGAATGAAATCTATTCTCAAATCTGCAGTCTGTGCAACAACAAGGAGATCGATGCGGTTATGGACTATGTGAAAGATCTTATGCACTTTGGAATTAATGGCGAGAAATTGACACAAACTGATATTGGTATTATATCGCCATATAAGAATCAGTATCAACGCATCCAGGAGCAGCTCAACATGCGCAACTGGCATCAAATCGATTGTGGCTCTGTTGAACTGTTTCAAGGCAAGGAAAAGCAGATCATAATTGTTTCCTTTGTGCGTTCATTTACTGAGAAACTTGGCTTTCTCAACAATAGTCGGGTAAGTCGATAGTCCTTAGAGTGGGATTAAGGAAGATTTAATATATGCACGGCTTAAACTTTACAGCGTTTGAACGTCTTACTCTCACGTCCGATGTCATTGCTAATCCTGATTGGTAATCCACGTACGCTTAGCAAGAATGACGAATTTCGTCATATTATTGATATGTGCCGGGATCGAAAGACACTCGTCGGTTCGCCCTATTATCCGGATGATAATAAGACGAGCGAGGCGAATGGCGGTACCGCTGTAATTCCCACGCGTTCGAATGGGCAAGTTACCAATCGTGGCATCGAGGAGACGCCTGTGCAGACGCAAACGCAGACGCCGGTTTTGGGACATTCATTCAAACGAAGTAATAATCGTTGTCATAATTATCAATGTCACCATCATCATCACCACCACCACCATCCACATCCCCATTACCAAAGAAACCAAAGTAATCGTGAGAATGATCATAAATGCATGTTTACAAATGCTTGTGCCGAATCTATAGCATATCGATTGATTCGTTAAGGGACTAGGATTATGAGTGGGTCAAAGATCGCTAGATCAATTCGCATGATCGCTGTCTCTTTCCCTTACATATGTCCGCTACATGCATTTTAGAAGTTTTCAAGACCCTTCACAAACTACTTATCCTAACCACATTCAATGAGACCGAAGTGCAGTTTTTAATCCAAGTCAAGTTCGCCAGCAGCAAGTCAGATAGAGAGCAGCAATTGCAGTACTTTCAGTTGTAAATATTCAAAAAATAACCGTCCCATGTTCACAATAAATTGGCATTTGCATCTTTTGATCAACGAAACTATCAAAATCATGCATCGAATATACATTTAAAAATTAATGCATTTGTCAACCATTTTCACGATTCTCTGGTGGTTACCTTGGTGCTTGGTGCTTTGCTTAATATTTAAATATTTCCATTTCTATTCTCCTTATCACGTTTAGCTCCAATACCAAAGAGAACTCCATTATCTACTGCTACAAAAATGATCTACAATAAAGAAGAGTTATTGAAGCTTGGAAATCACTCACATCATGCGAAGAAGACGGAGCTGGATAAACTATTTGATGAATTACCAAGTGTGCCACGTTATGTGGATACTGATTCGGAAGCCGAGCGATCAATTAAGGAAGATATGCAGGGACTTTCCATCAAGGATAAGCTAAACATTCCTGACAAACTGAATACAATCACACCGAAGCCCAATCCAATAGCTACATCCAAATCGGTTACAGTTAACAATTTGAATGCAGACATGCAGAACTACCTAAAGCAAAAATTGCGTACTTCGCCATTGTGCACTTCAAAGACTACTCCATTGCATACGCTATCACGTAAAACTTCGATTGATGTCGCTGCAGAGGCAGTTAATATAAATTTTGCTCCAACTGCACCTCCAGCCAGTCCAAGGATTCTCCGTCCTACTCAGTATAACTTCATTCCGATGGGTAGCTCACGATTTGAAAGCGTGCGAGCAACTGACAATTATGAGACACATATTCCGAATACAAAAACGACTTCGAACTCAAATTCGAATTCAACTGGTTTGAAGGATGAATACAGACGTCCGCCGCCATTCTATGGCCAGAGAGTCACATGGGAACAGCCTGTTCCATGGTCACAGCCACAGCAACAGCCAAGGCCCATTCCAAAGCCAGAACTTAAGAAAAAGAGCAATTGTGTTATTTCATAATTGCATAATGTATATATATATATATACATGTATATATATATATATATATATATATATATACATATATATATATATATATATATATATATATATATATATATATATATATATATATATATATATATATATATTTTGTAGTAGAAGCTACAATTATGAGGACTACTCCGTGACCATTCAAGTCTCAGTGTTATCCTCTTTTGACCTTGCTGTTTGAGAACGCGTTGCAAATGATGCAGCCACATTTAGAAAATTTGCTACCTTTTTTGCATCATATTCCAAACAGCAAAAAAATTTTATATAATGCGATTCGTAAGTTGTAGATTAAAATGCGACTACTGTATTCCTGCAGCTCGCTTGAATACACTGTTTACGAATTGGGATGGATGTTTCTCAATTTCGGTCATATGTGGTCATGCGCTAATTTACCATAATACATTGCTTGAATGGCATATTTAAATGACAGCAAGTTTGCATTGTGAATTTGTGTATATAATGAGATTTTTGATCAAATCTTAATATTATCATTATTAGTCATGTAAAATTGACCAGAAATGGAATTGGCTCGTTTTAAAACTCCGTGTATTCCATCATTTAGTTGGATTTCATCAATTTATGAATATTATTAATCGCTAACAAATTGATGTAATTAAAATTGATTTGATAGAGTGTTTCCCTTGATAGTAATCGAATAAATAAACTAAAAAGCTGCATTAAAAATATATTGAACTGAATTACTAAATAAATAAACAAAATGAAATTTCGTTATTCGTTTTTACGATTTTAGAATACTCTAGCAATTCCATATAACAAAGTCGGCCTGTAATAATTTTGGAGACTTACTACAGTACACACGTCCAACAATTTTCGAATAGTAGCGTCAATAATATTTAAAACTAATTCAAGACATTTGTGTAAATTATCGTGACTTTTTCAAATTAAAATATAGAATCTTGTAAAGATTGGTCGCATTCAGATCGATATTGAAATTCGAAGTATGAGCACAAGAAATAGACAAATCGTATCAGAAATGATTGATACACCACGAGGTAACAGATTGGCGACGCCGCTATCATCACACAGAACCGGAGCACGACAGCGCATCGGCGGCGATGGCGATGGTGGCACCGCTATCTGGAAGACTACTGCTACTGTTTCCTCAGCCTCGAGCCGTCTAAATGGACCTGGACGCCAGGAGAAGCACACTATTGCCTCAACGTTGCGGGCAGCCAGCATTCGCAACAAGGCATTGGGCCAAAAAACAATTAGTCCTCAAAAGGTACGACCACCGTTGAGTGTAAATGGTGACAAGATTTCGGAAAAATTAAATACGATCCCAGCTACAAAGCAGATAGATCGTGTGTGGACGCATCGCAAATCTGCTCGTGGTGCTTCAATGCCCAAAAAGGACAAGCTGGAGGAAGCTCAAATTGAAGACATAAAGGAAAATAAATCTGTTAAAAGGTTAGTTGACAAATGTGTTCAGACAGAAGAGGGGGAAATAATAAATCGCGAGCTACTCATTGGAGACATTAAGTTATTGATGCCATCGGCACAGATTTCAAATCACGTTGACAAGCTTCGCTGGGAGAGTCAGACCAAATTGCAGCGTGAATCGAAACGAAAGTTTGCGTCTTACGAACATGACGAGGAGCAGCACTTGGATGAACTTAAGGAATTTATGGAACGCAGCTATGTGACACGACGGATTCCAAAGAAGCAGCCCATCCTGGTCAACTACGAGCCACAGCAATATAGAAACGTATTTAAGTACATGGACGAATGCTTTACACGTGAAATTCCAAAAGCCGAGTCTATTACAAACATACAGGATCGCATCAAGCGAAAAGAACAAGAACTCATGAGTATGTTTAATGACGTTGATGTAGAAGAAAAATCGGAGTCAGATATCGAATAAAATGAAATCAGTAACGTGACACGTTAAACGTGTATCCTAGCTAGCTTTCCTATGTTGATTAACAAATAAAACTTAACTATATCCTGAAACTATAATTCTTGTATTCCGTCCATTAACACGATGCTTGGCATTGTTATCGATAGCGATAGCTCTGCAGTCCTTGTGTACACACTGGCAATATATGTACACACTTTTTATGACTGGGCTTGCCGGTTGTACTGGGCCAAAATAACAATTTTTAGTTTTTAACGAACTAGGCAGCCGATTTAATGTCATTGTTACTATAAAGGGAGTCTCTATATGACTAACACACACACACAAATTATTGGCGCGGGCATTAGAAGCCGAAGGCCTAGGAAGTAGTAAATTACCACAAATACAAAGTAAATAAAGTGAGTAAGTTGCATTTATACAGTGAATGCCGTGAATCACATGCTTACGTTAACAATTTTATCCAGCAGAAAATGACACTAAAGGTAACCAAGTTGGCACTTTCAAGTCGTTTAATGGTCTTTGCAGTTCAACTGGTGGCCAACTGGTTGGTAAAGGATCATGAACCTGATGTCTTTCGGATGCCGATACCCCCTCAAGAATACACAAAGGGACCTATGCCATGGCTGGACAAGGTGGTGGTGGGTTGCCTCAGTGGATTACGACACTGGGATGGGGAATACTTTCTACACATTGCTAACAACTTGTACACGTACGAGAACACGTTGGCCTTCTATCCATTGTATCCAGCCATGGTGCGGTATCTGGCAATGGCTTGCCAAAGTTTATATTTCCCGCTGTCGCTGCAATCCCTAACTCTGGTCGTAGCTGTTTCATTGAATATGTGGCTCTTTTGTAAGGCAACTAATCTGCTTTATCAACTGACACAACGGATATTCAACGATTTGAATAAGAGCTGGAATGCTGCGCTCATCTTTTGCTTCAATCCCGCAAGCATATTCTTTACCGCCGCCTACTCAGAGGCATCGTTTGCATATGCGAGCTTTTATTTGATGCTGGAATGTGTGCGACCGCATCAGCAGTTCCATTATATGCGCATTTGTGCCAGCCTGACTGCATGCATTCTCTGCCGCTCAAATGGTCTAATCGCATTGGGTTTCCCATTGTACTTCTTTGTCCGCCACATGCTGTTAACCGCAAATGCCAACCGCTGTCAGCAAATTATCAAGATGTCTTTGACATTACTGGTACCGCTGGTCATCTTGCACGCATATTATTTCTACATCTATCGCCTGTTCTGCTTGCCTAGCGTTAAAGTACATCATCCGAAACATGTGAAAGATTATGCAAACGAGCGAAACTATCTGCTGGCCGGCCAAGGACCGGATGGATCGCCGTGGTGCCAGTATACGATGCCCTTTCCCTACCATTATGTACAATCGAACTATTGGAACGTAGGCTTCTTACGTTACTATCAATGGAAGCAGTTGCCCAACTTCTTGTTAGCCCTCCCCATGTTGCTTTTTATGCACTGGCATTGCTGTGACTATTTGTGGTACTTTGTCACAAAGAGTTGGGCTCAGGTCACCGGTTGGCGTGATCTACTGAAAGCACAAAAGGCACTACCGTTTGTCCTTCACGGGACGTTCTTAACAATCATCTGTGCACTCTTCGTACACATACAGGTGTCAACGCGCCTACTGGCATCAGCCACGCCTATTTTCTATTGGTTTGCTGCAGATCATATGCCAAAATCGCTGGCCAAGCTTTCGTTGCGAACCAAGGCGGGTGCTCTTTTCATTTGGTGCACAACATACTGTACTTTTGGCACTATTCTTTTCTGCAATAACTATCCCTGGACATAAACTAGATTATAATGTATAATTTGACGACGATACGACGATCAGCAATTGATTGCCAAAGAGACTGGATTAGAATTGAATTAGTACGTAAATATTTTACACGTGTTGCACGCGGTTGGTTATGTTGAACACCAAAAATCAGAAGCGATAGCAAAATAAAAAAAAATTTTAATAAATACCAGACTCTGTGTTGGCAGTTTATCTCTTCGGGTTATATTAAAATGATTATTAGGGTTTTCTTTTCTACTTATTTAAATACTTTTATAGGCCAAAAGTAAACAAGAATGTACATATATTGCGAATTCATAATCGAGAGATTTTTTTCTCTTGTTGGTTTTTCCTGTTTTTATTACATCGCGGCTGGCATTTCAATAAAGTTACATTTCAAAAAAATTTTTTTCGCTTACGCTTATCGATAAATGCGTTGCTAACAGCTGTGACGTTATCGATAAACATATTGATATGGGTTTTGTTCACCAAACTAAGAAAAACAAAGAATTTGGACGATATAAATATTGTGTTAAAGAGCAGCAAAATGGAGCAGCTTTCGGGTGTTATGATAATCATCATAATTGGCGGCGGTGTGCTGACCTGTGTGATGCTTTTCATCTTTGCCAAGCGCCAAATAATGCGATTTACGTTGCGTAGTCGCCGCGGTCCGCATGTTCCAGTGGGAACCGATGCCAAGAAGGCGCTCCGCCGTGAAATCGAGCGTCGATTGGATTGCATACAGAAAATATCACAGGAACCAAAGTTACTTTGGCCGCACACAGACAAGTATATTGTGCAGCCGGAACAAGAGTCTAAGCTGCCACCCTACTATTACCGCATGAAGGCAGTGGACGATGTCAAATTGCTCGAATCTGAGATCGCACATGCAGATGGAAGCACACGTCACGCCCATGAAAGTCTTCGCGCCTTTCTGCTCACAACTCTATCAGTTACTCTCAATGGAACAGGCCAACGCATAATACATCAGTTCTGTGATACATACGAGCACGCTCGGCACGATCCCAATGAGTTTGGCAATGATGAGTACGCGGCATATCATCATTTGTTACTGAAACTACTGGAAGCGTAAGTCAAAATAAAAATGAATCCTTTGCAATGATATAAATGTGCCTCTTTCTTTCCGGCAGTGCCAAGCAGCTGAAAAATTATAGCTCTAGGAAGGCGTCACCAGCACGAACACCTAGAAAGCAAAAAATGCACTCGCTGTTGGATCCGGCACGCCTGCGACCACCGCCGGCGGTAGATCCAGCCAACAGTGAACTGACAGCAGGTCAACATGCCAAAGTTAACATGACATTGGGTCTGCAGGGTGACGAAATGGTGGCTGCCGAGGTGGCTACCAATCCTCTGCATTTACAAGCTCCGGCAGAGCGTGATCTCATCATACGCAATCGTATTAAAACACCCACGCTGGATGACATTGTTGACGGTGCGGTAGAACCCCAGGGCGGTGATAGTGCCGTTAACAATGCTGAAAATGAAAGAATGAGTATCTCATCCGTTCAGCTACAACGCAACTCTAGTGTAGTATAATATTAACTAAAGATAAGTACATAATTTAATTTAAATTTAGTCAATCTTCTTTACGACGCTTCACATTTTCACTTTTTACACTTATCCTTGGACTCTTTCTCTGCCTTGCGCTTCTTTTCATCCTCGGCGCACTTGTCCATCATTTGAGAAAATATAACCAAATCTAAAAGACGGCAAGAGTATCCCGTTTCGTTATCATACCAGCATATAAGCTTGACAAAATTATCATTTAACGCTATACACGCTTTAGCATCGAAAACCGAAGCGTAATGTGAACCGTTGAAATCGGAGGAGACGACTTCATCCTCGGTGTAACCGAGAATGCCCTTCAAGTCATCCTTGGAGGCCTCCTTAATAACCTCTTTAATTTGATCCATTTTGGCGCCGCAGCCGAGACGACAGGTGAGATCTACCACAGAAACATTCGGCACGGGCACACGAAAGGCCATTCCCGTTAGTTTACCATTTAGATCTGGTATTACCTTGCCAACAGCCTTGGCAGCACCCGTGCTAGCTGGTATAATGTTGATCATACCGCTACGTCCATCGCGCCACACTTTTTTGCTTGGACCATCCAGGATCATTTGGGTGGCAGTACAGGCATGAACGGTCGTCATCAGACCCTCAACGATTTCGAAATTTTCATGGACAACTTTGGCCACCGGAGCCAGGCAATTGGTAGTGCAGGATGCATTTGATATGACTTTCATATCTGGTTTATACTTGTCCAGGTTGACACCACAGACGAACATTGGCGCATCCGCTGAGGGTGCCGATATGACCACTTTCTTGGCACCCGCATCCAGATGATCCTGGCATGCCTTCATCGTAGTAAACTTGCCCGTGCACTCGACAACTGTTTGGACACACTTGTCGCCCCAGGCCAGTTTTTTGGGGTCCATCTCATTGGATACCTGAATTTTCTTTCCATTTATCGTCAGCTTGTCGCCCTCAAGTGAGATCTTTTGATTGAATATGCCGTGTGTGGAGTCAAAGCGAAGCATGTAAGCCATATATTTGGGATCCATCGCAGGATCATTGATGGCCAGTACATGAACGTCCTTCCGCCTCATCGCTTCACGCAAAAAGATACGTCCGATGCGTCCAAAGCCGTTTATACCAATTCCAGTCATCCTTATACCTTTTTTTTAGGTTTAGACTAACAATTTCTACTAACCAAGTTTTAAAAAATCAGAAAAGCAGTTAATCGTTTCGAATTTCGATTCGCGTTATTATGTTCCTTAAAAATCGCTTTTAAAAACAGAAACAATTATCTAAAATAGCTTTTAAAGTTTTTTTTCATTCAATACATGCGACCAACGGCATAGAACCGAAATTTTTGATAAATAAGTGAATGATGTATAGTTTTATATACTTTTGAATTTTGGTATGTTTTCTTTCTGAGATTTTCTAAAAGTGAGCTGTAAAGAGAAAAATAAAATTTATTTCGAATTAAAAAAGATTTGTCAAATTATTACACCCCATACTCTAAAAAAGAGTAGAGGGGTCTATTAGGTTTATCAGAAGCGAAATTTGCGTAACAGGCAGAAGGGGGCGTGGCCGACCCCATAAAGTATATATATTCTTGACCAGCATCAAAAGCCGAGTCGATATAGAAATAAACTACAAGAGCTACCAAATTTAAAATGAAAGTCCGTCTATACGTCAGTCAGGTTAAGTTTATTTCAAATTGTTGACACGCCCCAAACCGCACCCGCAAAGTGAAAAAAACTTTTTTCATTACACTACAACTTCGAAACACACTTTTTTCATTACACTACAACTTCGAAACACAGTATGTGTATGGTATTATTATAAATATCTCTACCAAGTTTGATTCGGATCACATAACTACATAAAGGCTATATCTCCCATATTACAAATCGGTAAAAAAAAAATATTTCTAAGGAAAATGGGCACTAGAATGAGTACGGAGTCTTTTACAATCGGCTCGCTCGACTGTAGCCTTTCTTACTTTGTATATAAACAGTGTTGCCGACACTTTTTCAGCAAAATTAGCTAAAGCCAGAAAGAAAAAAGTAGCTAGAAATAGCTAACTTTCTTCAAAAATAGTTAAAAAAAGGTAGCTAAAATGAATCAAGTTTTTGTTTTTAATGAAAATTTAACTTTTATAATTCAGTGTTTTTATTATTACACATCACTTACAACGATATTGCTTTTATAATTCGACTTTGCTGGAACGTCACAGTCGAAACAACATTTTCCGTGTCGGCGTAATCCATATCTATAAGTCAAATCTCATATCAATTTGGAAATAAAAATTCTGGCTTTGTATGCCGTGCGTCTCGGCATTTTAAATTTTAAGAGTGACGCTTTCTTGAAGCTTGCAAAAGGATATTTTATTTTTTTTAGTGATCGTTATTGTTAAAGATAACGATGCCAATACACTTTGCATAATGGTGTTGGAAAATTTCTCTCAAAAAAAGTATCCAAACTAACAAATATGCTACCAACTTCGATATTTGTTCACTTTTATTTAACCTAATTCTAACTTAACAAGAAAGAAAAGTACAGTCGAACACGCCCGACCGTATAATACTCTCTGCTTTTATTCCCAATTATAATGCTTAAATCGGTATCCAGATATTACAATAGATACTTCTTGTATTAGAACACGTTAAAACAAAAAAAAAGCTAAGCTATGTACATACAAATTCGTTTCACGTTAAATGTATGCACATACATATGTGTGTATGAATACTATTGGTCGGCACGACTATCGCTGTCTCTCTCGCACTCATTGCTCTCAAATAAAATCTTTGTTGCTTCATTTGTTTCTTGTTTATGGTCGGATTCTTATGAAACTTTCAGGAGAGTTTGACATGATACGTCTTTAAACGAATCATAAATAACAACACTGTACGATAAGAATAAATGCTTTAAAAACGGCATGCAAGTTTGAAATTTTCTTTTATTTCTTGCGGAAAAAGGGGGCGTGGCAGCCCTAAAATTTTGATGTCATTGCATTTATGCGGTCTCTAGGAACACGTGTTCCAAAATTGGTATTCCTAGGTGCCATAGTTACTGAGATATTCGCCCAAAACATAGATTTTTTCCGAGATATGACTGGTTTTTTACCCATTGTGGGCGAATGGGGCGTGGCATCGAAAAAAAAAAAATTCTTGTATTGACTGACTAAATATCGAGTCGATTGAGACCAAACTCGAACTTGTAGCTCTTACCATCTCTGAAATCTGTGTGTTCATACGGACAGACGGACAGACAGACAGACAGACAGACGGACAGACGGACATGGCCATATCGACTGATCAAGAATATATATACTTTATGGGGTCTGCCACGCCTCCTTCTGCCTGTTACATACATTTGCACAAACCCAATATACTCTTGCAGAGAGTATAAAAACAAGCGCTAGATTTGTAGCTAATAGCTGTTTTAAAATGTTTGTAGGAAATGTTTGTAAAAAGGAACCAGATCTAGTTACAAATTATCTGATTTGGCAACACTGTATATAAATGCAGATAATAAAAACCTTTCATAGGTACAATTTGTAGGGTTACGACTTGTACTCGAGCCAACGTCTGAGGTCGCGATTTCTAATCGCGTTAATGAATTCTATTTATCCACTATTGATCGAAAATTGAAATTAAGAATTTTAACTGATGATACAGCTAGGATTGCGGTTTGTTGTTTGGTGTATATGTGTGAGGTTGCACGCTCGAATCCTGTTAGTGTATATTTACAGACACATGTATGATTATAAAATTTAAAATTGACATTAACGTTTACTGAGGGAGTATTGTAAAATTAAACAAGTAAAAAAAGTACAGTCGAAAACGTCCGACCGTATAATATTCACTGCTTTTATTCCCAATTATAATGTTAAAATCGGTATCCGGATATTAGAATAGATAGTTCTTGTATTAAAACACGTTAAAACAAAAAAAAACTTAGCATAATCAAACATACATGTGTTTGTCTATTTGTAGATACAAATTCGTTTGACTTTATATGTATGCACATACATATGTGTGTATGTATACTTTTGGTCGGTACGGCCAGCGCTGTCCCTCTCGCACTCATGCATGGGTATTGCGCTCAAATAATATGCTTACTGCCTGTTTTCTTCAATTTTTATTGTTAGATTCTTATATTACTTTCAGGATAGTTTGATATAATTAGTCTTCACATAAATTTCAAATAACAATACTGTACGATACGAAGAAATGCATTTAAAACGGCATGCAAATTTGAAAAGTTTTTTATATCTCATAAGAAAAAGGGGTCGTGGCAGCCAAAAACTTGAAATGGCAATGCATTTATGCTGTCTTTAGGAAACTGCACACCAACATTGGTATTCCTAAGTGCCATAGTTACTGAGATATTTGCCGAAACATAGATTTTTTCCGAAGTGCGTCGGATTTTTGACTCATTGTGGACGAATGGGGCGTGGCATCGAAAAAAAGATTCTTGTATTGACTGACTAAATATCGAGTTGATAGAGACCAAATTCAAACCATCTCTGAAATCTGCGCCTTCATACGGACAGACAGACAGACATACGGACGGACATGGCTATATCACTAACCATAGAACACATACAGCTGTGTTCAAAATAATAGTAGCGCACTTTTTGCTCACAAATGTGACTAAATTTTAAGCATGTTCATTCATAAAGAATGTAAACTAGTGCATATTTTTCTTAGAATAGAATGTGGGGAAGAGAAAAAAGCGACAAAATCCCGTTAGAATTGCTTTATTTTTCCGTTTTATTGATAATTTTTCGTAAGTACACAGAAATTTGGTTGTTCAATATTAAAAATATTTAAGTAGATTTTAATCGGAAGCAATTCGGCGCAGTAAATGATACAAAAAATTTCATAAAATAAAAAAAATTTTAACTTTTTTTGTTTAAATATGTAATACAATTTTAAAAACAAAATATTTTGATTTTAAATTGCATTTAAAAATTGTTGATGTTGGTTTAATATAAAAGAGCTTAATAATCGAGCATTGGATTCGAACCCACGTCAAACGCCGCACTGTACCAAATCTTTACCAGCTAGCCACAACCACACTTGAGCACTTGTCGCCTAAAACAATACAAAAGAGTCATGTCTTCTACACAAATTTTAGCACCCAGCCGGTTGCTAAAACGAGCTGTTGCGAGACTTCGCAAATTGTGTATATCTTGCATAGAAAGAGACAAACATAAATACGAAACGAGAGCACAAGCGACATAGCCCTCCTCATCGTTTCGCTGACTGAGGCAGACTAAATACAATTTTGTCTGCGTTGAAATTGTTGAGAGGCGATCGGCTCTCCGGCTAGTGTTGCCGTTTTTCCTCAAGCAAAGTAAGCTGAATTAGCAAAAAAAAAACAAGCCAAAATGAGCTAAATCCTAGGAAAAAAAAAAAAAAATTTGACTTCAAACATGCATTTAAATTAAATGAGTAAATCTGCTATTAGATTGTCTACAGACTGTTCGGGCTCATTAACTAATTGTTGCTCAGTTTCTATATATTTGAGGTTTGGAGAAAGTGAAAGTCTCATCAGAAGCAATATTTGTTGTGTTGGCGCAATCCGTATCTAGAATTTAATAATATTAGTTTTTCTTCAGATGAAACTTTCACTTTTTGATACATTACCTTATTGTTAATATTGAATTTAACGTATCAACGTTCATCCTATTTCTTATTTTATTTTTTATTAAATTAAATTGGCTAAAAATCATTTCAACTTCGGCGTTCGACCAAGGTAAAGAATGAAAACCGGTTGTTTCCGCCTCGTTTTCTCATACAAAAATGTTAACCAAGAGATGAAATGATGGAAGATAAGGATAAATACCGATAAATACGTTATCATCGAATATTTTATTCAAAAGAATTACAAAAAAACTGTACAAAATAAAAAAGATAAATACCCTTGCAGATTCACAATAAGACACTTATCACTAAGACACTTAGTTTTTAGCACTGTTTTGAAAAAAACAATTGTGTTGTTCAATCAAGTACTCCTTGAATTGTTTGCCAAAAAACATTATTAATCTAGTATTCATGGCATTGCACGTCAAAAAAAGTACAAATTAATCTAATATTCATAACATGTCACGTCAAAAAAAAAAAAAAATTTAAACAAATTGAAAAAATGAATTATACTAAGCAATTTTCAGCATTTTTCCTATGGGAGCTATATGATATAGTGATCCGATCTGGCCGAGAGAATACACATGTGTACCAAGTTTCACCACGGTAGCTTTACAACTGAGAGACTAGTTCGCATTGCAACAGACGGACAGACGGACATGGCTATATCGACTCGGCTGTTGATGCTGATCAAGAATATACAGTAGAATCCGGTTATTACGACACTCAAGGGACCATCGATTTTACGTCGTTATACCCGGTAGACGCTTTAACCATACACAACACAATACAAACTTGTATGAAAGGACTAATTAAGTCATGGAATTTTCGTCGAAATGACCGGACAAACGCTTTAAGCGGAGTCGTTATAACCGGATTCTACTGTATATACTTTATGGGGTCTGCCACGCCTTATTCAATGCGTTACAAACATCGTGACAAAAACAATATACCCTCTGCAAGGGTATAAAAATAATCTGATTGAATTAAAAAATAGCTAGATTTCCCAATTCCCGCTGTTTTACCGCAATTGAACTTTTGAAAAAGCTAGATCTGACGGGAAAAAAGCGGAAACGGCAACACTGTCTCCGGCCCGGAGACTCCGTGCTCTCCGTTCGGCTTTTTGCCGTTGCTCTCTGGGGGCCATGACTCATGGCCCATGAGTAGGCTAGCGTTTGCTTTCAAAAAATCTTGCGTTTGACGCATTTATGTGTTCTATGGTTAGTGGCTATATCGACTCGTCTTGTGACGCTGATCAAGAATGTATGGGGACTGACACGCCTCCTTCTGCCTGTTACAAACCCAATATAATCTTGCACAATGTATAAAAATTAATCATTCTCGAATTGACTGACAAAATATCTAGTCGATACTGACTAAATTCGAATTTGAAGCTTTTACCATTTCTGAAATCTGTGTGTTCAGATGGACAGACAGCCTGTTAGATACTTTGCACAAACCCAATATACTCTTGCAGCAAGTATAAAAATAATTAACTTTTGCTTATTTGTATAATTTTTATAAAGAGTAAGATCAATTTTTAATAATTTTGGCAAACACAATTTAACAGGAATCTGTTTAAAAGTAAATTTTGCAATTAGTTATAGACATTAAATTGTATCCTTCGAAATTGGAGGTTATATATGGACATTAATTCTGACAGTTAGTCAGATTTCTATTAGCAAAATTATATCTGTGAATTAATTTCTGAATTTGAAAAGAAATTTAAATCCGCAAGTCACAGCAGGATTTTCAGTATTTTTGTAGCGTTTGCAGCAGCCCACGCATAATTAACTAGACTAGAAAAGGAAAAATGGCAAAATGGATAAATGACTTGAATAAATAGCTAAGCTGAAGACACAGGCGCAAAATAAGGCTCAATTCATATGGATAAAGGATATTTTAAAGTCGTTGCTTGTGTAATCAAAACCAAATTTGGCAAGACTTTTAGTGCTCAGCCATTGCAGGCGAGCAGAGTGTTCTTAGTTGCCTGCTTTTATTGCTTATAAATCAATCGACTGCGGCCAGCTGGCAGACAAGCAGGTTAAGGACGGGCTAAAAGGCGGGCCTAAGAATCAGGCTGGCAAGTCATCAACTAAGTATTCCAACCACATGCAAATGTGAATCCACAGGACGCACAAAGCAACAACAACAATAACAACAAAGCAACAAACACATCACAATACCGAGCACAGTGAAATCAGCTGCGTCTGTGCCCAGGGCGTCATTACTCACCTTTGTCTCTTTCGTAATTCTGCTTCGCCGTCCCTTGTCTAACCTGTGCCTTTCTGATGGCTCTGAGCATTGAGAATTTTTGTACAATTCCCCTGAGGCAAAGGGGGTTAGAATGTTTGGGTATACCATTTTATACTCCTTGCAGTACTTCCTTCTTACGACGCTTGGCTCTCAAACATTTAAATTTAAGTTTTGTGTGTCCCATTGGATGTGTTGGCCAAATGCCACATTTGTAAACTTCAGAAGCTATTCGATATGGAACAACAACTATTCGATGTGCAACATTTCAAACTGTTGCAGCAACATGTGGCCAGCAAATCGGGCTAAAAATAAATTTAAAAAAAAATATTCACGACACCCACACTACGCAACTTTTTCTCTCATTTTCTCTCCGTGTTTCTCTCTTTGGCTTAACTGTTGCTCTCCTGGCAGTGTCCTGGCTGTGGTGAGTTTCGACCCGGACGAGGCAAGTGGGTTTCGCTGATTACGAAATTGTTTGGAGTTTGGTTGCCTTTGCTGGAGTTTGAAGTTTGTGCATATTATATTCAGATTTGTATTTTATATTTTGACTTTTGCATCTGCTGCTGATCACAAATTTAGTCTAAGTGCAAATTTAAACTATATTCAATAGACGAGGCGAAGCCAGTTGTAACAAAGTTCAAATCGTGCCATTTACTTCAATCCAAAGCGGAAACGGAAATACAGTGCAACTGCCATGCAACTTTACTGTTCTGTGTTAACATATTTTCTCTTATTTTTATACTCTCTGCAAGAGTATATTGGGTTTGTGCAAATGTATGTAACAGGCAGAAGAAGGCGTGGCAGACCCCATAAAGTATATATATTCTTGATCAGCATCACAAGCCGAGTCGATATAGCCATGTCCGTCTGTCCGTCTGTCTGTCTGTCTGTCTGTCCGTATGAACAAACAGATTTCAGAGATGGTAAAAGATACAAATTCGAGTTTGGTCTCTATCGACTCGATATTTAGTCAGTCAATACAAGAATATTTTTTTTTTTTTTTGATGCCACGCCCCATTCGCTCACAATGAGCAAAAAGCAAATATCTCAGTAACTACACTGCACTGTACTGCACTTAGGAATACCAATTTTGGTACGCATTTTCCCAAAGACAGCATATCTCAGTAACTACACTGCACTGTACTGCACTTAGGAATACCAATTTTGGTACGCATTTTCCCAAAGACAGCATAAATACATTACCATGTAAAATTTTAGGCTGCCACACCCCCTTTTCCGTGAAAAAATAAAAACTTTTTAAACTTGCATGCCGTTTTAAAGGTATTTGTTCTTATCGTAAAGTATTGTTATTTATGATTCCTTAGAAGACAAATCATATCAAACTATGCTGAAAGTTGCATAAAAATCCAACTACAAACAACAGAGTTACCGATTATAAAGTTAATATTTAAGTCAATGCATGAGTGCGAGCGCGACAGAAACATTCAAGCATATACTCGAACTCTTTTGATGCATGTGTGGCGCCAATAGTATACATACACACACATACACACATATATATGTGCATACATATAACGTCAAACGAATTTGTATGTGCATACAGACAAACATATGAATGTTCGATTATAAATTGTCTTATTTATTGTAACGTGTTCTAATGCAAAAAATATCTATTGTAATATCCGGATACTGATTTTGACATTATAATTGGGAATAAAAGCCGAGAGTATTATACGGTCGGGCTCGTTCGACTGTACTTTTCTTACTTGTTTTTATTTGTATTGTGTTGTTTAAATTATGCGCAAAACTTTAAAATTGAAACTGCAGTGACAGTGCAAAGTTTCGCAATAAAAAAAATTATACACGACATGCACAAATAATGCATAATAGCTTAAGTCAAGGTTAAATTCAAGTGACTTTAGTGTTTTCCTCGAACGATGGAACGAATTTAAATATTAGAAATTAGAAAATGGGAACTGTCGCATGAATGGAAATAAGTCCCAATAAATTATTAAAAATTGAATATTAAACTTTTATTGAAGTTATGGGCTCATTTGTTATTTGGCTATTCTTAAGTTATAGTTGTATTTATTTAACATTTATTCTTACTAGCTTTTTGTGAATTATTATTTTTGATATTTATTCTTCTAGTGACATTTAGATTACTTACTATAAATAAGTAAGATAAGTAAGATAAGTAAATATTTAATTACTATTAAATAAACCTCTTTCTTTCTTTAATTACATTATTCTTTAAGTTTTAAATTTTTGGATATTTTTTTTTATAACATTTACCTCTAATTAAACGTTTTATTATGATACCACTATGCAAGATTAAATTATATTCCAATTCAAATGAGTATTTTGAGCTGAGATTTCATACAATATAAATTTACACATTTGCTTATCATTAAATGTGGCTCGAGAGTCTCTTAACAAATGTTTTTATGTGCCACTTGTTGTGCCAAAACAATAAGCAAGCAGAATAAATAGGAGCATTTCAAGAGCCAATTACATTAAAGCCATGGCCAAAGCACATAAGCCAATTGACAGCAACAGCATCCACAAGTAAATAAAGACAAAATGCGTGGATATTTAAGTTGTCAACAAATGCCGTAACATATTTTGACAATTGCAAATTGTTTTTGGTATCTAAGTGTGGCAAGAACTTAGCAGCTATCGACAGTAAAGTGAAAACTTCCACGGAGATTATTGTGACATCAGCTATTCACCCATTATCGTTTAGCTTTCGTTGTGATAGGCAGTAAGTAAGTGTGAAATTTGAATTTGATGTAACCTTAGTACAATTTAAGATGCATTTACCAAATAATCGGGCTATATCCGAATTGACCTTAAGCACCATAGAATTTCAGCTGTATAAAATCCAAATGCAAATCCAATGCATTTTATTGCGTGTATTTTGAAGTTGAGATTTTTATCCAAGTTAACACTCAAATGTTTATACGCATGGTAATGGTTCATAATATGTTGTTTACTGGCCAGCAGTCCGGTCGTAGGGCATATGTTAGATTACCACACTTGCTAGCATTGAAGCCAATATCCAGATTTTGGTGAATTTCTAAAACCATACTTGCAAAACACCAGCACTAATACCCGAAAAGAAAAATCCACATCTGACAATACCATCGAGAAGGTCCTTTTTTTTTTTAGGTATTTATGCCATACTGTCAGAAATCGCATTAATTTACACCATAGACTATTGGGCCACAGCCGATCAGAAGCCTGCTTAATATCAAGATATATAGCCACTATATAATCCTTAGATTCAAATCCTTTTATTAAATTAACCACCCTATTGAGTTTTTTTAGTTGTGTCATGAGGCTTTCCAAATACTAATTGAAATTGAGCTATATCTCTGCTGTCTTCCTTTATAGTTAAGATTCCCGACTACAGGCAGCGTTCAAAAAGCTTGGCTACAGATTTTATTTTACAAGATACTTTCTTAAATTTTACAGGAGCTACTGGGAATCACAGTCGTCCAGGTCAATCAAAAGTAATTTCGACGAATTTTCTATCTTAATCAGAACAAGTACTATAGGGCTTAAGAAGAAAACAAGAAAACCGCTTGGTCTAGGTCAAATACTTTTTGATAGTTTTGGAGTAGGAGCTTTCTAATATTCTGATTGGAAACTTTTGGAGATACTTGCTGGTTATATTTTTTAGGTAGTTTCCACAGTCGTCAAAGGTCAGGTTTGACAGAAATCGATAATTTTCTGAATTCTATGAAGTAACATGAGTTTTTTGATTCCATTGAATACTCTACACTGCTCAGAAGGGGATTACGGGTTCGACAATATTGCCTTTAATTTCTTCTTTTAATTTTTAAGATCCACAATAGTAGGAGGAACACCTGCGGTGTTCTAAGTACAGTAAGATTTCAAGTACCTTTCAAAGCAGCTTTTTGTATTTTATTACAAGAACAATTAAGTAAAGTACAGTCGAACGCACCCGACCTTATAATACTTTCTGCTTTTATTCCCAATTGTAATGTTAAAATCGGTATCCGGATATTACAAAAGATAGTTCTTGTATTAGAACACGTTAAAACAAAAATAAAACTAAGCATAATCGCATATACATGTTTGAAGTTAAATGTATGTACATACATATGTGGGTATGTATATTATTGGTCGGCACGACCAACGCTGTCTCTCTCGCAATCATGCATAGGCATTATTTTTTTTTTTTTTTATGAAACTTTCAGGATAGTTGGATATAATTAGTCTTCAAACAAATTTTAAAAAACAATACTGTACGATAAGAAGAAATGCCTTTAAAACGGCATGCAAGTTTGAAAAGTTTTTTATTTCTTACGGAAAAAGGTGCCACGCTCCAAAATTTTATGCTGTCTCTAAGAATCTGCGTACCAAAATTGGTACTCCTAAGTGCCATAGTTATTGAGCTATTCGCCGAAAACATTTTTTTTCGAGGTTTGTCCAGTTTTTGCTTAGACGGACATGGCTATATCGACTCGATTTGTTACGCTGATCGAGAATGTATATACTTTATGGGGTCTGCAACGCTTCCTTCTGCTTGCTACATAAATTTGCACAAACCCAATATACTCTTGCAGAGAGTATAAAAATAGAAGAATTGGTCGTCTAAACTTTCTAAGCTAGGCCAAAGAGGCAACAGTGGTGCTTTTCTAGAAATTGTCTTAGAAATTGAATTCAATACACCAACTAAAGTAAGATGATTAGAGGAAGACCGACCCGACCGTACCTGGTTTTAATTATCGTATAAGAAGTAACCTATTGCACTTGGTGTTTTGTTGAATAATGATCTTGCAAGCAATTGCCCCTTGTATCTGCTCTATTAGACCCCAAAGTCTGCGGCAATTAAGACTCAAAGTGTAATAAGCATGGATTTATTATCAAAATTGAATAAACCTTTAAGTATACAATGATGTTTAGGCCCAATTATGATTACGATTACGATTTCGATAACGAATAAGACAATGTCTTGGGGGCATCAATTATTTGCAGTTGTGCCAAAATAATTCAAATGCAGCCTTTTGATGAGAAAATGAAAATTCAGAGTAAAAATTGAATTGAAAAAAAAGGGAGCAACTGCATCAAGAGTCACAGTTAGCGAATGAGAGGGCGAGGGAAAAGAGGAGAGCGTGGTAGTTCTAGAAGTCTCCAGCTGACAGCTAATTGTTCGCTCATGTGTTAGGCATTGAGAATGGTTACGAAATTAAATCAATAGATACACTACGAACTTCAAGCAGCGACCTACTTGAAAAATCCTATCCCATTCTTTGGGCACAATTCCAATGCTTTGCTTTGCATAGTGGTTTTCTTTGTCGTAGGCAACAGAAACTGGCATTGCTTTTACAGCCAATGCAGGCAAACAGGACAATATAAAAAATATATAGCTTACCATAAACTGTAGATATCCTGTTAAATTCATTAACTGTCTGAAATAAAGCTAAATGCAATAAAATGTAAACAGTTAAAAAAAATAGACACTATTCTTAAAGTTTAGAACTCAAATTAACTACATTGCATATAAAAGAATGAGTGGGTTATATTTTCCTTAGAAATATATATTTAGTAAACAATATTTATTGACTATATTAAATATTATAAATAATAATAAGTTTATTTTAATATTTGTACTTATCAAAGGCCTGTAGTTAATTAGACACATAGTACTACTGTACTGTAGTACAGTAATTCAAATTTATATAAAATGAAAATTTTACTATTGCCTTTGGTAAGTACAAATATTAAAATAAACTTATTATTTTACACACATGAAAATAATTATTTTTATCAGACAGAGATTTCTAACTGACTACAGGATATGACACAAACTGACACAAGTTTTATGGCTGCCAAACCAAGGGCTTCAGCTTGAGCTTGAATTTGTGGACGGTTCTGGACACAACCCAGCAGGTCTCTTTGACTATGTGTCATAGCATTTTATGTCCCGATATAAGTTATTTCTAAAGGTAATTTCGGCTTTCACAAACTTTGGCTGTTGGCAAAGTTGTCAGGGTTTTTGCTAGAAAGCAAATTTAAGGCTATTATATCCCATGGACATAATTATATTTAGAGAACGGTGTGTTTCTGAATGTGTGGCAATTAGGAGGTGGCTACTTTGCTAATTTAGAAACTGAGAAATTGTTGAAAATTGAAATGCAATGAGGAAACATAACAATCAATTTGTCTTGAGTCAAGGCAGACGTAACCATTATATTGATATATGTAATGTGATGTGATGTGCTGTGTTGACTTTGAGTGCTCATTTGGCACTGCAGTTCGATAAATGGAGCACACACACAATGTCATAAGGGCCAAACTGTGATGAAATTTCATTACTGGTTTCAGTGCACCAACAAAACTGTTCGAGCGCTGAGTTAAACTGTCAGCTAAACCAATTACATTTGCACGACACTGACAACAGCAACATGAAGAACAACAACCACAGCAACTACAATACCAACAAACACAGGACAATTGCTGTTGCTGTTGCACGGAAACGGAAACCGCAGCAGCAGCGCTTGAAAAATGGTCACACTAAGGAAATGACGTTGAAAAACTGTATAGCACAAAAGCAGCAGTAACTGTAATGAGCTACAACTGAGAAGTTAAAGTGATTTATTCAATTCTCGACAATATTGAGCGCATAAATAACTCGACACACAAATAAAGAAACAAATAAAAATTATAATAAAAAAGGTCGCTCAAATGATTGACCGAAACAAATCCCAAACTCTCACACACATTATTCAAATATTACCAGGGCAAAAATTTTTAAATTAACAAAAAAAAAACAAGAGGAGATAGAACAGAGCTTGCTGCTCGTTTGAAAAGTTTTTTTTTTTTTTTTTTTTTTTGGGCGGTTGTCAATTTTAATGTGGCGAAAAGGCAGCCGGCTGGCACCTTGGTGGGCAAAGTCGTGGACACTTGACGCAATTTGCTTGTATTGTGTACTGTGAGTGTTGGTTTATACCCATACATATTTTGTGTTGCCACTAAAAATTAAAGGCATATAAAGCTTTTTAAATTTTGTCGAAATTATTGTAAAATAGTGAGCAAAAGTACAACTGACAAACTAAATGAATTATAAGGCTGTTTTAATATGTACAGGACTTTAAGAAATTGAAGTCAAAAGTGGTTTAGTACTCAAAAAGGGGTTATTCAAAAGCATATATACAGTCGATATAGCGTTGTCCATCAGTCCGTGTAAAGTTTTAGATCACAGAGACTATAAGAGCCAGAGTCACTAAATTTATTACGAACGTCATATTATGGTATTCAGATCAAATTCGAGATATAAAATATTTTCTTGGATCTCAGAAACTACTACAGCTATCGTGACCATGTGCACACATTATTTGTATGGTACCATTATAACTATCTATACTAAGTTTGATAAAGA
Organism: Drosophila parthenogenetica; assembly: GCA_035047505.1. Lineage (NCBI taxonomy): Eukaryota > Metazoa > Arthropoda > Insecta > Diptera > Drosophilidae > Drosophila > Drosophila parthenogenetica. The sequence goes on along the minus strand of JAWNPM010000080.1, from coordinate 15,832,453 downwards.
TCGGACAACTATATTCGGTTGGTCTCATTAACAATTTGATCGAAAATTGCATTTCTTAATAGTTTCTAATGAAGTAAGTAAGTAAAGTTAAGATTACAATGTGTGCAAATGTGTGTTGGCCATAAGTTATAAACCGAAAACCGGATACACCTCGGAAAAATTCAATATTTTCAGCAAATATCTTAGTAACTATGACAGTACCATTTTTGGTACACATGTTTCTAGAGGTATCATAAACGCAATGCCATTAAAAATTTTTGGCTGTCACACCTGCTTTTTCCATTGGAAATAAAAACATTTATCAAATTTTCAAGCCCTTTTTAAGGCATGATTCGTTTGAAGACGAATCATATCAAACTATCCTGGAAGATGCATAAAAATCAAATAAATCAAAGATTTATGTTCGATTATATTTTGTTTTTTTTTTTTTTTTTGCTTCAACGTGTTCTAATACAAGAACTATGCATTGTAATACCTGGATACCTACTTTTATAATTTAGAATGTATTATTGTAAGTTGTGCGTGCTATAATGTATTTCTTTTTCTAGTAAGATCCCATATTCTACAGGGAACTATTGCCGGGGCCTATAGCTCTCATAAGAAAAATCTTTATAGCCCGTAGCTCCTATTGTCGTATAGGAGGAAAAATACGCACTTGAAGGAGTACGGGATCTTTTACAGTCGGCTCGCTCGACTTTTTACTTGTTTTTTACTTGCATTCAAAATTTCCCTTAACTTGTTCGTTTCTGCTGATTTTGCGACTATCACAATAAGTGTATGTCACTGTGTGTGAGTGAATTTCTCTCTGGGTGAATCTGTGTATCCACTTCTCTATGACACTTGGTGCGACAGCATCTGCATATTGTATGCTTAGTTAACAAGCATTTCCAGCACTTCTCCAATTGAATTTTATATATTTTCTAGACAGTTCCACAATATGCCTGGCGCTTGCCCCACATTTTTGCGTCTTCTGTAAACTAACTGGAACAATGTATTTATTAAATGCAAATTAGATTAATTCTTTCAAGCCCATCATTACATTCACCACGTTGTAATCTTACATTCGTAATCTTACATTCAGCAGGACAACTAAAAATGTATGTTGAATGGAAATTAGGTTAAGAACTGAGTCCATCTATAAGAATATACAAATGTGTACTTGGAGTTAGTTATTGTTTAAATTTAAACTCCTCAGCCTTAACATAACTTAAATTTGTATACTTTAACCTTTAAACACACAAACATTACCCTTGTGACATTTAAGGAGGTTTGCTACCTCAAGCATTACCATTTAAATTAAATTCACATCAAATTCAGCTTTCTGCGTGTTTGATTCACATGCAGATCCTTAAGCAATGCTCTCAAAAGTCACTTTGAAGTGCTTCCAGTTGCCACCAAAACAAGTGGGCAGAAGGAAAAGTAGAAAGAGACAGAGGCTTCTTACACTAAAAATTTCTTTGCTCCAAATTTTCCATTTCTTACTCCTCTTCCATGTTTCCTTTCTCCTGTTCGCATCACGTGCCACTCATTTAATATACAACCTCGTGTTTTTTCTCGCCCATTGTTTGCCGCTGCGTTTGCGATTTTTGCGCGTCATTTGCATTTCTAATTACTGCAATAGTCGGCGTCTTTGACTCTATGACCGAGTTCGTCTCTATATTTGACTTTTCTCTTTCATCTTTCATCTTCTTCTTCTTTTGTACATACTTTTCTAGTGTTTCTCATTGTTTGCACAACATTATATTTCATAGGATTTAAGTCCGCGTGATTTTTACTTGCAGCTCTTGGCAAATTTGCTTGCCGCATATTAAATCTTTGTTAAGTTTGACAGCATACTTGTTGACCCTGCACATTAGATCGTTGGAGTAAGCAAATTGACAAAATTGAAACAGCTTTAAGCGCTCAAACTAATTTTCAATAAGCATTAAGTGCATATTTATCATTTAAAGCTCGCTTTGAGCGAAATCTTTATGGCATTTAACTGGAAAAAAAGGGGTTCCCGCTGAAAACTAGGGTTGTTTATTTTGAAATTTTGGGGTAGCTTACGACTCTGAGCTTACTGACGGACTGTAGTTAAAGTCTGTTGAAAGTTGATTCCCATAATTAAATGTTATTATATGGCTGTTAATAACCAACTCTGTATTTGATCCGTGCACGCAATAAGCACCGAGCTCAAAATTTTTATTTTGTTTGAAAGACGTAATAAAAACTTTTGATTTATGATTACGAGAGTTGATGTAAGCCTGAGTGTGAGTGTGGTTGAAAACTTTGGGCCTTGAACTGCTTGTTCTGTATTGATTTTTGGTTTGAAAAACTATTTGAAGATATCTAGTCGCCCCATAAAAAAACAAGTAAGAAAAGTGCAGTCGAACTAGCCCGACCGTATAGTACTCTATGCTTTTATTCCCAATTACAATGTTACAATCGGTACCCGGATATTACAACAAATAGTTCTTGTATTAGAACACGATTAAACAAAAAAAAAAACTAAGCATAATCGAACATTCATATGTTTGTCTGCATGCACATACAAATTCGTTGACGTTAAATGTATGCACATACATATGTATGTGTGTAATACACACTGTGTATGAATACTATTGGTTGGCATGACATGACGCTGTCTCTCTCGCACTCATGGCATTGCGCCCGATATAAACTTTTTTGCTTGTTTTCTTTTTGTTAATGGTCGGATTCTTATGAAACTTTCAGGAGAGTTTGACGAGATTCGTCTTCAAACGAATCACAAATAACAATACTTTACGATAAGAACAAATGCATTAAAAACGGCATGCAAGTTTCAAAAGTTTTTTATTTCTTACGGAAAGGGGGCGTGTCATCAAAAAAAAAATGTGATGTCATAGCACTTATGCTGTCTCTAGGAACACGTGTACCAAAATTGGTATTCTTTAGTGCCATAGTTGCTGAGATATTCGCCGAAAACATAGATTTTTTCCGAGGTGGGTCGGACTTTTGACTCATTGTTGGCGAATTGGGCGTGGCATCTAAAAAAAAAAAAAGATTCTTGTATTGACTGACTAAATATCGAGTCGATAGAGACCAAATTCGAACTTGTAGCTCTTACCATCTCTGAAATCTTTTTGTTCATACGAACAGACGGAAATGGCCATATCGACTCGGCTTGTGACGCTGATCAAGAATATATATACTTTATGGGGTCTGGCACACCTCCTTCTGCCTGTTACATATATTTGCACAAAACCAATATACTCTTGCAGAGAGTATAAAAAACTAAGGCCGCACCTTAGAATTCTCGTGCAGTAAGTTAAACTGACTAAGCCACTTGGCAATGGTTGCAGCGTTCACACTGGCGCCTTGTTTCATTACCGGTTTGTCAGCTTGAGACCAAATCCGTTACAACATTTCACTTTTGCTTATCTATTACTTGAGCTCTTACTCGTATTATGATTAGAAACTTTTTAGTGCTGCATTTCCACCAAACAGAAAATTTCACTGATTTATAAAAGATTATTGTGACCAATTCAACTGGAAATTGTTAGATACTCCTTTACGTTTTCTCTTTTTTGTTTGCTCTTAAAAGTATGCTTCGAATATTAAACCTTTTTTGCCCGCAGGCAGCATGCACGTCATATGCTTAATATTGCTGCCAGACGACAATTCTCGTTCTGGAAGCTAATTTTTTAAAAATTGCCAATATTTATTTAGTTCGTGTCTTTGTTGTACTGGTATTTCTATACGTTATTATACTCTCTGCAAGAGTATATTGGGTTTGTGCAAATGTATGTTACAGGCAGAACGAAGTGTGGCAGACCCCAAAAAGTATATATATTCTTGATCAGCGTCACAAGCCGAGTCGATATAGCCATGTCCGTCTGTCCGTCTGTCTGGCCGTCTGACCGTCTGTCTGTCCGTCTGACCGTCTGTCTGTCCGTATGAACAAACAGATTTCAGAGATGGTAAGAGCTACAAGTTCGAATTTGGTCTCTATCGACTCGATATTTAGTCAGTCAATACAAGAATCTTTTTTTTTTTTAGATGCCACGCCCAATTCGCCCACAATGACCAAAAAACTAGACATATCTCGAAAAAAATCTATGTTTTCGGCTAATATCTCAGTAACTATGGCACTTAGGAATACCAATTTTTGTACACGTGTTCCTAGTAACCGCATAAATGAAATGGCATCAAAAGTTTTGGGCTGCCACGCCCCTTTTTTCCGCAAGGAATAAAAGAAAATTTCAAACTTGCATGCCGTTTTTAAAGCATTTATTCTTATTGTACAGTGTTGTTATTTATGATTCGTTTGAAGACGTATCATGTCAAACTCTTCTGAAAGTTTCATAAGAATCCGACCATAAACAAGGAAGAAATGAAGCAACAAAGATTTTATTCGAGAGCAATGAGTGCGAGAGAGACAGCGCTAGTCATGCCGACCAATAGTATTCATACACACATATGTATGTGCATACATTAACATCAAACGAATTTGTATGTACATACAGACAAACACATGTATGTTCGATTATGCTTAGCTTTTTTTTTGTTTTAACGTGTTCTAATACAAGAACTATCTATTGTAATATCTGGATACCGATTTTAACATTATAATTGGGAATAAAAGCAGAGAGTATTATACGGTCGGGCTCGTTCGACTGTACTTTTCTTACTTGTTTCACATGAAAAGACAAATATTAAATTGCTAAACAAATTTTTTTTTCTTTTTTTCAAAATGGCGGCTTTCAAAATGGCTCCTGAATTAAGGCTGATTCGTAAATGGATGCCATCATATCTCAAAAACGAATCATCTGAATGCAAAAAATCAAACGGTTTCATGTTTTATTGAATTGGTTATGGCCGGAAGCAGAATCAAATATTTTTAATGAAAGAAAACAAAATGGCGGACTTTTAAATTTTTTTACTACAATTTTTCACTTTTAGTTGTTTATAACTTTTTTAAATGACAATAAATGTTTCTGATTCTGCTTCCGGCCATAGCGACACATCTAAGAAATAAATTGCCTTTTGAATTATATTGATAAGTGGTATAGTTTTTACGTGAGAGTGGCATCCATGTGAAAAAACGTGGTCTGAGATAAACGCATTCAAAGTTTTTATACGTCATGATTTACTGCTTGGCGCGCACCGGTCCCTGCTCGATTCTACCTACTTCTCGGTAGTGCCGACCTTTCGGACTAATTTTATATTACTTCTACGACTATTAACTAACAATTTAAGTAAAAAAAAATTTTCGATTTTTTGAAAATAATCAGGGGTAACCTGGCCTTAAGAAATAAAAAACTTTTCAAATGTGCATGCCATTTTAAAAGCATTTGTTCTTATCGTACAGTATTGTTATTTAAAATTTGTTTGAAGACTAATTGTATAAAACTATCCTGACAGACAGACAGTCCGTCGGCTATATCGACTCGGCTTGTGACGCTGATCAAGAATATATACACTTTATGGGGTCTGCCACGCCTCTTTCTGCCTGTTACATAAATTTGCACAAAACCAATATACTCTTGCAGAGAGTATAAAAATAATTTTTTATAACGGTTTTAAAGTTGAAATACCTTCCGCAGAATGTTTAAGATTAAAAGCGAATGTGTCCTACGATTTTCTTTTAAAAATTCTATTTTTATATACATTGCGACAGACATGTTGCTATTTGCCATTAAGCTTTACCAGTTCTTGGGCCCGAAGCATTTGGTTGTAGTTGTGGCTTTGTTTTTGCGGTTTGCAAAAAGTAAACTCAATGAATAAAACATTTATGTTTCCAAGCGATAGACTTGTCATCAAATATGCAAAAGGCCGCACAATTAATATTATAAAAGCTTCAGTGTCATTAAAATAATTATCGAAGAGTTTCTCGAGTCATTGTCAGTGTCATTATTTCAAATTATTTCCAACTTAATGCCGCATTACACAAGTGCCACGTTGGCGCAAGTACGTGTGTGTTCATGGCTCTCTAAAGAAACCGTTTCCTCGACTATGCCAGTTCCATTCTGAACGCTTCATTTACCATTTCCCACTTGCCAGTGGCACCCAAAGTGCCGAAACTGAAATTGAAACCGCACAAAATATGTGACACAAAATAAAACAAGAAAGAAAAGTACAGTCGAACACGCCCGACCGTATAATACTCTCTGCTTATATTCCCAATTATAATGCTTAAATCGGTATCCAGATATTAGAATAGATAGTTCTTGTATTAGAACACGTTTAAACAAAAAACAAGAAAGAAAAGTACAGTCGAACACGCCCGACCGTATAATACTCTCTGCGTTTATTCCCAATTATAATACTTAAATCGGTATTCAGACATTACAATAGATAGTTCTTGTATTAGAATACGTTAAAACAAAAAAAAGATAAGCATAATCAAGCATACATGTGTTTGTCTGTATGTACATACAAATTCGTTTGACGTTAAATGTATGCACATACATATGTGTGTATGAATACTATTGGTCGGCACGACTAGCGCTGTCTCTCTCGCGCTCATTGCTTTAGAATAAAATCTTTGTTGCTGCATTGCTTTCTTGTTTATGGTCGGATTCTTATGAAACTTTCTGGAGAGTTTGACATGATACGTCTTCAAACGAATCATAAATAACAACACTGTACGATAAGAATAAATGCTTTAAAAACGGCATGCAAGTTTGAAATTTACTTTTATTTCTTGCGGAAAAAGGGGGCGTGGCAGCCCAAAACTTTTGATGTCATTGGATTTATGCTGCCTCTAAGAACCTGTGTGCCAAAATTGGTATTCCTAAGTGCCATAGTTACGGAGATATTCGCTTAAAACATAGATTTTTTCCGAGGTATGTCCAGCTTTTTGTTCATTGTGGGCGAATAGGGCGTGGCATCGAAAAAAAAAAAGATTCTTGTATTGACTGACTAAATATCGAGTCGATAGAGACCAAATTCGAACTTGTAGCTCTTACCATCTCCGAAATCTGTTTGTTCATACGGACAGACAGACGGACAGACAGACAGACGGACAGACGGACAGACGGACATGGCTATATCGACTCGGCTTGTGACGCTGATCAAGAATATATATACTTTATGGGGTCTGCCACGCCTCCTTCTGCCTGTTACATACATTTGCACAAACCCAATATACTCTTGCAGAGAGTATAAAAAAGTACAGTCGAACACGCCCGACCGTATAATACTCTCTGCGTTTATTCCCAATTATAATACTTAAATCGGTATTCAGACATTACAATAGATAGTTCTTGTATTAGAATACGTTAAAACAAAAAAAAGATAAGCATAATCAAGCATACATGTGTTTGTCTGTATGTACATACAAATTCGTTTGACGTTAAATGTATGCACATACATATGTGTGTATGAATACTATTGGTCGGCACGACTAGCGCTGTCTCTCTCGCGCTCATTGCTTTAGAATAAAATCTTTGTTGCTGCATTGCTTTCTTGTTTATGGTCGGATTCTTATGAAACTTTCTGGAGAGTTTGACATGATACGTCTTCAAACGAATCATAAATAACAACACTGTACGATAAGAATAAATGCTTTAAAAACGGCATGCAAGTTTGAAATTTACTTTTATTTCTTGCGGAAAAAGGGGGCGTGGCAGCCCAAAACTTTTGATGTCATTGGATTTATGCTGCCTCTAAGAACCTGTGTGCCAAAATTGGTATTCCTAAGTGCCATAGTTACGGAGATATTCGCTTAAAACATAGATTTTTTCCGAGGTATGTCCAGCTTTTTGTTCATTGTGGGCGAATAGGGCGTGGCATCGAAAAAAAAAAAGATTCTTGTATTGACTGACTAAATATCGAGTCGATAGAGACCAAATTCGAACTTGTAGCTCTTACCATCTCCGAAATCTGTTTGTTCATACGGACAGACAGACGGACAGACAGACAGACAGACAGACAGACGGACAGACGGACAGACGGACAGACGGACATGGCTATATCGACTCGGCTTGTGACGCTGATCAAGAATATATATACTTTATGGGGTCTGCCACGCCTCCTTCTGCCTGTTACATACATTTGCACAAACCCAATATACTCTTGCAGAGAGTATAATAAAAACTAAGCATAATCGAACGTTCATATGTTTGTCTGCATGCACATACAAATTCGTTGACGTTAAATGTATGCACATACATATGTATGTGTGTAATACACACTGTGTATGAATACTGTTGGTCGGCACGACTAGCGCTGCCTCTCTCGCACTCATTGCTCGCAAATAAAATCTTTGTTGCTTCATTTGTTTCTTGTTTATGGATTCTTATGAAACTTCCAGGAGAGTTTGACATGATACGTCTTCAAACGAATCATAAATAACAACACTGTACAACAAGAATAAATGCTTTAAAAACAGCATGCAAGTTTGAAATTTTCATTTATTTCTTGCGGAAAAAAGGGGCATGGCAGCCCAAAACTTTTGATGTCATTGCATTTATGCGGTCTCTAGGAATACGTGTACCAAAATTGGTATTCCTGAGTGCCATAGTTACTGAAATATTCGCCGAAAACATAGATTTTTTCCGAGGTGTGACGGGTTTTTTACTCAATGTGGGTGAAGGCGGCGTGGCATCCAAAAAAAAAAAAAGATTCTTGTATTGACTGACTAAATATCGAGTCGATTGAGATCATATTCGAACTTGTAGCTCTTACCATCTCTGAAATCAGTGTGTTCATACGGACAGACAGACGGTCAGGCGGACATGGCTATATCGACTCGGCTTGTGATGCTGATCAAGAATATATATACTTTATGGGGTCTGCCACGCCTCCTTCTGCCTGTTACATACATTTGCACAAACCCAATATACTCTTGCAGAGAGTATAAAAAGAAGTAAAAAAAAAAAAAGAATTTGATTCTGTTGTGCGGCAAATGTTGACAAATTTTCATGGCATTACGCATTTCCGTTCATATCAAGGTACTTTCGGACGCCGCTGACTTTTTTTATCGATGAACAAACGTTTTCCCCTCGGGATCAAAAACTCAGTCCAGCTCTGATCTATACGCCGGACAGCGTCGAACCCGCTTTAATTGTGTCGATAGCACGAAAAAACATAAATGACGTTATCAATTTAAATAAAACTACCCAAAACGTGGCACAAACAATCAGAGTTTTACCGGGCGGGAAAAAGTAAATTAGAGGAATACAAAAGTAATGCAGAGTTGTGCGAGGTTGACAGCAAATAGCTCCTAGGGGTCCAGAAGCCTCGCGTTGATTTATGGTCGTAGATGTTACAAATAGTTGGCATTCCACTGCCTCCCAAGGCTCTGTCTTCAGCTCTTTATGACTTTATCACTTTTAGGAATTCGCAGACACATCGTCTGCCACATGCAAATTAGTTCTGCTTGCCAACGTGAATGTGCGTTTGTGGGTATGAAGGGATCACAAATGTATATTTAAATAAATAGACAAGACAGCCTGACTCTTAATTGCCAAGCACCAACGGTTCAAAAGCAGAGAACAAACCAGTCTTAAAAGAATCCACTCGTATGTCAACTGTCACAATTCTTGTGTCAATATGTGTTTAACATTAAACAATCGATCCCTAATTCATAGTTTTGGTTTAGTACTGTCTCTAAAGCTGATACTTAAGCAATTTGAAACGCTCGACTCGAGAAGCTCGACTGTTAGAAGCCTATTTTCTGTTGAAAATGTTTAGTTCTTCTGAATGAAGTACAATCCCCAACAATGAGCAATATCCAAAGCTGCTTCGAATTTCTGGGGCTTACTCAAACACTGAACCTACTTGGTTACCATTAAAATCCATTGTTTGAACTTGAGTATGAGCTTTGCTTTGAGCACGCCCACTCAACTGAAGACTAACTGCAACTCATTAGCGCAGCAAGTGGAGCTGACAAATTTCGGCAACGCCCCGTTGCATGCAACTTTCACAAATGGCCAATCATTAGTGCGCTTCAAGGAAGGATAAATAACAGCAATAAGAAGACAAACAACAAGAGCAGTTCTGAGCGCAACAGTTGAATAATAAGCTGACAACAAACTCGATAATTTAATTAATTCAATTTACCTCAAACACTGCAGCTACCTTTAAAGGCTTCATATATAAACTGCAACATGAATACGTAAACGAACGAACAAGCTTTATTCTTGAATATCATTGCAATTTAATATGGATAAATGCGAAAATAGGGCAAGTTGTTATTTGCGCAAGTTCAATAGTTGCAAATATAATCGAGAATAAAAACTCTGCAGAGTGTGCGGTTGTTTTTTTCGCTATTTGGAAAACACCAAAATCGTGAAGTATGCAGTGAGCAGCATTTAGTCAACTCTAATTTCTCGCAGTGTATGGGAAAGAGTAACTCACTCAAAGAACATAGTCAATAGTAAAAGGGACGTCAATAGTGTGAGCGAGACGCATGCTTTGCTTTTAGCTCGCACTTGTTTTAAAGTGAACAACGCGCAAAATAAATGAAGTAAGAGCATGCCATAACTCCCATACTTTTGTTCCAACAGCATAAGAATCAGCGTGCACTAGAATAGCGATTGTACGAGGTTAGTAGGTTTAAGTAAATCAAAACACATGAAATTTATGCTATAATTGCATAATTGTTCAACAAAATTGCGGCGTGAACCAAAATCGTATAGTGACTTATAAACAGCCCAACAGCAGTAAGCTGCGCCATACCCTGCAACTGTAATAGACCAAGAAATTAATATATATTTATACTCTGTGCAACAGTATATTGGGTTTGTGCCAAAGTATGTAACAGGCAGAAGGAGGCGTGGCAGACACCATAAAGTATATATATTCTTGATTAGCATCAACAGCCGAGTCGATATAGTCATGTCCGTCTGTCCGTCTGTTTCTATGCGAACTAGTCTCTCAGTTTTAAAGCTATCGTGATGAAACTTGGTACACATGTGTGTTTTCTCTGCACCCAGTTCATATTTTAAAATCGGCTAGATCGGATCACTATATTATATTGATCTCATAGGAACATTCGGTACAAAAAAAATTTTTTTGAGCTGGCCATACCAAACTCATCCTATATGTATTTAGTACTAAATCCCACGTGCAAACCAAATTTCATCCAGATCCACTATATCATATAGCTGTCATAGGAACAATCGGTTAAAAATGCTGAAAATGCTTAGTATGAAAACTTTCAGTGTCTCTTGAATGATTTGCACCAAATTCTCGCAATATCCAGATCGGACCACTATATCATATAGCTGCCATAGGAACAATTGGTTGCAATGCTTAGTATGAAAATTTCATTCAAATCGGACTACTATATCATATAGCTACTGTTTAAACAAGGGTATTTAATCTTTTTTTTTTTGTTTTTGTTTTTATTAAGCACACATTTTTTGCTACGTTCTCGTGCTATCACCATCTCTTCAAACAGAGGGGCTAGTCGGTGTATTTTGTATTCGGAACTCCCTACAGTTGAAAGGAGACTGTTGAAGTGAGACTGCTGACGAGGTCTGTTTCTGGTGCTATAAGAAGATTCACAGTGGTGTAATCTTAGGATTCGCACCTGCTCCATTCCTACCGGATCTACAGGCGATTGGAAGGCTCTACAGTGCTGATGGCATTGGGACTATACGGAGCCTTTTACACCGTCACGCCGCGTTATATTAGAACACGTTGAAACAAAATAAAATATAATCGAACATACAAATGGAAATACAATAAGTTTGACATTATTTGTATGCACCTACATATGTATGTTTGTATACCATTGGTCGGCACTGCCTGCGGACGCTGTCGTTCATATTTTTGTATATTTCTATCTCGCTTGCACACATTTATTGATATTGCGCTTAAATACAAACTTTGTTACGTTTTCTTTCTAGACTATAGTCGGATTTTTTTTTAAAACTTTCACCTGCTTTTCTGCAATACCTAGGTGCCATAGTTACTGAGATAATTGGAAAATCTTCGACTTTTCCGAGGTGTGACTGGTTTTTAGCTCATTGACTGACAAAATATGGAGCCGATACTGACTAAATTCGTAATTAACGCAGAAATCTGTTTGATGTCTATATCGACTCGGCTTATGATGAATATATATATACTTAATGGTGTCGCATTGTTCTGCATGTTACATAATTTGCACAAATTGTGAATTGCGTAAATAGTGCGAATGGGAGAGAGAAAGAAAGAGCGAAGGGAAGGAAGATCAACAGAAATACAGTAAGGGCCATTGTCAAGCAGACTGCAAATCAATAGAGCAGTTCATCTGCCAAGTGTGCCTCTAATTAGCACTGTTCGCGACGTGCCCAGTGTCAGTGAGTTTAAAGCTCAACCACAAACAGTTAACGCACCTCAGTCAGCTCAATTCTGCAATTTCCCCTTTCTTGGGGCTCTTTCATAATAATGGTATAGAACCGATTTGGTAAATTGTTTTTGTGCTGTGCGTAATTACGAGAGCTCGAAATTGGAACAGCAGCAAAGTTGCTTCATTTACGTGTAAGTGTACTTTTTGCTTTTTTTTAACAGTTATGGGCCACGCCCCTGTCGCCCATTGATGTGCGTCGTCAAGTTGGCTAATAGCCAGCGTTATTACATTTTATATATATTAAAAGCCAACAATAACAATACATGATGGCATATACCATATCCATACCAAGAACATAATCATCAATGGCTTTTCTGCTGCGCAATGGCATTGACACAATCGGCGTATGAGTGATCAAGTGCCCCCTTGGTGCGCTGCATAAACATAAAATAAAACTGATGGATATGTACATAATATATGTATATAAAATTTATTTTCCTGAAATTAATAAATATTGCTAGACGGAGAGACAGACAGAGAGAAAGAGAGAGTGATAGACACACTGACAGTAAGAAGGACAGAGAAAGGGACAGAGAGGATGCGACTGAGTTTGAGTTTATTAACGTAAGTGTTATTCATATTAATAGATTAATTTCTTTTTTATAATTTTGCAGTTCATTGGCTTCGCTTCTGTTTTTTCTTTAGCTTCCCATAAACAAATGTATACAGGGGTCTATTTGGTATGTCAGAAGCGAAATGTGCGTAATTGGCAGAGGGAATATTTTACGACTCCATACAGTTCGCGTATGTTGATGAGCACCAACAGCCGAGTGGATATGAACACCTGTATCTCAGATAATATTAGAGCTAGATACACCAAATTTGGAATGAAAGTTCCACTAATTCGCGAGCAGATCATGTTTATTTAAAATTGAGATTAAATGCTCTCTGACTTTTCCAAGTTTAGCTATAGCAACTTCTTGTTATGTTCTCTGCAAGAGTATATTGGGTTTGTGCAAATGTATGTAACAGGCAGAAGGAGGCGTGGCAGACCCCATAAAGTATATATATTCTTGATCAGCGTCACAAGCCGAGTCGATATAGCCATGTCCGTCTGTCTGCCTGCCTGTCTGTCCGTCTGTCTGTCCGTATGAACACACGGATTTCAGAGATGGTAAGAGCTACAAGTTCGAATTTTGGCTCTATCGACTCGATATTTAGTCAGTCAATAAAAGAATTTTTTTTTTTTTCGATGCCACGCTCATTCGCCCACATTGAGTCAAAAATCCGACACACCTCGGAAAAAATCTATGTTTTTGGCGAATATGCCAGTAACTATGGCACTCAGGAATACCAATTTTGGTACACGTATTCCTAGAAACAGCATAAATGCAACGTCATTAAAAGTTTTGGCCTGCCACGCCCCCTTTTCCCACAAGAACTAAAAAACTTTTCAAAATTTACATGCCGTTTTTAAAGCATTTGCTAATATATTACAGTATTGTAATTAAAAAATTTGTTTAAAGACTAATTATATCAAACTACCCTGAAAGTTGCATAAAAATCCAACTATAAACAACTGAGCAATTAGGTAACAAATTATCAATTGAAGCGCGTTGTGAATGCACGTGGTTGAAAGAAAAGAGATAACACTATGTTTATCTATAAATTAGCCGCAGAAGTTTGGAAAGGAAGCGTGGCCCAGGTAGTAGAGACTCCTTGTATGTAAACACAAGACCTGCGGTTCGTACCCCGGCACAGACTCGGAAATTAAGTTTTTTTTTTATACTCTCTGCAAGAGTATATTGGGTTTGTGCAAATGTATGTAACAGGCAGAAGGAGGCGTGGCAGACCCCATAAAGTATATATATTCTTGATCAGCATCACAAGCCGAGTCGATATAGCCATGTCCGTCTGTCCGTCTGACCGTCTGACCGTCTGTCCGTCTGACCGTCTGACCGTCTGTCTGTCCGTATGAACACACAGATTTCAGAGATGGTAAGAGCTGCAAGTTCGAGTTTGGTCTCAATCGACTCGATATTTAGTCAGTCAATCGCCCACAATGAGTAAAAAACTAGACATACCTCGGAAAAAATCTAGGTTTTCGGCTAATATCTCAGTAACTATGGTACTTAGGAATACCAATTTTGGTACACGTGTTTCCAGAGACCGCATAAATGCAATGACATCAAAAGTTTTAGGCTGCCACGCCCCCTTTTTCCGCAAGAAATAAAAGAAAATTTCAAACTTGCATGCCGTTTTTAAAGCATTTATTCTTATTGTACAGTGTTGATATTTATGATTCGTTTGAAGACGTATCATGTCAAACTCTCCTGAAAGTTTCATAAGAATCCGACCATAAAGAAGAAAGAAATGAAGCAACAAAGATTTTATTCGAGAGCAATGAGTGCGAGAGAGACAGCGTTAGTCGTGCCGACCAATAGAACTCATACACACATATGAATGTGCATACATTTAACGTCAAACAAATTTGTATGTACATACAGACATACACATATTGTTGTAACGTGTTCTAATACAAGAAGTATCTATTGTAATATCTGAATACTGATTTTAACATTATAATTGGGAATAAAAGCAGAGAGTATTATACGGTCGGGCTCGTTCGACTGTACTTTTCTTACTTGTTTTTATTTGTTATTAACAACATTATTATATGTAAATGAAAATAATCGGACATGTATCAAATGTGGGGCGTGGTGCTACTGATAGGGTTGAGACGTGATCTGCAAGTTGCGTATAAGTTCGCAGGTTCAATTCCCGAAAGTGGAATTTGTTAATGTACTTTTTTAAATTTTAAACAAAAATTTAAATATACAATATTAACTGGTGCAACAGTGTAGGGTACCAGTTAGTCGTTTGGCGTTTACTTTGTAAAATTGAATAAATGTAATTTATGTGCACTTGGTTGAAAGTAAAGAGATAACTCTATGTTCACTTATATTAGTCAAGACAGTTACCAAACGGAGTGTGGCCTAGGTGAAGGTGGTATTTCTTTCTAAACCAATGGTCTGCGGTTCAAACCCGGAACTAACCCATTTATTTATTTTATTTTTTTTTTTTTTATATATAACTACAGTAAAATATATAAATGAAAATAATCGTATTTGTGCAAAATGAATGGTGTGTTGCAATTAGTAGGGTTGCAGCGTGTTATGGAACTTGCGTCAGTTAGCGCGGGTTCGAATCCCATCATTGACTTGACTTAAAATTTTTTTTTTTATTTTATTTTAAAACTTAAATTTTAAATTATATCGCATTCAAATATTAATTTCGAATACAAGGAGAGTATGGGGTCTTTTACAGTCGGCGCGCTCGACTGTAGCCTTTCTTACTTGTTTGATGCTTAAAGCGCCATGGTTGGCTTTTTCACTTATTCTTCCAAATTGGGTCTCCATGTCAGCTTGCTATCCAACACTGTTCCAAGGTATCTAAAATTGGTGCTTGGTTTCAGCGTTTGTCCGTTTAATGTCGGGGGGATCCAACGCGGGACCTTGTACCTCTTAGTGAAGACGATGAGATCCGTCTTATCCGCATTGCAAATCACCTGAGAGTCTGTTTCATTAAGGTGCTGAGAGTGGATGGGCATACTCCCGTAATAATTATACCTACGTTGTCCGCATAGGCAGTTATTTTGGGGGCACCTTAATGAGATCATCTACCACGAGATTCCATAGAAGTGGTTACAGAACTCCTCCTTGAGAGGTTCCTTTACCTGCACTTCAGATTGTAGTTGCCATACCCCAATATGACTGAACCTTCCTACAGCATAGGAGGCGCTTGACCCAGTTGGTGATGGTATGGTGAGTGTCCATCGATCTCAATATATCGATAATGGCGTTGGGGTTGATATTATTGAATGCGAAGGCTCCCATTGCGTATTCTTTGTGGTGTAGTGCATTCTCGACCCAGCTCACTAGCGAGTGTAGCGCAGTCTCTGCTGATTTGCCTTTATTGTATGCATGTTGATTTGTTGCTAACCCTTGTCCCACCTCATTCCTAATGTGTAGGTCCAGCAACTTCTCCATCGTTTTGAGTAGGAAGGACGTGAGACTGATAGGTCTGTAGTCCTTCGGGCTATTATGATCACATTTCCCAGCTTTTGGTAAGAATATTACCGTAGCTATTCTCCAGAGGGTTGGAATGGGACCAGTTCTTAGACAAGCTTTAAATATTTTGATACCACATCTATAGTGTTCTTCAGCATGGCCGGTATAATTCCATCGAGTCCTGAGCTTTTTATGCTCGAGAAGGATTTAATAGCCCAAATCAGTTTGTTTGACGTGACTATATCTGTGGGAATTTGATAGTCGTTGCCTGTAGTGAATTGGCGCTCTGTCTCGTTCGACAGCTCTGTGCAGCCTGGAAAGTGCGTAGACATCTGTGCTTGAAGTGTTTCTTCACTACTTTCTGTCCAGGACCCATTGTCAAGCTTTAGTTGACTTTGTATTGTTGGTGGTTTGGAGAGTAGTTTCCAGAGCCTGGCTGTTTTCGGTACCGATTCCAGGTCAGAGCAGAACTTCCTCCAGGAGTTCCTAATAGAGGCCTCGTAGCTCCTTAGAGCGAGCCTGTATTCATCATGTACGAGTTCCACATTAGTCTGTCCAGTGAGCCTGAAAAGATCCTTGATGTGGTTTCGTTGAATGGAGAGTTCGGTGTTCCGCCATGGCGGTCTTGAACTCTTTTTCGGGTTTGAGAGAGGGCATGTTTTTAGACTCCGTAATCTTAAAAAAAAAGAGTAGAAGGGTCTATTAGGTTTGTCAGAAGCGAAATGTGCGTAACAGGCAGAAGGAAGCTTTTCCGACCCTATAAAGTATATATATTCTTGATCAGCATCAACAGCCGAGACGATATATCAATGTCCGTCTGTCCCTCTGTCTGTCCGTATGAACACCTGGATCTTTTAAACTACAAGAGCTAGAGACACCAAATTTTTTAATGAAAGTCGGTCTATGATGTACGCAGATCAAGTTTATTTCAAATCGACGACACGCCCCCCACCGCCCCGCAATAAGCAAAAAACTAGACACACCTCGGAAAAAATTGATGTTTTCTGCGAATATCTTTGTAACTATAGCACTTAGGAACACCAATTCTGGTACGCAGGTTCCTAGAAACAACACAAATGCAGCGTCATTAAATGTTTTGGTCTGCCACGCCCCCTTTTCCCACAAGAACTAAAAAACTTTTCAAAATTTACATGCCGTTTTTAAAGCATTTGGTAATATAGTACGGTATTGTAGTTCAAAATTTGTTTAAACTACCCTGAAAGTTGCATAAAAATCAAACTATAAACAACTGAGCAATTAGGTAACAAAGTGTCACTTGAAGCGCATTGTCAATGCACGTGGTTGAAAGAATAGAGATAACTGTATGGTTATATACATTAGCCGCAGCCACGCACTTGTTTGTAAACACAAGACCTGCGGTTCGAACCCCGTCACAGACTCAGAAATTAAATTTTTTTTTTTTAATTTTATAATTTAGCACTATTATATCTTAATGAAAATAATCGGAGCCGTTTCACAAGAAGGGGTTGGTGCAATTAGTAGTGTTGCGGCGTGTTCTGCAACTTGCGTTTAAGTTCTCAGGTTTAATTCCCGACAGTGGAATTGATTAATATACTTTTTTAAATTTTAAACAAAAATGTAAATAAAGAATTTTAACTGGTGCAACAGGTCTGCGGTTCGAACCCGGCACAGACCCAGAAATTTAATTATTTTTTTATTTTTTAAATAACTACAGTAGAATCCGGTTATTACGACACTCAAGGGACCGACGATTTTACGTCGTTATACCCGGTAGACGCTTAAACCATACACAACCCCATATAAACTTGTATGAAAGGGCCAAATAAGGCATGGAATTTTCGTCGCAATGACCGGACAAACGCTTTAAACGGAGTCGTTATAACCGGATTCTACTGTACATTATTTTATATAAATGAAAATAATCAAATTTCTGCCAAATGAATGGTGTGGTTAACTAGTAGGGTGGCAGCATGATATGAGACTTGCGTCAGTAAGCGCGGGTTCGAATCCCATCAGTGACTGAATCAAATTTTTTTTTAAAGTATAATTTTAAAACTTAAATTTTAAATTACAACCGTATTCAAATATTAATTTCGAATACAAGGAGAGTACGGGGTCTTTTACAGTCGCCGCGCTCGACTGTAGCCTTTCTTACTTGTAAATGAAGATAGAACGCTCTGAAGAGGGCGTGTCAAAAACAGAAAAAACTAATACTGCTTGAGTATTTTATCTTTCATTTGCGACCTCTCGGGCCTATTTAGCTCTTATCGTCTTTGAGATCCTTTGGTTCATACAGACGAACGGTCGGACGGACGGCGTTACATTCATTTCAACGATTACAGCATATCCTTATATACTACAAGTAACGGTTATAATTAATATATGAGAGTAAAATAAAGTACCTATTTAGAAAATGTGGAAAAATAAAAGTTTAACAAATTTTTAACAGGTCATAAGGGACAATTTAATATTTAAAGTTTAGCATGGTTTTTGAACTCTTTTGCAACCTTAAAGTCGATCGAGCCTATTGTAAAAGAAACGATCTCTTAACTAACACAATACTTCAATCGACTCGGCTGTTGGTACTGATTAAGTCTATATATACTTTATGTGGTTGGAAACGGCATCTTCAGCATGTTAAACACATTTGGCTTATGCCAAACCCAATGGACTCTTGTACTCTTTTTGAGTATCTAAAACATTTATTTCCTATTAATTAAGAGTGTTTAAAAAAATCGAGCTTTAATATAAATTGATATGTTACAAGTGTCACAATATGAAGCACACAAAGGACTTCATAAAACTCATAGTGGATATTCGAACTGTATTCAATACACAACATACTAAATAAAAGATTTTGTGTAATTTTCCACAATATTTCTCAAAATACTTATTCACACACACGCAAAGACCCACGCACATGCATTTACTCACACACACACAAATGTCATTAAAACGGTTCATAACACCAAAGTTTGTTGACCTTGAGACGTAGCCAACATGAAGAATTGCAACTTAATTAGTTTAGCCAATTATTGATTCTTAGGTGTATTTTTAGAACAGAAAGAGATAGATACGACCTAAGTAGAAAGTCAAGGCAAAAGACAAAGGTGTTTTAACATAATTAAGTAATGCATTTGTATCTGCAGCTGAATGTCTATCTGTGGGATACGTGTGTGTCTAAAAAACTTTATTTTGCACTGACGCTCATGTAAATATTTCTCAAAAGTGTTTTGTTGTCGTCGTTGATATTGTTACAGCATATTTACATTAATATGTAAATTTTTAGCTCATGCTGCACAACAAAAACATAAACAATGCAAGGACAAAGCGCATTCAAGGTAGTATATCTAAGGATGAGGTAAAAGGGTTGCCTTTCATACAAAAATATCTCGCTTAATCGCACTTTATGTGGCATATTGTGGTTGCTCTTGTGTGGCAGCAAACCAAACAATGAAAGAACAAGAAAGAAAAGTACAGTCGAGCGCGCCCGACCGTATAGTACTCTCTGCATTTATTCAAAATTATAATGTTAAAATCGGTATTCGGTATCGTTATCGGTTAAAACACCATGCAAGTTTGAAAAGTTTTGTTTGTTTCCTACGGAAAAAGGGGGCGTGGCAGCCAAAAATTTTAAATGGCAATGCATTTATACTGTCTCTAGGAACATACCAAAATTGGTGTTCCTAAGTACCATAGTTACTGAGATATTCGCTTAAAACATCTATTTTTTCCGAGGTAAGTATAGTTTTTTGCTCATTGTAGGCAAATGGAGCGTGGCATCAAAAAAAAAAAAAGATTCTTGTGTTGACTGACTAAATATCGAATCGATAGAGACCAAATTTGAACTTGTAGCTGGTACCATCTCTGAAATCTATTTGTTCATACGGACAGACAGACGGACAGACAGACAGACGGACAGACAGACAGACGGACAGACAGACAGACAGACGGTCATGGCTATATTGACTCGGCTTGTGATGCTGATCAAGAATATATATACATACTTTATGGGGTCTGCGACGCCTCCTTCTGCCTGTTACATACTTTTGCACTAACCCAATGTACTCTTGCAGAGAGTATAAAAAGAGAGGGTAAAGGATCACGGCAATATGGCGATGGGGAACGTGCTGAGATTTGAGATAAGCAGAAGGTTTTTTAGATTAAACACATACGCAAAGGAATATAAGAAGGACACAGTCAGTAGCTGAAAAATTGCATTTCACATCCACATTTGGCAGATAAAACCCAAACAGAAAAGTGTTAAAATGTAGCGAAGAAAACGTTTTTTTGCCTTGTACACACGTAGAAATAAAATAGTTGAGAGTTTTAGTTCAATTTATTGTGCAAGTTCAATCGTTCGTTGATAAATACAGAACTGAATCAGTAATTAGGTTCTGTTAAACAAGTACGGGTAACTATAACCAACAGATCAGTAGATAATTTCGCGTCAAAGGTTTTAGTTTAGCCGGTCTGTCTTACTTAGCCAAAAAGTTTAATAATAATAATTATAATTGCCTCCATGCTTCTCTGTCCTGTGCGCGACTTTGCCAGTTGGTAACACCAAGTGTTGCTAGGAAAGCATCCTTCTAACGTGCGCGTGGTCTCCCTCTCTTCCGTTGTCCGCCAACTACCGCATCAAAAACAGAGCGAGCTGGAGTTGATTCCTTCATACGGGCAATGTGACCTAGCCAGTGAAGGCTCTGAATGTTCGCTCGTCGTTCCACCTAATGCGATAGATATCGCCATCGCAAATTGGTCCGAAGATCTTGCGTAGAATCTTCCTCTCGAAGACACCAAGAGCAGCTGGAGTGATGAGCGTCTTATAAAGTTTGACCTTCGTCATCCGAGAGAGCGCTCCAATATTAAACTGCCTACTGAGCCCGAAGTAACACCTGTTGGCAAGAGTGATTCTACGCTTGATCTCCAAGCTGACATCTTTTTAGCTGGTCACTGCAGTTCACAAGTAGACAAAGCCCTAGACAGACTCGAAGTTAAAGTCACCAGCAGGAAGGTAAGAGTTAAGACGCCGCGACTCTCTACTACTGCACACCTTAAACTTCGTTTTGCCCACGTTCACTGCCAGTCCAACTTTCGCCGATTTCTTCTCAATAGCTCCAAAAGCTGCAGTGACATCACGCTTGGTACGCCCAAAAATATTAATATCATCGGCGTAACCAAGGAGGTGGACACATTTGTTTCCCGGTATTGTGCCCATCCGATGCACTCCAGCTTTCCTTATTATGCTCTGCAGTAGCAGATTGAAAAGCAAACAAGATAGCGAGTCGCCCTGTCTGAGACCCCGCTTGGTAACGAAGGTTTCGGAATGGACAGAGCTGATGGTGTTGCTCAATGTCATTCTAAAAAGCCGTACTAGCTTTGCAGGTATACCAAGCTCGGACATGGTAGCATACAGGCGGTCTCGCCGTGGGCTATCGAAAGCGGATTTAAAATCGACAAACAGGTGGAAAGTGTCGATTTGGTTCTCATGCGCTTTCTCCCAGGACGAAAGCCGCATTGATACGGTCCGATCAATGCTTCAGCATATAACTTAAGCCTCTCACACATTACGCTCGTGAGAACCTTGTATGCGACGGAAAGAAGGCTAATGCCACGGTAATTGGTGCGCTGTGTGGCATCACCCTTCATCAGAATGGGACAGATAATACTGAGCTTCCAAGCAACGGGCATGCTTTCCGTTAGCTATACGCTGCTAATGAGCTGGTGCAAGGCCTCCAGCCTTAAACTATTCAGCCGGCAATCCATCAGCTCCTGCGGCTTTATTGTTTTTAAGTCGACCCCCGTATGGCTAGGGATGGGAACTTCAACGCCATCATCTCTAATTGGGGTTAGTGGATCAACTTCTTCAGGTTCATTTTCACTGTTTCCAGCCAAAAGACTTTCAAAGTGATCCCGCCACTCCTGCAGGCCAGCGATCCAGACTTATAACCATGGGTCATACGTTTGACTTTCCGGTAGAAGTCACGGGCATCATTCCTGTCCCTGCTGCTCTCCATCTTCTCACACTCAAGCCTTTCCATCTCCCGCTTCTTTCTCTTGAAAAGGCGCTTCTCATCTCGCCTCCGCGACCTATAAAATGTCCACCACCGCTCGAGTGGCTCCTGCGTGCAGTGTTCTTCTGTTAGCGGCGTCCTTTGCAACAGTCGCTTCTCGACACTCCTGGTCATACCATGGATTCCTCTTCGGTGGGTGCTAGAATCCAAGAGTTTCCACAACGCATATCCGCAGAATTTATAGGTGTTGGAGAGAGTTCTGCCAGTCGGCATGAGAGTCGAGTGGAGAGGGCATCCTTAAGTTGCTGTGACTGCAGCTTTCCGATGTCAAGCTTCGTCGAGGTGACGAAATCCAGTACTACAAACTATCATGTTGTGCGCAACAGCAAATCCTATTGGTCAAAGCCGGTTGGTCGAGATAGACTCATGAAGACTACGCCTCTCAACCGTTGCTCCAAAGATGCTCTCCCGTCCGATTTTGCCATTAAAATCTCCCAAGAGAATTTTAACGTCATATGACTGGCATCGGCTATACGCTCGGTCGATCTTTGATAGCATCGTTTTTTTCCTCTGTGAGACACGGTGCCGCAACCTGGCCCCTACGACGAAACCGCAACCAAACTCATGCCTATTATCATGATAGTTGTAGTATATGTCACAGCCTTTCTTCCTCATGCGACCCTGTCCAATCAATAGCATTTCCTGAAGAGCTGTGATTTCGGCCTTCAACTTATTGAGAGTACCTGTCAGTTGTTGCACCAGGTCTGTACAATCGTCGTCAACGTTGTTTGGGGTGGATATCAAGTCCTACGCCAAAACCTAATGTAAGGATTAGGATCCCGCCGCGCACTTTGGTTTATAACTCTGCGGTTGCTACGTTACAATCTAGGAGGATCCATATGGAGTTAGAGTGTTGACTTGAAAAGTGAAGGGACAAGGATCACACTGCCGCTTACCAAGTGGCTACCATATGACTCCATATTAAAAATTTGTCTTTAAAATGCATACATTTTTAAAATCGTATGCAAAAAAGACTCTATTTGACGAATAGTAAACAAAAGTACTCCAAATGCTGTATAACCTTCAAGATTGATATTATCGGTATTTTTGGCATTTTTATATTTTAGCTATGTTTTTTATACTCTCTGCAAGAGTATATTGGGTTTGTGCAAAAGTATGTAACAGGCAGAAGGAAGCGTGACAGACCTCATAAAGTATATATATTCTTGATCAGAATCACAAGCCGAGTCGTCTGTCCGTCTGTCTGTCCGTATGAACACACAGATTTCAGAGATGGTAAGAGCTACAAGCTCGAATTAAGTCTCTATCGATACGATATTTAGTCAGTCAATACAAGAATCTTTTTTTTTTATGCCACGCCCCATTCGCCCACAATGAGCAAAAAACTAGACATACTTCGAAAAAAAATAGATGTTTTAAGCGAATATCTCAGAAACTACGGCGCTTAGGAATACCAATTTTGGTACGCAGGTTCCTAGAGACAGCATAAATGCCATTTGAAATTTTTGGCTGCCACGCCCCCTTTTTCAGTAAGAAACAAAAAACTTTTCAAACTTGCATGCCATTTCAATGACATTTTTTTCTTATCGTACAGTATTGTTATTTAAAATTCGTTTGAAGTCTTCAAGTCTACCAAACTATCTTGAAAGTACTAGCCATTATAATCAGTAATAAATGCAGAGAGTACCTTACGGTCGGGCGCGCTCGACTGTACTTTTCTTTCTTGATTCCAGTTGAAGAAGTAAAAAAGCTTATTTTATATAAAATAAACTCGGTTTTTACTGTCATCTCTACGTAAAGCGGTTGAAAAACAGAAGAGGAAAAGAGGAATTTGTTTACATAATTTATTATAATTAATAAATACTGTTCAATGAACTTTTTTTAATATATAGGACATTTACAGCTATAGAATTGACCATTTTCTGGTTGCTGGTGTTTCGATATATCCTGCATAATCGCTAAATAAATTCTGGTTTTGCTATTCCTTGCTTTTTCCAGTATTTATTATTGATCTATGATACCAATTTTTTGTAGATTAATTATTAAATTTTATTACTTAATTTTGACTTTCTTCTACCTTAAAAATTAGCCACTTTTATGTGCTTCTAGCTTAACTACCGCTATTCAACTATAACATATTTACATTTCTCTAACTCTAATTTTTTCTTCTCTGAAACTTCTAACTTTTCTTTAAATCTTGCCCTCGAGATATGACTATTAATTCGCTTTTTCTTGTTCAATTGATACTGAATTGCTCGATGTTCTCTCTTTTCACACTCTCTTTCTCTCATTGTCTTAAAAATTCTTTATTCTACTCCTTTCCTTATTTGCTTGTCTCCGTTTGATTTCAGAATTAACTTTCTTTTCGTTTTATATATTTTAGCTTAATTTAGCTTCCAAGCATTTTAACATTTACATTTGAGCATGTCCTTTCCATCTGTAGGATAGGGTATTTGACCGACTGTTGAATATGCCCAGCGAATCCGACCAAAAGATGTCAGCTTAAATTTGTGTGAATTTTTAGAGCATTTGTCAATAGAGAAACTTTAGCATCGTCGTGCAACGCCATGCTTAGAGCAAGGCGGAGAGTGTGAAAATGTAAAAGGGGCAGAGGTGACGCTATTAACATTAACATATTAACATAATGTGACATTCTCCTTTTTTTTTCGAGATGTACAAATTTTAAAGGAGTTACATTGAAAATGGCAGCAACAAAAATAAAATTGTTTTTGTGTTCTCACCACAAATAATACTTGTCATATATTTGATTGCACTTGGTTTACAGTGTGGGCTTTGTATGGGCCAGCAACTTTGGAATTTATCAATTTATCCTCAAGGGAGGGCCTAATTAATGCAAAGCAATTAACTTAATTTATAAGCGAGCAAAAATGGAAACACGTATTCCATTCAGCCATTGACCTGAGCAATTAAGACACCACTTCAGGCTCCAATAGTTTAGAGGTGGCCAATTTCGTGTTGATATGCGATGATTAACACGTAGAAAATTAGTAAAGCTGTTATTATTTTTTTTTTCTTAACTAAATAACACTTTATAAAAATTATTTATTTATTATTTTAATTCATTTTAATTTTTATCTATTCTTAATTTAAATTAAATTTTATTAATTATACTAGCCTTATAAGCATATTTGTGCTTATACATTTGTTAATAATAATATAGTATTTACTGCTTTATGGGCCTTAATGAAATCGGAATTATTTTCATTCCAAACTCCACACACAGACCCATCTCTGAAATCATCTATTCAAATCTGAATACTTTCTTGTTGTCGTTCTTATTAGGCAATTTGAGTAAATCACTTTCGATTCAGCCTTTCTTCCTTGAAATAGTTCAATACGTCTATTTCCTCTCACTGGCCCCCTCCCCCTACTGCTTCAACACTACCTACACCCCCGCCTTTTCCAAACACTTAACGCATTGTTTGATTCTTTGGCGTTTGCTGCGAATTTAGGCCTTTGAGGGAGTGGCCAAAATTAATCTGCAGTATTGTTTGTATATTAATTAATTCGCCTGAAATATGTAAGCAGGCAATCGTGGGTGAATATTACAAATCTAATCTTGAATGTTCCGCAAAGTGAAAATTTGTAATACAAGATGCTAAGTGCAGCAGTCGATCGAGCCGGCTGTAAAAGGCCAGGCACTCCAAGTAGTGCCCATTTTTTTATACAAACGAATAACATGAAGATGATTCATATTTTAAAACAAGTAAGAATGCTATAGTCGCCTCGCGACTTTAGGATACCCGTTACTCATTTTTAATATGTAATTAAAAATGGGTAATGATAATAATATTAGTGCAATAGTTTAGAGGATGGCTAAGATAGCTTGGAAAACACAGGAGCGAACTTTTGACCGATTGTTCCTATGGGAGCTATACGATATAGTAGTCCGATTTGGATCAAACTTGGTCAGCTTATGTAGATATGTACATCCTATGTGAATTTGGTTCGGATAACGTAACTAACAAAAAACTTTTCTATACTAAAACATGCTATTTTTAACTGCTTTTACCTTTATATGAACATAGAACTCCCTAATGCCTAATGTATTTTTTTAAATTTTAATTTTAAATTTAAAACAAGTCTTACTTTTACGCGAATCATATGTATTTTTATACTTTCTGCAAGAGTATATTGGGTTTGTGCAAATGTATGTAACAGGCAGAAGGAGGCGTGGCAGACCCCATTAAGTATATATATTCTTGATCAGCATCACAAGCCGAGTCGATATAGCCATGTCCGTCTGTCTGTCTGTCTGTCTGTCCGTCTGTCTGTCCGTATGAACACACTGATTTCAGAGATGGTAAGCGCTACAAGTTCGAATTTGGTCTCAATCGACTCGATATTTAGTCAGTCAATACAAGAATCTTTTTTTTTTCCGATGCCACGCCCTATTCGCCCACAATGGGTAAAAAACCCGTCACACCTCGGAAAAAATCTATGTTTTCGGCGAATATCTCAGTAACTATGTCACTTAGGAATACCAATTTTGGTACACGTGTTCCTAGAGACCGCATTAATGCAATGACATCAAAAGTTTTGGATTGCCACGGCCCCTTTTTCCGCAAGAAATAAAAGAAAATTTCAAACTTGCATGCCGTTTTTAAAGCATTTATTCTTATCGTACAGTGTTGTTATTTATGATTCGTTTGAAGACGTATCATGTCAAACTCTCCTGAAAGTTTCATAAGAATCCGACCGTAAACAAGAAAGAAATGAAGCAACAAAGATTTTATTAGAGAGCAATGAGTGCGAGAGACAGCGCTAGTCGGGCCGACCAATAGTATTCATACACACATATGTATGTGCATTCATTTAACGTCAAACGAATTTGTATGTACATACAGACAAACACATGTATATTCGATTATGCCTAGTTTTTTTTTTTGAACCTGCGTGCCAAAATTGGTATTCCTAAGTTCCATATGTACTGAGATATTTGCTTCAAACGTCTATTTTTTCTGAGGTATGTCTAGTTTTTTGCTCATTGTGGGCGAATGGGCCGTGGCATCGAAAAAAAAAGATTCTTGTATTGACTGACTAAATATCGACTGACTGACTATATATATATTGAGACCAAATTCGAACTTGTAGCTCTTACCATCTCTGAAATCTGTGTGTTCATACGGACAGACAGACGGTCAGACGGACAGACGTACATGGCTTTATCGACTCGGCTTGTGATGCTGATCAAGAATATATATACTTTATGGGGTCTGCCACGCCTCCTTCTGCCTGTTACATACATTTGCACAAACCAAATATACTCTAACAGAAAGTATAAAAATACATATGATTCGCGTAAAAGTAAGACTTGTTTTAAAATTAAGGCGAAATTAAAAAAAAAACATTAGGCAAAATAATCCATTCGGACCTGCAGGATACCTAAAATATTTGTGTACAATCTGTGTGGGTTTGGTTGGGATCGCTCAACTAATACTGCATGACTCCATACAAATCTTATCCAGGTATTACAATAGATAGTACTTGTATTAGAACACGTTAAAACAAAAAAAAAAAAAAAAAAAACAATATACAATCAAGCATAAGTCTGTTTCGGTGTATGCACATATAAATTCGTTTGTCATTATATATATGCACATATGTGTGCGAGCATACCGTTAGTCGGCACGACAGCGCTGCCGCCATACATGCAGAGAAAACGTTTGAGCATCTGCTGTTGTGTTTCTGTCTCGCTTCCGCACATGGATTGGCATGTTACGTATTTTCCATCTTGATTGTATTAGATTTTTCATGCAACTTTCAGGAACGGGTTATATAATTTGTCTATAGGCGAATTTCAAAAAACAATAATATGCCCTAAAAACGGCATGCAAGTTTAAAAAGTTTTTTAGTTCTTATGGGAAAGGAGAGCAACAGCCCAAAATTTTTAATAACATTGCATTTATGCGGTCTCTAGTAACCTGTGTAGTAAAATTTATATTCCTAAGTGCCATAGTTACTGAGATATTCGTCCTAAAATCGATTTTATCCAAGGTTTGTCTGGGTTTTTGCTCATTGATCTTCTAAATTTGGTGGCTATAGCTCCTGTGGATTATAAGATCCAGGTGCTCATACGGACAGACCGACAGACAGACAGACGAGCATAATAATAACAGCTCTACTCTTCCTTAGAGTGCGGGGTCTAACAACAATAAATAAAACTCAAGGAATGCCTAAAAGCTGCGGCACCTTTCAACAAACTCTTAGCTGATAAGGTATAAGACCATTGACTGCGAGATTCAATTTTTAAAAGAACAAATAAAGTAGCAAGTTCTTGAACACTAATTCATAGTAAAAACTATATAGAGGCTTGAAAACTTTTTTTTGTAAATCATGTTATTTTAATAAAAATAAGGTCTACAAATTTTAAAACACTGCTTTTTTTCTTGAGATAATTATAGAGTTTGGTTAATATTATATTTCTAAGGGTACTCATTAAATGCCGAATATTTCGTGTACGTTATATAATCACCAGCTAAGATTAATTCCAATTCATTTTTCCAATCTAAAAACCAATCACAATAAAAAAGTCATAAGTGTCCTTAAGTTCTTGCCCCTTTAAAGTCGTCATCAATCTCCTTTCCAAATTGACAATATTCCAATATTATGAATCCTATTATAGATAACATTGAGCATAAATTCAGGTAGAAAATCAGGTAGAGTATGATAAATTAGAAGTGAAAATGTTTTCCAAAACACGCAGAAAGACAACTTTTCACTTTATAGCCTGTGAATGTGCGGATTTCTTTATCTGTAACAGAGGTGTACATGTTTGTGAGTGTGTGTGTGAGCTTATGGGGGCAGTCAGATACAATAAATTCTCACAATTGATTTTGTGGTCGATCCCCTGCAGATACGCCCTTTTAGCCCCTCCAAAATGGTCTACCATTGATAAAGTTTTGCCGCATTTGAATGATTCGATGTGCAAAATTGTATACTTATTTATTTTGATTCAACACTCAAATGTTTTATTCATGCAAACGACGAACGAGCCACTACTGTAAATGCCATTAACATATTTACACATTAAAATGATTTTAAAACTCTTGAAAACAATACAAACAAGTAAGAAAGACTACAGTCGAGCGCGCCGACTGTAAAAGACCCCGTGCTCTCCTTGTATTCGAAATTAATATTTGAATACGACTGTAATTTAAAATTTAAGTTTTTAAATTAAATTGAAAAAAAAAATTTGAATCAGTCACTGATGGGATTCGAACCCGCGCTTACTGACGCAAGTTCCATATCATGCTGCACCCCTACTAGTTACACAACACCATTCATTTGGCAGAAATTTTATTATTTTCATTTACATATAATAATGTAGTTATTTAAAAAATAAAAAAATAACTAAATTTCTGGGTCTGTGCCGGGTTCGAACCGCAGACCATTGGCTGTTGCACCAGTTAAAATTCTTTATTTACATTTTAAATTTAATTTTAAATTTAAATTTAAAAAAGTAAATTCCACTGTCGGGAATTGAACCTGCGGTTCCGATTATTTTCATTAAGATATAATAGTGCTAAATAATAATAAAAAAAAAAAAAAAAAAAAAAAAAAAAATTTAATTTTTGAGTCCGTGCCGGGCTTCGAACCGCAGATCCTGTGTTTACAAAGAAGTGCGTTGCCCACCCGGACCACGCTCTCTTTGCGAACTATTGCGGCTAATGTATATATACACATACAGTTATCTCTTTTCTTTTAACCACGTGCATTCACAACGCGCTTCATGGGCTACTTTGTTGTTTAATTGCTCAGTTGTTTATAGTTGGATTTTTATGCAACTTTCAGGGTAGTTTAATATGATTTGTCTTTAAACTAATTTTGAATTACAATACTGTACTATATTAGCAAATGCTTTAAAAACGACATGAAAGTTTTGAAAAGTTTTTTAGTTCGTGTGGGAAAAGGGGCGTGGCAGACCAAAATTTTTAATGACGTTGCATTTGTGCTGTTTGTAGGAACGTGCGTACCAGAATTGGTGTTCCTAAGTGCCATAGTTACTGAGATATTCGCCGAAAACATAGATTTTTTCCGAGGTGTGTCTAGTTTTTTGCTTATTGCGGGGGCGGTGGGGGGCGTGGCGCAGATTTGAAATAAACTTGATCTGCTCGAGAAAGTTACGGAATTTTTATTACAAATTTGGTGTCTCTAGCTCTTATAGTCTCTGAGATCCAGGTGTTCATACGGACGGACGGACAGACGGACAGACGGACAGACGGACAGACGGACATTGCTATATCGACTCGGCTGTTGATGCTGATCAAGAATATATATACTTTATGGGGTCGGAAAAGCTTCCTTCTGCCTGTTACGCACATTTGGCTTCTGACAAACCTAATAGACCCCTATACTCTTTTTTAAAGAGTACGGGGTCTAAAAATTCGAACATCTACGTGGAATTTTGGTTATGAATGTTGTTTTTTATACTCCTAATTCTTTGAATTTAAACAATTGAAATACTCGCAGAAACGAAGGCGAATGCTACGTTGAAGTCATTTATTAGCTATTTAACTATATTTTAATTTAACAACATTTTGCAAACAATTATTTCCGTTAATACGGGTGTTGTTGTTTTTAGTTTTTGGTTTTTTTTTTATTTATTTGTTTACTTTGAAAACTTGTGTACTTGTTTTAGAAATGAACGTAGATTATACAGGGTGATTTCTAAAAAAGCTGCTTAGTCTGCCGCAATTGAGCGATAAGCAGCGCATTAGCAAAGAAAATTTATATCCCGATTTTTATACTCTCTGCAATAGTATATTGGGTTTGTGCAAATGTATGTAACAGGCAGAAGGATGCGTGGCAGACCCCATAAAGTATATATATTCTTGTGCCACAGCGTCAGCGTCACAAAGCGAGTCGATATAGCCATGTCCGTCTGATTTCAGAGATGGTAAGAGCTACAAGTTCGAATTTTGGCTCTATCGACTCGATATTTAGTCAGTCAATACGAGAATCTTTCTAAAGACAGCATAAATGAATTCTCATTTAAAATTTTGGCCGCCGCCCCTCTTTCCGTAAGAAATAAAAAACTTTTCAAACTTGCATGCTGTTTTAAAGGCATTTGTTCTTATCGAACAGTATTGTTATTTAAAATTTGTTTGAAGACTAATTGTATAAAACTATCCTGAAAGTTTCATACAAACGCTTAACACTTGGTTTGTTGTTTCTGTCGTAAACTTTCATCGGGGAAAATAGTCGCGGGAATTCTCAGTTATTCCAGGCTCAATGCCAAAGCAATTATATAATGGATTTTCAGACAGTCAAAA
The DNA here is from genome assembly GCA_035047505.1 of Drosophila parthenogenetica. Classification (NCBI taxonomy): domain Eukaryota; kingdom Metazoa; phylum Arthropoda; class Insecta; order Diptera; family Drosophilidae; genus Drosophila; species Drosophila parthenogenetica. The sequence goes on along the minus strand of JAWNPM010000080.1, from coordinate 15,800,826 downwards.
AAGTAACTCATGGTCAACAAACACACACACAGGTACAAAAACAAAACAGATACAACATGTCAAGCAAAGTCAGCAACAATTAACTTTAAAGGCTTTGACATAAATCCTGGCACAACAGTGACCAAAATTGTACGCAAGAAACTTGAGAAAAAAGGCTGGAAAAACAACAAAACTTAATGAAAAATGAATGAGCTACACAATAGAAGAAGAATGAGTGTGTAGATTATCCTAACTGAAATATACTCTGTAATTCAATTTAATTTAAAAGCTTCAGTCGAGTGAGCTGACTGTTAAGCACACCAATTTTTGACCGATTTCGCTTGCTACAATTCTCCGATTTAGATTAAATTTGGTCAGACTTTCAAACCAAATTTTAGATCGCTTTAACGTATGTACTATTGATGCTGATCACGAATATATATATATATATATATATATATATATATATATATATTAACTTAACCCCTGCATCCTTTTTGCGTACAGGATTTTTGAACCATAAATTTAATTCATTTTGAGATCTGTTATTGTCTTTAACAAAAATATCCAACAAGGCAAATTTTTCATATTCAATACAAAACATAGCCATTCTATTATTATTGAAAATCTGGGTCTTTTTATACCCTTGCAGATGGTATATTGTTTTTGTCATGATGTTGGTAATGCATTGAAGGAGGCGTTTCCGACCCCATAAAGTATATATATTCTTGATCAGCATCAAGACCCGAGTCGATATAGCCATGTCCGGCTGTCCGCCTGTTTCAATGCGAACTAGTCTCTCAGTTTTAAGGCTATCATGATGAAACTTGGTAGACATGTATATTCTCTCTGCATGTTAAAATCGGCCAGATCGGATCACTATATCATATAGCTCCCATAGGAACAATTGGTTAAAAAAAAATTTTTTTTTTTTGAGCTAGCTCCACCAAACTCAGCCTATACTCATTTAGTACTAAATCCCACGTGCAAAACAAATTTCATCCAAATCGGACCACTACATCATATAGCTGTTATAGGAACAATCGGTTAAAAATGCTGAAAATGCTGAGTATGAAAATTGTCAGTGTCTCTTAAAAGATTTAAACCAAAATTTTCGATGTCAATTGACCGATTTCATAAAAATTCACGCAATATCCATTTGTTTCATTCCCAATGTGTTGACCAAATTTCATTTAAATCAGACTACTATATCATATAGCTGCCATAGGAACAATCGGTTGAAATACATAGTATGAAAATGTTCTATATCTGTGAATCGATTTTAACCAATTTCACAAAATGTGCATTAATTGTCATTTCCTATATGCTCATAAAAATTTCATTCAAATCGGACTACTATATCATATAGCTACTATTGGAACAATTACTGATAAAAACAAATTAACGCAATGTGCGTGTCTGCAACGGTATTTAATCTTCGGCTAGCCAAAGATAACCTTTTTTTTCTTGTTGTAGATATTTTTGAGTACAGGATATGCCGAAGAACAGCTGCTTTAGTGCGCAGCGGAACATGGAACGTACTTGACATTGCCGACAAGAACATATACATATTTATTTAATCACACACACAAGCAAACAAATACAGTTTGAGGTAAGGCTAAAGGCCAAATGCCAAACAGCCAAAAGTTCTTTCTCAGTGGAATTTTATATAGCCATATATATATATATATATATATATATACATAAATATATAATATATAATATTGCTTGCTGATAAAACATTGAATGCCAAAGCACCCGAGGGGATTACAATTAAAAAAGCACGCACACACATACACACAATTATTTACATATAGCTTACAGATATAAACACACTTACATCTTTTTTATGGGCGGAGAAAGTTGAAACAGCGGAAATCATTTTGCGCTTTATGTTCATTTGTATTTTTGCACCTTGCATGACAGATAAAAGCCAAAGAGAGTCAGCTGTTTGCCACTTGGCACACACACACATATATATATATATATATATATATACACACACACACACATACACGTACATATCACGAATCACTTGTGCCCCTAGTAGGTGCTCCCACTTGAGCCTTGCCTTCAAATAGCTTGGCACAGTAAAAGCTCCGTTTAGCGAACATTTCCAATGTTTTTTTATGCCTTTGTAGAATTTTTTTCTTTTTTGCGTTTTGTTTTCATTTTTGTTGTTGGTTTGCCTGGCAGTGTCGACTTTGGCAGCAAAGTTCAACAGTTTGTTGCCAGCTTTGTTGCCTCAGAATGTTGCCAGACCTAATGTTCCCAACAGAGGAGAACCATCGACTTCCGACCAGTCGCTGCCCCTGCCCGTGCTACCACCACTTTTCGGTGCTCTGAATGCTTGGCACCTACACTCTCTGACCCCAGATAAGTCGTTAGCGTGTGCTGTATTCGGCTCTCGCAATCAAGCGCTCTTTCTCTCTCTCGCTCTCTTACTTGTGTTTTCGTCCAAGGTGTGTTGAGTTTTTGCGCTTTGATAAAACCATTGGCCAAGCAGAATTTGAAGCAGTCTGCAAAGGATTCTAGACGTTAACGGTTCTTCTTGTTATCAAAATCAAATCTTAAGTCAAAATTCGTTGCGTGCGTTTTAAAAGTTTTCGATTATTTCAAAGTGTTAATTATTTATTTAACAATTTTCTGCAGTTGTAAAAGTAAATATTTCAATTTTTGTTGACTACATAATTAATATTTTTATAATTTTTAGATGTGTGTGAATAAACAAATTATTTAAAAATTACAGTTTTGAAAGCGATTCTGAGAAACTTTTAAATTTATAACTGAAAACAAATTTTTCTGTAAATTTCCTGCAAATTTTGTGTAATTTACTTTTCAAATCTTAAACATTTAATTATACCTCAATTATACCTTTGAATAATTGTTTAGGGTTTAGCCATTATCTGCATTTTTCGTAGTTGTTTGTCATATTTTTGGCCTTCGGTAATTGAAAATACAATAAAAGCAATTATTTATGCAGCACATAACATAATTTATGTTGCTGTTTGCCAAAAATTTCCAATTGCACTTCAAGGTTGCTCGATTCTGGCAGCTGTCATAACCTGCAATACTGTAGCCTGCTGCACCAGATCAATTGTAAGTGCTCCCAGAGCTCCTAAAGCTCCAATAGAACTTTTCTATAAGTCAAATTGAATGCAAAATGTGGCTGCGTCAATGGTCAGCACATCCAAATAGCTAGGCCCACATCTTCTTTTGAGAACAATACAATTTGACAGACATAAAGAGCTCGGAACAAAAAAAAAAACAGGTAAAGAGGAAAGAAATCAATAAAAAATAAAGGGTAGCACAAGAAGTTGGATTGAAAATGCTTGAACTTCAATTAAAAAGGGTCAAAAAACGTAATTTATGTTAATATTACGTATACGCAGTAGGAGCCGCTTTCGCCAGTCATTTAATAACAATCTTGACTAAATATGCTCTACCAATAACAAAGACAACATCGGCCTTGTATATGCATTTGTTGCTATTTTTGTTGCTCGCCCTTTTCCAAAATTTAACACAATATGCCCTTAGAGCTGTCGAAATGTCTAACTCAGTTTGTGCACTGTCAGTCTTATTATCTCTCTGTTTGTCTATCCGTCGTTATGTTTCTCAACATCTGATGTCGTCTTTGTCGAGTTTATTTATGTTCATTCATAAATTTTCTGCCCACCCCGAACACACTGTGTCCAAAGTTAATTTCCATATTCCTCCTATGCGTATGCAACACACATCACACACAGTAAACTTCGTACATTATTTGGTCTGTCAAATATTTAAATTCGGCGATTCATAATTTTGTGCCATTTACCAGATTTTTATATACCACTTAAAACGTATTTGCTTTAATTTAAATTACAGATAAAGTCAAGACCTTGTAAATAATTATTTAACAAATTTAACATTCCTTCTCTTGAAGCAGCGGAGATTTAAGTAACCATATATGAACTTTCAACATATATATACTGTAAGCTACTTTTTTTTGGCTTATTTTATAGATTTCCCCTTATTTTATATATATTTATGAGATTTCTTATAAATTATGGAAATAGACTCAAAAATTTCATATGACTTATTTCTAAAATTATTTAAGAACAAGTAAAAAAGGCTACAGTTGAGCGCGCCGACTGTAAAAGACCCCGTACTCTCCTTGTATTCGAAATTAATATTTGAATACGGCTGTAATTTAAAATTTAAGTTATAAAATTAAATGTAAAAAAAAATTGGAATCAGTCACTGATGGGATTCGAACCCGCGCTTACTGACGCAAGTTCCATACCATGCTGCAACCCTACTAGTTACACCACACCATTCATTTGGCAGAAATTAGACTATTTTCATTTATATATAACAATGTAGTTATTTAAAAAATAAAAAAATAATTAAATTTCTGGGTCTGTTCCGTGTTCGAACCGCAGACCATTGGTTGTTGCACCAGTTAAAATTCTTTATTTACATTTTTGTTTGAAATTTAAAAAAGTATATTAATAAACTCCACTGTCGGGAATTGAACCTCCGAACTTATACGCAAGATGCATAACACGCCTCAGTCGCACCACGCCCCACATTACACAGAGATCCGATTATTTTCATTTACATATAACAATGTTATTATATAAGAAGCCCTAAAAAAACAAAAAAATTTAATTTCTGAGTCTGTGCCGGTTTCGAACCGCAGACCATTGGTTTAGAAACAAACGACTAACCACAACCCATCCTTGTTGCACCAGTTAATATTGTATATTTACATTTTTTTTTTTTTTATTTAAAAAAGTATAATAGAAGATTTCAATGTCGGGAATTGAACCTGCGAACTTACACTCAACTTGCAGAATACGCTGCAACACTACTAATTGCACCACCACCTCCTTGTGAGACGGCTTCGATTATTTTCATTAAGATAAAATAGTGCTAAATTAAAAAAAAAAAAACAGCTTTAATTTCTGAGTCTGTGCCGGGGTTTGAACCGCAGGTCTGTGTTTACAAACAAGTGCGTGGACCACGCTCTCATCGCAAAGTACTGCGGCTAATGTATATATAAGCATAGTGTTATTCCTTTTCTTTCAACCACGTGCATTCACAACGCGATTTAATTGATAATTTGTTACCTAATTGCTCAGTTGTTTATAGTTGGATTTTTATGCAACTTTCAGGGTAGTTTAATATGATTTGGCGTGGCAGACCAAAATTTTTAATGACGTTGCATTTCTGCTGTTTCTAGGTACCTGCGTACAAGAATTGGTGTTCCTAAGTGGTATAGTTACGGAGGTATTTGCCGAAAACATCAATTTTTTGCGAGGTGTGTCTAGTTTTTTGCTTATTGCGGGGCGGTGGGGGGCGTGGCGCAGATTTGAAATAAACTTGATCTGCCCGCGAAAGTTACTGAATTTTTATTACAAATTTGGTGGTTCTACCTCTTGTAGTTTAAAAGATCCAGGTGTTCATACAGACGGACGGACTGACGGACATTGCTAAATCGACTCGACTGTTGATGCTGATCAAGAATATATATACTTTATGGGGTCGGAAAAGCTTCCTTCTGCCTGTTACGCACATTTGGCTTCTGACAAACCTAATAGACCCCTATACTCTTTTTAAGAGTACGGGGTCTAAAAAATAAATTTTAATTTGATACAACATAACAAAAAATCTTTTTTAATTTAACTTAACATCATGAAATATAGTTCCGTAATCTGTTTTAAATAATTCAAATAATTAAATAATTTGAATTGGAAATGTGTAGGGAATGTAGCTAGCCGAAGACACTTGCAGTTATTCAAAGAAAACGTAAAAATTTAATGTAGATATGAGATCAATAATAATGCATATATATTTTAGATATTATGCAAAATACTTTATTGTTAATAACTTATCCCCTTAATTACTAATAATTAGCAGCCTTATACCTCTTAGACACTGATTTCAGTGCAATATATAAAGGATATAGTTATATATCAAAACAACATTACACAGTGTTTTTAATCGCTGTCATTAAATTGTCTAAATTAATAATTAAACAGTTCATCTGTCAAGCAGCTTGTGAATTACAAGTAAAATGCCTCATACGTTAATTGTTGTCAGTTGTAGTTTTGTCACATCGTTGCTACACTTGAATAAATTGCATGTGGCCTACAGAATCAACTTGGCCTAAAGAAACAACAACGTTCTAACATTTCAATTCAGTTCTCTTATTATTTGCACTGGCAAATTGCAGGGAAAGAAAGTCAGCGTCGAGGAGCTTATTTCATATGCTTTTCTTCTGCTTTTCTTTTGTTGCCTTCCTTTCGAATTTCGTACAGTTTTCGCCTGCTCTTGCCACAAATGAAATAATTAAAATAACACACAAGAAAAATACAAGTACCGTGATTTTCTTGCTGTTGGTGCGTATGTTTTTTTAATTTAAGAAAAGCAACGGCTCACAATGTTATCAAAATAAATATGGCGAAATTGGATTAAATGACTGAACGACGCCAGGAAGTCGATGTGTCTTATTTGCTTAAAGGTTATGGCTTTTACGACGTCCTTTTGATTCCATTTCGTCTTCTGCTCCTCCTCCAGATAGAAAGTGTTATTCAAAATAACAATCTGTTGATGTTATTCGCTATATAGGCCCATGAGTTATACGTATACTTAATAAAACAGTCAAAACATAATTTTGATTTACGCGAGCAAATTTTTGTAACGATTCAAATTGGATTTCTTCAATTAAACTAAAACAAGAGCAAGATCTAATTGGAGTTGGAGCGACCCGACTGTGAAAGACCCTAATAAATGATTTTAAACAAATTACGACTTTACGAACGATTTGGCCAATGGAAGCTATAGAGTCGTTTAACTTCGTTTGATTTATTCTTTAAACACACTTTCACTTTTTCCTACTGGGTCCAAAGTGCTATTCGTTAATTATATCAGATAGTAAAGCTGAAAAATCAAAATATGATTAATGACTCAGACTTAATTAAGTCATTAAAATAAGTGAATTTCGAATGACAGAGCAATTTGTTAATCAAGCGAGTCAAGCGAGCCGTCTGTAATAGACCCCGTACTCCCAGTAGTGCCCAGTTTTATACTCTCTGCAAGAGTATATTGGGTTTGTGCAAATGTATATAACAGGCAGAAGGAGGCGTATATATAATATATATTAAGTATATATATTCTTGATCAGCATCACAAGCCGAGTCGATATAGCCATGTCCGTCTGTCCGTCCGTCTGTCTGTCTGTCTGTCTGTCTGTCTGTCTGTCTGTCCGTATGAACAAACAGATTTCAGAGATGGTAAGAGCTACAAGTTCGAATTTGGTCTCAATCGACTCGATATTAAGTCAGTCAATACAAGAATCTTTTTTTTTTTCGGTGCCACGCCCCATTCGCCCACAATGAGCAAAAAACAAGTAAGAAAGACTACAGTCGAGCGCGCCGACTGTAAAAGACCCCGTACTCTCCTTGTATTCGAAATTAATATTTGAATACGACTGTAATTTAAAATTTAAGTTTTTAAATTAAATTGAAAAAAAAAATTTGAATCAGTCACTGATGGGATTCGAACCCGCGCTTACTGACGCAAGTTCCATATCATGCTGCACCCCTACTAGTTACACAACACCATTCATTTGGCAGAAATTTTATTATTTTCATTTACATATAATAATGTAGTTATTTAAAAAATAAAAAAATAACTAAATTTCTGGGTCTGTGCCGGGTTCGAACCGCAGACCATTGGCTGTTGCACCAGTTAAAATTCTTTATTTACATTTTAAATTTAATTTTAAATTTAAATTTAAAAAAGTAAATTCCACTGTCGGGAATTGAACCTGCGGTTCCGATTATTTTCATTAAGATATAATAGTGCTAAATAATAATAAAAAAAAAAAAAAAAAAAAATTTAATTTTTGAGTCCGTGCCGGGCTTCGAACCGCAGATCCTGTGTTTACAAAGAAGTGCGTTGCCCACCCGGACCACGCTCTCTTTGCAAACTATTGCGGCTAATGTATATATACACATACAGTTATCTCTTTTCTTTTAACCACGTGCATTCACAACGCGCTTCATGGGCTACTTTGTTGTTTAATTGCTCAGTTGTTTATAGTTGGATTTTTATGCAACTTTCAGGGTAGTTTAATATGATTTGTCTTTAAACTAATTTTGAATTACAATACTGTACTATATTAGCAAATGCTTTAAAAACGACATGAAAGTTTTGAAAAGTTTTTTAGTTCGTGTGGGAAAAGGGGCGTGGCAGACCAAAATTTTTAATGACGTTGCATTTGTGCTGTTTGTAGGAACGTGCGTACCAGAATTGGTGTTCCTAAGTGCCATAGTTACTGAGATATTCGCCGAAAACATAGATTTTTTCCGAGGTGTGTCTAGTTTTTTGCTTATTGCGGGGGCGGTGGGGGGCGTGGCGCAGATTTGAAATAAACTTGATCTGCTCGAGAAAGTTACGGAATTTTTATTACAAATTTGGTGTCTCTAGCTCTTATAGTCTCTGAGATCCAGGTGTTCATACGGACGGACGGACAGACGGACAGACGGACAGACGGACAGACGGACATTGCTATATCGACTCGGCTGTTGATGCTGATCAAGAATATATATACTTTATGGGATCGGAAAAGCTTCCTTCTGCCTGTTACGCACATTTGGCTTCTGACAAACCTAATAGACCCCTATACTCTTTTTTAAAGAGTACGGGGTCTAACTAGACATACCTCGGAAAAAATCTATGTTTTCGGCGAATATCTCAGTAACTATGGCACTTAGGAATACCAATTTTGGTACACACGTTCCTAGAGACAGCATAAATGCATTGCCATTTACAATTTTGGACTGCCACGCCCCCTTTTTCCGTAAGAAATAAAAAACTTTTCAAACTTGCATGCCGCTTTAAAGGCAATTGTATGTTCGATTATGCTTAGTTTTTATTGTTTTAACGTGTTCTAATACAAGAACTATCTAATGTTATATCCGGATACCGATTTTAACATTATAATTGGGAATAAAAGCAGAGAGTATTATACGGTCGGGCGTGTTCGACTGTACTTATCTTGCTTGTTTTTTTTGTTCGGGCGTGTTCGACTGTACTTTTCTTACTTGTTTCATACAAACAAATAACATAAGGAAGAAAACATATATCTTTGCAAAGCATATATCCTTGTTTTAAAAATATGTTTCGCGTAAAAGTAAGACTTGTATTAAAATTCGAAATTAATAATTGAATACGACTGTATTTAATTTAAATTTAAATATTAAGATAATATTTAAAAAAAATTTTAAACAAAATAATTCACTGACAGGATTCGGACATGCGAGCTCAACATATACGCCAAACCGCAACTCTACCAGTTGCACCAAGCCCAACTTTTTCGAAACTTGACTAGTTGATCTGCTTGACATAAAAACGGACTTTCAGTCTAAATTTGGTGTTTCTAGGTCTGGTATTAAAGTTTAAAAGATCCAGGTGTCCATACGGACAGATGGATAGATAGACTGTACTCTTTTTAGATTACGGTCCAAACGTCCAAAATGCAATGATCTAATTTACCAAGTTATTTATAGCTTAAAACTGTAACATAATAAGCCACTGTTGCCACTAACAAGCCCATTAAATTAACCAAAATTGTGACTTCAATTGGTCCTCATTGCAGCCACTGTAATTGTCATAAGGCAAACTGTGTAATGCTCTTCAATAGCCCGACACTTGAAAACGTTAATACAAGGTATGACGCCCACATGCACGAGTATACTCACACACACACACAACGGCAAATAAACCCTCAGGAATTTTCCAAAATTATCTTTACAATGTCAAAAACATGTGCAGAAAGGGAGGGTGGTGTAAAATGAAGAGTGTACGTGCAATTAAGGAACTTTCACGCCTAACAATAATAATAATTATTATTTCATGTTGGTCAAGAAGTTGAGGGCCAAAGTGTTGCCGTTTGCCGCAGGCAGCGTTACATACTTACAAAACAAATATTTGAAGAACAGCAAAAACAACGCAGGCAATCAGCATAATTATCTTCTTGTTTTTCATTTCGACACATACCCAAGATAAATCCCAGAAAAAGAAAACTTTTTGATGGTTCAGGAAATGGTTATGAAAAAAATTTACTATCAAATATTTTAAATGATTTTAAATAACGTACATTAAATAAATTATAAACTATAAAAATTAAACAATTTTTTTTACAGATTAATTGACAAATCTCCCATACCCTTCCACTAGTGAAGCAGACACAACTGTCTAATCATACATCTATTGTTGGTCGACATAGACATCCAGCTGTTTAATTATGTTGGCCTAGCCATTATTATTTTTTGTTATTAATTCTTGATTATTATTTATACAAAGCGCATAAAAAACTGAACTCTATGTAAATATTTACAACATTTGTGCCTGTCTCAGTTTTATGAGAGGATTTATTAGTGGGTCAATTTATCAAGCTTCTGGCTTCGAAAAAACGAAGATTTGGGTATATTATGGTGTTGACTAATAGAGGATATGAATTGTGTTGTGCTGGATGAAGCCATAAAATGGCATTAGCAACAGGCGTCGACAGATTTAATGAGCCAGTTTTACTTCTTCTTTGAATTGCCAGCGACGAGTAAATAATATTAAAAATTCCTTACGTATCTTTTTTGTTCAACATTTTTATACTCTCTGCAAGAGAATATTGGGTTTGTGCAAATGTATGTAACAGGCTGAAGGATGCGTGGCAGACCCCATAAAGTATATATATTCTTGATCAGCATCACAAGTCGATATAGCCATGTCCGTTTGTCCGTCTGCTCGTCTGACCGTCTGTCCGTCCGTATGAACACACAGATTTCAGAGATGGTAAGAGCTACAAGTTCGAGTTTGGTCTCAATCGACTCGATATTTAGTCAGTCAATACAAGAATCTTTTTTTTTCGATGCCACGCCCCATTCGCCCACAATGAGTAAAAAACCCGTCACACCTCGGAAAAAATCTATGTTTTCGGCGAATGTCGCAGTAACTATGGCACCTAGGAATACCAATTTTGGTACACGTGTTCCTAAAGACCGCATAAATGCAATGACATCAAACGTTTTGGGCTGCCACGCCCCCTTTTTCCGCAAGAAATAAATGAAAATTTCAAACTTGCATGCCGTTTTTTATGCATTTATTCCTATCGTACAGTGTTGTTATTTATGATTTGTTTGAAGACGTATCATGTCAAACTCTCCAGAAAGTTTCATGAGAATCCGACCATAAACAAGAAAGAAATGAAGCAACAAAGATTTTATTCGAGAGCAATGAGTGCGAGAGAGATAGCGCTAGTCATGCCGACCAATAGTATTCATACACACATATGTATGTGCATACATTTAACGTTAAACGAATTTGTATGTACATACAGACAAACACATGTATGTTCGATTATACGTAGTTTTTTTTTTTTTTTTTTTGTTTTAACGTGTTCTAATACAAGAACTATCTATTGGAATATCCGGATACCGATTTTAACATTATTATTGGGAATAAAAGCAGAGAGTATTATACGGTCGGGCGTGTTCTCTTTCTTGTTATTTATACAAATACTACCAAAAAAATATATACATTATTATGATGGAGCCAAAGCATCCGACTTTTAATGTCCGTGCAGTTTTCAGCTGAAAACGGCTGATGACGCAGCCGAGAAATTTGTTGATGTTTGCTTTGTTATTATTTTTAGTGCTCTTATTGCAGTATTTCCCCTTGTTGTTTACCTTAGCACCTCGGCCATCATTTTGTTATTTGTTTAACAGAATATACTACGAACTGGAATTCCCGTTAATTGAGTTATTTTTTTTTATTTTGTTATTACATGGAAATGCGCTGTGGTGTTTCACCTATTTATACACATATAAAACATTGTCTAATACTCAAACTGACAGAGCTTGGCTGACGCGTCCTTGATTAACTGTCATGGTGTATGTAAGTGTACATGTGCGTGGGTGGGAGTGTGTTTCCGATGATTGTGACTCTTATAAAATTAATAACTGACATTTCCATTTGCAAATTGAAAAACCAGAGAACTCCAACTGAAATCAAACAAAATTTGCAAAAAAAAAAAAAAATATATATATATATACACTGACACAGCATCCAATGACACTGAGCAGGGTGACGAATAGATATCCTGTAAGAGTTGGCACTCACACTTGTGTCCTATATAAGATATATCATACAGATTGATCATTCTGTGTGAGGATAGTTATAGTGGTACCATACATTTAAACCACACATTTGGTGTTATGAAAATGGTTTGTTACAGAACTCATTTCGAATACGTGGTCTTAAAAATGTCCAAATAATAAAACCGTCTGCAACAACATGATACCACGCATGGAATTTCCAATAAATTTGGCAAAGTGTCGTGCGTTTTATTAACTGTATAAAATATTTGGGTCTACAAATATAAGAAAATAATCATGATTGCAAATTCATTGTGAAGCTCCTATTACTACCCCACTCATTGCAATATCCTGAAACAAGGGACATACAAATCGAAAACATTTTCGCCTGTACCGCAAATAACAAAGTGTTCTTCATTTTTAAATTTGGACTGCGTTAGAATATTATGTGAAATGTCTTATTAATATCTTATACATTATTAGCAAATTGAACCCAAATCAGTCATGTTTGGATGACATTTAACTTGGCTCTTGAAAAGGGTTTTTTAACATTTCACTTAACTTTGCGACCAGTCATTTAGCGGCGTTCCAATTCAACCTACTGAATTCTTTTCGTTTCAAGCGAAATTGAACTCATGTCAAGTTGTTTATGTGTCGACTTGGCAAAAACGTGTCTGATATGTACTTGTCTTGCTTAAGAAAAAACTTATTGTATTTAACTCGACACACACATGGAAGACAAAAGTGTGAGATACAATACGACGAATGATGTGCTGAAAGATAAAAAAAATTAAATAAAATAAAAGTGAAAATAAAAGCAAAAAAAAAAAAAACCCAAAACAAATAACTAAATGAATATTTAGTTTGTATGGCTTTCATAGATTTTCAAGAGCAAGGCAACAATTCTCGTTGCTTCACTTGGCCAGAAAATTTAATTAGAGCACAGCTTGAACTTGGCCAGTTATTTCTCTCTCTCTCTCCGTCTCCATATTATTATCACTCTCTTTCTCCATGCCGCATTCTCTTTCTCTCTGCCACAGAAGTCTAATTCTTTTTCATATATTAATTTTTGGTATTTTTATACCCTTGCAGAGGGTATATTGTTTTTTTCACGATGTTTGTAACGCATTGAAGGAGGCATTTCCGACCCCATAAAGTATTTACACATATTAAACAGACGAGTCGATATAGCCATGTCCGTCTGTCCCTCTGTTTATATGCAAACTAGTCTCCCAGTTTTAAAGCTATCGTGATGAAACTTATTACACACGTTCATATGCTAAAATCGGCCAGATCGGATCACTATATCATATAGCTGTCATAGGAGCAATCGGTTAAAAATGCTTAATATGCTTTGTACGAAAATTTTCAATGTATGTTGAACGATTTGAACCAAATTTTCGAAATATTAATTTTTTACCATATTCAACCTGCTGAAAAAAATTTTTATCAGAACGGACTACTATATCATATAGCTATCATAGGAACAATTAGTGATTAAAACAAAATTAAAGCAATATGCATGACTGCAAGGGCATTTAATCTTCGGCTAGCCGAAGATAACATTTTTTCTTGTTTTAATACGCCATTCTTTACTTGTTAAATTGAATGATTTAAATAAAAGTATCTGTTTTAAAATGATAAAGGAAATCATGTAACGCATGCAACCCGACTGTTGGTCTCCCAACTGCAACACTTTTAATTAAATTTTTGTGTGCTGTGCTTGAGAACGGGGTGTGGGGATTGGAAGATGACAATAAAAAAGCGAAGCTCAGTAAGTGGCCACTAATTGGCAATGTCATTGGCAGCTTAATCCCTCAATTGTTTAAATTAACACTCTCTGACAGCCAGTCAACGTTGTGTATGTGAAATGTCGGAATTGTTGAATACGTATGGAAGCCGTGTAATGTGATGCGATTAAGCAAAAGTCATTAATTTATAAGTACCAAAAATACCACAAATTTCTCTGATATATTTGAGGAATACCATTTAGAAACTTTATTTCGCATTTCGTTGAAACTACTTTCAGTTAAATAATGTTAAATATTGAAGGATTTTGACATATGAGCGTGGGTAAAGAGTTGTTTGATCTTAAAATAATTACTTAGTGAGAACTCGTAAAAGTGACTTTATTTTTCTGAAATAATTTATGCACATATCATGCAATTGTCATGATTTAAATATTTGTTAATATAACAGATGAAGAATTCGCATTGAATTTAAGTAAATTAAATAATTGAAATGTTTCTATTTATGAAGTTGTATTGGGGTTGTGTATATTTTAACGTTGTGAATTCGCTAGGTTGATTATATTCATTGCATTTAAGAGCTAACTAAATCGATGTGATTTAGGGAAAAAGCCATTAGTTTTAAATCAACAACAAGTAAGAAAAGTACAGTCGAACGCGCCCGACCGTATAATACTCTCTGCTTCTATTCCCAATTATAATGTTGAAATCAGTATCTGCATATTACAATAGATAGTTCTTGTATTAGAACACGTTACAACAAAAAAGACAATTTATAATCGAACATACATATGTTTCTCTGTATGCACATACAAATTCGTTTGACGTTATATGTATGCACATGTACATATATGTATATGTGTGTATGTATACTATTGCCGCCACACATGCATCAAAAGAGTTCGAATATATGCTTGTATATTTCTGTCGCGCTCGCACTCATTCATTGACCTAAATATTAACTTCATAATCGGTAGCTCTGTTGTTTATTGTTGGATTGTTATGCAACTTTCAGCATAGTTTGATATTATTTGTCTTCAAAGGAATCATAAATAACAATACTTTACGATAAGAACAAATACCATTAAAACGGCATGCAAGTTTAAAAAGTTTTTATTTTTTCACGGAAAAGGGGGTGTGGCAGCCTAAAATTTTAAATGGTAATGTATTTATGCTGTCTTTGGGAAAATGCGTACCAAAATTGGTATTCCTAAGTGCCAAAGTTACTGAGATATTCGCTTTAAACATCTATTTTTTCCGAGGTGTGCCCAGTTTTTTGCTCATTGTGGGCGAATGGGGCGTGGCATAAAAAAAAAAAAAGATTCTTGTATTGACTGACTAAATATCGAGTCGATAGAGACCAAACTCGAATTTGTAGCTCTTACCATCTCTGAAATCTGTTTGTTTATACGGACGGACAGACGGACAGACAGACGGACAGACGGACATGGCTATATCGACTCGGCTTGTGATGCTGATCAAGAATATATATACTTTATGGGGTCTGCCACGCCTCCTTCTGCCTGTTACATACATTTGCACAAACCCAATATACTCTTGTATAAAAATAATAATAATAAAAGAAAACAGAAAATTTGTTCCGTGGCCCATTGGAATGTAAATTCTGCCGAACTCACACATCTCATAAGATGGGAAAAGTGCGCCGCATTGATTTGCATGTTCCAATTCTCAAATGACCAAGTTGTGGTATCAGTGATCCTATCAACATGTGGCCCAAAAAGGATTAACCAATAAAAGGTTTGCCAATGGGTACACAAAAGCCCGAGCAAGGTTTATCTAATTTACGACCGAACTCAACCGAAACAGACAATTTATCAAAAAAAAATTCTTGGACATTGCTGTAATTTTATTTATTGCATTTGCTTTACATCTTGGGGCTAAAGTTGGAATGTTCTTACACTAATAAAAATGTACTTAAATATTAACAACCAATTTGTAACGTTGGTTAGGGATTATATCTGAATAGAAGTAGGAAATAAGAATGGGAAGTGTTTACCCGAGTGTAATATAAAATGTGTAAAACGCAATAAATTTTAATCTAAACATTTTGATCATCTCACACTGCTTATACTAAATAAGCTGGCAATGCTGCAGGTCTCTTTCAAGTTCAATGGATTTGTGATTTAGGTATTTGGCTAGCCGCTTAATTGGCCAAGTTGTCTGACCTGCTTGTAGATTTCATACTATATACACCACACAATTAGGTTTCTGTCTACAACAAATGTCGAACGAAACCTACAGAAAGAGGCTATATATAGCAGACATTTTATAAACCCGGCCATAGCGTTTTCTTCTTTTTTTCGCACTTTTAAATGAAACTTCAAGCGACTGCCTCACAATTATTTTTGGATTAAATCTGACAAGTGAAAGAAAACATGTTGAATTTATTATTATGATAGTACACAGACAATTGCAAAATGTTTCGATGCCAATGATGCCACAAAAGGTCAGTGGGCGGTCTGTGCTCTGTTTTTTTCACAGCGGGGTTTTTGAGTGGAATCAGTTACGTCATTTTTCTAAACTGTAATTTGGGTGAGATTGTTGCATAAATAACAAGAAAGAAAAGTACAGTCGAGCGCGCCCAACTTTATAGTAATTCTTATAATGTTAAAAAGGGGTATCCGGTATGCAAGTTTGAAACGTTTTTTATTTCTTACAGAAAAAAGGGGCGTGTCAGCCAAAAATGTTGAATGGCAATGCATTTAAGCTGTCTCTAGGAACCTGTATACAAAAATTTCTAAGTGCCATAGTTAATGAGATTTTCGCCGAAAACATCTATTTTTTACTATGTATGTCTAGTTTTTTGCTCATAGTGGAGGAAGGGGGCATGGCATCAAAAAAAAAAAATAAAAATTCTTGCATTGACTGACTAAATATCGAGTCGATAGAGACCAAATTCGAACTTGTAACTCTTACCATCTCTGAAATCTGGTTTTTCATAGGGACGGACAGACAGACGAACATGGTTATATCGAATATATATACTTTATGGGGTCTGTCACGCTTCCTTCTCCTGTTACATACATTTGCACAAACCCAATATACTTTTGCAGAGAGTATAAAAATCAAATATTTGGCATTGAATTCTTTTAGATTTATGAAAAACTGAAGTTGGCTAGTATAAGACTGCAAGATGATGTCGGATATGTAGAATATTCTTAATGACCCCACTTTTCAACCAAAGTTCAAAAATTCTAGCTAAATATCGCTTTAAAAAACCGAACTAAAATAATTTGTATAATTATTTAATTCATTGCAATTATTTAACCTTAACTGAGCGAAAACAGTTGTAGTTTTTATACTCTCTGCAAGAGTATATTGGGTTTGTGCAAATGTATGTAACAGGCAGAAGGAGGCGTGGCAGACCCTATAAAGTATATATATTCTTGATCAGCATCACAAGCCGACTCGATATAGCCATGTCCGTCTGTCTGTCCGTCTGTCCGTCCGTATGAACAAACAGATTTCAGAGATGGTAAGAGCTACAAATTCGAGTTTGGTCTCCATCGACTCGATATTTAGTCAGTCAATACAAGAATCTTTTTTTTTTTTTTATGCCACGCCCCATTCGCCCACAATGAGCAAAAAACTGGGCACACCTCGGAAAAAACAGATGTTTAAAGCGAATATCTCAGTAACTTTGGCACTTAGGAATACCAATTTTGGTACGCATTTTCCCAAAGACAGCATAAATACATTACCATTTAAAATTTTAGGCTGCCACACCCCCTTTTCCGTGAAAAAATAAAAACTTTTTAAACTTGCATGCCGTTTTAATGGTATTTGTTCTTATCGTAAAGTATTGTTATTTATGATTCCTTTGAAGACAAATAATATCAAACTATGCTGAAAGTTGCATAACAATCCAACAATAAACAACAGAGCTACCGATTATGAAGTTAATATTTAGGTCAATGAATGAGTGCGAGCGCGACAGAAATATACAAGCATATATTCGAACTCTTTTGATGCATGTGTGGCGGCAATAGTATACATACACACATATACATATATGTACATGTGCATACATATAACGTCAAACGAATTTGTATGTGCATACAGAGAAACATATGTATGTTCGATTATAAATTGTCTTTTTTGTTGTAACGTGTTCTAATACAAGAACTATCTATTGTAATATCCGGATACCGATTTAAGCATTGTAATTGGGAATAAAAGCAGAGAGTATTATACGGTCGGGCTCGTTCGACTGTACTTTTCTTACTTGTTTTTTTTTAGCATGATATGGCCAAGTGGAAATGTCAATGTCAAGACGCAACTGTTGGTTGCTACGCCGGGCCAAGTCTAATGCTTTAATGCCAAGGCTAACTTTATTATGACCGTTTCCATTCACTGGCAAGTGGAGGCCCTTCTTGTTAAGGACCAACCCCTTAACAATTTGGCGTGCCTTAATGAAAGTGAAATACAGTAGGGAGAACTAAAAATAACCCATACAAATTTTATACAAAACCAACTAAAGTCTTGACTTAGCAATGCCCGACCAACAGCTACTCTGTAAAACGGACGGCCTATTATAACAGTTTGCATTCAAATCAGGACTAAGACAAATTCACAAGAGCTCGAGGGTAAGTTTAAGCTTTCGAAAGTTGAATGCAATGCAACTGTTAAAAGTTTTCAAAATAACAACAGCTTTTTATGCGCAGCATTAATATATTGACATTTTTTTTTAATAAATAATATTTCTAATAAAATTTTATATATTTGGTGTCAGTACTGTATTTGTATTTAAAAAAATTTTTTTTATTAAATAAATAGATATTTATTATTGTAATTATTTTCATAATAAAATATTTTTTTAAGTTTTTCAAGCATGCTTTAGGAAAGTATTTTCAATATATTAAACTTTTAAAAAATCACAAAAAGATTGATTTATTGATAGATATGCCCCTTGAATACTTTTAAGGGGTGTACGGTGTATATGAGGTATACAAAAACAGACAATATGTGTTCTATAATTCAAAAGCTAAGCAGCAGACCCAACATGCAGGCTTGACGTCACACAGTTAGCTGGTGAGTGTGTGGATAAGCGAGTGTCTGTCATTCAGTCAGCAAATCAGTCCCTCAGTCGGTTCGCAGTGCTTTTTGTATTTCTTGTACGTGTCTGCCTTGCTTTCAAACTTCCGCTTGCACTCGCATAAATTATTTAAAAGTCGGTACGACAGTAAATGTATTAGTATAAGTGTAAGAGAGTGAGTGTGTGCGTATGGGTATGTGTGTGTGTAACGTCTTTATATATTATTATTTATGAACATGACTTTAGCTGACATATTGCATCAAAAACCAGAAAGAAACAAAGTTTTTGTATTCGAGTTCCCTACAAGCAAAAGTCTGTTTATATGGTCCATTGTAAAAACCAGAGAGTTTCCATCTTTCCCCTTGGTTTTACAACTGTTTCTCTTGATTTACTTTCTTTAACTACGTGGCTTAGCCCTTGGACATTGTCAGAACATAAATCCAAACATGGTGATCATACAAGAAGGACGTAGAAACTAACATCCAAAATTATAGACCCATAACCCGCGTTGTATAGAACTTACCAAATTTTATCTAATAACATGAATTTAATTGCACATTAAAGATAAATTGAAGTGATATTACACGTGGAAATTATGATTCTAAACTTTGTGACCACGCATGAAACAAGAAATCATTCTTTAAATATTAAATAAACGCCTGGTTGTGACGAACAGTCTAAATGTTAACGTTTCGCTTACAAAATAATCAATATGACGGTTAAAAGCAGTAACAACAAGTAATCGCAAGGCCAAACAATCGGTTTGTAAACGTCAACATAATGCCAGAAATGTTATTGTCGTTGCAGTATTGTCTTTGCCGCTGCTTTGTATTATTAATGCTAAAAAGCTAAAAAAAAAAGAAGCCGAAGCGGCGTCGTCTACGTCAAAAGTACTCCAGCTACTAATATACAGTTGTGTTCAAATTAATAGCAGCGCATGTAAGCTCTGATTTTAAAATTGATAAATAATATCATAGTGACTACAGATCAATAATTTTTTTTTAAATTTAGTATTTATATTTAATTACAAACAAAATAAGCGTGATTCTTCATCAAAAAACTTCTTAAATTTTTAAATTTACGTTAAAAATGATAAATAGGGCAAAATTACCCTGTTCAAAATAATAGCAGCAAAAAACAAAAATCTTAAATATGTTAACTAAATTTTGTTTATAACTTCATAAAATGAACTGACTATGTTACTTATGAACTAATATTTGGTTGTGAACCCCTTATTAGCTACAACAGCTATACATCTCCGCGGCATGGAGTCAATCAGATCCTGGCAAAGCTTGAGAGGAATCTGAGCCCATGCATCCTGCACAACTTGCCAAAGATGTGCTTTAGTGGACGGTTTCACCTTGGCCACACTTCGTTTGACTTCCCCACATAAGTTTTCAATTGGGTTCACATCTAGGGACTAAGCTAGCTATGGCATTACGTCGATCCTTTCTGTTGCAAGCTTCTGTTTGCCAAGTTTACTGGTATGCTAAGGATCATTGTCCTGTTGAAAAGCCTATTTTATTGGCATTTCCCAAGAGGAATATGGTAGCATCACATTTTTGAGTATATCCACGTACACATGTTGATCCATGATCCCATTAATCATATGGATAGGGCCTAGTCCTTTATATGAAAAGCAGGCCCATATTAAGATTTTCAATTCACCATGTTTGACTGTCTTTAACGCGTGGTTAGGCTGATATTCAGTGTTTGACAGACGTCTGACATATTGTCTGGATCCAGTTCCACCAAATAACACAATTTTTCTCTCGTCAGTCCAGAGAATGGTGCGCCACTTTGTTAAGGCCCATTTCAGGTGCACTTTAGCAAACTCTAATCTGGCTTTTATGTGTTTAGAAGTAAGTAGAGGCACTTTCCTTGGACTTCGGGCATTGAGTTTGTGCTCCAGAAGTCTTCTCCGAATAGTTAGACTACTCACTGACAAGCTTAGGTCTGTATTTATTGATTCTGAAGACGCGAAAGGATTATCCTTGCTGGAGCGCACAATGCGCCCGTCATCAATTTCGGTGGTTGTACTTTTCCTGCCGCGGGTTTTGCGTTTGTGGCTATAATTAATGGCATTAGAGACCATTTTAGCCGAACATCCAACCAATCCTTCAATTTCCCTGTATGTTTTTCCTTGTTTTCTAAGGCTTAATATCCATGTGCGCTTGTCCTTTGAGCAATGTCTGCCTCTACCCACTATAGTACAAATTTTTTCAATTTTATAATGTTTTCCCATGTAAATAATAGTGAACTCATTAATTGAACATAATTTCAACAAATTAACAACTTATACTTAAAAATTTTTAATATTAAAATGAAGCGCTGCTATTAATTTGAACAACAAAATTTCTGTGTACTTACGAAAAATGATCAATTAAACGGAAAAGCAAAGCAATTCTAACGGGATTTTTTCGATTTCCTCTTCCCCACATTCTATTCTAACTAATATATGCACTAGTGTTCATTCCTTATGAATAAACATGCCTAAAATTTAGTCACATTTATGAGGAAAAAGTGCGCTGCTATTATTTTGAACACAGCTGTATATAATATATTCCGGCATTTATGAATAGACACGCAAAACAGTTGCAGGACACGTGCACAGTTTCAGTTGCTGAAAGTGGGGTGGCTGTTGTACAAATGTAACCATGAATTTAACAGACACAAAACACTCAAATCTAATGTGGAGAGCAAGCTTGATGCAGTTAAAGTTATCACCATTTTAGCAATTGAACATGCAACGGCACCTGAGGCGTGTCTATGGGCGTTTGTGGGTGGTGCCAACATTTTCCAGAATGGACCGACAGACGTGTCACAGGTAAAGCGTTAAAAGTTGGGGCCACTTTAACACGCGCTCTTTACAGTCTTGACTTATGCAATCGAAATCGACGACAGTGCCTCACAATTGTTTGTCGCTAAATGCCCCGTCTCCGGTTCAACCTTATTCCCCTCTGTTAGCTGGGACAACTGGCGGGTATTTTTAGACCACGCACTCAAAAGGTGTCGAAGGCATTTCAGATCTGTAGCGAAAAATGTGTGTTAATAGTGTCACGAATTTCAACTTCCTCTTCCTCTTCTACAAGTAGCGTTAAAACTAAAGCCTTATCAGTCGAAAATCTGAGTTTATTTGTATTATTTTTGTTTTTATTTGAGATATGCTATTCAAATTCTCTCGTTGATTTATGTATATATATATATGTTAATTTAGTTTTTGATATGTTGAGTTAATAAAGTCAGCTTGGAGAAATATACCCTACAACTTTGTTATGACATCACAAATCTAATAGCTACTCAAAAGCACTTATTATCAAAAATATCAAGCAATACCTTTAATTGATTGCTACTGGGTCTCTTACAGGCGATTCGATTGATTAGTATTTTTAAACAAGGTTTGTTATTATTGTTTTTTGGCTTTGTCGCTGCCATGTGAAACGACTATTAAGCCAAAACGTCTCGCCCTAAAATATGCCATTCGAATTTTCACTATTTCTGTTTCTTCATTTCCGTTACCGCAAGCGCTGACATCTGTTCTCATTGTTGTTGTTGTTATCGTTGTTTCGCTTGTTGACAGCTCACAGAGTGCGCGACAAACTCCAAAAATTAAATTATAGTTTTATTGTGGATGTTTTCGTTTTTTTTTTTTTTTTTTTTTGTGACGTTCGTATTTATTTGACTCTGTTGCGTATATTGTATATATAATATTTATGCTTGAATATGTTGATATTTCTCTGCTCGTGCATCATTAGCCAAGTGCGTGCGCTAATCAAACAGGTGAAATTCTATTTTATGTTTTTCACGAGAGACTTTGACTAATTACGCCCACAACATCGAGAGCAATGTTTATTACCTACATTCCAATTATGAACATGACAGCAGTTGAGAATAGTCTACATATTGCAAAACAGCTAGATAAGCTTTAATTGATTTCAAAATGGTTTTTCCAATTTATTGTTTCAGTTTTAGTATATAATTTTAAATCGATTTTGAAATCACTAAAACACCATACCATAATATTTCTTTCTTTCAAAAAATAAGCTTTCAATTTGTTTGTTATAATAAATAAACCATAGTATTTGCTAACTTTCAATATTTTTCGGTATTTTCTTCATTTTGGTAGCATATCCGCAAAAGTGCACTTCTTGCAGCTGCTGACGACAACAGCGTGTAAATTATTTGTACCGTATTTTGTATACAAAACAAACGCAACTTTAGCTAATCGGGGCCATATCTTATAGTTGCACACTGTGTGTATGGAATCTGAAAATAGCTAAGTCTTTACATTAGCTTGCACTCGATGAAAGATTCCAAAGCATTTGGCAGCTACACTCTCAAAACAACAGTTGTAACATTAAAACATGCATTATTTTATGGTAAAAAAAATTTGAATTTGTATTTTATTAAATTAAATAGTGTTTTATTTAGAAATTTTAGCTTTTTTGAATAACATTTTAAATACAAGCTTATCGGTTCCAAAAGTGTGTTATATAAAACGTTTAAATATTTCAAATTGTTACGCTTTTGTAAAGAATTTTAAAAAAAAAATCAAAAATTAAAGAACAGAAATGATCAGCCATTTTTCCAACGATTATTAGTTTTTTTTATCAGCTTGACCTCTACCTCGCATTTAGAATGCCACATTCCACATTTCAAATGGACTTTTTCAAGTGTCTCCCACACAATAATAATTTGCACATTTTCTAACAATGCAGACATAAATATATTTACTGCCTCATATGCCATTCCTGAAATGCTGCAGCGCACTAACAATTGCTGCAGGCTGTGCAACACTACTCATATTTGTATTTGTATTTGAATTCCTTTATGCGTTTTGTAATAACAAATGGAGCGCCAACAATGCGAAGTTCCTTCTAATGAGCCTGACCTAGAATGTGTGCTCTTCTTGGCTTTCCTTTCTAGCCATAAAATGTCAACACAGTTGTAGAATGAAACTAAACTCTTTAAGTCAGCATTCTTATATAAACAGTTACTCTTAATGCTGCACATGCTATTGCAGTTGCAGTTGATATAGAAAGTTGCAAGTTGCATTTATTACAATGAACTGCAGTTAAGCGGGCTAAGTTTCACGTTGTCTAAAGTTCATACATTGTATGCTGGGAGGTACCAAAAGTTTAACAAGTATTTGCAAATGAAACTCTAGCAATTGTTAACCTTCTTCCCAACAAAAACATTGTTTGAAATGCTACACAAAATAAATAAAGTTGAATTTCTCTGGCAAGCTTAAGGCCTTACTTAACAGATTATTTTCGGTATGTGATCATAATTAATTTCAATTAATTTAGAACGAGAAGTCAGCTTGAGAAATATGAGATAATCTTGTCGCTTCAAGTAAAAAATGGATTTGTTCAATATTTACTTATATTAACAAGTCACGTCAAATAAATCAATGCAATCAAATTTGACAATTGACTGTCATATCAACAATAAGCTTTAAAAATCAGCTAACAAAAATATTTAAATAAACGACTGTTAGATAACCTTTGACCACTTTACAATGTTTAAAGCTAACAAGTTGCTTTTATAAAGACTTAATAGGAATTTTCAGAGGTAAATTGTGCATCACAGAACCCATTTGAAACTCCTTTAACATCCGGAAAAAACAAAATTTAGTAAATGCTTTACCATATTAGTTAAACTCTATTCTTGTGCATACAAATTTTTACTGACCCCATAAAGTACATATATTCTTGATCAGCACCCCAAGCCGAGTCGATATAGCCATTAAAATTGAAAATTTTTATTGAGCTATCTCCACCCAATTAATCATTCATACTAAATAAATATATCATATAGCTGTCATAGGATTAATCAATTGAAATGCTTAGTATGAAAATATGTATATCTATTGAAAGTCTATTGAACGATTTCATTCAAATTCACGCAATATGCATATGGTGACCGAAATTCATTCGAATCGGACGACTATATCATATAGCTGCCATATGAAAAATCGGTTAAAATACTTAGTATGCAATTTTTCAATGTCTTTTGATCATTTTAGCCAAATTCACTCAATATGCACACAAAGCATTCAAATCGGACTACTATATCATATAGCTACCGTTGGAGCAATTAGTGATTAAAATAAAACGAATAATATGCGTGACTGCAAGGATATTTAATCTCCGGCTAGTCGAAGATATACGTTTTTTCTTGTTTTAATTCCATTTAAATTTAAATGTTTTAATTATGTACAATCATATTCAAATATTAATGTGAATCACTATGAGTACGGGGTCTTTTACAGTCGGCTCGCTCGACTGTAGCCTTTCTTACTTGTTTTTACTTGTCTGTAAATAAAAATATCAAATGTAAGGCGTGGTGCAACTAGAAGGGTTACAGCATGTTCTGGAACCTGTGTCTGATGTTTGAATTCTGACAGTGCCTATAGTTAATTTGTTTGTTTAAATTTTAATTGAAAATATAAATTAAGGATTGCGGGTTGTTGTTTGAGTAAGGTTATCTATCAGTGACATGATTTTAATAAATTTTTTAATTTCATTTTAAAATTTAAATTTTAAATTAAATACAGTCAATTTAAATATCAATTTCGAACTAAAATACGCTCGACTGTACTTTTCTTTCTTGTTTTTGTATAAACGTGTTCTTATACAAGAACTATATATTGTAACACCTGGATACCGATTTTAATATTATAATCGGAAATAAAACAAGTAAGAAAGGCTACAGTCGAGCACGCCGACTGTAAGAGACCCCGTACTCTCCTTGTATTCCAATTCAAAATTAATATTAATATATATGTATACTATGGCTTGGCACGGCTGCCAAACATGCGCAGCGTATGTTTCTGTCTCTCTCGTATTCATGCATTGGAATTTCGCTTAATCGTAAAACTTTGTTACCTGGTTCATTTGTTTATAATTTGATTTTTATGCAGCTTTCAGGATAGTTTGATATAATTTTTCTTTAAACATATTTTGAATTGCAATACTGTTCTATATTAGCAAATGCCTTAAAAACGGCGTGTAAATTTGAAAAGTTTTTTAGTTCTTGTGGGAAAAGGGGGCGTGGCTGGCCAACATTTTTAATGACGTTGCATTTGTCCAAAACATCAACATCAAACATAAATTTTTTCCGAGGTGTGTCTAGTTTTTTGCTTATTGCGGGGGCGGTAGGGGGCGTGGCACTTATTTCAAATAAACTTGATCTGCTCGCGAAAGTCACGTAATTTTTATTACAAATTTGGTGGTTCTAGCTCTTGTAGTTTAAAAGATCCAGGTGTTCATACAGACGGACGGACGGACGGACAGACGGACATAGCTATATCGACTAGGCTATTGATGCTGATCAAGAATATATATATATTTTATGGGGTCGGGAACGCCTCCTTCTACCTGTTACGCACATTTCGCTTCTGACAAACCTAATAGACCCCTCTACTCTTTTTTAGAGTACGGAGTCTAAAAAGAGAGTATTATACCGTTGGCCGTGCTCGACTGTATATTTCTTTCTTGTTAAACATGAATCACCCGTTTTCATCATATTATTTGTTTGTATAAAAAAATGGCCACTACTTTGAGTACGGGGTCTATTACCGCCCGCTGGGTCGATTGTCGCCTTTATTACTTGTTAAAACTAACAAGTACAGTCGAGCCCGCCCGACCGTACGGTACTCTCTGCATTTATTCCTGATTACAACGTTGAAATCGGTATTATAATGGATAGTACTTTCAAGATAGTTTGATATAATTAGTCGTCAAACGAATTTTAAATAACAATACTGTACGATAAGAAGACATGGCTTTAAAACGGCATCCAAGTTTGAAAAGTTTTTTATTTCTTATAGGAAAAGGGGGCGTGGCAGGCCAAAATTTTTGATGTCATTGCTTTTATGCTGTCTCTAGGAACCTGTGTACCAAAATTGGCATACCTAAGTGCCATAGTTTATGATATATTCGCCAAAAACATAGATTTTTTCCGAGGTATGTCTAGTTTTTTGCTCATTGTGGGCGAATGGCATCAGAAAAAAAAGATTCTTGTATTGACTGACTAAATATCGAGTCGATAGAGACCAAATTCGAACTTGTAGCTCTTACCATCTCTGAAATCTGTGTGTTTATACGGACAGACTAACAGACAGACGCACAGACGGACATGTGACGCTGATCAAAAATATATGTACTTTATGGGGTCTTCCTCCATCTGCCTGTTACATACATTTGCACAAACCCAATATACTCTTGCAGAGAGTATAAAAAGTTAAATTAATTAGTTTGACAGGCAGTTCATTATTGGCTTAGAATACGACCATAAGTGTGTTGTGCGTGGTAGGAGATCTTAAAATTAATGAAACATACCAACCTCCAAGACACCCGAATACACACGCACACACACCCATGGGCGTTACAATGTGGCGCAAGAAGACGACATGACGTTCATGCAACTATTTAAGTTAACACGAAGGCAGCGCGTATAAAAAGAGCAACAAACAGGATTAGAGAAGCCACATAAC
The DNA here is from genome assembly GCA_035047505.1 of Drosophila parthenogenetica. Classification (NCBI taxonomy): domain Eukaryota; kingdom Metazoa; phylum Arthropoda; class Insecta; order Diptera; family Drosophilidae; genus Drosophila; species Drosophila parthenogenetica. Next base: position 15,773,403 of record JAWNPM010000080.1, on the reverse strand, counting down.
ATTGCTTTGTATGTGTGTGCTTATCTTTGGATGTGTTCGTGTTTTTAAATCACGACAGAAAGTGCTGCATACTTTAGGAAGATTCACCTAGACATCGCTTTGTCTCTCATAAACTGCACAACATAGTTGAAGGCGAAACCTAAATTAAATACTCTCCTGCTGATTCACGGCTTTTCTGATTTCCTGTTACGTTGTCCTGTCCATTCCACTACCCCGCTCCTAAAACTCCCCTGCTGCTGCTGTTTTCAAACGCATCAACGTCACTGTGAGTTAAATATGTACTTATTTAACAAAGAGCATTTAATATAAATTGCTTTACAAACTAATATAACTAGCATAAATTACAACGCGTTTTTCTACACGTTCTCTTACTACTGATGTTGTTGCTTTTGCAGTTGCTGTTGTGAGGTCGCTGCGGGCGTTGAAACAAACGAAAAATAAAATGAAAAAAGGATGAGCAGCAGACCCCATAGCAAGAGCAACAACAAGCACAGGATGTGAACTAAACGTATGTCCTTCTCAGAAGCTGCGGGCGTGTTACAGTTTGTTGTGGTTTCTGCGGCTCTTGCAACACGAACTATGCCCCTTCAGCATGTAAGCAATATTCAAGCAGATGGCTCTTTATGAGTTGCACAGAGACACTAATATACATACATACATAATCAAAGTTGTGGCTAAGTTTACAACTAGCTTGTTGCAACACAATCCTTACAGGACAATTTGAGTCGCACTCTTTCTGTTTCATCCCGACAATTGCCTCTAATTTAAACCAAATTGTTAAAAACTTAACAGTGATGAAAATACAGTGATTACTCTGTTCCGTGAGTCCTCATGAGTAACAAGTGAGCAAGGCTACAGTCGAGCGCGCCGACTGTAAAAGACCCCGTACTCTCCTTGTATTCTAATTCGAAATTTAGATTTGAATATGACTGCATTTAATTTAAATCTTAAAATTAAATTTAAAAAAAAAATTTTAATTCAAGTCACTGGTTCCAGATCATGCTGCAAGCCTACTAGTTGCACCATGCCCTACATTTGAAATAGCCCCGATTCTAATATAAACTTGATCTGCCTGACATAAGTAAATCCGTTCTTACAAGAAAAAAAGTACAGTCGAGAAAGCCTGTCCATATAATACCGACCAGGCCTTACAATCGATAGTATTTGTATTAGAAGACGTTGAACACGTTGACAATTTATATTCGAACATACATATTTATGTCTGTATACAAATTCGTTTGTCATTAAATGTATGCACATAATATGTGTGTATGAATACTATTGGTCGGCATGACTAGCGCTGTCTCTCTCGCACTCATTGATCTCGAATAAAATCTTTGTTGCTTCATTTCTTCCTTGTTTATGGTCGGATTCTTATGAAACTTTCAGAAGAGTTTGACATGATACGTCTTCAAACGAATCATAAATAACAACACTGTACAATAAGAATAAATGCTTTAAAAACGGCATGCAAGTTTGAAATTTTCTTTTATTCCTTGCGGAAAAAAGGGGCGTGGCAGCCCAAAATTTTTGATGCCATTTCATTTATGCGGTTTCTAGGAACACGTGTACCAAAATTGGTATTCCTAAGTGCCATAGTTACTGAGATATTAGCCGAAAACATAGATTTTTTTCGAGGTATGTCTAGTTTTTTGGTCATTGTGGGCGAATGGGGCGTGGCATCGAAAAAAAAAAAAGATTCTTGTATTGACTGACTAAATATCGAGTCGATTGAGACCAAACTCGAACTTGTAGCTCTTACCATCTCTGAAATCTGTTTGTTCATACGGACGGACAGACAGACAGACGGACAGACGGACAGACGGACATGGCTATATCGACTCGGCTTGTGATGCTGATCAAGAATATATATACTTTATGGGGTCTGCCACGCCTCCTTCTGCCTGTTACATACATTTGCACAAACCCAATATACTCTTGCAGAGAGTATAAAAAGGAAACCGAGTCTCCATACTACCATATACTACCATATGCAACACTTTAAAAGTTATTCTCTTGTGGTCTGTCAAGTTTCTTGATATATTTTGATTGCGTCTGCTTACGCGACTTTCAATTGTAATACATACCTTCCATTCGTTCTATTTTTAATAGATAATCTCTAAAAAAAATAAACAGCAAATTCGATTCGTTGAAAGAGAATAAAAAATAAACAGGAAAATAAACTGAAATGGATTCTGCTGCAGCTGCTGCCGCCGCCAAGCGCGTACAAATCGAGAAGGCTCACAATTTTATGCGTCAATATCGTGATCCCGAGTCCCGGGAACTCAAGAAACTGTCGGCCAATCAGTTTATGGATGTGTGGGCGCACTATGATAAAGATGGTGTGTATTCAACAAGATGCATACACTTTTTGAGCATAACAGTATTATTTACATTGTTTATTTGCCTTAGGCAATGGCTACATTGAGGGCACAGAGCTTGATGGCTTTTTGCGGGAGTTTGTGTCCAGTGCCAATGCCACCGACATTAGCCCCGAGGTAAGTGCAGCGTCATTGGTGAAACTCTAATGTTATCACGCTTTTACCCTCTCTTTGTCAACTGTCTCTTTCATAGGCTGTCACTGACACAATGCTGGAGGAGCTGAAATCTTGCTTTATGGAAGCATACGATGATAATCAGGATGGCAAAATCGATATCAGAGAGGTACCAACTTTAGTCTAAAGTGCATTGTTTGAAACCCCAAGCATAACAATTGTACAGTCATCACACTAAACTGATACTAGTTGTGAAAACTTGTCATTTTAGTTCAGTTATAAACGTGCTTTCAACCATTTTCTCCTTTTCATTCAGCGTTTTGCAGCAATTGTCGTATACGCAATGTGACACTCAGTTGGCTCTGCGCCTTCTAATGCCGTCTTCAAATTGCTTTTTAAATGTTTCTGCCGCTCTCTGGCCAATTTTCTTTTAAACCTCAATAATTTATTTGGCCCTTTTTACCAGCTTGCCATCTTTACTATTCTCAAGGTCTTGCTAAAAGACAAAAAAAAAACTTCCTTCTGTCTTAGTGAAAAGTAAGATATGATTCATGAGATAAAATTTCTTTTGGCCATATCGAAACAACCCTTTCTGTATCTTACCTTGTACTGCAAATGACTTAAAAAAGCTATCTGCTATCGCCATTTTTCATCATTAATTTAATTTTAAATGTTGCGGATGCGATATGTGACAGCTTTTAAACAGTTACGAAGGAAATGGAGCATATGTATATATACTCCCTATTCTCTCTCATTATAGGCTAATTAGACAAATTACTAACCAAGAATTTACTATAAATGATCAAATTAAAATTGTGAAAGAGAAAGTTTTTCCGTTGCAACAATTGAAGCGAACACTAAAGCACAGACTTTACTTTCAGTTGACTGCAATATTTCCAACTAAAATAACAGTATTTTCACCCGACTTAAGTTTTCAGACATTTGCATTGAGTAATTCCCCTGAATTAAATGTTGCTTAATTTGAAACTATTTTATGTTACAATTATTTTATAATTTAGCTCTATAATATAAATTTTAACTATCTACAAAAAATAAACACTACACTACAAACCAGAGATAGTAATATACAAGTATACATCTACTTATATTTAAAAGAAAAACAAAATGATAATTGACTTTTATCTAACAACCATCTAAGGCTGAGTTAAAACTTAAAATTAGCTCAAACATTTGAGACTAAATATTGTTGTATTCACAGCTTGCCCAACTCTTGCCCATGGAAGAAAATTTCCTTTTGCTTTTCCGCTTCGATAACCCCTTGGAATCAAGCGTCGAATTCATGAAGGTAAGTCCCAAGCAAACGGAGCGTAAAACAAGGAAAAGCCAAAGACAAGCGCAGCTTTTTGCTATGACTAATGCTGATTCTGATTCTGATGCCACTGCTAACAGCTTTAAGAAATGTATTCTTAATTAATTGAAATACTTTTAGATCTGGCGTGAATACGATTCAGATAACTCTGGTTACATTGAGGCGGATGAGCTTAAGAATTTCTTGCGTGACTTGCTCAAAGAGGCCAAAAAGATCAATGATGTCTCCGAGGATAAGCTAATTGAATATACAGACACTATGGTACGTATTCATGATGTAACACTTGATAACTTAAGCCATGGTAAAATACATTAGCCAAGCCCAACAACTATTGGGCAATCAATTCCAACTTCTGCTCTCACACTAAGACAAAATTTTTTCTAGCGTAAAATATTGCAATTAAAATTTTGGCACAACAACAATAATGGAAAATGTACTGCAATTTATTTTTGCAGCCAAAGTGATATTAATTAAAAAGTTTATAATGAAACCATACATGACTTTGGGTGCTTTCTTTCCTATCTTTCTCCTTATACTTTCTTCCTTAAAAGTGTCACATATATTATCGTTAAGCGCCTGTCTCGTTTGTAGTAACTCTTCATGAAGCACGTATCATAATAAATGATCATAAAGAGTGCTTCCTCGGCAAACTCGCACCTCATTTGGAAGTTAAATCAGAACACAGAGAGAGAAGAGAGAAAAATGTTAATCATTAAAAGTTGTCAAAGATTAAATACCCTAACAAACTTGTTAAACAAATTTGTCGATTAAATTTAAACAAAGTTTAAATGGCCAAGTTTACAAGATTGCAATTGGTTTTATACACCTCGAGTGATGCCCTATAATTCACTTAAGTGAAACCAAAGCTTCTAATATTTTTTTTTATATTAAATAAATCTAGTGCAATTCAAATACAGTAAAAAAAAAAAAAGGGACAATGAATGTCCTGGCTAAAGTCCTGTTGTTCCACTGGAACTCGATTCACGACTTAAATCGTTAAGTTACTTAACTTAGTCGACTTACGACTATGTGTTTATTTTAGTCTATTATTCAATACACTTGAGACACACAACGCACAGCCAATTTCAGTAACATTAATTAGGCATAAAAGTTCTGTCATTGAGCACATTTGCGTAACTCGCCCATATGGCTCCTCCATTACCTCCTCTCTCGTTCACTTTGTCTCTGTCTCTGTCTTTGTCACAGCTACAAGTTTTCGATGCCAATAAAGATGGTCGTTTGCAGCTTTCGGAAATGGCCAAGTAAGTGGAACATTGGCTAAAGAAACCGCCTACTGCATTTAATGTCAACACAACGCCCAACTTATTTATTGCAGACTACTTCCGGTTAAGGAGAACTTCCTCTGCCGTCAGGTATTCAAGGTAAGTGCCAAAGTCTCACGAGTTCATAAGTATTAGTGAAAGTAGTTGAGGAAATTATGATGGCAGATATCGAGCCTAAGTAGAGCTGACATTTCTACTCTAATATATTTTATAACTAGGCCAAACAATTAACACATAGGTTAGACTTAGCGTTAGCTATAGTTTTAACCTTAGTTATTATGTAGCTGCAATCTTGACTAACAGCAAATAACTGCATTGCGTTGAATTTTATTTCGTTTGATTTTATTCTTTATTCTCATTAGTTACAAAGTCTGTGTCTGCTCAAATGTTTCCAATCAGATTTTAGCCACGTTTTAGCACCATAACCGTAAAATAAAAGCCAGCGATGAGCAAAAAGTAATGCAAAGCTAAGCAAATAAATGGCAGTGCACAGCATAAAACAGTGGAGCAGCCAACGTGGTGTATGTGGGATGTCAAATGTCGAAAGTAGACACAACTGGTAGAAATACCTGTACCTTTTCCGAGGGTTGAATGAATCAATTTTTGTGTTTTTAGTTGAATGAGCTTCACCTCTACCCTCTGTGTTTTGTTTATTTTTTTTATATTCTCTGCAAGAGTATATTGGGTTTGTGTAAATGTATGTAAAAAGGCAGAAGTCGGCGTGGCAGACCGCATAAAATATATTCTTGATAAGCGTCACAAGACGAGTCGATATAGCCATGTCCGTCTGTCTGTCTGTTCGTCCGTATGAACAAACAGATTTCAGAGATGGTAAGATCTAGTTCGAATTTGGGTTCTATCGACTCGACAATTAGTCAGACAATACAAGAATCCTTTTTTTTCTGATGCCACGCTTCATTCGCCAACAATAAGGAAAAAACAAGTAAGACAAACAGATGTACATATATTCGATTATGTTATGTTTTTCAACGTGTTTTAATGAAGGTACTATCCATTATAGTACCCGGATACCGATTTTAACATTATAATCGCGAATGCAGACGGTCGGGCGCACTCGACTGTACTTTTCTTTCTTGTTGTAAGGTAAACTTTTTGATTTCACATTGGAAAAGGCATATCGTTATTCATGCGACATATGTCAAACTTTTAACTCTGCAATTAGGCAAAGTTCACTGCCCAAATCTAAATCTGAATCCAAATCCCAAACCTTTTTAAAAGTTAACAGCAGGTGTTACATCGTCGAGACATTAAAAGTGGTCGCATCAAGTAACATCTCAGCATGGGTAGCCGTGGGAACATTTTTCGTTGCTAAATTTCAGAATTTATTTGACATTTAATATTTAGGAACAGAGCTGCTCAAAATATGCCCATTGGGGTTACATGGAGCGCAGTTTCAGAGTTCCCCCTATTTTCCCAGTTATCTCAGTTTCTTAGCTCTCTGCTGAGCCAACAAAATCAGCATTGTTGCCATTCTTCTAGCCAGCAGCCCCCCCGGAACGTAATTGGTCACCAGACCACATACTACACACACTTGTACACTTGTTCAAATCAACTTGGCCATAAGTTTGCCATAGTCATAGACGCTACTCCAACTTTGACTGCAATATTTAACAGAATGCCATTGTTGTTTGTTCGTTTACATTTGCTTGGCTTTCAACATGCTCAGCCAGCTCAAGGTTGGATTAGGGTTTGTCAAAAGTTTTCTGCTGCAAATGTAAGGGAAAAACTTCTTATAAAAATTTATACAAAAAGTTTCAACGGGTATTCTTATTGTCAGACTCGACAGGTTTCAAAGAGTAAAACTGAGTTTGTTTTATTATCAACTATTATAGTAACGACTTTAATCTAAAGAGCTTCATAAATCATACTGAATTAAAAGAACTTGAAAAATTATTCAAAATCAATTAATTACCTAACAGGCCGACTGTAAAAGACCTCTCGCTCATTTTTCCATACAAACAAGTGTAAAACCAAACAAGAAAGAATGCTATAGTCGCCTCACGACTTTAGGATACCCGTTACCATGTATTATTCGTGTAAAATTGGTTCAGATAGCATAGATAACAAAAAAGTTTTCTAGGTTTACCTGTGCGTTTACCTTCTTATGAAAATAGAACGCCATTATGTGGGCGTGTCAAAAAAACTAAAACAAACTTGTACTGCTTGGGTATTGTACCAGTTAGGAATACCAATTTTGGTACACGTGCTCCTAGAGACAGCATAAATGCAATGACATTAAAAATTTTTGGCTGCCACGCCTCCTTTTTCCGTAAGAAATAAAAATAATTTTTAAATTTGCATGTCGTTTTTAAGGCATTTGTTCTTATCGTACAGTATTGTTATTTAAAGTTTAATTGAAGACTAATTGTATAAAACTATCCTGAAAGTTTCATAAGAATCCGACCATAAACAAAAAAGAAAACATGCAACAAAGTGTATATTCGAGCGCATTGCCATGAGTGCGAGAGACACAGCGCAAGCCGTGCCGAAAATTTGTATGTTCATACAAACAAATCTATGAATGTTCGATTAAGCTTAGTTTTTATACTCTCTGCAAGAGTATATTGGGTTTGTGCAAATGTATGTAACAGGCAGAAGGAGGCGTGGCAGACCCCATAAAGTATATATATTCTTGATCAGCGTCACGAGCCGAGTCGATATAGCCATGTCCGTCTGTCCGTCCGTCCGTCTGTCTGTCTGTCCGTCTGTCTGTCTGTCCGTATGAACAAACAGATTTCAGAGATGGTAAGAGCTACAAGTTCGAGTTTGGTCTCAATCGACTCGATATTTAGTCAGTCAATACAAGAATCTTTTTTTTTTTCGATGCCACGCCCCATTCGCCCACAATGAGTAAAAAACCCGTCCCACCTCGGAAAAAATCTATGTTTTCGGCGAATATCTCAGTAACTATGGCACCTAGGAATACCAATTTTGGTACACGTGTTCCTAGAGACGGCTAAAATCCAATGACATCAAAAGTTTTGGTCTGCCACGCCCTCTTTTTCCGCAAGAAATAAAAGAAAATTTCAAACTGGACTCCCGTTTTTAAAGCATTTATTCTTATCGTACAGTGTTGTTATTTATGATTCGTTTGAAGACGTATCATGTCAAACTCTCCTGAAAGTTTTATAAGAATCCGACCATAAACAAGAAATAAATGAAGCAACAAAGATTTTACTCGAGAGCAACGAGTGCGAGAGAGACAGCGCTAGTCATGCCGACCAATAGTATTCATACACAAATATGTATGTGCATACATTTAACGTCAAACGAATTTGTATGTACATACAGACAAACACATGTATGTTCGATTATGCTTAGCTTTCTTTTTTTGTTTTAACGTGTTCTAATACAAGAACTATCTATTGTAATATCTGGATACCGATTTAAGCATTATAATTGGGAATAAAAGCAGAGAGTATTATACGGTCGGGCGTGTTCGACTGTACTTTTCTTCCTTGTTTTTTTTGTTTCATCGTGTTCCAATACAAGAACTATCTATTGTAATCTCCGGATACCGATTTCTAATACATCTAATACATGTACTATCTATTGTAATACCCGGATACCGATTTTAACATTATAATTGGGAATAAAAGCAGAGAGTATAATACGGTCGGGCATTTTCGACTGTACTTTTCTTACTTGTTCAATTATTGTTATGGACTTATATGAGACCTTTTAAGACCACTCAATTTTTTTTAAAGCTCATTGACATTCATCAAGCTACTTGCCGACAACCCGTAGCATATGATTCTACTTCGTCCTGTTGCGCGGATTGTGTGTCTTGGAGTCTGCACTTAAGCTCTAGTAAAAAATCTATTTTGTAATTTTTGGCAATTATGTTTCTAGCAGATGCTTGTCACTGCACAATTCCCGGCCGTGACCCGCTACAAATTCACATTTGGTTCTGGGGTACCAGCTGATTACCGACGCACTAATACAAAAGTCTGAAATTGTGCCAATTCGCGGTTACGAGGTCTTATTATTATTTGTTGCAAATGTACGTGACCGAATCAAATTCCAGCTGCTTATGGCAGAGAGCTTCACATATGATGGACAATATGATGCCAAATATCTTAAAGTTTACTCACCAATGTGACGACTTTGTTACACTGCAACAATACTAATTTAACCCATTTCGACTCACGCAGCGTAAAGTGTTCAATTTGCATAGAGATATTGCTATCAGTCAGTTGTGCAATGTGGCGTATGAACAATGTGCAACCACAGAAAGTCACACCTACAGTTATAGCTTCAGCTACTAGAGATGAACACAATATCACAGTATCAGCTACTTTGTAGCTAAATCTGGATACTTTTCAAGGTCGATTTAGCTACAAATCTAGCTATTTTCAAAAGTTAGAATTAGCATATTTGCTAGTTTCGATACTTTTTATGAGATAAATTTTCTAACACTATATAACAAAGTGTATTGCATCGATAACTTTATCGATAACGATCACTCAAAAAGTTAATATCTTTTCGCAAGCGTCAGGAAAGCGAAATATTCGACTTAAGATATGGATTACGCCGGCACGGGAAATGTTGATTAGATTTTGACGATCCCGCAAAGTAACTTTGAAATGCTAATTACAAAATCGATATCGTTGAAAATTCTGAGTTGGTGTTCATCGATGTAATAATAACAACATTGAATTAAAAAAGTTACATTTTCATTAGAAAAACTTATTTAATTTAAGCTACTTTTTTCGGCTATTTTTGAAGAAAGTTAGCTACTTTTATCCCTCGCTTTAGCTACTTCTGCTGAAAAAGTTTCGGCAACACTGGCCTGGTCCCATAAAATTCTGTGATTCTCAGAATTCTCTAAAAGGAACTCAAAGCTAAGTCAGAAGTCGAATAATCGCAGATATTGTTAAACAGAGTATTAAAATTATCAGTTAAGATGTGAATTTTTAAACTAATATTTTGAACTATCAAAATTTAAACAACAACATCAACAAAATCAAACGTACATTTATAAACAAACATTTCTAAAACGTATGTGTATTTTATAAAGTATATTTTAAAAACAGTAAATTTCTGGGTAAGCTTTTGGGCTCGGTTCGTACCCAGCCAGAAACATATGGCTCACGCCCAGCCCTAGAAACCACAGGGACAACTAAAGGCATGTAAACTATTTGCCCATTGTTACAGTTGGCTGCACAGTGACATTTTATTTGCCTTTTATTGGCCACTTCTGCTCTACTATCTCTTTTCTCCTCTTTCTCTCCTCTTCTCTCCACTTTTGTGCCACGCCCAGTGCTTGTAGCGTGTAACATGTAACTTGAAACACGTAGCACATTTACAATGTAGCCGACAAGCTGAAATCAACCAATGTGAAGATTCCATCAATGTTCCATACTCTATGGGCTACAAGTTTCGAAGCATTTGTGCAGCATCAGCATCCAATTATAATACCCATTATCGTATTCATCAGCTGGGCTGGATGGAGTCAGTCGTAAAATTCCATAACTTAGGTGTAGTGAAAGCAGCACTTACCTTACAAGCTGATAACTGATAAGATGAGTATTCGTTTCTCTTAAAACCTGCACACGCATGTTGGAACTTTGTTGCACCGCTTATTAACGCCCACAAGTATGCAATAAAACGCTACAAGTTTAAGCAGCCATAAAATTGGCATTTCCAGCCCGTTTGGCCATCTCGTAATACGCTTACATTTTTTTTCGCTACTAAGAGCGGGTGGGGGTTGAGATCTATTTCGTAAGCAATAAAAGTAAAAATAAGCATGCATCAACATTTTTACCACCAAAGAGTGACTGCAAAAGCTTTATGACTTATTATATATATACATATTTATGCATGCTGCAATTACACCAGGCTTCAGGTATTGCTGAGGAAAATATGCTAGTAGCAAGCTGAAGTATAGGTAATTTTCAGCCTCAATTACACTGCACAACAAAATGTGTTTGATGTTTATGGCAGACTGGTTGCTGCAGTGGCTAAACTTTTTTAAAATAAGTCTACAGAAGCAAGAAAGAAAAGTACAGTCGAGTGCGGCCGACAGTATAATACTCTCTGCTTTCATTCCCGATCATTTACAATAGATACTTCTTGTGTTAGAACACGTTAAAACAAATGAAAAAACAAGTATAATTGAACATACAAATTCGTTTGACCTTGCATATGTGCACATATACATGTGTGTATGGATACTATTGGTGTACCGTCCGCTGGCAGCACTGCCGCCACACATGCAGCGAAAACGTTTGAACCTATGCTTGTATCATTGCATCGACACTGCGCTTAAACATAAACTTTGTGGTAGTTCTCTTCTTTATAGTTGGGTTTTTATACAGCTTTCAGAATAGTTTGATATGAAATGTCTTCGTACGAATCATAATTATCAATAAGAACAAATGCCCTAAAAACGACATTAAAATTTAAAAATTATTTTATTCCATTTGGGAAAAGGGGGCGTGAGCTCATTTTGGGCGAATAAAATATATACTTTATGGGGTCTGTCACGCCTCCTTCTACCTGTTACATACTTTGCAAAAACCCAATATACTCTTGAAGAGAGTATATGAATGTGTCCCAAGTGGCACCCTGTAAATTAGTTAACTTGAATACAAACAAGATGTTAAATATAACAGAGCAGAACCTTTAATTCATGTCTCGACAATCATATAATTAGTTGCATAGGTGCTTACCTTACGTGAATACAGCAATAATAGTGATTTGTGACCAATTCAATTTCGTTCTATTTCAAAATGGCTCTGCTCTTCTGTACACTTAAAATTCTACGAATTCTTACAAAGATTTTTATGCCTAACCAACTAATTATTAGCATCATGTTCTTTTAAAATAAAAACATGAAAGGCTCACGTTTCTTCTTCTAAGTTTCATGTTTTCCTCACCTAAGCATAAAATGTCACATAAATAATAATATAAAATTGACTCGCACACTCAAGTGTTAAGTGCACTTTTAACTTTATGGTATAACAAAAATTTATAACTGTAAGTTATATATAATAAAATTTTGGTGAGCTCGCGTTTAAAGCAACCTCTTTAGATGCCGTTTGCTGCCTTGGCGGCATGCCAATGTCGATGGCGCTCCTGTCGACGATGCAGGAACATCTTATGCTAATACACATCACGAATGCGCCGTGTGTGTCGCAATGAGCAGCAGCATATTGCACAACTGCAGTCAAACGAGTCTAGCTAAAATGTGCAAAAAATTTTGGTCGAAATGCGGCTGGCCAAATTTATTTTAATTCTGTTCCGTAACCACTGCTCAAAAGTGGTTACGAGAGACAGGAAGGGTGTAAAGGTTGGCCATTTATGGCCCATTCCCTTGTGGCAACCACTTAGGGGAAAATATACCTTTGTTTACGCTGCTTTGGAGTTGTCTCTGCGGTGGCATTTGTTCTGATCACGTGCAACTTACGTGAACATGTGGTCACTAGAAAAAACAGCCGGTATCCCACATATTTTCTCTATCTTGAGCTGACACAGACTATTTGGGTTTTTCAGAAAGTTTATTGTTACCTTAATGTTTTTCTTTTTAGTTGTAAGATTCTATAATCTATCTTGGCACCTTAAAGCGGCTGCAAACTAAACAAGACATGCAACAAAAATTGTAATCGTAATAAATAAATATAAGTAAATCTGCTAACAATTGGTCTTGCCTAAAATTAGCTTATTTTCGCTAAACGTACACTTAATGTTATTATTTTAAGTTTGCTGCATTCTAGCTGGAATTTAGCTTACTAACCAAAAAAATCTATCTTTACAAAACTCTTCTAGTGTAAACTAATCTAACTTAATTCAACAAATGCTCACGCTGGCAATAAGTTTTTAATTTAATACTTGAAAACTTGACAAAATTTTCTCTGTCTTTCTTTTTTCCTTTCCCTCCGCCTAACCCTCTCTTTTGCAATTGTATGCCTTACCAACTGCAACTATCCAAACAACAACTGTATCTATTTCATATATACGAATTTATTGCATATTATATTTACTACTTTTAACTTTTATAACCAACAACATCTTAAAATAAACACTTGTACATTTAATTTCATTTACGGTAAAACTAACTCAAATGAAAAAAACTAAAAATTTCGAACTTAAATTAAATATTTGCACGTGATATTAATTTTGGATGCTACCAAATATTTCCGTTCACTATTCGCAAAAAAATAATATACTTTAATGATATACAAAAAAACTAAAAATAAAATGCAAAATAAAAACTCAACTCTTAAACTGACGCGAAATCTTTAACAAAAAAAAAAACAAAAATAAAATATATTTTACAATAAAAAACAAATCTATGCTGTATATACAATCGACAACATTAACAACTACTACAACAACCACCAATTGCACTGCCTACAACGACAACAATATAACAACAATAATATACAATATATTAAATAAAAACACACTCATTCACCAGGAAGGCATTGATGTAAGTATTTACCATCCAAAGCCACAACAACAAGAGCAAACTAACCATTTCTCAAATAGTTAAAATCAAAGACAACGACAATTCAAGCAAACCCATCAACAAACAGAAATAAAAAATAGACGTTACATAAAAATTAGTTAACATAAATATTTTATGTGGCTAATGCTGTATTTGTTGAGTTCGACAGAATAAAGTAAATTTCCAAGATCTAAATTCCTAAATTCCTTGACTTGACAAACTTAATTAATAAATAAAAAATTATGGGCATAACAATACTTAAAAAGCGATACCGAGAAAAAGGGTTTTTTGTTAAAAACTTTAAACATAATAAATTTATGAAATATTTTTCAAACGAGCATCCTAAATAATGATCTGACTTTGTGATATTTCATTCTGTCTTATGTGATATTTAAAACTATTTCTTATTAGTTTAACTGATTTTCAATTAGCTGCATATTTTAATTCTGTTGTATCTATATTTATTAAATTTTGTTGTTAATTAACTATAATTCAAAATATAATATATTGTGAACTCGAACTGTATTTTAAATAATTAAAACCAAGCTCTATTATTTATTAATAAGTTGAAGTGTATAATTTTATTTAATATTTTTCTCACGTTTTTTTATTTAAAAGATAAACAGAATCAAAAATTTAAATGAAAATAAAACCAATCAAACCAACTTGCTTTTACAATTTTTACAATTTACCAAAAAAGTTTTCGTTAAATACAAATATGAAATTCAGTTTGTTGTAAATTGCTTTTGTTCAACGGTTACATTTACGATGGTAAAAAGGAAATGTCGAAAGAAATTTATTGACTTTTGTTTTTGTTTTAATTTAATGGGTTCAGTGAATTGTTTAAACTTTTTTGTTCTGCTGGAATGCAAACACGAAAATACACGAAATCTTTTGCGATTGTATAGAAAACTTTCTGTAAACAGTTGGACTTATACTATGAATACAATATATGTATGTATATAAATATATGTATATGTATGTATATATAAATAGCTTTGAACTGCATGCTGTATGTTTGCTTTTGCCTTTTTTTAATCTATTTCGATACTTCTTTGCACGTTTACCAAATATCGTTGGTTGTGTGACAGTTACATCTATAAGTAAGTGTGTCAGCTGGTTTGTGGTTCCTTTGAAATCTTAAGATAAGAATTTGCTTTCCTGTTTTTGCATAGTCAAAGAATTTACTTGACAAGTGACAGTTACTAGACAGTGACGAGACAGTGCTTCAACTTTACATAAATTTATTAATATATTAAATTCGAACTGTCGAATTTTAAGCGTTTAAAATGTAATATCTTGAGACAAACATATAAATAAAATACAATATATAAATATTATAAATTCAGATAGATTCAGATGTTTTCTACTTAAACTGAATTAATTAACAATATGGGTAACTTAACGTTGTGTAACTCGCATAAGTCTATCGTATGAAAGTGACAGATTGATCAGGAAATAAGCTAACAGAAATAATTTTTTTTTTTTTAATTATACTGCACAAGTCCTGACAAAAGTCTTTAATTCAAAAAAAGTTTCATTTTTGGAAAGTGCATGTATTCAATTTGCAAAATTTCTTGAATTAATTCATCTTAATGGGCAATTTGCGAAATTTCTTCATATAATTCATCTTAATGGGCCATATTTATAACTGTAAAATATAACTTCAAAATAATCGAATTTAAGCAAGTTAATTAAAAGGATCGAAGTGTCCAACCCGCCGTCAAGCTTAGGTTAGGGTTATTTTATGTCTTAAATAGACAAACAGGAAATATTTAAGCTGTAGCAAACACATCCTTTTCAACCGCAATGGCCTTAAGCTCTGGCCAATCCAATAAGCAAACGACAAGTATTCGCTACTAATTAGATATTTGCTCTGACATAGACAGTTAAGGAAGAAGGTAGCAAGGGATGGTATAGGAAGGGAGAAGCTTGGCAGGAACAGAGCTGTGTGATAAGTGCATGTACGTGCGCTGCTTAAACATAATGATGGTCCAGATACGACCCTCTGCGACCTTTTGCATAATTTAGGAATGCGTGTTACTATTCACGTATGCGCGTGAGTGTGTATGTGTATTGTTGTGTTACTGAAACGTCTCTCTATGGCTCTACCGCTCTCCTGCTACACATATGGATAATGGCAGCCGCAGGCATCCGACGCCGTAACCCGAAATGGCATTCAAAAGTGTTGAAGTATAAAATAATTACTTCATTTTATCAGAGGGATGTGCGAACGTGCCGCACTGATGGCAGCCGGCTTAAGTGCGCAATTTGTCAGAGTTCCAACAGAATGTAAAGCACGCTTTTAGGCGCCGTCCAATGTTATATAATTCAGTGTGAAAATGATTTTGAGCAAAATTAAACCATAAAGCCCAGCTTCCACAAAAAACAATGCGTTGAAAGGGCTGCCAAGAGCGAGCACTTAATGGATTTCCAATCCCCAGAAAACCAAATAAACCAGTAGCAAAGCTTACTTTGTTATAGGTGCAGCGGGACCATTAGATACCCTATAATTACAAAACACACAGAAATTTTAAGGTACAGAAGTTAATTTGTACTTAAGTGCTGCCTGTACGTACCCTTTTATAGGATACCAATTTACAGGGTATATTGGGTATGGCCAATGTAAGCTAAATTCGTTTTGTCGCTTGCGTCGTTTATAAAGCAGCTTACATGGCTAAATAAAATAAATGTTATCAGCCCTTAGGGACATGAGCAAACACAAACACTTTCTCTCGAACAGTAATAACAAATTGTTGGCTTGCCAATTTTAGGAAATGTTTAAAGCTTATTTTGGGCAAAGGTACACCTGAAACCCGAATATGCTACCAGTTTCAACGATTGCAGCACTTGCGCTTGCATAACCACAAATGCAGACTTGTAGGTGTAAGTATGTGTGCATGGATTAGGTGTGTGTATTTTGAAGGAAGTGGAATCAATACACAATTTAACACTTATACAAACACACATACAATACATACACACAATCGTAAGAACAAAGAAAGGCTATAAATATACCCGCTGAAATGTATGCTACATTAATTTTGCTGAATTGCGTTAGAAAAACCACAGAAAGTATACGCAATTTGCCTTAATGCATATTAATTACCGAATGTCAGAGGAAAACAGAGAAAAATAAATGGCTACCAAAAACATTGAAAGCTTAATTAGAGCATTTGTTATAATTCGCATAAGAATTCTGCGACACACTACATATGTATTCCATTCTAAGACCCAAAAGTACAACACAAAAATATATGTCTAGCATACAGTTAGGTTCAATATTATTCATACAGTCAAGAGATTGTGTTTTTCTGCTGGATTGTGTAAATAATTGTGCACAAATTGGCTGTAATATTTATTGACAGATTGAGTCAATGCAAATATGAAACTTAAAGCATAAAAAAGTAAATGAAAATTGATTTGCATGCAGGCAGGCAGAGCTTCATCCTGTGTATGTGTGACTAAATGTGTGTGTGTATAAATATGTTTGTGTCTGCCTTTAATATCTATAAAAATATATATATTTGGCATGAACTGTAAATAATATATAAGTAAGCACACACGCCTACACACACACAGTGTACATATAGTAACATATAGTATGCCATATGTCCATCGAAATTATACATTATTGAACCAAACTGTCTGACGAGTGTTGACATCAAGTATTTAATAACTAGACTTTTTTATAAAAAGTTTTAACTTCAACTTAAAAACAATCAATGCGTTCTTTGTTCTGTAGGGTGCCACCAAACTGACCAAGGAGGACATTGAAAAAGTCTTCTCACTCTACGACCGAGTAAGTAAATAATTAATTTTTATTTAATATATATTTTTATTAATATGAATTTCATATTAGGACAACAGCGGCTCCATTGAGAATGAGGAGCTGAAAGGCTTTCTCAAGGATCTGCTGGAATTGGTCAAGAAGGTGAGTTGATCCTCTTGTGCTTAAAAATAGTTTATTTTATATGGTCTTCATCCAGGACGACTATGATGCCCAGGATCTTGCTGCATTTGAGGAGACAATCATGCGTGGTGTTGGACACGATAAGCACGGAAAGATCTCACGCAAGGAGCTGACCATGATACTGTTGACTCTGGCCA
Organism: Drosophila parthenogenetica; assembly: GCA_035047505.1. Classification (NCBI taxonomy): domain Eukaryota; kingdom Metazoa; phylum Arthropoda; class Insecta; order Diptera; family Drosophilidae; genus Drosophila; species Drosophila parthenogenetica. The sequence continues at coordinate 15,755,712 of JAWNPM010000080.1, read as the reverse complement.
AGATATCACCAGAAGATGAGCAGTAGACGCGTTTTCGTGGATGCCAACATTCGAAACCGATGGATAGATTTGTTAGCACAGAACACACACTAATATATATTTTTGTTACCAATTTTGGTAAACGGCAAAAGTGGTTTTGGTCTAATTCCAAATGATTACTTTAATGTTGCCCATTCAAAAAGCGGCAGACTTTGCGGAATTTAGCAAATATCTCATTGCGAAATACTTTGCAGAGATACTACAGAAAATACAAAAAAAAAATTGATAAATTGACAAATTGACAAAGCGCCAAATTCGTAGCAAAATTTAAAACAAATACAAATTTAAATAAATGTTTCAAATTAATTAAATGTTTATGCATGTTAAGCTTTTGAAAGTCTATTTCCTAAACAACAGCAACAGCAACTACCAATGCAAAATACAAAAAAAAATCTAAAATAAAAATAAAAAATGTATGTTTACTCGTAAATCAAGAAATTAATAATAATATATTTATATTTAATTGTAATTACATTTTTGACAAAAAGCAACTCGAAACCAGCCAGAAAAACCAAACCGAAACAAAGATTAGTACATCGATTTTAACGTCTTGTGTCTGAGATCTGAAATGAGAAATTTTTGAATTAAATATGATATTTTCTATTCTCTATATACGAGTATTTTTATTTAATTTTTAAAATGTATTACAAACAAAAATGAAAAAATAATTTAATTTCGAATTAATTAAATCTTAGCTAAGTGTAAGAACAGACACTCAACACAAATAAAAACATAAAAAAAAAATTAATTATATAGCAAGAGTTTTTAGATACTTAATTGTTGTTTATTATTGTGTGTACCAAAAAAAAATATAAATAATAATATATTTATAATTATTATTTTTAATTTACACAATATATACATGTACTATATATCTATTTCGTGCGACTTTTTTCCTGCTCAGTTTTTGTATTTTCTGAGTGTAGCAACAAATTTCGTGAAACAAGATAATGAATATCGTACGAAATATCGTATTAACTTGCCTAACATTTTAGAGCAATAATTTTGCCATCAATCAAAACCACTCAAATCAGCAGCTGCCTTTTGGCACTCGAACACGTCAGGTGAAGGTAATAAAACACTATTCCACTTACAACCTGCCCGGTTATCCCCTCTTTACTATATGTGCTCGACACATGTCATCGTAATCGTCCCTGTGCAAACACAGCGATTGATTTTGAAGCCTGCAAAGCACAGAGGGCACATAAAATTAGTCAAAGAAGCTTATGTTGTAAAATGGATTTGAAAACTTCTCAAGGTGCTATCGCCACTATATATACTTGACAAAATAAATTATTAATTCTTCGCTTTAACTATTATTTATATTATTTTTTAACTAACGTGGCTATGGTTAGCCAAAAATAAAAACAATTTAAATCTATGCTAGCTAAATTATGATTATGTTTTAAAGAAACTTGTACGATCTACGAACAAATGCCAAGTTAATAAAAATAATTGATATTTATACAATATACATATACATAAACATATATATGTATATTATCAATTTAATTGTATGCTATGTTTAACATAAATAAAACCAATTATAGAAAATCAGCAGATAGAAACACAAGCTTACAAAAAATAATGATGGGCTTTCCGAAACAAAATACTAAATTCGATACTATAACTATAATACTATATAATAACTACATATATACCATATACCTATATACTATCAATATATATATATATATATATATATATATACATATATATACTAAATACCATACAAACGAAAATGTCAACCAAATTCAATGAAACAAGTGTGTTTTAATAAATAATCGATATATATCACAGTCTCAAAAGGAACCCAGTATCCTGTGTCCTGTGTCCTGTATCCATTATCCCTACTTGCTAGAGGAGACTCCTGTTAGTCGCTCCTCGGTCCGCTGCTCCAAAAGTTCACTAAGCTGATGCAGCAATCCATTGAGACTCACTGGATTCCCAATTACTTTCGACTTCATAGGATTCTTCTGCCGATGCTTCGGATCCTTGTTCACTACTGGCTCCGAAAGGGAAACTCGGGTCAATTCATTTATGCGCTCCACTGTCTTGTTTAAACATTGACATTTACTGCGTGGAATTTCTAGTTAATTAACTTTAATTTTGTCGGGGTAACATACCATTTTGCAGTATTGGCATGGCAGTGTTTGAGATGCCGTGCACAATTCGATAGCTTCAGTTGTCCCTTGTGCCAGACTCTTTTGGTAGCCCGCTGTGGTAGTGTCTCGGGCAGTTTCTCTAGGTACCAAGTGTACTCCGCTTTTGGTTCCGGCACTGATTTTTGCTCCTGTTGCTGTCCCACCTTTTCTTTTGATTGCATCTGCAAAATCACCTTCTTTAATTTTTGTTTAATTTTGGAGCTCGAGAGCTGCTTCGTCTCTGGCTCGAGCTTTTGGCCCAAAAATTCTTCCGATTTCTGTACCAAATGCTGCTCCGACTTAACTGATTTCAGCTTTTGTTTTTGTGTAGACTCCTCTCCCCAAACGGGTATTGACTTCTTTAATTTTAGCTTCGTTTTATCAACCGAGTCGGAAAATAAAAAAAGCGACTGCGGTTGCTGCTCCTGCTCTAAAATCAGCTCTGATTTTTGCTCTGACTTCTTGCAGGTCTCTACAAAAGTCTGCTCCAAAACATCTTCTGACACTTGACCCGTTTCCAGCATCAAAATTTTCTCCGATTTTTGTACTGTCTTTTGAGATTTCAATGCCCGAACAGACTCAGACTTCATAAAATTACGCTCCGACAAAACCTTGTCAAACTCCTGCTCCGAGGCCTCCTCCAAATCCTCCTCAGAATTCTTCACCGATTTTCGCTCAAAGTTCTGCTCCGGTCCCAACATCAAAATATCCTCTGTCTCCTGCCCTAAATTTAGATTCGATTCCATTGAACAAAGCAGCTTGGACTTTTGCTCAAAAGACTTATCCAAGTCCAGCTCCGACTCCTGCTCCGAACTTTTCATTGACTCCCTCTTGGACTTGGTCTCCGACTCCAGCAACAAAAGCAGCTCCGATGTCTCTGATTTCAGCTGGGCCTTTTGATCCGATCTCAGCATCAAAAATGCATTATGTCCCTTCGATTTCAGCTCCTCCTGTTTATTCACATCTTGCAGCAGCAGTTGCTCCACTTCAGATGCCTCTTGATTTGTCTCCGGAGACTGTTCGAGAGGTACCAATTGCTGCACAGCCTGATCTTTGTTCTCCTGCTTGTCTTGCTTCTCCTGCTTCCCCTGCTCGTCCAACTGTCTCAACTCCTCGGCCTCATCGTCTGCAGTGAAATCAAGACCCAAAGCCAGCAAAAGTTCCTCCAACGAAGCCGTGCGTTCAATACTGCCCCTTTTGCCAAAATGTCGATGCAAAAAGTATCTGGCCCAAGTCGAGGAATTCCCGGCACAATGGCAACTGGTGTCGCCCATGCTGCGAAAGGCAAATCCCGACGGATTTTTGGTCAGCAGACGTGAAGCCCCATTAGCATACGTGATGCGTGTCTGACTGTAAATAATTAATGGCAAATCATTGCCAGCATTCCTGCCACATTCCACTTACCACTTATCAATGTTCACATGTAATTTGGTGATGCGCCCAAAAGACATTCTTAACATCCATAAAACAATTTACAAAAAAGAAACAAAAACATAAATAACAAAAAAAATATGGGAAATACAAACAATGTTACGTTCACGAGCTACTAAAAGCAAACTGGGAATTTTTGATAATAAAAGCAAAAAAAAATAAATTTGACCGATATCAGTTGTAGACCGCATCGACATCCAGTGTCCGTTGGTACGCCAAGCGCTGCAACACAGTGGGATGAGTGTGATGCCACCGGGCATAGCAAGTATCGTAGACTGGGAAGCTCATGTGATCCGCATATATCTTGATAAGCGCCGATCTTAACGGCATCGAGTAGCCCAGAAAGTGAGCAAAGCGATCTGCGGCATACTCGAAACGTCGCAGATTCCACAGCATCAGAAAGTTAGCCAGTGTCAAATAGGGCGTTAAAGCAAACCGCAGCACTATGATGAACCCTACAATAATAGGACAAACACCGGCCTCAAAGCCCACCGCCTCGTACAGCTGGGGACAGTGGAAGAGCAGACCGAAGAGGACCATAGTGATCAGAAAATGCAGCTTCATAATAAAAGTAGCTTTATAGAAATGACCATTTTTCCAGTGTCCCAGCTCATGGGCCACCACAGCAGCCACTTGAATGTTATACAATCCACGACCGACCTCGTAAGGCTGCAGCTCATGTGGTGGCAATCCTTTGTTGTACAGCAGCGTGTCAAAGATGACAATCCGCTTGAGACAGCAACTGCCATAAAAGTAGGCATTGCTGTACTGTGTCGCCTTGGTGCGTATGATGAAAACACGGTCCATTGGAAAGTCGGTTAGATCACATACACGCTTCACATCCTGATAGAGCGGTCCCTCCGGCAGCGGTACCTGCTTCCCAATACAGGGTGCACAGATATACGGCAACATGAATACTAACAGCAGCGTGCACAGCGCCCAAATAGCCCAGAAATATAAAAAGAAAAAGTAGCCAACCGATTGTACTATCACCACAATGGCCAGCGTCAGTGGTGCTAGTATGATCTGGGATAGGATTATAGATATAATGCCCATGCAGAGATACATATACCAAGGCATACGGCTCTGTGAACCATAACGTAGCTCCAGTATGCACTTATCGTAGAGCAAAACGGGCAGACAGCGCAGGGTCACATAGATGCTTAGGTAAAGCACAAAGATTAGACTAATCCAAAGTTCGTTGCTGGTTTTGCCTGCTAGCGATTGTACGGCCAGATTCCAGACAAAAGGGTAGAAAGCAAAAAATAATTCTGCCAAACTGATGAACATATCAATGCCATGCTTCCACATGAATAGTTCCATTTTGTGCAGCTCATAGACGCGGGCACGATGATAAATCTCCGGCGGAATAACCGCCCGCAGCTCTTCCGGCACCGTGCTAGCCCCCAAGCAGACCAGTTGCTAAACAGACATGAAAACATGAGACATGCTAATTGAAGCTGGAAATCAGGTATCGTAGCTCACCTGACGCTTGGCCAATATCATTTCCCAAATATGGTCAACGGCTAAGACCGCCATAAGTATCCAAAGGAGAATTGAAGGTTCTAACTTCGGCCAAGTGTCGTAAAATACCATTGCACTCAGGTTAAGATCATGATATACAACAACAACTAAAACAACACACACCCACACACATCTACCTATATACAAATAATTATATTTTGTTGAGTCACTTATTTAAAAAAAAAACTGGAGAAAAAAATTATTTGAAGAAAATTAGATTGTAAAAAAGTTGATAATGGAATCGAGGCCAACTTTGATCAGCGAGCATTCGCCTCCAGTTTCTGAAGCCTGTCCAGGCGTTGCAGCATGGTGGGATGTGTATGATGCCAAGTGGAGTAGCACTCATCCGATATGGGAAACGACAAATTATCCGCATAAAGTTTGAGCAAAGCTAATCTCAGGTTTCCAGCGTGTCCCAGCTTATAGGCGAATTGATCTGCTTGGTACTCAAAGTGGCGCGTCACTGTGAGCATTAGGACATTGGAAAGCGTGAAGTAGGGGGTCAGTACATATCCGAATACAATTAAAAATCCCACTATTGTCGGCTGCAAACCTTGATCAAAGCCAACAGCCTGGTAGATGGGCCCATGTGGAAAACAGAGGGAAAATAGCGCTAAGGTAAAAAATAGATGGCTTTTGAACATGATAATTGCCTTCCAGAAGTGCCCGAATTTCCAGTGTCCCAGCTCATGGGCAACGACTGCCACCACCTGAGGATCACGCAGTCCTTTGCCTATATCCTCCGGTGCCAATTTGTTTAAGTTTTGGACACCACGATTGTAGAGCAGTGTATCGAAGATGACAATCCGTTTGAGGCAGCAACTGCCGTAGAAGAAGGCATTGCTACCAACAGTTGGATCCCTTACACGTATGATGAACACCTGTTGCATGGGAAAACCGACTCTATTGGTGATCTGCTCCAGATCTGCTTTAAGCGATACGTTCTCCAGTGGCACACGTTTACCGATAAACGGATCAATAATGAAGGGCAGCAGCAGTATAAGGAATACGGTCAGCAGGATTGACAAAGCATAGAGACCAAGGAATGTGTATTTATCCAAGTACTTGACAGTGTAGACACACACTGCCACCATGATGACCACTATCACGAGCGAGACTAAAATGTCTATAAGGATATTCACAATGAGCATATACCATTTGGGTGGGTGGCGCTTAATCAGACTAACGATGCAGAATCGCTCATAGAGACGACCTGGCACCGATTTCAAAAAAATATATAGATTAATGATGCACATAAAGATTATAGAGACAAAGAGGTCGTGTTTCATCCAGTTGGCAAAGCACATCTTATTGGCCATGTCCCAGACGAACGCATAGAAACCAAAGTAGAGCTCAAGACAACCACAGATGACTACCATCCACAGGGTATTGACAATATTAAACCAACTCTTGTGCAATTTATAGACTCGCATAGAATCGAACTGATCTTGAGCTAAATATGGGCGCAACAGACTGGGAACCTCATTTACTTTGTAAACAGTTGAAATCTAACAACGATAAATTAGTTAACAAAATTTATAACATTTCTTCGAATTAATTTGAATACCTCGCGCAACAGCAGATATATGGACCAGAGATTATCCACAAGCAGTATGCCCATCAACAAAAGGAGTATAACGTTGGGGTCATTCCAGAACGAGGCGGACATTTTATATGACCCGATTCCAAAATTGGCATTTTTACAAAACAATAATTTACAAAACGAACGAATTTTCCAAAAAAAGAGAATACTCAATCGCTTGCTTTATTTAATTCTACATAAACGTAAAATAAACCGGGAACATATAGAAGAGGAATCGAAGGATCGACAATAACAATAATTATTATTTTAAATCGAATTTTTTTTTTTTAATTTTGTCACAATCTTTAAATAAAAATTAAAACTACCTATGGTTTTTTCTTTTTAGTGTCACCAACTGGAAAATAATTGTGATCGTGATTTTTATTTAAAAACTTAAAACAATTAAAGGATCCCTGCTGAAATGCTTTTTGGTCTGAAACAATTAGTGTTTACTGCTGCTTCTTGGTCTGGCCCAACTCCTTCAGACGCGCTAGACGCTGCAGCAGTGTTGGATGCGAATGATTCCAGGTGGAATACAGCCAGTCGTAGACGGGAAAGCCTAAATTATCCAAATTAAGTTTAATTAATGCACGTCCAAGCTGATCCTCGAAGCCCAGCGAATGAGCAAACTCATCCGCTTGATACTCGAAACGACGAGATAGAATGGTCATAGCAAAGTTAATTATAGCATTATAGGGAGCCATCACATACGTGAAGACAATTAATAGACCCACAAGTATAGGTCTGGTGCCGGGCTCGAAGCCCAGAGCCTCATAGAAGGGAGCATACTTGAACAGATAGCCAAAGACAAGAAACATGAGAAGCAAGTGCACTTCCATAATAACAATATTTTTGGTCACGTGTCCTAGTTTCCAGTGACCCAGTTCATGACCAAGCACTGCAAGTACTTCATCATTTGTACATCCCTTGCCCTTCTCATCATCCGTTAGCTCCGAGTCGTCAGCCTTGCCTTTATTAAGCAGCAATGTGTCGAAGAGTACAATACGCTTCGAGTTCCAGAGGCCATAGAAATAGGCATTGCTATGGGAGGAGCGTTTTGAACCCTCGACCACGTACAGCTTGGTAAGAGGGAATTTCAGTGATGCAGCCAGATCTTCAATTGATTTACGCAGTGATCCTTCCTCCAGGGGCGTATACTTGTCGAATAGCGGGGCAATGAAGATAGGATAGATAGTGAGCAGCACAAGTGAAATGACGCCAGTGAATACCCACAACCAAATGAAGAAATTATCTCCACCACGTTGAACAATAAATATAATGGCCGCTGTAATGGGCAGCATAACCACTTGGGTGACTAGAAAGCTCTTCATTTGATCCCAGGCAAAGAAGCGAAATGTCTGTTTGTTAAAGCCGTGCAACTCCTCGAGCACAAAGGTCTTATAGATCTTAAATGGCAGCGACTTAAACGTTGACAGGAAATTGGACATAAGCACGAAAATGCAGCTCACAAGAATCTCATTGCTGGCGTCCCACTGCAGACGCTTTACCACATCTACTGAAATTTGCCAGATAATGGCGATCAGTCCAAGATAAAGTTCAAAACACAGTAGTAATACATCCATTAGCAATGCCTTGAATATGCCAAAGTTTTCCTGATCCAAACCATATTTACGTGCCTTATGGAACGTCTCCTCGCTCATGTGTGACGTCAGTTCACTTGGTACTTCCAACGCATTTCGATAGACTTTCACCTGCAAGTTGTTTGAAGCGAGAATAAATTGACTTTAATTGCAATCAATGAACCAGTCTGACATTTAACAATGTGCTAAAAATACAATTGCAGACCCGTATTGCATACATTCAATTATGTATGCATCATCCAATTTTATTGCCGCGTTTTGATGACGGCACGTGCCGGCTATGCAATATTGTCTTACCTGGCGCAGTGAAATATAGATTTCTAGAGCATTTTCGATTATGACTAAGGCCAATATACTGTACAAGACAGTATCTGCATCTAGTGAAGACATTTTCACCTGAATTTCAAATATCTGGGATAAATAAATAGAAAACTTCAACGCCGAACACAACGGCAGAGTGACCGGTTCTTTAATGCTAGAAAAAGGCCAATATAATTGCAAACACATTAAAAGATACTAAAAGTATTATTAATTGCAGCAAACGGTCACACTGTTCGCGATTGTCAAGGTACATGTTTTCACTCCAGTGTTGGGCAATCATTATCAATCGAAATGAGTATTACAGCATCGATAACTTCACGACAGCAAAAATTCAAAATTTCAATTTATTTTTAACAAATTTAACTAAGGCTAGCGTATTTGCACATTAAAGTGTTCCACACTGGCGTCAGCAATGCTTTTATGTATTTCATTAACCTCAGCCTGCGTCATGGTGCGTTCCATATGGCGATACACTATACGGAAGCAAAGACTAGTTTTGCCAGTTTTAGGGTGCTTGAATTTGTCCACTAAACTTATCTGGAAGCAAATTACGGTAATGAACTGTTTAAAATGCTTTTCATGTCGCATTTACCTGCTCTACAACATCGCCGGAAACAGAGCGTACCAAATCATAAAAATCGTTCGGTGAGAAACCATTGTTTACATCAATGTCATCCGGCAGCCAAAAAGACAAATCATTTGTGCATTGCGGATAGTGTGAGATAGGCTTGTACTTGGGTAGATTCTGCAGATCCTGCTCGCTAAATTGGGACAGAAACCCGCTGTCTTTGGACCAAAACAATCGAATATCTGGTATATCGAACAATATCATAGCCAGTCGTTCCAAACCCACTCCAAATGCATAACCGATGGACTGATGCACTCCTGCCTGTTGAAGAATCTCGTGGCGCATGATTCCACAACCCAGCACCTCTAACCAGTTGTCCTTAAAGTAAATCTCGAGCTCCCAGGAAGGCTGTGTAAACGGAAAGTAGGTGTCCACCCAGCGATACTTGATGCGTGAGCCAAACAGATCCTTTGTAAGTCCTACAAGAACATGCTTCATTTCATGCTCCATTAATTTAACGGCTTCTAAAGTATGACAGGGCTGTTTGGTCTGATCCATGCACTTTGAAGAGGGTAAAATCCGTTTAGGATCTGCAATTGAGCCCGACCACGTCTCCTCAAACAGCTCCAAGCCAGGATTACGCTCAAAGAGCTTGTCCTTGGTAACCAGACGAACTGCATCCGCCTGATGGAATACTGGATAATGTGTACTATCAATCTCATCACGTCGGTACACTTCACCGACTACCAAAAAGTTATCCAATCCCCCAGAGATCAACTCCACCTGATGGGCTGTGGTGTGGGCACGCAGCAAATGTTGCTTATTAATATAGTAGCAGTCCGATTTCTGACGACTGACATGATCACTGGGTATCAGCAAGTTGTCAAAATTCTGCTGCACTGTTACCACAGGATTTAATTGATCGTACACAGAGAAAAGTGGATTTCCCCGCTGGTTACGATACGCTCCATAAAAGTAGTTTACAATGCGTTGTCTGATTATAGACAATGGGTGATCACGCTGTAGATGCTTGTTGACTCCCAGATGTGTCAATATTTTTGGTGTCACATTCGTCCAGATGTCTGTGGCGTACGTGCCCCCATTTATTTTCAATTGAAGTTGTGCCTGGTGGGGGGCCGATATTTTCTTCACCTCCTCCGCAGCGGTGTTGGCCATCAAACGTCGCGGATGTCGGGGGAAACCCGAAGTCAGTCTCGTGTTAGGAGCGCGAATTGTTAAAAACATTTTATTGATGTTTATTATTCAATTTAAGTCAATATTATATTATTGCATTCTATTACAAAACAACAGCTGTTTCTATCGATGCGCGTGCGCCGAAAGTATCGATACCTGATAAACAAATCGATATAATGATCCAGGGATAGGTCATGCATTATCGGTTCCCGATACCAAAACTGGCAATATTTTCGCATTTGGCTTCTTGACTATTTTATTTTGATATTGGCTTCTTTTCATCCAAAATAATATTGATTTAAACATTGCATAGAAATCAGTTTAATAAAAATCAAACTGTGATATAACTAAGCATTTAGATGATTCTAATGTTATGTTAATATAAAGTTTTTTTTTAGCAGAAATTATTTAAAATTGGATTGAGAAAAAAACAAAAACATGAATTGCTAAAAAGACAGTCTTTTTGGCTCCTTTTTAAAAAAATTAAGTGGCAATCAAATTTAAATCATCGAAGTTTGTTGTTAAAAAATCGTTTGCGGAACAGATAGCGCAAAATTGTATTTTACTTGTCAGTTTTTTATAGATTGATGCATATAGATTTCACTTAAGAAAAAAGATGATATTGATTTTTAAAATTATTTATTAATTTCATACAAAACATCAACATTGAAATATTCATTGTTTACAACTGTAAGGGCAAAGAATATAAAATTGTGATAAGTTTAACATGTCGTGGCAGTTAGATATGAATATGCCAGCTAAATTATAAACTTCACTTTTGAGATGCTAGTGTTGGAATAGAGGTTTTGTTATTAATTATACATGAGGTTTAACGAATTATGAGATAAGGCTTAAACCAGAGGATAACTGGCTGCTGTCGCAATGCCGCACTGGTTGTCAGCATTCCGAGTCATCTTGATAAAGCCCTTGTCGCCCCATGTGGTACCCCAAGAGTTCTTCACCAGCCAAAAGTCCTGACCATTGCTATCGGTGCCAAAGCCCACGGCGAGCACACCATGATCCAGATTCTGGGGATCGCATTGTGGCTCATTGTAGACGCCTTCGGAATAGAACTGGAATGATTCATGGGAGGCATCAATGGCAACCGAGACTGGTCCAATGGTGGCAACGGCTTCAGCCATTTTCTTCTCATCGCCCTGGGGAATGTCAACGAATCCGCGATCTGTGGCACCAATGGTATCCTTATTGAAGTGGCAAGAATCATCAATACCCTCGTAGGCATATGACTTCTCAGTGTCGATACCACCATTGTCCTTAATATAACGGAAGGCGTTGTCCATAAGGCCGCCATTGCATCCATTGTTACCGTATTTGGTGGAGCAATCAACCAGATTCTGTTCGGAGAGAGACACCAAGGCACCAGTCTTACGGAAATGCTGGCCCTCCAGAGCACCAGTGCTGGAGAAAGCCCAGCAGCTGCCGCAATGTCCCTGATCCTTGACCTCCGTAACCGCGCCCTTTGTGCGCCAATCGACCGATTTGGGCAGAGTCACATGCTCCGGCGATATGAATGTAATGCCCGTAAAACCAATATCGGCAGCACTGTAAAAAAGGCAATAAAAATTTAATCCTCATACCCTTAGGGAAACATCAACTGTAGGCAATAAACTAACCGCAGTTGCTTCTGTAGTGTGTAGTTGAATCCGTTCATGGTCTGATGGAACTCATGATGCAGCATATCCGCATATTTGTTAACGGCCATCTTGTAGCTGACTTCTCCAGCGGCATAGCGTTGATTGTGTTTGGCAATCTTGTGTTTGTTCTCATTGAAAATCTTAAGACGGAAACGCTCCTCGGTCTCGTCTTGATAATTCTTGCGATGCTCCAGCTGCAATTACGAAACCCATATAAATGTTTAAACACTTAGACAGAAACAGAAACAGACACAAATAAATTTATTTCAATGCTTATCAATACATGTTTTATGGTTATCACAAGACGTGTTTTGGTTCTATAACAGTAATTTTCAAATTTACCTAGTACACACAGATTAGATAGCTCCAACAGTAATCACAAATGCACATGCCTCAGAGAGCTAGAGAGAAAGACTAATCTCTAGGACTAGGTAAGTTCTCCGTGCATTATGAGGCTGAGACTCGATTTAGATTTACTGCCCTTGAGCAGACAACATTAGATAAGCCAAATCAGTTGTTATCAAAGCCAAGATACAGTCAGCACATGGCCAAAACGTAGCGCAGTAGCCAAAAGCATTAAAACTATACCATAACCATAAAAATAATTTTACGAGTTTGTCAAAATTCAGGTAGAAGTTGTAAATGGGTGAGAAAAGCAGTTGATAAAAGTCTCTTAGATGCTGTACTCGACCCAAAGATACTCTATAATTTTGCAATTTACATCAAAAGTTTCAAAACTAAAAAAAAAAACTGCCGATTTGCAGATAATTTCATTCACTTTCTTCATAGCTGATCTACCCTGCATTTGTGCACACTGTACAGTAAACATTTTTTGGGCGGCGCCAAATAAACTCGAGCAACATCAATTTAATTATATTAAAAAAAAAAAAAAAAAACCAGCGTTTGTCGCCCTAAAGTGACCGGATGGTGTTGTTGTTGTTATTTTTGTTCTTTTATTAATGTGTTGTAGTTAGGACTCGTCACATTGCGTGTTTCGACTTTCTTCTTATATTCCATGTAATTAATAAAATTTTTTATGTCTTCGTGGCATTTGGAACTTGATAATTTGAGACAAAAAACCACATAAACTCCAAGATGTTCTGTACAATTTTCGCATTTGTAAAATGATTAATTTTATTATATAAACATTTTTATACCAATTTCGCTAGAATAAGACTTAAAAAATGCTCAATACAAAGGTTATAAAAACAAACTTAAATATAGTAATTAAATGCACGTGCTTATAGATACACACAGTGAACACATACATGCAGTCCTCATAAGTATTGGTGTTGTTTTTTGTTTTCTTTTTTTCTCACACATTGATTCGTATTTTATTATACAATTTATAGCTGTTTGCCAATATTTAATTTATTTTTGCTTGCACTTTAGTAGGTGTTTTTTCCTCAGTGAATACGGTGAATGTTCGTTGCATGTTTGCTATTTTCATGGTTTTGAGTATCTTATAACTAAATAGCTAACTGTTAGCTGAAAAGTTACAACACAGGATGTGTGTTGCATCAAGTGATTGTAGCATGTTTCGGCTACAGTCGCTCCATTTCAATGGCGCAGCTGTCATCGTTATAGTTATCGTTGACCGCAAGTGCACCTGCACCTGGTGCATTTGTTGCTAATCCTGATGTGGTCGGGGCTGTCGGGTCTACAGTTGCCTCCAGCTTTTGCAAATCTTGATATTGGCGACGCTTACGCATTATGAAGCGCAGCACAAAACCATTGATAACGAACAGAGTAATGACGAAGACAGCTGGAACAACAACATCCACAGCTAAATTTAAATCACTCGAGCTAGCCATTTCAGTATGTAGATTTTTATATAATTTCTTTTATAGCCGCCTTGCTTTTCTTTCTTTACGACTTTGTTTGCTTTAGCACGTTTTTCCAAATGACGCGCGTGTTACTTGTGCTTTTCCTTTAATTTGATTCTCCACTTTGTTCTCTTTCTCTCCCTCTCTTTAAATGTGGCGCGCGCACTCTCCCTCTCTACCTCTCTCTATTTCTGGCAGTCAGTGTTATTCGCTTACTCTTGCAGAGCGATTGACTACTTGCGTTGAGAGTCGAGCGGTTAATAACAAAAATAGCAGCCTGATATTTTGTGTGGTGCGCGCGCTGTGCACGCTCACTCACACATACGCACGCATACATGTACAAAAGCGGCTACGCAAATAACATACATATATTTAATCATTAGATTCATTTTCATTGTATGCGTGTTCGCTTGCAGGGGGTCGAAGCGGACAGAAAGGCAGTGGACTCTAACCGGTTTTCCAAATTCGTCGACTATAGAAGGCGAGATGCTGATTTATGAGGATATGCATAAAAAATATGTAGTTGCATAAATATATCGACATATGATAACCGGTTCGTACCATGTATCGATATCTCTCACGGACAATCGCCCACTTGTTATACGTTATACGCCATAGGTCTCCTTGTCTCCTTCGTTCTCTACTTATTTTCGCTAATTTGCCGAGTGAGCGAATAAAAGCTTCGCGGTACAAAGAGCCAAAACAAAAACAAACACGAAACAACAAGTGATAAGCATTTTCAGCAAAGTCACACGCCATTTCCGAGAGAATATTTGTTGTTATTGTTAATTTTGTTTGCGAATTGCGCACCAATTAAAAAAAAAAAAAAAAAGGAGATGAAAAAAAAACTATGACATCTTAATGAAGATGATTGACAGAGATTGGGAGGTCGCATTTCACACGCTTTATCAGCACAAACTGACCGTTGTGTATATGTTCTATTTTGACGGAATGTGCACAATTCAATTAAATTGGCATACAAGCATTTTTGGCGCGATTGGCACTTTCTGGACCACACATCGACAAAACTATAGTTTTAAACTGAGAACTCGACAAATTTAAATTTTTGAAAGCGTCTGTAAGTATGCTTCGAGTTAATTAATTCAAACAGGGCCCTAAGGTATGCAACAAATATATTTGATTCTTAACCAAAGAGGCGTTAAAAATTTAAAATCGTAATCTTTAACTGGTTGGACAAAATAAAAATAATCAATGTTTTTTATATGGAAAAATTATCTTTTTTTAAATTTAATTTAATAAGGCATTTAAGCATATGAAATGCTATATTTCTAAAATAGTACCACATGCAGTTATCCTTCTCGCATTTGCATTTACAGTTCCTTCTTACAAACATCACACCTAAGCATAATTCTCAGTTAATAAACATATTAACTATTTGCAAGATCGTAAGATTCATTCAATTCTTAAGATTTTTTTTATCTTTTTTTTTATCCTTTATTTGACGAAATAATTTGGACTAGCGTACTGCTACCTTTCAGGCAACTTAATCTAGACAGTTTATAACAATTATTTTAATACTAAGGATGTTTTGAGACATAGAAATATATAAGTTTGGGGGAATTAAGACTTACGGGGAGTGACTATCACAGATATATATGTGGGGAGATATGGTAGGTTTTAAGTCAAGATTCGACTAAGAAGACCTTGAGGGTGGTGTCGTTTGAGTCTTTTTCTGGTGCGGGGACTGGCGGCTCTAAAAGCTGACGCACTTAGGCGTACTCTGAAGATCACTTCATTCATTCGGATAAATTACTATTGATGATGTTGGAAAAAAAGTAATTTCCATAAATTTAAAATTTAAAAACTTGTACCTTTTTTGTAACAATATAGGCAGTTATAAATTAGGCAAGTACACTTGAAATACATATTAATGTTTAATTCCTTGTAAACATACAATATACAGTATAAACTAACTTATTAGTCTATTCTAACGTTATTGTCGAAAGATAAGCAAAGAGGCGAATTGGGAACAACTGCAAATCACACAGATAAGGCCTGATAATTATAAATAGGCGAGTTCATAGCGCTCTACGCCGTTTAACTAACCCGCAGACAAAGACACAAAGCAACAAATGACACAAATTAAAATACAATAACTGAATAACAGAAAAATAAAAAAAATAAAAAACAAAAAATCCAGAACCATTCAATGACTCAGTAAATGGCATTAATTGCAAATTGTTGCTGTAAGCTTATCGGTTTTCGTTAGAATTTGTCGGGCTGCTGAATGAACCCAACACGAGTGCTTATCGCAGCTTCACTAAAGCATCTGTTATCAGTAGCCGCTGATCCGTACCAAACCGAGTCGGCCACAACAGAAATAAATAATAAATAAAATAAATTGAAGGCGGGTTACCATAATACCAAAGTATTTTCAATTCCCTATTCATCTCATGTGACGTTCTTGAATCTCGATGGATTGCTGATCTGTCATGTGAGCCGGCATGTGACTGGGCTAATCAGCAGCTGGGCATTGTTGTAAAAACGACAGATTGCAACAAAAAGAAGAGGAGGAGGAAGAAGTGCACTGTCAGTGCACCCGCATGACTCATGAGAGAGTTCAAAAAGAATGTACCCAAACAATGGAAAAAGACACGGAACTAAACAAATTGGATACAAGAAAAGCGTATTAATCACTCCAAAACATTCAAAACTTGCCACCTGCCATTAAAAAACATAGCAATTGTGTAACTCTAATTAAAACTAATTAATTACTCACCTTAAAGGCATGCCACTCCTCCTTGATGACATCGGCAAAGGAGACCGCTTGGGTCACAGCCACCAGGGCCAAAAGGGCGAAAACTACGCGCATTTTTCTAGATTAACTGAAATGACAAAAATAAAGATAAATTACCATTTATTTACTTGAGCTTGACCAATCACGTGATGAGCTTTTACAGAAATAAAAGCTCAGCACAATTTGCTATTAACAAACACAAATTTAAAAAAAAATACACAAAAGCGCTGATGAAATACAGTCAACAACAATAAGATACTTTGCTGAGTTAGCGCTTGCTAAAAAACTAAAGGGCACGGAAATAATTCAAATGGCAAGGGAGTGAGGGTGGAGTACTGCCATTAGTTTAGCTCTTATGGAATAACAAAATCTGGCAAGGCTCAAAGAATTCATCTTAAATTTACAGTTTAGTTTTTGCTGATTCTCTTTAAATTTGAGTATTCATTCCGTTATCTTATCGGACATTCGCCTTGGCTTTTGTGTTTTTATTGCTTTTGTTGTTGTTGTCTCAGGTAGTATTGGGCCATTTTTAAAATGTATTTGTTACATGCATAAATATGTATCATAATAATTGTGCCAAGTTCAAGGGCCAAAACTGGTTTTGCAAGCGTTCGACAGGTAATCAGCAGACAAAGCAAGCAAGCAACAAATACAAACTAATAAAAATATGGCACAAATAACAAATTGATAAGGTGAACAGAACAGAAGAAGGAAAAAAATAGGCCACTACAAAAAACAGCTGAAAAAAAAAAATGCGCAACAGACGTAAAAAGCAATGGCGGACAACGCAATAAACAAAGACACTAAAGTCTATGAAAAGAGAGAACGATAGAATAAAGAAGAAAGTAGAAAAGAGGTAAAACCGTCGTCTCAGTTGAGAGATTCTGCTTTGAATTAACAGACTGCGATTGTGATAACCAAACAATGGCGATTGCTATTTACTTAGACAATAAAAAACATTATGACACATTTTGTTTGAACAAGTTTTTAAATAGGGAAGTGTTTTAGAACTTGTTGTTATTATACGTACGTATTTATTTGCTCAGATGCATGTATATTTACTGTGTACTTATGTTTCTATGCACTTACCACTTAGAACTGCAAAGCCACTTAAAAATCAATCTCTTTAAAATTTATTACGTCTTTACAAAACTTGCTAACAGCTTTTACTTATATATGATAATTTAGCCTTTCGCTTAATTGTTAGCAGAGCACTGCACTCCAACACTTTTCTTGGTTTAATAAATTCAACTTCAAGTTGTTGTTGCGAGGAAATCTTTGCTTGTACACTTTGGTCACATCTAAAACGTACAAAAAGACTTGCCAGACTACGATCTGAGCAAATGACTACGCTTTATATACAATGTATGTTACGCGACAGTATGTTATGGTGCTGTTATGCTCAATTCAACCCTAACAGTCCCACAAAGTCTGTTAATTCAATGAGTTTGTCGTTGTGGCAACTCTAAAATCAAAATTATCGAATTAATTCCATCACTGTCTTAATATTGCTCGTCATCCGCAGAGCAGGCGATTTTATTGAAAGGATTCCCAAATTGTTTATATTTTCCACATTATATATCCAGTAAGCATATATATTTAAAAGTACTAAATAGACTTACAAAATCGAAAAATTTGCAGCTCTCACGAAGCACCCGTATCATGTTTGGCAGACAAAGCGGTTTGGGCAGTTCCAACAGCTCCAATCTTGTGGAGTTTCGAGCTGGTCGCATGAATATGGTCGGTAAAATGGTGCATCCAGATGCGCGCAAGGGCCTTGTCTATATGACCCAAAGCGATGATGGTCTCATGCATTTCTGCTGGAAGGATCGCACTAGCGGCAAAGTCGAAGATGATCTAATTGTCTTCCCCGATGACTTTGAATACAAGCGTGTGGATCAATGTAAATCTGGTCGCGTTTATGTGCTCAAATTCAAGTCCAGTACGCGACGCATGTTCTTTTGGATGCAGGAGCCAAAGGCCGACAAAGATGATGAGCACTGTAGACGCATCAACGAGCTACTCAACAATCCACCATCGGCCCATCAGAGGGGTGGCGGAGGCAGCGGCAGCGAAGGCACCGATCTCCAATACATGCTCAACAATATGTCTCAGCAGCAGCTGATGCAGCTCTTCGGCGGCGTTGGTCAAATGGGCGGTTTGAGCTCACTTTTGGGCCAAATGAAGTAAGTTGAAATCAGCACTTATGTAGGAGATGTGGTAATAATTCTCATGTTTGACGTTGCAGCTCCCGTACTCCTTCGTCGCGGAACACAGCAAATTCTGGCGGTAGCGGAGGCGGAGGATCGGGAAGCGGCGCTCTACAAACTCCGGAAAATGTGAGCGTACAACGCACACCGTCCGCACCCACCAAGGGCTCCAAGTCGGGCAGCAGCCGTAGCAGCAGTAATTTGCAGAGCGAATCCGCTGGCGGCAGCAGTGGTGGTGGCAGCAGCAGCAGCGCCGATCCCGATGCCTCCGGTAAGAAACAAACAACAACACCAACAAAATCAACAACAACCACAAGTGGAGCATATGCGAACCCATTCCAAGCCTATTTATCCAATCTCTCCCCTGAACATGGCGCAGGTCGTTCCCTTAATATCGACCTGTCCACGGCACTGTCAGGTGCCGATGCAATCAATCAATTGATTGCGGATCCGGAGCGTGTCAAATCGTTAATCGTTCACTTGCCGGAATCGGAAGATACCGATGAGGATCGAAAGCAACAGATCAAGGATCACATCAGCTCACCACAATTTCAACAAGCCCTTGCTCAGTTCTCCAATGCCCTCCAATCGGCACAGCTCGGTCCTGTAGTGAAGCAATTTGAGTTGTCCCACGATGCCGTCTCTGCTGCCTACTCTGGCAATCTGGAAGAATTTGTCCGTGCTTTGGAGAAGAGTCTTCCGGCCGGCGCTACAATGGCGGCCGAGGAGGCGACAAAGGATACTCCCGTTGCCGATAAAAAAAGCGATGCAGAGCAGGCCATGGATGAGAGCTCCGCTCCAACTGAGAAGCAAGAAGAGAAGCAAAAATAACGCAGCCCTTTGATATATACATACACATATAGGTTGATATGCTTCCTCTATAACCAATGTCTAATACCCGTAACGAAAGCAACGCGTTTTAAACTATAATTTTTGCACATTATCAGAGTTTTTCGATTCTAAAATAAAATTGGCAATGCAAATTGTTTGTTTATTTATTCGTGTTCGTATCTATGTTTGTGGACAGCCCAATGAGATTGGTTTCTTACAGGGCTAAATAAACCGTCGGATATGAACACAAAGTGGCTTCAAGGGCAACCTGAGTAGTACAATTGTTAGGCATTGAAATATAGTAGGGACAGGACTATTAACTATTGTCTTCAGTTACATATGTTTTGCCCATGGTCAACCGCTGACACTGAAATTTGAAGAATCACAAAACATCAGAACAATTAGTTATTTTGTTGAACAACGGAACTACGCAACTGAGCAGACATGTTAAAGTTTGTATGTTTGATCATGAGAATCATGACCATTTCCAATCAAATAAGTAGTGTAAGACTGCGGAAAAGTTGCCGTTCTTGCAGTCCGTTTTCGGACGTATACTGACGGTACGCACTGTTTGGGACGCTCTCTCTTTTTGTCTCTCAGTTGTGCTTACGCGCCGCCGCTCTCACTAAGCGCACACAGATACACACAAACACACACACAACAGTGCATGGTTTGCGAATACTTGGAGCAGATATGGTATTATTTATTCAACTTCAAACAGGCAAACCGCGCGTTCGCTATTTCGCTTGACTTTGTTTTCAAATTTGATCTCTTAAATATCACAAATAACAATTATATGGCCAAAAGCTAAACTCGTTTCAATATAAAAAGTGTTCTTCATATTGTTGTGGGGGTGTATATGAAATAAAAAATATTCTATTGCTGATTTGCGTCGTAAGTTTATGTTTTGTATGCGTTGCTGTGTTGTTGTTGTTGATGGTGCTGGTGCTTTCATTTTGCAGCAAGCTGCTTTCAGTACATACAGACGCACACATACATGTGCACATGAATACATCTGTATGTAAGTGTGTTTACTGTTACTGTCGTCCGTGTATATGTTTTTTTTTCCAATGCATGACTGCGCGCAGCATTGTTGAGAAAAGCTTTTTCCTCAACTTGTATGGCATAAAAGTTAGCACAACGCGACAATAACAAAAATGCAAAAAAAAAAAAACTGAAAAAAATATAACAACAATTAACCATAGCGGCAGAGCGGCCAGCCAGCTGTGTTGGTATTGGTGAGCATGAACGAGAGCAACCGTCGTTGTCGCTGTCGTTGTCTCGCACACAAAATCATTGACTCACTCGCACTCAACACACCAAACACACATATAAAAGCTTGCAAAAAGTGTATGAAAAAAGTGAGCCGCTGCAAAAATTGTTGTTAAGACAAATAAACAGAAAAATAAAAAGAAATTCACATTTGTTGCTCGTGTATGTGTGTTCGAAATAGAAAGGGAGAGACAGAGTGAAAGAGAGATAACATAAATAAAATGACAGAGAGCAAAAGTTACTTTATCCCGGTAACGATCTGGCAACACCAACAACAACATCAGCAGCAAAAGAAATTGCGTTGCGGCAGTGACAACAATTTGCAGCAATAAGCTTTAAAATTATCGGTTAAAAATGTTTAAGTGAACTTTAAGTAGCAACAGCAAACTATAATAATAATCGACTCTTAAAAAAGGCAAAAGGAATAATACAATAAAAAATAAGCAAAACTCGGAGTTTAAGCTAAAAAAGAAATCCCACAGAGCGAAATAAATCAAAACTCTTTTAATGTGTAACAAATTTGAGTTAAAAATTCAACCAACCAATATATCAACGACAAATCCAAATCGAAGTAAAACACTATCAGCAATAAATCCATAAAGCGCCGCATCAGCTGCAATTGTGCGATAAGGTGAGCAAACATTGCTAACTTTAGATGTGTGTGTGTGTGTTCCTCTAAATGTATGTATGCATGTGTGTATGTGGCTCGTAAGAGCTATGGAAGAGACGAGTGTTTTCTAGCAGAGTCGACTGCACATAGCTCAGTTTTGACTATATTTTCCAGAACAGCTGCAGAAATTTCTGCTCTCCCTTGCGCCTGTCAATCGCGCGCCATTTTTGCTAAAACTTTCTCAAGCAAGTTGGAGCCATAACAAAGTTATAAACACATATATGTTACATACATATATATGTATGTACATACATATATACGGACATCCACTATGCTGTAATGGCGCCTGAGCTTATGCTATATCAATTTCAAGAGAGAGCTAAGTGCGAGCAGGACAACTATTCAATTCCCATATCTACATAT
Organism: Drosophila parthenogenetica; assembly: GCA_035047505.1. Lineage (NCBI taxonomy): Eukaryota > Metazoa > Arthropoda > Insecta > Diptera > Drosophilidae > Drosophila > Drosophila parthenogenetica. Next base: position 15,733,723 of record JAWNPM010000080.1, on the reverse strand, counting down.
CTACTGCTGTGTGTGAGAACTTTTGTTTATGTTTTGGTAGAAAGGTCACACGGGCAATTTTCTACGTTGTTTTTTTTTTTTTCATCTACCGCAGGCATGTAAATGTGCGTTACTGCATATGTAACTGTGAACGTGTTTTATATTCCAATTGATTGAAGGACATTTGCAATTGTATACATATTCATAAGGTCGTAAGCTCATTACTCAAGTAGACTTTATAATTAAAGTTCGCTCAATCGCCTGATGCTATTTCGTCAGAGTGTACAATAAGTAAAGTTCAATTGAAAAGCTGAGTGGGAACAATTTCCAATATGGCCGAAGTGCCTTTAACCCACGCAAAATGAAAAAATACCGCACAGGAAACTAAGTGAGGAGCTTTTAGCTCCTCTAGAGTGACATTGAACTTGAATGACGACAGAACTATCAAAGCTAAACCGATTCATTTGTATGGTGATGTGTGCCCATCTGGTTGTATACATATACTCAAATAAATATATTTATATGCACCATTATAATAGGGCGTGCAGAAACAGCTTTAAGCTGCTGCTTTTAACAAATTTGCAGATTCCATCTCAACAGTTTGTTATCATTTGCAGCCATTACAGAACTATCAATCGATAAGCGTTGTTATTTTAGTCATTGACACACACACACACAAAAACACTCGACATACTCAGACATTTGCCCGCCATTTTAAAAGTTTAACTCAAAGCTTTTGCTTTGCATTCACGAATGTCGACTGCATTTTCGGCAGTTAAACTAATCTCTCTTGCGCTCTCTCTCTCTCTCTCGTGTCTCTCTTGGAATGCGTCTCTGTGTGCGTGTGTGTAGGGATAAAAGAAAAGGCAGTCGCACAACGAAAGTGAAAATTTTGTTTTTCTTTATGGTTTCGTGACTTCTTAACTTTGCTCTATTTATCGCATTGTGTTTGATAAAACAAACAAACATCTGTTTAATCCCCAAATATTGTTTTTATTGTTGCATATACGTGCATATGGTTGTATGTACACACTTACTGCCGTCAGTGTGACCAGGTTTAACTACTTATATACGTAACCAACCATTTATATTCGATTCCAGTTACTTTGGTCTGGATACCGCACTCAATTCAATTATAAGACCCCAGCTTTAGTTCTCCTTATCTTCCTACTTCTCCTCCTTCTTCTGCTGCGTCCCAAACCATTGGCACAACTTTTTTCAGCTGACAACAGCAGATGATTTTCCGGTTTGCGAAAGCAACCAAAAATAATTTAAGATAGAAATGATAAAATTGACAAGCCGAAGATCGAATACCCTTGTCATATATACGAGAATATAACACATACATACAAGGACCTAGTAGTTTCCCAATTATGGTATTATGATAATGGTTTTTTTACGATTTGCATGAAAAATATTTGAAATTAACTTGATTTTATCGCGAAATGGTCGGTCTTTCTTTCCAGTTTTGGTGACTCTAGTTCTTTCAAAAATGTTTTATAAAAATTACACTTCTGATAACAGGCTTATGTTATTGTAATTCGGTACAATCGAAAGACTGACCGTAAAAGTTTTCCTGATCCTGACTTAGTGTGTTCTGGCAACTCCAAAGCAGCTCGATTGTAATTTTGGTTAGGGTAAAAGTGTGCTCCAAAACTGGTTTTTGGCCAACTGCCTCAGAAAGGCTCTCAGACTCGTGATGGAGACCCGGTAATGCCCTTAGCTGCAGTCGTCCAACGAAAAGGCAAGATAATTCAGTGGTGTTTTACATTTTAAAGCTTTAGTTTTATTTTAGGCATATGTCTTAGAAATCAACTGGTTTAATGGTAATAAATCGCGACAGTATAAATGCCACCAAAACTGTGGCACACACAAAACAAAAGGCAAACGTGTAGAAGCTCTCCTCCGTAAAGATATCGGTGAAAGCGGGTATATCCTGGTAAATCTGCTCAATAACAGCCAGTGTTCCCTTGGACTTCTTCACCATTTTGTGCGCTCCTGAGAGTTTACTTCTTCTTCTGCTGCTTCTTGCTACCTGCACCGCCACCCAGTTTCTGTTTCTCTGCCTTGGTTAGCACTTTATTCGTAATCTCCTCCGGTGGAGCTAGTGTCGAAACGTGCTGATTGCACAACTGCAAAAGTTCCAGTGTGTTCAAATTCTCACTATTAAAGCGAATTTCCTTGACTTTGGCTAACTCTGCGAAAAGAAAATAATAATATAATCTGATTAAATTGATTAAAATGATTCCTTACCTTGTGCTGAATCTATAAGCGAAAATTTGATAAACGCAGGCGATCGATCGCAGACAACTTCCGGTTTGACAATGCACTTAGGATTTGATTGCGAGACCTTCGGCGTAGAGAGCAGGAATAAAAATTCGCTGTGGTTTATAGAAAAATGTCCGAAAATTAAATATAATAATTAAGAATTGCATTAGAACGAAATCTATTTAAAACTATGAAAAACTTGTTTTCGATTATGTTATTTTTGAATGATTTAAAAAACAATTTAAATTATTGTAGCATATGAGCCTAAGAAAAATCTGTAACATAAACAACATTCTTGAAAAGTGTTTATCTTTTTATCTATTTTTCGTCTATAATACTTATTTATTACGTTTAAGTATGCACCTGCAATTTATTTGAGTTTATCATCAGGGCTTAGTGGCTCCTTGAAATAGAATTAAAATTTAATTAATTTAGCCACAATTTTTGGCAGGAGAGAATGTTCTATGCAACACTAATTTAGTAATTCTTATGTTGTATTTCAGCTGTCTCTGTCAGTGGCTAATAGAAAAAAAGCCTCAAACTGACGCCGACACCGACAAAAATGTCAACGGAGCGGGAGCTGGCGGGGGGAGCAGCTCAACTCCATACGCTGCCGTTGACATTTCAACCTGATTTGGGAACGGCGCTGCAACTGAATTCTGTTGGGATCATTGGAAAGGTTTATGGTAAGTTTATGGCCTTTCAGTTGTGTATCATTTAGCAAATCATTTCTATGTATTTTCACTGCACAACTAAAATTAGATTTCAATTTTTTTATTTTTATCACGTTCATTTATTACATTTTTCGACCACGTACTTTATTTTTTTGTAAAAATCTTTACCACATGCGTTGAACTGCGCATGTTTCATAATCGATAAACTGGGTGCTGGGAAAAAGTTTTTCCAACCCTATGGTCAAAGTATCCCATCCCCCCACCCACTTTTCCGCCCACTCACCGTGTCGATTTTACATTTTCCGCAAACGGATCAAACTGCACTGTGATGCGTTTCACGCCTTTCAGATTGACGCTCTTTAGCTGTTTTCCTATCGCCGATACAATGCCACCCGATCGACGAAGTGTGCCGCTAAATGGCACTGACATTTTAATGCAATTTACTTATTTGAATCAACAAAAGTGAAAAACAATTTGCAATTGGTTTTATAACAACACATGCACAGCGTTGCCAATAAGCAGTGTTGCAAGCTGTGTGAATGCTAGCAATATTGCCAGAACGCGGAACTTGCATTGATTAACACTGTAATTCCAAATGGCAGCTCTTGTGTTGCCGTTTTGAGTTTAACAGAGCCAATTTGAGTTAACAGAATAGTTATTGACATAATTATTTATTTAAGAAATATGTCTTAATTTCTTTTGACATCAAAGAAATTTATTATTAAATGCTACCAATTTGTGTTTTTATTGAAATACATAAAATGCGTCACTGACACACGTCGCGAGGCAGCAGCATGTTGCCATCACACTCATACGCATCATCCCCAAACCAAAGTGCTTTGCCCTCATTTAAGTGCGGTTAGTGTACAGTATGCGTCTCACTCACACACGTCGCGAGTAAAATTTTTGTGTTTGCTGCGGGACGTCCAAGTGTGAAAAACTAAAGAAAATTGCATTTTTTGCATAATGCGCGACGTGAAAAGCTAACAAAAGTTATCGAAAAATAAAATCTAATAGTCTGGCTAACGTCTGTGTATAGTTTCGGCAGCGAATAGTGTTCGAGTGCACAAAAACGACGTCTCGAAAAATTAAATATACGTGCACACATTTTGCTGCCCAATCTAAAACGCATACAAAAGCATTTTCTTGCTGTAGAAGCGCCATCGTCGTCGTCGTTTGTCCAGCGGAGCACTCAGCACACAAGAAATTTTCACACATATACACAAACACCCACACGCACTTACATACGGAGAAATCTAGATAAAGAAGCAAAAAAAGAATTTGTTCTTAGTTGTTTTGTAAACAATAAAAAAAAGGAGCATTAGAGATATATATATACACACATACATATGGCTATGTAAATGCATATGTTCAAACATACATATAACGAAAGCTGTGCCTACATTTGTGTTCTTTTCCAATACTACAATAAAAACAACAATAAGAATTATTATAATATAAAATATAATATAATATAATTAACGAGACTCGACACTAAATTGAACGCATTTGTAATCGCGAGGTCCTGTGCGAAAAATTCCAAATAAATTTATATTACGCCCGAAAACCAACAATATACTCTTGCAGAGAGTATAAAAACAAATGCGAAAATTAACCAAACGAATAAAACTACTTTAAAGTGTGATAAGCAAAAGGCTGAAATAAAAAAAAAAATAAATAAATAAAAATAATAAAGTATCGTAATTAGTAGGAACGAAAAGCCACAAAAAGCTACCAACTACAACTACAAGAACAATCAAATACATTTAAAGCAGAGCAACTACACAAAATAAACATAGAATACCTTTGTATACACTCTTACATTTCTTAAACAAATACTAGTGCAAAATGTATCCAGTTGGACAACGTAAGTGGCGATTTGCAATGCAACAAACCAGATTAAATATATGTATTTATCTGCCACATGATACATACACATACAGCCCCCTAAGTCCCTGACTTCCACTAAATAAATTGATTGATGTTCCAATTTTTGGAAATGCAGACACACATGCTCATGTAACGTCTCTGCCTTTTCCGTGAATTCTTCAAATCGTTAAATGAAAATAAATGAATGCGTAAAAAAGGCGAATACAATAGGGAGTGAATTACTCAGACAGATGGACGGATGAGTGCAACTCCAAATTGCAGCAGTAATGCGCTCAAAGCTCCGCCGATAAGACAATGCACAATCCAGCAGAATATGAAGAAGACCTAGACGACTAGGCAACCTTATAGGTGGCGCTTCAATTGAAAGCAAGTGAGAAAGATAGCGATTTAAATAAGCAAACATGTTCGCCAAATTAGGTCAACGACCGAACGCGTTGCAATAGTTGAGCTTTTGTCGGGGGGCTTTGGGTGGAGGGTAAGGAAGATGCCATCTAATTATTCCTTTAAAGCGGAGTTCAAAAGCATTACCCAAATTGCGTTGAATTTTTTTTATTTTTGTAGCTTTTTGCGTATCAGATCAAGACATCTGTCGCATTGTCTTGAATAGAGGTGTCAAAGGAGCATTTATCGATAGTATGCAGTAATCGATAGGTTCACACTTTGGTTGTGAAGTACAATGAAACACAATATATATACACACACACTTGTGGCAGATTTGTTTACTATTGCCTTAATAAACTGATTATATGGAGGAAGAATAATATAGAAAAAGAAGCTGTAACTAAAATCTCAATCGCACTCTATATAATATATATATATATATTTTTTTTTTTTATCGTCTTTTTTCTCATTTATCATTTTATTCATACACATACCTTATGATTTACAAAACATAATTGGTCATTTGATTTATTTGTTTTTATTGACAAATGTTGTTTTGAGTTGTCCTTTTTTTTTGACCATTTTGATTTTGATTAAATTTTCTTTTTATAGAGTCACAGTGGACCACCCCCTCGCCCACGCGGCCTCAGAGCCCCTCTCAGGCGCAGACTAGCTTCGACACGCTCACATGTAAATTTCTCTCCAACAAAACCAAAATTACTTAAAACTCAAAAAAAAAAAATTAAATGTAAAACTAAAACAATATACCTAAAAATTCTAAGATGGAATTTGAAACACAATTTTTTATGTTCGTTTCTTTAACATTTGAGAAAACACACAAAATCTAATCAAAAAGTATTCACTATTACTAACCCTAAAAGTCTACACAATAATTTTCATAGTAATGTGCAAAATTTTTTACTAACAATATTTTTTTTTTTCGTTTTATATAATAACATTTGATTTATTTTCATTTGTATGGAATGACAACAGTGCACAAAAGTCTTAAAAATAAAAGTCTACACTAATATAAAAACCCTTGAAACCCTTAAGTTTATTTTATAGTGGTAATTTTTGCGTTTTTCGTGTAGTGCAACAATTTGCATGCCACGTTATCCATTAATTGAAATTAATTAGCTAATTAATTAGTTGTTAATTACTTAAATACTTTCTTTTAACTTTTAATATTTAAAATTTGTAGACTAATCGCTTTATTTGACTACACAACTTTCAGCACCACCAGCGCCCGGTTCTTCGGTTAATCCCACCGCTGTCACCAGCCCCAGTGCTCAGAATGTGGCTGCCGGAGGTGCCACCGTTGGTGGCGCTGCGGCTGCAGCTGCGGCCCAGGTCGCTTCTGCCCTGGGCTCCACCGGCAGCGTGTCGGCGGCAATTGCCGCTGCGTCAGCTGCATCGCCCACCACTCAACCGGATATGCCGGTGTTTACGTGTCCAAGACGACCCAATTTGGGCAGGGAAGGTAGACCCATTGTTTTGCGAGCTAATCACTTTCAAGTGACGATGCCACGTGGATTTGTGCATCATTACGATATCAACATTCAGCCGGATAAGTGTCCGCGCAAGGTGAACCGCGAGATTATCGAGACAATGGTGCATGCCTATAGCAAGATCTTTGGTGTACTAAAACCTGTATTCGATGGTCGCAATAATCTTTATACCCGTGATCCCTTGCCCATTGGCAACGAGCGACTAGAACTGGAGGTGACCCTGCCCGGAGAAGGAAAGGATCGCATATTTCGGGTGACCATTAAGTGGCAGGCACAAGTCTCGCTTTTCAATCTAGAGGAGGCTTTGGAGGGTCGCACTCGTCAAATACCATATGATGCCATACTGGCCCTCGATGTGGTCATGCGTCATCTACCCAGCATGACATACACTCCTGTTGGACGGAGTTTCTTTAGTTCTCCAGACGGCTATTATCATCCATTGGGTGGCGGTCGTGAGGTTTGGTTTGGTTTCCATCAGAGCGTTAGGCCCTCGCAATGGAAAATGATGCTCAACATTGACGGTAAGCTATACCGCACACATTTGGTAATTTAATCTATAATCTGTAATCCTTCACATGCAGTTTCGGCCACTGCCTTCTACAAGGCCCAGCCAGTCATTGACTTTATGTGCGAGGTTCTGGACATACGCGACATTAACGAGCAACGAAAACCGTTAACCGACTCTCAACGCGTCAAGTTCACCAAGGAGATCAAGGGACTCAAGATAGAGATCACTCACTGTGGACAAATGCGTCGCAAATATCGTGTGTGCAATGTGACGCGACGTCCTGCTCAAATGCAATCGTAAGTTATCAGGGTCAGGAGAGACACTTCAGCATTTAACTTGATGAAGTAGTTTAGGAGAAAGATATTTGTTTACTTTGAATAAGCCTAATGTTTTAATTTAAACAACTTTTAGATTGTTAGCAATCTAATTTTTAAGTAGTTTCCAGCCCTTAGGCAATTTTATTTTTAAAGGAAACACAATCTACAATATTTTCGTTTTTATTAAGATTCATTTTATTACAATATATTGATCTAGGGATCTAGGGATATTAAAAAAATATTTCGTTTATGAGCTCTCTTGTTAGTATATCATCTGTGAATTAATGACTTCCGTTTAAACACCAAAGTGTGTCTTGATAATTTCTAGATAATTTCTTAGATGGACTAATTGGTTAAAACAGTTTCAATCTGCCTAACTGATTTGGAACGGTTGTTTAAATATATTTTATTTACTTCATTTAATCTTAAATTTTTTTCCACAGTTTCCCGCTGCAGCTGGAGAATGGTCAGACCGTGGAGTGCACCGTGGCAAAGTACTTTTTAGATAAGTACCGCATGAAGCTTCGTTATCCACATCTGCCATGCCTACAAGTGGGCCAGGAGCACAAGCACACTTATCTGCCACTGGAGGTGTGCAACATTGTGGCTGGACAGCGTTGCATTAAAAAGCTCACCGATATGCAGACCTCGACCATGATTAAGGCCACCGCACGCTCGGCACCAGATCGCGAGCGTGAGATCAATAATCTGGTGAAGCGTGCCGACTTCAACAACGACTCATATGTGCAGGAGTTCGGTCTGACTATCTCGAATTCCATGATGGAAGTGCGTGGTCGTGTATTGCCACCGCCAAAGCTTCAGTATGGGGGACGTGTGTCTGGCATTGCCGGACAACAGTTGTTCCCGCCACAAAACAAGGTCAGCCTGGCGTCACCCAATCAGGGTGTCTGGGATATGCGTGGCAAGCAGTTCTTCACCGGTGTCGAGATACGTATCTGGGCCATCGCCTGCTTCGCTCCACAGCGAACGGTGCGAGAGGATGCATTGCGTAATTTCACACAGCAGCTGCAAAAGATCTCCAACGATGCTGGAATGCCAATAATTGGTCAACCGTGTTTCTGTAAATATGCCACTGGTCCCGATCAGGTGGAACCTATGTTCCGCTACTTGAAGATTACGTTTCCAGGCCTGCAGTTGGTTGTAGTTGTGCTCCCGGGCAAGACTCCGGTTTATGCTGAGGTTAAGCGCGTGGGTGACACTGTGCTTGGCATGGCCACGCAGTGTGTACAAGCCAAGAATGTAAACAAGACATCGCCACAGACACTCTCCAATCTGTGCCTCAAGATTAATGTTAAACTGGGCGGCATTAATTCCATATTGGTGCCATCGATCCGACCCAAGGTCTTCAATGAGCCCGTCATCTTTCTAGGCGCTGATGTTACACATCCACCCGCGGGCGACAATAAGAAACCATCGATAGCTGCAGTTGTGGGCTCCATGGATGCGCATCCATCTCGATATGCCGCCACCGTGCGTGTCCAGCAGCATCGCCAGGAGATCATCCAGGAGTTGAGTAGCATGGTGCGTGAGCTACTCATAATGTTCTACAAATCCACCGGAGGCTATAAGCCACACCGCATCATCCTCTATCGCGATGGTGTCTCCGAAGGACAGTTCCCACATGTGCTGCAGCACGAGCTGACTGCCATACGTGAGGCATGCATTAAGTTAGAGCCTGAATATCGGCCAGGCATCACTTTCATTGTGGTGCAGAAACGTCATCACACACGTCTCTTCTGTGCCGAAAAAAAGGAGCAGAGTGGCAAGTCGGGTAACATTCCCGCGGGCACTACCGTCGACGTTGGCATCACCCACCCCACAGAATTTGATTTCTATCTCTGTAGTCATCAGGGCATCCAGGGTACCAGTCGTCCCTCGCATTACCATGTGCTCTGGGATGACAATCACTTTGATTCCGATGAGCTGCAATGCCTCACCTATCAGCTGTGCCACACCTACGTGCGATGCACTCGCTCCGTTAGCATACCAGCTCCAGCTTATTATGCCCATCTAGTGGCCTTCCGTGCCAGGTGAGAGTTTATAAAACTAAATGAAATAAAACATAGGATAATCGATTGATTCTGTTGTTTAACAGGTACCATCTGGTTGAGAAGGAGCACGATTCCGGCGAAGGATCACACCAGAGCGGATCATCCGAGGATCGCACGCCAGGAGCGATGGCACGGGCCATAACGGTTCATGCCGATACCAAAAAGGTCATGTACTTTGCCTAAGAAGTATACAAGAAAAGCTACACCAAAAACAAAACACACAAACACACACACACACACACACACACACACACACACATACACACATACATTTCAAGACAGCAGGAGCAAAAACTAATTTTCGAAAAGGAATTCGAATAAGCAGGAAGAAAACAACAAAAACAAAAAACAAAACAAGAAGTACGAAAAAGCCAAGCCGAGATCGTTAGAAAATAGGTTTAACAATTTTAATTTTTAAGTGAAAAGTAACAACCTGAAGAAGAAGAAGAACAGAAGAGAATACTTCAATTGAATGCCAGTTTAATCCACACATATACATAAACACACACGTACACAAACACACACCGCTAAGCATAAAATGGGAGTCTAATGTTTAAGTACAAGTGAAAAACAACAAAAATTCTCAAAAAGGATAGAAAGCAAAGCGTAGGAAAACTAATAAAATTATTACTAAAAAGGGAACAAAACAAAAGTCGAAAAAAACAAGACAACAACAACACACATTTACGATGAAATCTTTTTGTACTAGAATAAATTATATTTTTACACAAACTTAAAAGAATAGAAAAATCGAAAAACAAGAAATGAAGACAAGAATTGCAAATAACCAAAGGTTTTTAGTATATCAAAAAAAAAAAAATACAAGGAGATAAAAAACTATTTAACAATGTTGCAAAATACAAAGTACACACAAACACACACACCCCACACGAACACTCCCGCACACTACCCGAGGACACACACAATAAGAACAACAAGAATAACTCGGTTTGTCTGTACTGTGAACGAAAACCACCAACAAAATGCATAAGGTAAAAAACATAAAAAACAAGATAAATGACAAAAATAAGCTTGACAAGCATTAAAGAGTGTAATAATAATTAGTATGTACAAGAACTTCAATACTTCAACTCAAAGTCCAGAAAATATGAATTAAAGCGGAGAATTGTAAAACTTTTTAGAAAACATAAGTTGAATGAATAACCAAAAATAATAACAAATGAATATACATATACATAAGATATATGTGTATATATATAATGAAAAACAACTCCAATTCAACAAGGGACAAAACTTTTGATCATACAATTGCTAGTAATATTGTAATATATGTATCACTAGCAAAACAACAAGATAACGAAAGTGTAATTTATGTAATTTTAACAAAAAACCAACAAGATTTGAAGCAAAGTGAATTTAGTTCATAATTTAAAAGTAAATTATTTGACACAAACATTCACACATAAACACTGGCACACAAACACAAACACACACACACACACGGCATATCAACCCAATGTCCAATTCATTTATGTACATTTTGAATTAGCTCAAGCTTTAGTTGCTTAATTATTAACATTAATTAATTAACAAAGTCTTAAAAATATTACGTGGTGTACGGGTCAAACAAAACATAAAATATATATATTCAATTTAATTTTTTTAAGTTAACATAGGCAGCAAAAACAAGAAATCCAATTACAAAAGCAATCAACAAATTAACAAACATTTGATTTAGAGTTTAGTTTAAGTTTTAGTTGTTTGTTTTAATTGCCAATCAAATAATAATATTAATAACAAATGTACTTTATAAAGGACACAGTTCAAGTTAACATTATTGCTGGTTTGCTATCTATCGAATCCAACCAATTGCGGTGGACTCATTTATTTATATATACATATATATATTCTTATGTATATAGATATACTTAAAAATATATCCCTCACACACAGGCACAGAAGAACACACACACCCCTAAGCGCATCTTAGTTTCAAGTTTTAAAAGTTTTTTTTCAAAATCTGCCAACAAAACGTGTCGTATACTCACAAACACACACATTTATACACACACAACACACACTCTTACACATGTGAACATTGTAAAATATTTAAAGATCCAAATTGAATTTTTTTAAACGATTTAATGACAAATTAGTTGATACAAACTAGACCTGAAACTTTTGCTTTTTATAAACAATACAAAAAGTAAAAATTATTATTATGCATATTATTTTAACATGTCTACAACAATTTGTTTTGTAGTAATATGTTTTAACACAAGGGATTAAATTTGTACATTTTTTCAAGTGAAGCAAAAAAAACAAATCATAATAATTTTAAGCAAATGTAAACAAAACAACAAACAAACAAACAATGCAAATAATAATTTAAAGGGGTCTCTTAACTTTAAGGATTCTTTAATACACGATGATAATGATGATGTATGTATATCCATGTATCCCTGTATCCTTGTATTGTATAATTCTAACCGTAATTGCTGTTTCGACAATTCTATTATTACTTTTGAAGTCTAAAAGCTTTAAACATTACACGAAATAGTTTAACAAGAAATGAATAAAACACTGATAACACTAAAAATGCCAAGCCTCAGTTGGAACTTGTGATGTCAGACGAATAAAATGGGGCAAATTATTATTAAAAAACACAAAAAATATTTATACATATATATAAATATATAATCCCATACATTACACATACAACTACATATTCTATATAGCTTGCAATATAACGTATTTGTACTTTTCCCAAAACAAAACAAAAGATGGAAAAACTCAAACTTAACAATTTAATGGTTTCTTCAGTGTCGAAGCACATTATCTCTTATATATACTACTATATATAGAACATAGCAGAACAAGTGAGTTATAACAGCAAAGCGTAAACTGATGAAGTAACTCCCCAACTGAATGAAATACTTTTGCTCTGCTTAATCTCAATCTCGAGACCGCCAATAACGAGTATATACCATATAGATAACACCTTTTTTCTATTTCGATAAAAAAAAAATAATAAATAAACGCGGGGAGCCAACTACAATTAATTAGGGCTTCTGCAGAACTTCTTTGTGTCGAAATTAAATATTGAGCTTTATAATGTATTAAAAAGAAAATGAAAATGCAGACAATTATTACTTATAAATGTGCCGTTTATTGCAACTCAATGAATAATAAATAATTTAATAAAAAGTTTATAGAGTCTAAGTACACATACATGATACAATTACATATATAGATGTCTACAATAACAATAAAAATAATAATATTGAACGTATCGAATTAGAAAACAGCAATTGCACAACTCTTCCTAAAGGAAATAAAATTATGCCACAATTAAACAAATACAAAATCAAAGGACTAATTCCAAGCAATTATATATTTATATATATACATACATACATGTATATATAGTTGTATATGTGTGAGTAATTGTCTACTGTACTCTTCCAATTAGTTCCACAACACACAACACACTACATCCACTCGCGAACCACACACTCGTAATTCACAACCCAGGCCCAGGCCACTGTCGTCGTAGTGTTCCAACATAGCTACATATAATTAAACCTAGCTGAAATTGGATTAGCATAAATCTTGAAATTACTTCTAAAAGTCAAAGGTATCAGCAAATATCATCAGAAGCTTAAAATAAATAAACATAGTATATATACATATATATATCAAATGGTAATGATCAACTTCAAAGCCCCTTAAATTTAAACTTTACACCAAAATGCCGGGTAATTAATCAATAACATGAATAATTATTAATTATTATTTAAGCGAAATGAGACAAAAAATACATTATTCGTAAAATAAATGTGAAGCGTAAGCAAAACGTCAAATATGGGAAATCTGTAACTTTGGTGATCTTTTTAAATGTTATTAGTAAACATAACGTAAATAAATAAATGAAATCGAAAAATACAACTAATAAGTAAATAAAAGAAAAAAAACTACAACTACAAATCAAACAAGTTCTAATTGTGACTTAAAATACGACGTAAAACATTTTTCCACGTTTAAAAATAAATAAAATATGCATGTATGTATTGTAAATCATCCATAAACAATTAATGTAATTCAATTGAAATATTCAAGCATAAAATTATAAAAATATTAAAAATAAAGAAAATTACAAATTAAATCAGATGTCAAACAATTAGTTTTTAAGCGCTTCAAATTTTCAAAAAAAAAAAATATTGCATATACTTATATATGTATGTAAACAACTAATTAAATTAAGTTACATTTTATACAAATATTTCGAATTAGTTTGCAATTTTTGCGGTTTTAAATTCTATTTCGTTTCAAAAACTAAATTCCCAAACAACGGCAATCCAGAGAATGAGAAAGCCAAAAAACATATTTGATTGCATTGGAGATAAAGAAACAAAAAATACATATACACATATTTTCTGTTTAATAAAAATATATTTAACAAAAATCCAATTGATGTTTCATTTGTGAGAAGCGTTAAACGCAAAAGTCTCACAGCTTATTAAATTTTAAGTTTGCGCGCCAAAAATTATTCAGGGCTACAAAACAAAAAATACCAATGCTGGCGTAGCCATAAACAAGGTGTTATCGAACTATTCGGCCCTTCTAAGTTTGCCAGTGGAAATTCAAATTTAGTATAAATAAAAAAAAAAATTTAGTGAGTACGTATAGGATTGTCACATTGTGAAAACAATATCGAGATACACAAAAACACTCACTCGATAAAAGTTTGCGCTGGCAAAAGGCGCACTATCGATAACAAATTTCCAATTTCGATATGAACGCTCTTCTTCGATGGCCAATACGATTGTTGACGTTTGGCAGAAGCCGAACGGGATCTCAATTAGAAACAATTGGAGAAACTTCGTCAATATCTTACGGCACCTGCAGCATGAATAAAAGTGCATTGATTATTTTGGCACCTGGCGCCGAGGAAATGGAGTTTACCATTTCTGCCGACGTACTGCGTCGTGCTGGCGTGAGTACCAAATATTTTCCCGGCTATTTATAGATTTTTACCCTTGCGAATTTGTGGCAGATTAATGTTACGGTGGCCGGATTAAATGGAAGCGAACCCGTTAAGTGTTCCCGTGATATTGTCATAGTGCCGGACAAGTCCCTGGATCAGGCATTGGAGCAGTCGTACGATGTGGTTGTACTTCCCGGCGGATTGGGAGGCTCCAACGCCATGAGCGACTCAAAGGCAATTGGAGAACTGCTGCGAGCTCAGGAATCTTCAGGCCGTTTAATTGCCGCCATCTGTGCTGCACCAACGACCCTGGCCAAGCATGGCATTGCCTGTGGCAAGTCTCTGACCTCCTATCCGGCCATGAAGTCTCAATTAGTAGAAAAATACACGTAAGTTCTAAAATTTTTGCATCCCACTCTTTTAGACATTCCATATATTCTCAGGTACGTGGATGACAAGAACGTTGTTCAGGATGGAAATCTCATTACTAGTCGTGGTCCAGGTACAGCCTATGAGTTTGCACTCAAGATCTCCGAGCAGTTGGCGGGCCTTGAGAAGACTCAAGAGGTGGCCAAGGGAATGCTCCTGACTTTCAGCTAAACTTGTCAATTTTTCTGAAAATACGTAGTTTGAGAATTGTTTAAAATAAAGTAACATAAAATATGATCACAAATTTAGCATTGCTTGTGCTGCCCTTGAAACGACCCTTGGCAATATTTTAGGAAATTCAGAGGAATACAAGTAATTAGATTTTGGAAAAATCTTAAAGTTCGAGAAATTATAAAGGCATACATAAATAATTTTTTAACTTTTCTTTTGTAAACTATCTAAAATTAACTTAATCTACAATCAGAAAGCAGCCAAGTGTTTTTCCAAAACTAGTCAGTATGGCAACACTGGTGTGGTATTTATGAAAATGATAACCATTTTTAAAGGTGGCGCAAAACGGCAGATCTTGAAACTTGGCATATGTGACGTCAGTAGCTCTCTTAGATTTGCGGCACGAGAGAGCGTAACCTTGTGTATGTTATCTACAACACAGAATGGACCTGTTTCATACAAACATTTTGTCTCTCGCTGAGAGTTATCGCTACCGGAAAGAATATTTCACTTGCTCAATCGATAGACGATTGCAGCAGTTACTATTCAGAAGTCAACGCGGGAGGACGTGCGCGAATGTAGTTGCCGTCTGTCTGGCCGTTACTCGCATTGTTTTTCGGTAGCATTAAATTTCGCTGGGATTTGGATTTTTGGTTTTCGGGCACGTGAATAATATTTTTTGTTGTCGCCTTGCGCCCCCTGCTCTTTAAACGCCCAGTGTATGCGAATGTGTGTGCCTGTGTGTATTTTAATGCAAGTGCTTGCTTGCGTGTATTAGTGTAAGTGTGGTCGGAGTAGAAGACGCTACCGCTGTTTTGTAGTTTTTGTTGCTCCTATTTCTTTTGAGTAAATTGCACAAGTGTAACGGTATCTATATCTATAGATGCATCAACAGAAAAAACAACAACAGTAACAAGAGCGCCAGTCACTCTATTGTAACTGCAAAGTGTAGTGTGTGTAAACGAAGTTAAAGTTAAAGAGTAACATGGAAAAAAAATTGCTCATTCAAACTGCACGCGGCTAATAATCGCAAAAAAAAAGTTAATCCAAAAACAACAAAAGCAACTGCAAAAATTGCAAATACAACAACAACACGGACGATCCGATTGCTTAAATTGCCATAAATTATTTTATAATTTTTGTGTATTCAGTGTAACTACATACATACGTACAACTACATATGCATGCAGCTTACTTTTATAGTGAATTGGTTTGTGTGCAAATGTGAAAATTAACATAAGAATTAGAGGAGCAGAGTGAAAATGGCAAATGAAAAGAAAAATCTTGCACACGAAAAACCAAACGAAAAGAAAAAAAACTGGTGGAAACAAAAACAACAAAAACCAAGGCGCGTCACCCTCTTTTCCTGCTGCTGAGCTCAACCGCTCCTTGTTGTTTTTCTCTTGCTTGCTCTCTGTATGTCTCTTTTTTTTTATTACTTGCTTTGTAAATGCTGCTCTCTCTTGCGGCGCTGCTCTGCTCCTTATGAGTCAGATTGCAGCCTGACAGAACAGCGCTGCCAGCGTCTGCGTCAGCGCCAGCGACCGCAACACGATTGAGGGCAATGTATGGCAGCAAAACAACAAACACAAAAAGGCATGTAAAAGAAATTGTACAAAATTCAAAGCTCCAATGTGTTTCGTTTCTCTTGTGTGACAGTGACAAATGCAAAGGCCAGCAACAACAATAAGTGCATAAAGCAGATCGTCAATTCAACGCTTAAATTTTAAAGTTTGCAAAGCACAAAGCTTAACAACAAACGGTATTTGTTCTCAGCAATTGTACGGGATGTTGAATTTAAGTTCATAGCTCTTAACAGCCGCCTTCATTTGTTTCGTTTGCTCCGTGTGTGCGTGTGTGTGTTAAATAAACAACTATATAATTTGTTTATAAAATTATATTTACCCGAGAGAACAAGCGTAATATTAATTATATATGTATGTGTGTGTAAGAATTGTGTCAGTTGCATCATTCCCCTTAACCGGCTACCCCTTAAATGTAGATGCAAACGTGCGTCACGGGAGCGTCGCTGTCTGTAAATGCCGGTTAGCATAAGCAGCGCTGCTTTCAAATGCTGCTGTCTCTTCACTGCTTCTCTGCCTCTCTCTTTAACCAAGCGAATAAACGCTGACACAGACAAAATCTTAATTATCGAATATCACATTGTATTGTTAATTAACATTTGCAAGGCGATTTGCTTTTTGAAAAATCGATATTGAAACGCATTCAAGTGATGACTGTAATGGGTGACACACTCTCCTCACTCACATGTTTCCTTTCTATCACTCAATCGCACACATTTTACGCATACACAGACACCAAGATAGACAGACAAGCATACACACATGCACACACGGACTAAAAGCAAAGCAATCACCTGCCAACGGCAGCCGTGACACTGACCACAACAACATAAACAAGACCAACCAGACAAGGAGAGAGAGAGCGAGTTTGTGAGTGAATGTGAGAGCGTATGCAAGACTTCCTCTCTCTTCTCTTTAACTTTAACCGGCGCTCTGTTTACAATTTAGTATGTTATTTTCTGTTTATTTAATTTTCAGGTTTTATTGGTGTGTTCTTCACTCTGCTGCTTCTTGCAACAAATAAATTCAGTGAAGACTAAAAATGCACGCAACCAACCCCTAAATAAAATTCGTAGGCCGTTTGGCAGCTGGCCACGTTGGGAACTGGCAGTCTTTGGTTATTACTGTATTACTTCATCCAGTTTTTTGTTGTTTTTCTTTATTATCTGTATCGCTCCGTCTCACTCACTTAACAAGTTGTAACATCGCCAAATTGATTTGCTGTCTAGCCTAGAAAATAATGTGAGAAGGGTTTCTTGTTGTTGTAGTTGTTGTTGGCCTGGAAAATGCACTCGAGCGTTGACTGTAGTTGTTCCACTGCTTCCTCTTCCCCTTCTGCCTACCTCTCCACTACTTTCCTGCTTTTAGCTTATTCTTGCGAGTATTTTTGCCGTCTGACAAGTTTTCCGTTGTTTTTCCATGCACTTGGTCCCATGTTTTTCGGGACCCTGTACTAAAAGATTGCATAAAAGGGTCTGCTGGGTATCCTATCTTTTAGCTTCCATAGGAATGGTTCACCATGAGTGCTTTTTCTATACTAAACTAATTGTTTCCTGAACTTAGCTTGTTGTCGATCAAGAAACGGGTCTTTTTAAGTCGACTAGCTGGGCTACCGCTTTTCACTCTAGTTTTCCTCAGCTTTTGTCTAGGTGTGTCGCATTTCCCCCCATGAACTCGTGACTGAAGTTCAAGTGCCCTCAGTGCATGCGATTTGAAGGCGTGGCCAGTGTGAGGTGATTCCGATTAGTACAATTGTTCCTAAGCCCAAAATAGCCCTCTAGATAGTTTGCAGATTAGACAAACTCTTTTTTTAGTTTTGACCCAAAAGTACAGTCGTATTTTTTGGTGGCACTGTGTTATCTTTCTAACAAGAAATGGAGCTACCAAAAAGAGCGTTTCCACCGAAATCTATCAATTAATAAGTCACCAAGTTACTAGTTTCCTACAACTTTTGACCAATTAAAGTTATGAAGAGGCAACGCCTACGTAAATTGGTTCTCCGGGCATATTACTCTATGTTCGTGAAGGGAAAGCGTCAATTAGCCTCCGCTTCTGTAGATGCGTAGATCGTAAATATGAAAATACAGAGTTTCAAAGAGACCATTTAATAATTAGCGGCTAGACAGATGGAAAGATGAAAAGAATGTTGACGAGATGATGGAAGGTTGGGAATGGAGGTTGAAGTTATGAGGTTTTAGCTTGAGTTTACTTTGAAGACTAACCGATCTCAGTTGGCGATTGAAGACCTTGGAAAAAAGCCACTCCGACATCCAAAGATGACAGGAATCTATTATAAATCAAGTCAGACTTAAGAGATTAAGATAAAAGACAAATCTACAAATCAAATAATATGCTTGAAACAGACGAGATTGCAGTTTGTCTAAAATAAAGTAGAAGAATATTTGTTTTAATTTACTAAATTAGTTCATGTATAAATTAATCAATACCAAATAAAAAACACGGAATTAATAAAAATATTCTTATTTAAGCAGCTTTTAAACAAGATAAATACTTTGAATTACAGTTATAAAATAAAGATTTTAAGCAAATTGTTTGTACTTCAGCTTATTCTACGTAAAGTGGTTTTCGAGTCCATATAGTGGGATTTTTATAGAATTAGAATAGAAAGATTCTGAGCGTTTCTTAATCAGCAGTCAGAAATGGTTATTTGATTCATTCATGGAAATAAATAGAATATGTGTGGGGGCAGACACGCTTGTAGATTGTGATTTTTTTTTTAAAACAACGAAGTGTATTTTAGTTAATGACAAAGGAACTCAGGTTTTTACAACATATTCTAAAAATTCGGAATTTCCTAACATCTTTTCGCTTGAGCGATGATCGGTCAACTAGGATAATGAAGGACATATGCTACGTGTATATTAGTCCTATCCGTAAACTACACTTGAAATAAACCCATGATAATTAAGATGAACTTAAAATATGGAGACATCTAGCTGAAATCAAGAAAACGCCGCCTAGAAGTTTAAAATGTTGATAGTTTTCCTTAATGGATCAAAACTACTTCCAATTACGAATGCCAAATAGTTTTGAGTTTTTAAGCAAACCCAACAACTTTTGAATGGAATTTATAGACTTAATATCATTTGAATATCATTTTAATTGAACCCGTTTTTTACTGAGATATGCAAATGTTTTCTAATTGAGTGACCCCGTGAGTGAGTCTGAGCTCCGTCCGATATCGCTAAATAGAGCCCCAAAGGCATGACATAACCACAGTCGTATAACTCACCCAAAAGCTGCACTTAAGATCAGAATAAATGTGATCTAATGCTCTAATGGAGCCGTTTAATCAATGCAATTTTCTGAACACTATTT
This sequence comes from Drosophila parthenogenetica, assembly GCA_035047505.1. Lineage (NCBI taxonomy): Eukaryota > Metazoa > Arthropoda > Insecta > Diptera > Drosophilidae > Drosophila > Drosophila parthenogenetica. The sequence goes on along the minus strand of JAWNPM010000080.1, from coordinate 15,713,656 downwards.
TATTGGAGTCTAGGTTATATTTTTCCAGATCAAGATTATAATGCCGATTATTAATGGTTGTCAGTTTGCGGTACAATTACAATTTGCACGGAGCTTATTAGTTCCCATGGACCCCGCCCCCACCTGAGCTCTCGTATTCAACTTCTCCCCCGAATTCATATTTTGCCGAAGCGATGACGTTGCCAAATTGGTTGTGCACATGTGTGTGTGTGGTGTGTGTAGATATGTGTGTCTGTATTTTTATCAACATTTATTGTTTTGTGAGTATTGTTATAGTCCGTTCAAATGTCGCTTAATTGACTGTTTGGTTTGCCCTCAGTCTCTCAATCCAATTCTCGCTCTCCCTATCTGTATCTCTCCATCTCTTTGACCATCCAGCCTGGGAACCCCGATCAAATAGTGATGTAAGCTTAGCTTCCTCGTCCCCTGCACGTGGAACTCACCTTATTTTTATACTCTCTGCAAGAGTATATTGGGTTTGTGCAAATGTATGTAACAGGCAGAAGGAGGCGTGGCAGACCCCATAAAGTATATATATTCTTGATCAGCATCACAAGCCGAGTCGATATAGCCATGTCCGTCTGTCCGTCTGTCCGTCTGTCTGTCTGTCTGTCTGTCTGTCTGTCCGTATGAACACACAGATTTCAGAGATGGTAAGAGCTACAAGTTCGAGTTTAGTCTCAATCGACTCGATATTTAGTCAGTCAATACAAGAATCTTTTTTTTTTTCGATGCCACGCCCCATTCGCCCACAATGAGTAAAAAACCCGTCACACCTCGAAAAAAATCTATGTTTTCGGCGAATATCTCAGTAACTATGGCACCTAGGAATACCAATTTTGGTACACGTGTTCCAAGAGATGGCATAAATGCAATGACATCAAAAATTTTGGGCTGCCATGCCCCCTTTTTCTGCAAGAATTAAAAGAAAATTTCAAACTTGCATGCCGTTTTTAAAGCATTTATTCTTATCGTATAGTGTTGTTATTTATGATTCGTTTGAAGACGTATCATGTCAAACTCTCTTGAAAGGTTCATAAGAATCCGACCATAAACAAGAAAGAAATGAAGCAACAAAGACTTTATTCGAGAGCAATGAGAGCGAGAGAGACAGCGCTAGTCGTGCCGACCAATAGTATTCATACACACATATGTATGTGCATACATTTAACGTCAAACGAATTTGTATGTACATACAGACAAACACATGTATGTTCGATTATGCTTAGCTTTTTTTTTGTTTTAACGTGTTCTAATACAAGAACTATCTATTGTAATATCCGGATACCGATTTAAGCATTATAATTGGGAATAAAAGCAGAGAGTATTACACGGTCGGGCGTGTTCGACTGTACTTTTCTTACTTGTTTCTAGTCTTTTGAGAACCTCTTCAAAGTCCATTGTTGACTCCTCTCTGGGTTCGCTTCGCGCGGGATGTCATCAAAAATTACAGTTTGCGGTCACTTCAAGTGCTTTTTTATGGTCTCCCCGTAAGAGTACAGTCATAAACGTAGAATTGCCGTAGGAAAGTTTTTTAGCTACGACTAAAACTGTGTTAGACAAGCACGTTTTATTTTAGTCGAGTACGCCCGACTGTATAATACTCTCTGCATTTTATTCCCGATTGTTTGAAAGCATTATTAAAATCGGTTTCCAGGTATTACAGTGGATAGTACTTACATTAAAAGACGTTGAAACTCAGGAAAGGCATAATCGAATATACAACTGTTTGTCTGTATGCACATACATACATATGTATATATTCCACTGGTCGGGACTGCCAGCGTCCGCGGGCAGAGCTGCTGCCATACATGCAGCGTAAACTTTTAACATATGTATTCATGTATACTTTGTTAGGTGGTAGCTCTCTTGTTTATAGTTGGATTTTTATGCAACTTTCAGGATAGTTTGATACATTATTGTACGATTAGAACAAATGCCTGAACGTTTAAAAAGATTTTTATTACTAATAAGAAAAGGGAACGTCGCAACGGAAAATTTTAAATGGCAATTCACTCATGCTGGCTCTAGGAACCTTCGTACCGAAATTGGTATTCCTAAGTGCCATAGTTACTGAGATATTCGCCGAAAACATCGATTTTTTCCGAGGTGTGTCGGATTTTTGGCTCATTGTGGGCGAATGCGGCATGGCATCGAAAAAAAAAAATGATTCTTGTATTGACTGAATAAATATGGAGTCGATACTGAAAAAATTCGAACGTGAAGATAGCGGTTACCATTTCTGAAATCTGTTTGTTCATACGGACGGACGGACATTGCTATATTGACTCGGCTTGTGATGCTGGTCAAGAATATACAGTAGAATCCGGTTAAAACGACTCCGCTTAAACGGTTTGTCCGGTCATTGCGGCGAAAATTCGATGAATTAGTAGGTTCTTTCATATAAGTTTGTATGGGGTTATGTATGGTTAAAGGTTGAGTAACTTTATGGGGTCAGCAGCACCTTCTTCAGCTCAAAGTATGTAACTTTGAACAAACCAAATATACTCTAGCAGAAAGTATAAAAAGGAACAACTTTCTGGCACATCTAAAAAAAATAGGACATCAAAGTTGTTCTTATTTAGGTACAACTCGATTCTAAAACCGAGGCATAATATTGGATTTCACATACAAATTTAAGACTTTTATAAATTGTGTTGATTTTGATTATTTGCATTTTCTTAAATATTTTTATAAATATTATTTGTTTTGTGACTAAATTAGGTTCAATTCCTTAAGCTCAGAAAAATAGCCTGACATTTTGTAGAATCCATATGTCTTTTTAATAATTCATATTATTATTATCACAATTGCAATTCATTTATGAAATTCTGGGAATATTCCTTGAATTAGTTAAAAATATATTTTTCTCAAATTTTATTTCTTGATAAATTTCTTAACTTATTTGAAATTAATTAGTTTTTTTTGCAATTTGGATTCTTTCAAATGATCTAGAACTACGTTTGATGTCTTTTTTCAACTTACATAACACTTTTTAAAATTCTTCAATCCAAGTCCACAAGTTCCATGTATATATTTTTAGCTTTATTTTTTTAGATTTGGTGTATATAACCAGATGTTTTTATCCCATAGTGTGCGAATTTCATGCAGATTTTTTGTGCCTCATATCAGCTTTCCAGTTCGGTTTGATAGTTTATTTTTAAATCGGGTTTTTTAGTTTCGAGAAATGGCGTTGCCCGTATCCTATAACCTCAATGCTCTTCAGTCCTTGGCGTGCTTTTAATCACATATATAAAAAAAGATCTTGGTGGATACTCTGACGTCACGAACGCAGCTGGAGGTGATTCTCAACTAGTCTACGTTTCACCTCATTTCTTTGTCATCTTTTAATTTGGGTTTGCTGTGCTAAGCTAATTTGCAATTTAAATTCGAATCTGATTGGAGATAAATTGCCAATGTATCTTTAATTAAAACTATGTAAATTGCTAGCTTCTGTCTCGGCTAGAAGTATTTCCGATTTACCCATGTGTTCTTTAAACAAATTAGATTCTCGAATTCAGGGGGAAGTCATCGTAAATTAACAAAGTGTAGAATAGCCTTTAGTTAATAGCATTAAAATATCGATTTGATCAGATCTTCTCTCTTTCTCGCGTTCTCTCTATATATATTATTCATTCGCATTCTCTCTTTAATTTCTACTCTCAGGTAACGTTTTCAAAAAGGTACAAAAGTTAAGGCCGCGTGCGTATTTTTGAATTCTAAGTGTACAACTTATCAGTCAACAATTAAATTCATGATTCGCTTATCTGCTGATAAGCATACACACACACACACTCACACTCACGTTAACTCACACACAAAAACACAAACAAAAGCTGGCTCGTTTTTGGTGTTGTGTTGAAATTTTGGTTGGCTTTTTACGATAAGTTCCGTTGATTTTGAGGCCTGACAGTGACTGACTGCAGAGCTGAGTGCGGCGACGGCGACGCCAGTCGTTACAGTTTGACAGCCACTTGAGCAGAATGTCAGCAGTCATTTGTTGCTGCTTTACGCTGCTTTTTATTTCTTTGTATTCTTAAGCTTGCCACTCACGTCTCTTCCCCGAACCCCTTCACTTTAAAGGGGGGAAGGAAGGAGCTATGTATACAGTTAGTATTGTTTTGTATGACTGCCCAAAGTGTCGACGAAAATTGATTAAAAGTCATAAAACCACGCGGTAAAAACAAATAAATAAAAAAGACGTCACGATAATTCCCATAAAGACACAAACGCACACATTCACACAGAAACAGTTATTTCACTTTGGCAAAAGACATTCAATAATAATACAATTTAGCAACAATAATTGGCCAGTGGACAGTCTTTGGGTAGTAGGTAATGAGCGAAAAAGAGATGCAAGCAGTGAGAGAGTGTGAGGCAGAGAATGGTGAACTAACGGCAAGCAAATAAAAAGTTTGCTTCTTCCTCCTTCTTCTCAGATTTCTCATTTGATCAGGTATGTTGCACAGCTGCCGCTGTCGGTGCCATCGCTGTCGGCTACTGTCTTTTATATGCTCTTGCACTTTGCACGCTGCTTCGCATTGTCTTTGTTGCCGCTGTTTATTTCCGGTACAACAATGCGACTGCGCAAATGCGCTCTTTCGCTCTCACTGGGTTTTCCTCTCTTGAGTATAGAAAACCGGTCCCATCAAATTCGTCTGCTTATGTTGACATTTTGCTGCACTCAAACAAGCACACACACACTTATGTACTGCAATAAACGTAGTTTCCGTTGTTCGTTCGAATTTCATTGATTGCAAATCAAGCGACCGTTTTTCGAAATCGAATTCGTAAATTCCTGAATTGTTGTTTTGTTTGTGTTTTATCCATAGCACAGTGGCTCCTAAAATGTAAAGGCACAATTATCGCAAATTCCTCTTGCGTTTGTGTGAGAATAATTTCATATTTAACATGTTTGTATGAGAGTATTGCTGGCATTGACCCACTGGCAAACAACAACGACGCGAGCGCGTGATAACAAGTGCCGTTGATTTTGTTTCTTTTCCTTTTCCACTTCGTATACACACTTTACATAGGGGTTCACGGTAGACTTTAATTTGCCGCCTAAAAGTATGCAAAGCAATTGTAATAACCACGATAAACTCTATTTATATTCTGATTTACAGAAAAGTATTAAAATAAACAACAATAAAATGTTAGCTAAATTGTAGTAATATCTACAAAATAAGAAAAGCTACCAACGAGAGCTTTGCAAGCCGGCATCACAGGCTTTATATTTATTCATACACACCCAAATTACGCAGAAGACGCAAAAACGGCGTCCCCGCGGAATTTCGTACGTTCTCGCTCCACACCGCAATCGCCACATTCGCCGCACTTGGTGGCGATAGCCGGGCGGGAGGAGGAGGCAAGCACTCGGAATCAATCAACATCAGCTTCGCCATTGGCATCTGCGTCGGCATCGGCATCAGCATCGTGTCCGCTGCTGCAACCACGGCATCACCAATCCGAGCAGCAGTTGTCAAAGCGACGTTGCATCTATGCATCAACGGGGAGTGCTGCCAACATTATGATGGATCGCGAAGCCCTTAGCGAATGGGCTAAGGACAAACCTCTGAGCATTCTCCAGCTAGATCCGGCGGATCGTGCCGTGCTGCGCATAGCAGGTGAGTTTCAGAATCCCTTGAACATAGTTATTGATAACAAGATCTATTCGTGGCTGACAAAATAATTGGAATGTAGGTTTGAAAAGAAATCAAATTTACAGTAAATGAGCATGTATAGGTCGAAAAAGGTAATACAAAATAAATTTCAAATTTCCAATACAAAAAATTAAGAATTTATTGGAAGCACAATCGAGAAGCCTTCCAAATTAAAAACAATAAAGAATGCTATAGTCGACTCCCGACTTTATGACACTAGTTTATTCAGTTTATTATGTAATTAACTATGGGTAATGATAATAATATTAGTGCAATAGTGGGGATGGCTAGGATAGCTTGGAAATCACAGAAAATGTTCACACAAATTTATAATCAGAGCATATTTTCGACCGATTGTTCCTATGGGAGCTATACGATATATCAATCCGATTTAAATGAAACTCAATCAGTATGTTTATTTTATTGATTCTGTGTCAGTTTCATTAAGATAGCTTGGTAAATACAAAAAAAATTTCATACAAATTTATACTAAGAGCGAATTTTTGACCGATTGTCCCTATGGGAGATATACGATATAGTAGTCCGATTTTGATCAAACTTGGTCAGCTTATGTACGCCATAGATATGTGAATTTGGTTCGGATAACGTTACTAACAAAAAAAGTTTTCTATACTAAAACATGCTATATTTACCTGCTTTAACCTTTATATGAACATAGAACGCCCTAAAGTGGGCGTGCCCAAAAACCAAAATAATCTTGTACTGCTTGGGCATTTTATCTTTCATTTGCGACCTCTCGGGTCTTTCTAGCTCTTATACTTGCTGAGATCCTTTTGTTCATACAGACGGCTGTTGGTGCTGATCACGAATATATATACTTTAAGGGGTCGACCATGCCTCCTTCTGCCTGTTACGGACATTTCGCTCCAAACAAATCTAATAGACCCCTCTACTCTTTTTTAGAGTCCGCAGTCTAAAAAAAACAAGTTATAATTACAAATGTTTAAACTGAAATTATAGTTTTTATGAACTAATGTTGATACATCGCTGTATTAAAATGAATTTGAAGCCATTCAAGTTAAACAATAATGCATAACGAGTGTTGACAAAAGTGCTGTTGCTGTGTGCCAATTCATCAGTCAAATATTTGCGTTGGCCCACTCAGAACATGGCTCAGAGGCGACGGAGAAAGTTGGTTCATTGCACCCAATTGATGCCAATGGCTGTCAAACTGTGCTACAATGCTGCCAACAGTTACAAGTTACAACAATCTGCATTGACAATAGCCCACTCTCTGCTTCGCCTTTTGGTGGTGTCCCAGCATCCACCTCTCCGGCACTCCCCTGCTGACGATGCTTCCAATACGCTTCTGGAAAACTCGCATATTATGGGCTAATTCCGCACCTAACGGTATAGCCTCCGCCTGTCGCTTATATTCTATTTATGTACCTCCAACGGAGTATGTCCCACAGTATTTCCAGCCCACTCTCCCCTGCCGTCCTTCTACCGTTGCTCTACACATTTCCGCCGCCATTTCCCTAACTTTTTGTTCGCTTTATTCGATTTGATTATATTTTTTTTGCAATTGCAACACAAAAATTGAAATTTATGTCGTCGTTTTGTTATTGTCTCCGTTGAGTTCATTGTGCGGCAACAAAAAAATAAATAAATAATAATAATTTCGACTTAGAAATACCCATTACGCCGTGTTGTGGTTTTAGTCACAATATTCCCTGTGCCTACATTATATCCTTTCTTTCCATGTGTAGGGTATAAAGTAAGGCAAACAAGAACTCCAAAGTCCATTAATTGCTTAACAAAAGTTGTGTGTCATCTCTTTTGTGAGTTATTTGCAGTGTGCGAGACAGATGTGCGAGACAATATGTGATGTGAGCTGCCTGGAAGGCAATGGAATGCACTGCAATTTCAGTCAATATATACCTATTTATATTCTATATATATTATTTTTTCATATATATTATTTTGGAAATTTCTTTTGGGCACTTGTTTTCTACTAATTAAATAATTTTATTTAAGAACAAGAAAATGTTATACTTTATTTTATAAAATCAATTTATCATAAATTTTATTATAATCACAGAGTAAAATCGCATTTCAAAATCCATAATTCCATCCTTCATTAAAGTATTTCAATATTTGGTTGTTTAGTTTTAATTTCTTCAGTGAATAAAATAATAAAATAATAAAAATTTAAATAATTGTTGAATTATATTAAGGGGGTAGTAAAGTATTTAAATTATTTTTTTTTCATTTTATTTTTATTTTTTTATATAACTCAGCAATGTCGTAAGATTATTGTGTGAAAATTTGAAGTCGATCGGAGTTAAATTGATGAAGATATAGATGGTTTAGTTTGCTCCTCTGCAGTCGGATTACACGCTGCCGAAAATCTTTAAACGCGTTTTCCCACACTTGCTCTTTTTAAGGTCGGTGTCCACTCTAGCTTAAAATCTACTGAACCGATTCTTTTCAAATTTTTTACAAAAATTCTTTACTTTATTGACCAGGTAATGTTTTTTTTTATTTTTTATTCTTAACATACTTAAAAAAATTAAAATTTGCGATTTTGTATACCCTTGCAGAGGGTATATTGTTTTTGTCACGATGTTTGTAACGCATTGAAGGAGGCGTGGCAGACCCCATAAAGTATATATATTCTTGATCAGCATCAACAGCCGAGTCGATATAGCCATGTCCGTCTGTCCGTCTGTTTCTATGCGAACTAGTCTCTCAGTTTTAAAGCTATCGTGATGAAACTTGGTACACATGTGTATTCTCTCTGCACGCAGTACATATGTTAAAATCGGCCAGATCGGATTACTATATCATATAGCTGTCATAGGAACAATCGGTTAAAAATGCCGAAAATGCTTAGTATGAAAATTTTCAGTGTCTCTTGAACGATTTGAACCAAATTCTCGCAATATGCATTTTTTACCATTTTCCATCAGCTGACCAAATTTTATCCAGATCGGACCACTATATCATATAGCTGCCATAGGAACAATCGGTTGAAATGCTTAGTATGAAAATTTTCTATGTCTATTGAGCGATTTCATCCAAATTCACGCAATATGCTTTTGTTATCATTCCCAATGTGTTGACCAAATTTCATTCAAATCGGACTACTATATCATATAGCTGCCATAGGAACAATCGGTTGAAATGCTTAGTATGAAAATTTTCTATGTCTATTGACCGATTTTAACCAAATTCGCACAATGTGCATTTATTATCATTCCCTATATGCTCGAAAAAGTTCTTTCAAATCGGACTACTATATCATATAGCTACTGTTGGAACAATTAGCGATTAAAATAAAATATGCGTGTCTGCAAGGGTATTTAATCTTCGGCTAGCCGAAGATAACCTTTTTTTCTTGTTTTGATAAAAAATCGCTGTTTTGACTTCAAAACGCTGTAAAAAAATTAAAAAGTTAAAAAGAAAAAAAAACTCGACGTCATTACCTGCGAAAATTCATTAACTATTGAAATCAATTTGGTTTTAAAATTTTTGTTGATTTAATGTTGCGCTATGAGGGACATCGCAAACGACCTTTTTGTTAAAGCGCCCGCGGAGATTCGCTGCCACCGGCTCATGACGTCATCAAAATTAATAAAATATTTAGCATAATATTCTTTAAACATTACATTATATTGTAGTAAACTTAAAATTTTAAATAATTTAACTGTGTCGGCTAAAAAAATTCCCAAAAACGGGCCTAATTTTCACTGAATTAACTTTACTACCCCCTTAATAAAGTACAAATATGTATTAACTAAACGCTCAAATGATTATAGTTTTTTATTTGGCTCTTTACCAGCTAAAACGACAGCAACGAGACTACCTTTCTATAATAATAGATCTCAGGTGGTATAAGTCAAAGTTTTCCATCGTTGGGGTCTCATTGGCTAAACCAATTTGATTTTGGCCACGCTTAAATCGATGACCTTGATTGGAGTCTGCTCACACCTGTCTGCAGTTTTTTACGAACCGTTACGTCGTTTTAATGTTTTCACTTTTCCACTTTCCTTGCCGCCCACACTCACTCAGAGTAGCGAGTCTGTTGTTAAGCCACGCCCACAAACAAAAATGTTTTTATATTCAATTGCAAATGATTTGAATAACTGAAGCGAGACGCGAGACAAGATTTACAACTGTTAAAGTTGATTGTGGCTGAGATTGAGATTGATGTTTGACTTGAATACGTGAGGAGCGAAAGGGAGGGACGTGGAATGGGTGCTACCAGTGACAGACACCCACTGGAAATAGAGATAGAGCTCCATGTTGCGTAGGCTCCATGTGAATATAACTGAACCGATTCGCAATAGTCGGACAACTCTAAAAGTTGCAAAAGTTTGCATTTCAGCTTTTTTTTAATAGTTGTTGTTGTTGTTGGCGCCGAGTTTTAATTAGCCCTGAGCCAGTTTGTCCACACACACACACAGGCACACCCACAGTTATTTTGATGTAACGGAAAACTTTGCCACATTTGCTGACTTGGCTTTTAAAGAGAACTAAAACTTTTCGCAGGCAGCTAATAAAGTCGAAGCGCCCACACAAATTGGCAGTGCGTCTAAGTTACCTCTGCACTTCCCTCTCCCTTGCTTACTATCATTACTTCTCACTCGCTCTCGCTACCTCTTTTACATATTTTGGGGGAGCGTTGCTAATTTATTAATCAAACTAATTTTAAACGCTTTTTTAATATTTCCCTCTCTTCCTCCTGTCTCTATCTGGTTACTGTCCCTCTCTTTCGGTTTATATATCGTCGTCTTTCTTTTGCTTTGTACGCCTGCGCGATGTCTTCCTATTTTGGTAACGCTAAACCGTTTCAAACTTGCAAATCGTTTGGTTGATTGCGTAGGTTGCACTTTTGACACCATGCGAAGGCTGTTAACATTTGGCTTAAATACTGTATTTACGGGGTATGCAAGAGTTGTGGTCAAAGTGTGTTTTAGCTGAGGAAATGAGGAACTGGCGTTATTTTTTATAAATAATTAATACAAATATTTTTTAAATTCCTTGCTATATTTAAAAATAATTTATTTTAAATTAAATATTTATTTATTAAAATAGAACAATTTCCAAAAATCTCTTATTATATTCAAAATGTAATCGCTGCCTGGCGCTGAAAGCGCATTCAAACTTCGACTCTTTTTGCTCACTCGCTATCAGTTTTTGCTAGCATTATTCGATCGAATTGACCATTTTTGGGAAGTATCCACGAAGTGTAGAGAGCTTAGTACTGTCGCATAACCTTTTATTTTTAGATGCTGTGCATCACAGTCAACCGCCAATTATCGTTTTATCGCTTCGATCCAGCAATCGATTGGCATTTCTGTCCATATATTATCGAGTGGCAGGCATACCGATCCCCTTAGTTTGTTCGATTGGCATAATTCATTAATAAATTTCATGACGCGCCTAAATAGCAAAAAGACAATATATAAAAACTATTGGTAAAAGATTATATCTATTTGATATGCAGCTCACAATTGTGCTTTGATCGCATCGTGTGCACTAATTGGCCTGGCAACAACTCGCAACGTACCGGAAGTACAGTTGTCACTAGCGTGAGTTGTCGCGCTGCCGGTAAGAATATTTGGAATTTTTTTTGTGGAACAGTTTTTTTATTTCGGCGTTGCGCTTTGTTTTGTATCTTGTAGATACGGTACGCCTACTGCGCGTACATAACACGATGTTGTTAATTGAAAACTGATAACTGAACGTTGCTACTCTTCCCGAGCACCCTACTCAGCCCTCTCCCATCCTCCCGTCTACCTATCCGCCAATTCACCCTGCCACCCATTCGTACGGTCGTTTAAGGCGTTGAGGCGTTCTTGCTCTTGAAAACCTGCTTCTGTTTGCTATGAGGCATTTTTCTTCTTCATGCTCTTTTGAGTTTTCAGTATCTGTTTTGTGATGCCGTTTTGGTTTGGTTTGTTTTAATTGTCATTATGTATGCGTGTCGAGGAACCCTATCGATGGGCTTGTTGTCATCTATAATTCTCTGTAGTATCTGAATGTGTCTGTCTGTCTGTGCGTTGATATCTTTAATTAGTTTTCAATTCAATTTGCATTTCCATAGAACGCGCTCTTCCAAGCTGTTTTGCGGTTTTATTTTTTATTTGCTTTTTTCAATCGTTATTTCAGTCTCAGTTTTTGTTTGTTAATTAACCGTTTTAAATTATGACAATCTAAAGTGCTTCGAGAGTTTAATTAGAATTTAACGACTTAGTCGAAATAGCGACATTGCGAAATACAATAATAAATCGATAATAATAACGATGTTGGCAACATGTTGACTTCTTTATATGCTTACTGAGTTATGATCATTTTTTGGGGTATCTCGAACCGAAGGTCATTATAACAAGTTTCAGTTCGACAACACTTTTGTACTCTTTTGTTTTTTTTTAGATAGTTCCATCTTCATATCTTTTAGTTGCTGCTTTTATCTGTACTTCCCCTCCCAAGGTTGTAGCTTTGTATATATGTATGGTAGAACCATATGGCCGAGCTCCCAATGCTCATTTCTGACTCATTCAAGATAAGCAATTTGCTCTGTCAATTTGTCAACGTTACCAAAACATCCAAATTCCGTCTATGGATTTACTGTGTATCTTTATATATCCATGAATATACAAATATATATGTATATTTAAATACGCATGTCGATCAAAAGCAGTTGCCGCCATTCGCACACTCCAAAAAAAGTAACAAGTTAAATTGGTCAGAGCAGAAGACTCGACTGGAAGTTACCCTAAATCTTTACGGTCTCAGCTAAACCTTATTTAATCCTGTTACCTATATTGAGTTTATACATAATTATACTCTGTTTTACTACCTTAAACTAATATTCTTAATTAAAGAAGAAAGTTTTTTTAAAAGGTATATAAAAACAATATTTAAGTTGGTGTGTCAAAAAAAAAAAAGGATTCTGAAAATTTAAATTATTATATAAAATATACAAAAAGAAGTTTCAAAAAGGGAAGAAAGGTAATGTAATGATTCCTTAAAATACATATCTATAGTGAACTTTGTCAGAAAAGAATCAAAGAATTTATTCAGATAAATAAAATGGATTTAGTAGTTATATATAGGTGAAGATTTCTCTGAACAGTTCATAAAACTACGAAAAGATTTGTGGTTAATGTTTTTGTTTTTATATAGAATGTATATCAGAAGTTTGTGTAAATAATGTTTTGGAAAAGAATTGTGTTTGTCAGTAGCAAAAACTTAAGAAATAAATTGTTTTGTGGAAATATAATGCTAGCTCTGGTGCTTCCAAGTGTTACTTATAATTTAACAATCTTTACAGGGTATCTTGGATACAAAATAAAGAGGAAAATAATGATATGAAAAATTATCACAAATATTTAATTACGCTACTAATTGCCAGCAACAACAACAACAATAATAAGCATACATTGCGAGGCCAAGAGACTCCTCGACTTCTCCGTACCTCTTAGACCCCCTTTCTCATCCCTTCCTCCAGACCCCCCGACACCCCACTCCATATCCCTTCTTCTTGGCAGATAGCAGTTGTGTTGGGCAATCCATTGAGACTGTCAAGTGTCACAATGAAAACAACACACATCACCTAGTACAAGTGTTTTTTGTGGCATTTGTTGTTGCTGTTGTTGGTGTTGTTGCTTTTACGGTTACGCCCACAACTTCAATCGAGAAACTGCAATGAGATCAGCGCTCCGTTTTTTGCTCAGTGATCAATTCCCTTAAAAATGCAGCAAATAAAAATTAAAATATGTTTTTTTTTGCTTTTTTGTTCGGTTTCTTTATTTTTGTTGATTATTTATGGCCTGTTATACATTTAACAGTCGGTTGTCTCTGCCTTTGAGTGTGTTTGTATGTGTGTGTGATTGGTGTGGGAGGTTGTTGTGCATGACGTCACTGCTAAAACTAGCTTGCAAAACAAGTTGGCCTTTTGACAAAGCCAACAACAATCGCGCAAATCATTTAAATGACATTACACGCTAATAAAACGTAAACAAGTGATTTGTTAGCCAATTATAGTTGCTGCCCGAATAAGAGATGCCCTGTAACTGAGCCTATGTACTCTGCTGAAAGATTGAGAAAGGTTCTCAAGTTCCTTAAGTACTAAGGTAAGAAAATTTTAGTGCAACAGTCAAAGAGAATTCTTAAATTTAAACAGTTAACTTTCAAAGAACAGCATAGAAGCCTGTCAATATGGAGCTATAAAAAACATTATGTATCATTTTGACAATAATAATTCCGAGATTTATAGTAGATCCAATGTTTAAGTAATTCCACTATATATAAACCTATCTGTATGTAGTCATGCTGATCCTATCCTTTCTCCGTCCGTAAAACGACCGTATCAACCCACTTTTTTCGCGTTTCTGCAAATCAAAAACTCGTTCACAACACTATAGTCCAAGCAATCCGACCATTAAACACCCTGTAGTTTCTGTGTATAAGGTGCATGAGCAGATAAAAGTTCATAAAATTAATCTGTTATTTATCTACTATTAATCGTGTATTAAATATTGATCAAATATTGATTTAGGTACTCAATTTTTTTCAAATTTCGATGGTAAAAATATTTTTTAAATATTCGGTAGCTAAATCTATGGTTATATATCTTACTCGCATTTAGCATATTCCCAAATTCCTTAATTGTGATGTTTTTAAAAATTGGTGTAGTGAAATAAATCTATTTGAGATAAATACTAATAAATAGTACACGTTTTTATCTTATTTATAACGCATAATTTCTCTTACATGGGAAATCCAAAAACAGACTTGCTAAATCTAAAATCAAGGGCTTTGTCATGCCAAACTTGTTTATAAGAGAAGCTATCTACTGATTTCTTAAAGTCTTTGATTTCTGATTAAAAGTTGTGCAATCAATTAGTAACACTCTATCTTAATCAAGTACAGGGTCTTACAAAAGCGAGACGGTGATGCGACGCCTACAACTCGAAACCAGTCTGGCTCTGAGTCTCGCTCTCAGCCCCAGTCTGAGTTTCAGTCTGAGTCTCAGTTTTCTGGTTACATGTCGACACGTAGTTTGGAAATTGGGGTAGCTAGGAAAGGGGACACGGAACGGTGCTTATGGAGGTAGTTTGTTTTTGGGACTGGGGCCTTGTCTGTCACTGGGTCACTTGCTGTGCTTTAAGCGGACCCTTCTCATAGTGAAACACGAAAACTCCATTGTTTCATTTTGTTGTTTACCTTTGCTTAAACAGTATTTTTTTTTGCAGAAAAAAAGTGTTTGTTGTTTGTCTCGCTCGATTCCCATAACGTCATTCATTCCTCAAACTCAAACGGACACTCACTTCATTTAGCCGAAATGACAATTATCGAATGCCATATATTGACATATTTTGCATCATTTTTTCTGTAGATAATACTCAAAAATTCCAGATATAAATAGAATGTAAATTAACACAATGTAATGGCAATAAAAAAATAAGCAATGTCCCCACCTTCAGTTTTAAGTACATGACGAATTAACTGAATGATTGAATGACTGACTAAGGGCTTGACTGACAGATAGTCATATTTACGTCTCGGATGACGCTCTGTACTCTAACATTATTTTCTAAGTATGTTTAGTCCAAGTTTGAGTATACTCATTAAGCAAAGACTCATATTTGAGTTGTGGACTTGTGTCTGGGTTTGAGTCTCTCTCTGGGTCTGGCTCTGAGTCTGGGCTCGGTCTGAACCCGCGTCTGGTCTATTGCTGTTCGTCATGAAGCGGATGTGGATGTGACAGACGGAATTCTGGTGGTTTGGGCGTTACGAAAAGAGCGTGGGCAGTTTGTAATAGACACAGACCGGGCGGATTAGTTGTCAATATTTTGCAAGACTCTATTTTTCTGCATGTTGTCAACGAAAACAATTCATGAGTACTTGTGACTAATTTTATTTAATATTTAAAGTTTTTTTTTTTTTTGTAATGAGTTGTACTTAAGACTATCGACTTAATTACGATTACTTAAAGTAGATTTAAGCATATTTAATTTGAGTATTCATGAATACACTCATGAATGCAATCACAAAATTTGTTTAATTTCTGATTGCAGTTGACAAAGTATTTTCTTAGAACGACTTATGCTAATCAGTTTACTTATGGCTTGTTGAAGTATTCGTGAGTGTATTTAATGACTATTTGTAAGGAATATTCTGATTAATTTTTAGTATTTTACATTTACAGGTTTTAACAATATTTTAAATAAGTTTTTTTTTATTCTTTGAGTATTTGAATATTTCTTCACATCAGGAATATGCTAGCATATTAAATCTTTAGCTATTTTCTACCTTAGATAGCATTCAAGGGTATTCAATGCATTCACTTGCACTAATCATAAATAATCAGTACTTGAAATTATTAAGCTTTACAAAGCTTAAATCATTTATCGAGTCGTTTATCCTTGCCGCTGACCTTCCACACACTCTTATACTCGACACTTACACATGCACAAACACTCAGGCAAACATACACCCACTCATGCGCTAATACTAACACCCAAAACATCTGAACGTAATCCGCAGCTCGTGGATTTAGTTCAATGGAAAATCAAACTTTAAATATAAGTTCCAATCTGGTTTGCTCCTCCCACAAATTGTGAACCTGAATTTGCCTTTGGAAAGGGGCGTGTCGAGATGTAGCGTGCCTGAAGGCAATTCAAAAAGCCGTAAGCAATCAGCTGGCAATTAAATAATGCCAATTGGAAATCAGCTCAACAATTTGCGACTCGGTAATAACTAATTAATAATCAAATTTGCGTAAGCGACTCAACTCCCACTCACATAAACCCATACAAGCACACACACACACACAGGCTTATAAGCAAATGAGCGCAACCTGAGTATCGCACTTGTATCGATTGAGGCCGGACACTTGGCTGCCACAAGCAGTGCTGCCAGAATCATTTAGGCCAAATTTCTAGATTTGAAAAAAAATTGCTAAGCTTTTAAAACGTTAATTTTCAACTAATATACATATTTTTTTAAAGAAAGGAAAAAAATTAATTCTGAAAACTCTTACATTTAAAAATATAAAACAATTCAAATTCAACAATATATCAATTTTTAAATTCGTTGCCTAAAATAGAGTTAAATGCTTCCATGGAAGGACATAATTGTGGCAACATTTGCAATGTCTTTCTAGCCCATATCTTTAAAAATATTCCAAGTTTAATACGTTCTATTTGTATTTAAATAAAAATTACTAAAAACTAAGGTTTACTTTATATACATACATTATTGCCTTTAATGTTTTAAGGCTCATGGCGTCATCATTGAGTTATCAAAAAGGTATAACAAATGTAAAAACGTTGAAAAAAAATATATACCTTGTGTTTTTATAACAAAATTGCCAAAATTGTGTAGAAAAAATTAAAAATAGCTAGATTTGTGGCTAATAGCATTTTTAAAAGAAAAGTTGCAATTTTTTTTTTTAAATTTGCCAGATTTAGCAACTAAATTGCTAAACTGGCAGCACTGGTAGTTATCTAGAAACCAGAATCACTCGACTGAGACACGGCATGCAAATGAATGAAAGGCGAAACAAAGACACTTACAAATACACTCAATCACACATATACACACGCAAACACAAACACACGCACATCGCACATCGCACAATGAGCTTCGTATCTTCAAAGCTTAAGCCTACTCATTTACACTCGTATTTGGAGTGCTCAGCTTAGTCACGACTTCCAAGGCTCTTTGCCACTGAATCATTCATCAATTCGGCAATTGGTCAGTGATAAATTTTGTTCAATTATGGTGTCACTTTCCATGCATTTCCGTTAATTAGAACACATCTGTTCGTGAACTCAAATCCACTTCCACTCCATTGCGCTGTCTCTTTCGCTCTCTTGCTCGGCTCAACTTTCCATTTTTATAAATTGCACTCAAAATGCAGCACATGCGACAATTGCGTCAAGTGCTTTACGCACACGCAATAAACAGCCAGTTCGCTCAGCTGTTTAAATGCTTCTCTACCGCAATACTTCACGGTCTCTCTCTCACTCTATCTCTCTATATCTTGCTTCTGACTCTTTTATTTATACGCTCTAGTAGCGCTCTTAAGTCCACACTCTCAGCACTAGTGCGCTCTCTGTTGATGACATGTTAATCTTTGCATTTCATTTCAACATTTTTATGGATTCCTTCACTATTTTTACACATCATTTTTCTAATTGGTTGTTCTTGTTGTTGCTGTTGCTCTTGTTTGTTGGTGCTTATGCTTATAAGAGCGCCAACTGAATTATAATTTGTTTTTGCTCAGCAGCCACTATACAGTGACGTTCCAGATATCACTATCGCTCCTCCCTTCATCTCACTCCACTCCCTCGCCTTTCTCTACCAATTGTTTACTCTTTTCAAACTATTTTCATGCGTTGCAATAAGGAAGTAAGTTTAAAAAACCTCAAACTAGAGCAGCAAAATGCTTCAAGCATTATTTCCTTTGTTATTAGCTTGGTCAGCTTCAAATCAAATTAGGGCTTTTTGTTTATTAACGGCCATGACCATTAGCGGTTTATTTTATTTTTTATTTTGTTTTTTTAGTTTTATTTTTATTTCATCTGTTTTCGTTTTTTATTTTTTGGTTAACCCACATGCTTGAGAGTCGCAATAGTATAAGCTATAAGCGGCTTCGTCTTGCCCGCTGTTGCCGCAATTAAAGACCCGCAGAAAAGGCGCATAGCGAATTTCTTGACCAAATATGTGGCATTTTTTTCTTATAAGAGGAGCTAAATCTTTTGCTCACTTGCTTGCTCACGCACTCAAAGAGACCAACGATCGGGCCGCTCAGTTAACAACGCGGCCCACACACTCACAAAACTACTGAGAGAGCAAGAGCAAAAACAAGAGCGCAGAGTGGAAGAGCAAGTACTACACCTGCTTAGACGCTTAGCTCACATATGCACTTACTCACTCTAGACATGCACACACACATACAAGCAGTTGGCGGCGCCCATTGAAATCGTTGCTTGCGCTCTGACTGTGCTCTCAGTCCAATTTGAACAACGATACCGAGCGGTTGGCGGTCTCCTCTGCAACAAAAATTTGTGTCGTTTTTTAAGTGTCCAAAGACAGCAAAAAGTAGCAGCAATAGCAACAACAATTTGTAAATTCTGCTGCCAACGCACAGGCGTTTTTCTAACTCGGCCCTGCAACAACAACAGCGACGAGAACGCGCCGTGTCGTGCGTGTTAAAGCGAGTAAAAAAATTTGTGCAAAAATCGCAGAGGAAACAAAAAGCGTAATAATTCCGACAAAATGAAAAAATATCTGAAGACTTATAAGAAAAAAAAAAAGCGCGTGTTTATCTAACACATATTAAACTAAAATAGTGACTTAAATTAATTGTTTGTTATTAT
Organism: Drosophila parthenogenetica; assembly: GCA_035047505.1. Classification (NCBI taxonomy): domain Eukaryota; kingdom Metazoa; phylum Arthropoda; class Insecta; order Diptera; family Drosophilidae; genus Drosophila; species Drosophila parthenogenetica. The sequence goes on along the minus strand of JAWNPM010000080.1, from coordinate 15,694,632 downwards.
TATTGATTGTAAAGTCAATGAGTGAAACCATAAAATGACTGTTGAATATTTAATGTGGCTTATCGTCGTCGGGTACTGAATGAGTGTACTCCGCCGCTCCCATCCCCCAAAACTCATGACTTGTTGCAGCTGTATTAGTTCCTTTCTGCATAACTGTGCGGTCATGTGTGTGTGTGTGTGTGTGTTAGCATTTTTAAAATATTTGCAAAGACAAACAAACTTTTTCAGTCCCAAAAGACAGTCAAGAAACTTCTTTGCTTGCTTTGCTTTTTTTTTATGTGCTGTTGTTTCCATTTTTGTTGTTGTTTTGTCTCAGTGCCTGGCTTTTCATTCAATAACCAGTTTTGACGCGCTCTTTTCTTAAATTTTAGTTTGTTTCTTGTGTTGTATTTTTTTTTTATATATACATTTTTGGGCGCTACCTCTGTTCCATTTTGTTCTCATAGCTTATGCGATTGCGTGCACGCACATTTTGTTGTTGTTGCTCTTTTAAGCATTTGATTTCGCTGCAAGGCGAATTGCCAGCAAATTCAAAATATGACTCAAACTATACCTGTATCTTTTTTATCTCTACATTCTCTACATTTCTTCTTTGCCACATTCTTTGTTCACTTACAAATGCCACGCACGGTTCTCTTTCGAACACCGTCTCTCTCTGTATCTCTCTTTTTAGTTCTGACTCACTTAAAATTAGTTGACAATGGCTTAGAACGACAGCAGCTTCGTTTTTGTTGCTCAATTGCAATTCGAGTGCTCTTTCTCTTAAAAGCTTAGCAAAGAAGTGAAGGTAAAGTCGTTAATTAGAAAAGTTGCATGCACCGACTTGCAGATAATAGGACAGTAGGACAGTTGGAAGAGTGTGTGTAAAAAATATTTACATATTTACTTTACATGCATATGTATGTACGTAGGCAAGTTGCCACAGAGTGTTGAAAAATACGACAGATGTGAGTGATGTGAAAATTAGTAAACATGAAATACTTTTTTTTATGAATTGTTGTGTAAAGTCTTGCATGTGAATGAAAACTAGCAGCAGCAACAACAACAGCAAGAGCAGGAAAACCACACAAACTATGGGTAAAAAGTAAAGAAATGTGAAGAAAGCTGCGAATTAAATGAGCAACAAGAAAATTAACATTGAAAATTGGCCAATAAACCCCATTGAAAAACCTTCAAATTATGCAAATCAATTTACCGAAAAAAAAAAAAGAAATATTATTTTTGTAATAATAGCACTTGGAAAACTAAGTAAAAGTGCAAGGCAAAACTGCAATTACCGCCCACTTGCACCACCAACCGCCACCTTTACCCATTTCTTGTGTGTGAAATAAAAAAAAAACAACAAACAAACAAAAAAAAAAAAACAATGCACAATAACAAAATAGCCGCAGCTTATAAACAAATTGAGACACTGAAAGTGAGAGAAATTTTTGTATCTGTATTTGTGTCTGTGAATGTATCTGCAACTGTTTCTGTGAATGTATCTGTATCTGTATTTGAGTAGGTGAAGCGACTCGTCGAGTCGTATCTAATCAGCTCGACAGCATGTCTCATTGGCCAGCTGCCTGTTGCGTGCTTGTACTATTATTTATGTAGTTATTTATATTTTTTGTTATTGCTGTTTTTTTTATGGAAGTTTGAAGTTGAAAGAAAGCTGACCTCATGCATTTGAGAATGCAAAAAGGCGGTTCACAAACAGAAATACAAACAAATAATGCCATTTGTAAGCGACCAAAAATAAAAAAATGATACTGATCGCAAATCGCACAAGTCTCGCAAATGAAAGTACAATTTTATATTGTCATTGTTGAGTTTTTTAATGCAAAGCACACAACACAAGAAAAAAGCCAGAAAGAAAGAAAGAAAGAAACAGGAGACAAATAATTTAGAGCACTATACGCTTTTACTTGTGCTTTATATTTGTATCTGTATCTGTAACTGTCTCTGGGTTTCTTCGAGATTATTTGTATCTCTTGATATGACCTGCAGCTGTGCAGTCTGATTTCAATTTATCTTTATAATTTTAATTTGCTCACTGAGCCGCACCCCTGGTAAAAGCTAATGACCTTTTGTCCCATCAGGTAGCTGTGCAGACACAATATAACTCATTCCCGGATGATGTTCGACCATCTGCGACACAGACAACTTAAAGTGTTGGCTCAGAATCTTTGCAACAATCTAGTATAAATAGATTTTTAAATAGCAAAATAAAAACTAGGGAAACTTGTAAAAATCAAATGTGTTTTTAAAAAATAGAGTGTACCCGAGTTCGTTGCAAAGCAGGCATTTCTTAATTCCTTTATTCACCACTTTTTTTTGTCAATTGTCTGTAGTTCTTGTCGAGACAGTTCAAGAGCCGGACGAGAAATGCAAAAACCAGCAACTCGTCTGTCACTTGCAGATACACATACATGTACAGATACAAAAAATACAGATATTCAAACATGTAGATACAAGTAATACGCAAGTATCTTTGCTTTGGCCTGTGGCTCAGATTTTGGCTTTTGGCCAATTGGAACAAAATGCCGGCAAATAGTGAGAGCGGGAGAGAAATTCGCAAATAGACAATGACTTCCTCAACTTTTACTTAATGTTATTTATTGCATTTGTTTTTATTATACTCTCTGCAAGAGTATATTGGGTTTGTGCAAATGTATGTAACAGGCAGAAGGAGGCGTGGCAGACCCCATAAAGTATATATATTCTTGATCAGCATCACAAGCCGAGTCGATATAGCCATGTCCGTCTGTCCGTCTGTCTGTCTGTCTGTCTGTCTGTCTGTCTGTCTGTCTGTCTGTCTGTTTGTCTGTCTGTTGTCTGTCTGTCTGTCCGTCTGTCCGTATGAACACACAGATTTCAGAGATGGTAAGAGCTACAAGTTCGAGTTTGGTCTTAATCGACTCGATATTTAGTTAGTCAATACAAGAATCTTTTTTTTTTTTTTTCGATGCCACGCCTCATTCGCCCACAATAAGTAAAAAACCCGTCACACCTCGGAAAAAATAAGTGTTTTCGGCGAATATCTCAGTAACTATGGCACCTAGGAATACCAATTTTGGTACACGATCGCAAAAATGCAATGACATCAGAAGTTTTGGTCTGCCACGCCCCCTTTTTCCGCAAGAAATAATAGAAAATTTCAAACTTGAATGCCGTTTTTAAAGCATTTATTCTTATCGTACAGTGTTGTTATTTATGATTCGTTTGAAGACGTATCATGTCAAACTCACCTGAAAGTTTTGTAAGAATCCGACCATAAACAAGAAAGAAATGAAGCAACAAAGATTTTATTCGAGAGCAATGAGTGCGAGTGCGACCAATAGTATTCGTACACAAATATGTATGTGCATACATTTAACGTTAAACGAATTTGTATGTACATACAGACAATCACATATATGTTCGATTATGCTTAGCTTTTTTTTTTTTTGTTTTTACGTGTTCTAATACAAGAACTATCTATTGTAATATCCATATACCGATTTAAGCATTATAATTAGTAATAAAAGCAGAGAGTATTATACGGTCGGGCGTGTTCGACTGTCCTTTTTTTCCTGTTTTTTTTTTGGTTTTCTGGTTTGCAATTCGATTTGATGATTTCACGTTCAAGTACGCTGATTCACGGGATTTATTTGCATTTGTTGTATCTCCCTTACTTCCCGTCCCCTTTTTACCAGTAGATCCAAATCCAGCCTTTGATTCAAAGCAATAAAAATAAAATCACAAAGTGCCATCCACAATTTAGATAAAAAAAACTCCAACAAATACGTGCTAAAAATATATAAAATACAAATAAAAAATAAAATTCGCGTCGACCGAAAGCGAAAGTAATTAAAAGTGCTTGAGTGTGACGAGTGCTTCATGACATCGCAAGATGACATCGCATTCCTATTATAAGGATCGTCTCGGCTTCGATCCCAATGAGCTGCAACATGAGACAACAACCAATAGTCTTCAGAGGCAGCATCAAGTCAGCAGCAGCAGTGCCAACACCAACACTAATTCCATGAAGCGTAGCAGCTCGAGGCAAACGCACCATCACCATCAGAGCTATCATCATGCAACAACAACGAGTAGCTCCGCGGCATCGCCTGCACGAATCTCTGTCTCACCGGGAGGCGGCAACGGTGGCAATGGCAGCCTCGAATACCATCAGGTGCAACGTGAACAACGTGATCGTGAATTGTATGCCAATGGCCATAACAGTAGCAGCAGCAGCCATCAACATCATCACCAGCAGCAGCATCAGCATTCGCACCATCGACATTCCCATGGCAAAATTGAGGCTAGTCCCGCGGCCAAGAAGGCTAAACACTCGTCAACGCAAGCGCAGCCGCAGGGCGGTTACGAGGATGCGTTGACCCAGTTTAAAGGTAGCATGTCCATTTGGGATCATTTTATAGAAGATTGGGACATCATGCGTAAGTCGGCAATGGTTCATTTTCACGATTCAGAGTTGCTCGTTGTTCGTTACTCGTTACTTCTTACCCGAAGGTTGTTTTCCAGTTGATGCAAGCTAAAAGTTGCTCGCTACACACTGTCTCTTTACAGTGTAACTAACAAATACCGAAATGACGTAAGCGTTGTTTGTCATTTTAAAATTGTTACTCTTAATCTCAACCTTAGCGAGTAAAAGAGTTTTTGATTTAACAATATTGCCTATTTTTTCACATTTCAGTTCAACAAACTATCACTCGCTGGTTCCTTATAAATTATTGAACGTTGTTTAAAAACGAAATACTTATTGTTGGTGTAACGCTAAAATGCTGCCTGTTTTACACAAATTTCCGCTATTTAACCAATAACAATAACTACTCGTTGAAAGTTTCCCACTGCTTTCTCGGTACTCGTTAGATTTGAGATAAAAACTCGGTCCTCAGCTGTGTAATTTAAACGAGTCTCTTACTTAAATTGGCATAAATGCTATTACAAATGTCAAACAATTTAAAATAATTGCTACACGTTACTCGTTACTAGTTTCTCGTCACTTTGCTCTCTGTGGACGGGTTTGTTAGTCCGTTTTTCCAATTTGCTTAAGTAATAACAGAGACCATTGAAAATGCCGCCAGCGGAAATGATTTGTATTTGCTGAGACTTAAAAATAAAATCTCGATTGGAAATAAGCTTGTATAATTCTATTTCTAATTATGATACGGTATTTGCGTTTTAGCATCTGGCGAGGGTTCAAGGTCGTGGTAGCATTATAAATAATAAAAATCAACAAATTTAGTTCGTATTAATATGCAAAATACACACAAAGAAACCATTTGACACCTTTCGGTTTATGAAAGCATTTTGATTGACTGACCCTGACCATGAAAATTAGATAGTCATTTAACGCTACGAGAGTGTATGGCGCTCGCCCATATTTACGGTAAACATTTCACCTTTTCTGGTCGCCTTTGGATTGTCTTCATAACTCAACTTATTTGAGGTGGAGTCTCACTCTTCTGTATTTGCCAACTTTTGTCAATATTTAGTTAACGTTGATTTAAGCTTTAAGCATAGAAAAATATTTTATTTTCTGTCTTTAATTTTTGCGTCAATATTGAAAAACTGGTTGTGATGAGTTGGTCGATAGTTTTGGACATCCAATTCGACCAAACTGAGCCATTAACTATCAACTCAACTCAACTCTCGACAAATTAGTTATTACTCAGAATTCCTCGAATTTCGTATCAACACATTTTTGGGGGAAATATGCATGAGATCTATTAGTAAATACTTGTATATACCAATATAACGTGCGCATTAACCAGTTTTTGGTTTTCTAATTTTGAAGGAGGAGGAGACAGTTTAGAGTTTACCCGACTAACACATACCTCCAACTTAGTATTTATAAATAGGTGTATAGTTACTCATCAAATTAAATACAATTCAATGGTTTTATTTTGCGCTGTGTTAACAATATGTATAGTTTAAATAGACTTTTGATCTTTATAGGGTATGCGACACAATACATTTACGAGCTTTTTATGCTGATTTTTATATTAATTTTGCTTTTTTAAGGTTGACACAAATCTATACGATATTGTTTACAAATTATGGAAATGCAATAAATTATTATAATACGTTGATGGAATTTCGAACCATTTTGCTAATGTGTTGATGGGGCACAGCAAAGAAGAAGAAGAAAAGCTAGGCGCTTAAATACCTTATAAATACCCTAACGAAATATTTCGAACTTTGAGCTCATCAAGTGTCATCAATATATTTAGGTTTATGGAAATACTTCTGCCTGAATTCTTGTGTTATTTTATCAATCGCTAACTTGCATTTAGTCCCAAAATGGCAAAACGCAAAAAAAAAAAAACATCGAAGTGAACTCTTATTTTTATTTATAGGCAATTGCATAATAAACTTTATTTGCAAAGGCTTATCTAAACTAATTACAATCACTTTGTTAAATTGTTGTTGTTTTTGCTATCGCTGCTGTGGTTGTTGTTGTTATTGTTCTTGTTGTGGTCAAACAACGTCCTTCGCTTAGTGAACCATTTGTTGTAGTTATTGTGGCTGTCATTGAAGTGCGCTAATCAGAATGCAAAAATAAACATTAAGGTACATCAAATACGCGTCAAGATGCCAACTTAAAAATTTGTTAACAAAAAAAGCAACGAAGACACTTGAAATAGCAACAAAATACGTTAACAAATATTTAATCGTGGAAACGAATTCAACTTAGAACGTGACATCATCACGCGCTCACGAACACCACAAAACAACAACAACAATAACAGTAACGGCAACACTAACACTACTAAAACCACGCTATCTGGTTGCCGTGTTAATGTGTGTGTTAGGCACACACACTCATTTACTGGCACTTATATTATTCTTGTATTTGGTTGTCAATTTGAAGTGAACCCTATAAATTCATGAACTGTGATATGTTGACGAGTGTTGAATTTGTATGTGTGCGTTACCAAGTGATAAACTTGCTATACCCTGTAAACAGTAATGTACACTGCGTTTTCTACAATGTGTATTATAAAGAGCGATGACGTTATTTAAAACCAGAGAAAACTTTAAACAGTTGTTATTGCTTCAATTTGATAATGTTCTCATACCCTGTAAGAATAGAATGTGTTGAATTTATTAGATTTTTATCAGGGTATTACGAAGAAAAGTGTGTAAAAAAATTGTCTTATTCAAATATTTGACCGGGGTTTTTCATAAAAAATGTTGTGCCTCTAAATTAGTTTGGTTTAAAAAGTATAGATTTAACCATTTGATTGGTTAACTTTATGTTTAACTTAACTAAAAAATCTTTTAAACATTCCATTAATCTCTGATTCGATCATATCGATGACATTTGTTTTGCTTCCTTCCTTTTATATTAAAATTTATTCACAAATTCCGTACAAAAACATGTGAAAAGAAAAATAAAGTTGATCAAGATATGAAATTTAATTCGCAATTACAAAGTTTAAAAATTTTTGTTCAAAACACATTAATCAACAAGAAGTGACCAACTTTAGTAAAGATAGGTCTTATTAGTCAGTAAACTAAGTCTTGGTTATCACCCAGGTGAAAAAATATAGTGTTTCATGGCTTGCCACAACAAACTTGTCAAACCTTATGAATGACAAGAGGTAGAGGAGTGGAATGGGGAGAAATTTATGATTATTTCTGCACACTTGTGTGTGAGTCACATGTGATTAGGTATAAGTTTAGCTTAGTCTGCGATTGTTTTTAGTCAGCAACAATTATTTATACAAACTCAAATGCAATTAATACTTTAAAAACAATGGGTATAAAACAAGTTGACAGCCTTCACAAACCCACTTACACAGAGATATACACTTTAAAAAGAGAGTGACAGAGAGTTTGTTTGTATCAACGAAGAGAGAAAGAGAGATAAAGAGATTTCCCTGCACTCTGACTTCGCAAGCTCTCGAAGTGCTTGCCTTAGACTCTATAGACTTTTACTTATAAACATATATTTTTTATTTATTTTATTATTATTTTTTTTTTTTTTGTTTCTTGCATTTTTTGTTTTGTTTATTCATTTTTGCCTCGCACAATGTTTAGCCATTTTTTTTATTTTTATATTTGTTTACCCAGCAGTACAACGTATGAGGTTTATTAGCCGTTAAAGTTCATTTACAACTGTATCTCTATGTAGTTTAACACTCAACTTGGTATCAGTCATTGGGCGCTAAACTTTGTTTCCATTCACTTAAGTCTTTGTTGTTCCATTCGATATCTATTTATGAGCGATGAGATTAGATTATAGTCTAAAAACCCAAGATTATACCTTTTTGCTTTGATTCCTATGATTACGAACCTGCAAAGATCAATGTTTTTGACAAATAAATTCATTAAATATGTTTACAACTCATCAATTCATTTGGGGAATTTGATGACATTATCTAAAGATAGGTAGGAACATTAAATCACTCCTCTTTGGTCAAAGTGGGCGTTTATTTATTAGCCAAAGTAAATCAAGGTGACGACTTATCAGATGGTTAGCCTTATCGGAATATGAACAAAGTCAATGCCTGACAGACCCTAGGCTTTCTAAAAATGTGCACAAAGTTGTTTAAATATTGGAAATACTTATCTTAGTATATGCGATTGTAGTCTTTGGCTAATTACAAGCCAAGTTAAACGAATTCTCAATTAAGTGGTATTAAAATGAAATCGTGTACGAATCAAGCTCATTAAATGTTTAGGCCATAATTCAGTGCCTACGCTGTAAAATTAATAGTTATAATAGCTAGATTTTTGATAAGTAGGCGTCAAATTTAGCATAAATTATTTATCAATTTTATAATATTCGGTCGATGATGTCGTCAGCCTGCAGTTTAGATCATATCACAAAATTGTTGAATGATTAACAAAAAAAATAAATAAAAATAAAAACTTGGCATGAACTTTATGGTTGTTGCATGATCCAATCCTAACCGACAAACTTGTATTACAATGCCAAAGATATTAATGAAAGACGTTTTTCATTTCACATTTCCACAGACGAACGCGATGCCATTCAAAAGAAGACTTTCACAAAGTGGGTTAACAAACATCTTAAAAAGGTAAGTGCATAAAGGAAAATCAAAAGCATAACACCAAATGGGAAGGAAGTAGAGGGAATAAGAGACAAAAGAAATATCATCATCAATACTATCATCATTACAAGAGCGATAGTAGCCATGCAAAAATAGCATAGCTCCATATCTGAACTTCGGATATAAGATACACAAATCTTAGCAATTTAGGATCTCTCAAAATAACACATTCCCCTGATTTAAAAAGAAAACCAAAAATTCAAACTCGATTTTAATACTTTTATTTAATATTAATTACAAGCAGCATTGGAAATATGCCAAGGTATTAGTTTGCAATATATTCTTTTAGAAATACATACAACAAATCTCACTTCTTGATTTTCTTTAAAATTTTTGATCGATTTACAGACTTACACAATGCTACATGTTTGTGTTACCACAAATGGTATTCCCTGTTGTTCACAGTCTGTAAGTTCAATTGTATATAAATGTTGCTTATGTCTGGATGTTGTGAGAGATCAATTTGGTTTTTTTTTTATTTCTTCTTTTGATTAATCTAATTCATTTTGAAATATTAATAACATTGCATATTTTGAGGTATTAAAAAAAACTCAAAAGAATTAGTTCTCTATTAGCTTTTTGTTATTTTTTTACACTAAATGCACTCGCCCTCTAATAAAAAATTAACCCGCACTTGACATTGTAAACACTTGCACGTCTGTAGTTTCTTAAATTTAACCTTTAAAAAATACAAATTGAATTCGTTGCGTTTCCACTTTCCACAGGCCAATCGACGAGTTGTGGACTTATTTGAGGATTTGCGCGATGGTCACAATTTGCTTTCACTCTTGGAGGTGCTATCTGGCGAACACCTGGTAAGTTGACACGCTTATCGACACTCACCTTTCCTGTGTTCGTTTTTTCTTTGTTATTTGTTGACCAACAACTTCTTGTTTCTTCTTCTTGACAGCCACGAGAGAAGGGTAAAATGCGTTTCCATATGCTGCAGAACGCACAAATGGCGCTGGATTTTCTGCGCTACAAGAAGATCAAATTGGTCAATATACGCGCTGAGGATATTGTGGATGGTAATCCCAAGCTAACGTTGGGTCTGATCTGGACAATTATATTACACTTCCAGGTAAGTCCCACGAAACGCGTTAATCATTTTTAGTCCGTAATGTAAATGGAGCAAGATTTTAAGAAGTGGGGAAATTAAGTCGGAACATTTGTGAACTTAGTTAACAATTTTTCAAACGTAAAAGACCCCGTACTTGTAGACAAATTTTTGTGCAAATTTTTCCATACAACTATGCGATTTTCGACCGTTTTGTTATCCGATTGGTCTAAATATGTTTACAAATTGTTGGAGGTGCTAAAAAAAAAATTAAAGAAAAAATTAAAATTTATTTATTTCTGATAGTTCAGAAACTTTTTTTTATAATTAAATACAATATAAGACGAATAATATGCTTTCATTTATAATTTGATCAGTTACATTAAAAATGTACTTATTGTGAACTGAAATTATTATTTACTTTATTTGGAAAAAAGAAATTATTCTAAATGAATAGAACGCCCACAGAAATTTGTGTTTAATTATTTTATATTTGTTTCTTTTAAATATTTATATAAGAACAAATCTTTTGTATATAATTTTTACTCCATACTCAACTCATTCTTTTTAACTTAATATTTAGAAGAGAAAGTAAATTTAGAAATTTGTTGCTTTCTCATTTGTTGTTTTACACTTTTTAACTATAATGTAGTAAATATTAGATTACTGTAGGCAGGTTACACAAATGCTGCCCAAGATGGTTACATTTTCAAAATCGTCGGGTATCGCCCACAAGCAACAACAAATGGAAGAAGATAACCCTCAAATTGGTCGCCCAATTCGTGAGATCGTTAAAATTTTGGTTACTGTTTGTTTAAGTTTCAAACAAATTCATTTTCATTTGGGCGTCTTGTGAGTATTTATATATGAAATTTTTTTTATAGTTTCGCCTTCGATTCATTGAGACAACAGCAAACAGATCTTTAACTATAGCTCTGATCAGCCTACACAAACACACACACATTCATAGAGTGTATAGGATCGCTTGATTAATGCTGTTATGAGCACTACTCCTACCCAACAGAGCAGCTGTTGAATTTACAGCTCTCTCAGATCTGTTGACTTATTTTGGCGAATGCGGCGCTGCCTTTTAAGGCATCTAGCTTACCTTCTCTTCACCACCACCTCCACCACCATGACCATCGCTAACAGTAGAGCAGATTCGTTGTCTGACACACATAAACAAGTCCAAGTGGTTGCTGCTACAGTTCGTCAACTTGTTAATGTTGTTGTTTCTAGCAAGGCCGTCACTCAAGTCAACCACTTGGTCAGGCCACCTACACGGTCCAAAAAAATTAACTCAACTAAGTAAAATTGTGTGAATGAATGTATTGATCGGGATAAATATATCTTACTGAAGACTGAAACCATTTTTATTATATTTAATTGCGTAGTTTATTCAGTTATTGATATTTTATTTTATTATAATGTTTAAGAAATATTAAATTAATTGAACGCAGTATTAGTAAAAAGAATGGCTTTTATCGTTAGTTTATTGAGTTTTAAGTTAAGTTTTTAGCGTTTGCCAATAATATTTGTAGTCATATGGGGGTAACTCTTATTGCTTTTCAGCAAACCACAACTCCTATTAAATGGTCACAATTAATATGTAAACTGCAGATCGCTCGAAGCTGCGTTCAAGCCACAGCTTCGTTGCTTAGTCATCGACTGAATTCGAACGATCGATCAATAGATGGATCGGTCAATAGGCACATTTCCGTTTCCAAGTCTAGTTTTAAGTCAGTATGTGTGTCAACAACGACAACAATAACAACAAACAAGTAAGAAAGGCTACAGTCGAGCCCGCCGACTGTAAAAGACCCCGTACTCTCCTTGTATTCAAAATTAATATTTGAATACGGTTGTAATTTAAAATTTAAGTTTTAAAATTAAATTTAAAAAAAAAATTTGATTCGGTCACTGATGAGATTCGAACCCGCGCTTACTGACGCAAGTTCCATATCATGCTGCAACCCTACTAGTTACACCACACCATTCATTTGGCAGAAATTTTATTATTTTCATTTATATATAATAATGTAGTTAATTAAAAATTAAAAAAATAATTAAATTTCTGGGTCTGTGCCGGGTTCGAACCGCAGACCTTTGGCTGTTGCACCAGTAAAAAATTCTTTATTTACATTTTTGTTTGAAATTTAAAAAAGTATGTTAATAAATTCCACTGTCGGGAATTGAACCTGCGAACTTATACGCAAGTTGCAGAACACGCCGCAACACTACTAATTGCACAAATCCCTCCTTGTGAGACGGCTCCGATTATTTTCATTAAGATATAATAGTGCTAAATTATAAAATTAAAAAAAAAAAAAAATTTAATATCTGAGTCTGTGCCGGGGTTTACAAGCAAGTGCGTGGCCCACCCGGACCACGCTCTCTTTGCAAACTACTGCGGCTAATGTATGTATAAACATACAGTTATCTCTTTTCTTTCAACCTCGTGCATTGACAATGCTCTTCAAGTGACACTTTGTTACCTAATTGCTCAGTTGTTTATAGTTGGATTTTTATGCAACTTTCAGGGTAGTTTGATATAATTTGTCTTTAAACGAATCTTAAATTACAACACTGTACGATGAGGACAAATGCCTTAAAAACGGCATCGAAATTGAAAATTTTATTTTTTTTCTTGTGGAAAAAGGGGGCGTGGCAGCAAAAAAATTTTAATGGCACTGCATTTATGCTGTCCCTAGGAACCTGCGTACCCAAATTGGTCGTAAGTGCCATAGTTACGGAGATATTCGCGGAAAACATCAATTTTTTTCGAGGTGTCTTTGGTTTTTTGCTTATTGCGGGGGCGGTAGGGGGCGTGACACTGATTTGAAATAAACTTGATCTGCTCGCGAAAGTTACTGAATTTTTTTTACAAATTTGGTGGTTCTAGCCCTTGTAGTTTAAAAGATCCAGGTGTTCATACAGACGGACGGACAGACGGACATGGCTATATCGACTCGGCTGTTGATGCTGATCAAGAATATATATACTTTATGGGGTCGGAAAAGCTTCCTTCTGCCTGTTACGCACATTTGGCTTCTGACAAACCTAATAGACCCCTATACTCTTTTTAAGAGTACGGGGTCTAAAAACAAATATCAACGCATAAAACTAGATGCAATTTAAAACTCGAGGATTTCGTAATTTGCGACGGCACATGCCGCATGGCTCTGTTACAGTCGTAGTAGTTGTTGTTATTATTGGAGTTGCAATTGCGTTCAGAGGCGGCTCGAGTTGATCGATGGCGCGCATAAATGCTCAATGATGCTGCCAGTCAGTCAGCAGCGGTGGCAACGACCATGAGTCTCCAACAACATCAGAAGCAGCAACAACTGCCGCTGATTCAATTGAGGCAAAACGAATTGTAAATCACTTGGCAAATGTGAAACTCAATCGAGCGTCATTTACTGTTTATGTTATTTATTATTTTCTGTCTCTCTGTCTTTGTCTCTCCTTCTTTTGCCTCAAGTCGCGCTCTATCAGCGTTGACATCTGCGTCTCTGTCTTGAGAATTGTCTGATTCCAAGGATTTATGTATATTGCGGCTAAAGTTGCGGGTGTTGTGACTGTATCACACACAGAGTTATTGGTATCTATATCAGTTTACGTATTTGTATCTGTATCTTTTATGTATTAGTGCTTATTTTGTCTGATGTTATGTGTTCATTTAATATATGAAATGCAAATTTGTGAAAGCGACTTAAAAGGATATCACAGCTTGTTATTTTCGCTTATTTTACTGCATAGTCCCAATAATGGTTAAAGAAAAACCACAAAAAGGGTATAACCAAAATAACAGAATGAGTTTTAATAAAAATTTAATACTTTAAATAAGATCTTACTCTTATTCTTAAAAACGTAGTTATTTGGACATTTAAAGTTTCACGTTAAAAAAAAAATGAAGACTTTTGAAAGCCACAGTTACTTATTATAATATGTGTTTTTAAAATTCCCATTTTAAACTATTAAATATTGTAAAGAAAGCATCGAATCGTTTAGTCTTCACTTACTATGTGCTTTGCATAAATCAAAAATAATTTTTATACCCTGTGAGGGTACATTGCGTTCGTTCAAACAAGCCTTGACTGTCTGTCCGTCCGTATGAACGCTGAGATTTCTGAGATGGCACATAGACTTCTTCAATGTGTAGTTAGTTGAAGCTTAACTAAAATTTTTGCTACGCCCCCTACGGCCTCCGCAAAGTGTAAAAATAATTTTAATAAGGTGATCATTTAAAAACTAATGAAGTTATTGCGATATATCATAATAATTTGTATAAAGTACCATTATAACTATCCATGCTTAGTTTGGTTGCGATCGGGCATATAGGATATAGCTGCCATAGGCTAAATCGACTGAAAACAGATTATTTGTACGCAGCATGTGCAAGCGAGACAGTTTTGCAGCTTTTTGTCTTACTTTATCTATCGTTCCAGTTCTTTTTAGTTCATTTTTTGATTACATTTGATTTCTGTAATCTCAAGTCGGGACCAGACTTGTCGCAGGGTATCTTATGGTCGGGAGAGCCCGACTACTTGGATTCTTGTTGAATCTCGTTTTGAGTTGATTTCAATTATGACAAAATGTCTATTTATACAGCCAACACGACAAACGGTTTGTTTGAGCTTTTTTTTATTTATTCATTAATATAGCTGTGTTTTTTGTAGGTCAATGTGCAAAATACAAAATCTTTATACTTAATTCTCATTGGAGGCAAAGCCAATAAATTGCCAGCAATTTGCCAGCAGTGCCAGTGGCATTTTGTAACGCTACTTAGCTATAATTAAGTTATAAATTGTGCCGTACAATTAATCTATAAGATCTCCGAAACACCCACTTTGATTGCTTGAAGGGGGTAAAGTTGCTTTTGACTTTATAGAATAACTCGTAGAAGTTGCCAATTTCTGACAGTTGCATTCGCCTTGATTTTTAGTCTTTGCTAACTTCCGTCAGCTGGAATTACTTTTGGTTGATGCTTTTAGGCAGCTCGCTCAGCTGTTTAATTTAAGCAGGGAAAAAAACAAAAAAATTAATATTATAATTTATGGCTTAAACCGCTTTAAATTGAGTGAGCAACTAAGCGATGACTTGGGGCCTATCAGTTTTGCAGATTACACAAATATTAGTAGTTAGTATTACGCCTGTGAATAGTTATAGCTTGAAAATCAGTACTGTTATTAAGTAAACGTTTTACTAGTTGAATTTACAGGGTATTTAATAGTGCAGCTATTCCACAATTCTAACAAGAAATCTGTGTCGAATTACGCTGACAAACATTTTCATTATAAGTTACTGCTAATTTTCCAAGCAATTTGCTCATTATCCACTGCTCGTTTTGGCCAGTTGGGTAGCTCAGGTGTTTTTTCGATGTGTTCGTCAAGTAAATATAGATGCGGTAGCTATTTTTGGTCTGATAGCCATAACCAAAAAGATAAAACAGAAGAGACATACAGCAGAAATAGTATTTATTTTAGGCGTCCAGGCGTTTAAAGGTCCAATAAAAATATCTGTGAAATGCACAGATACAACTTGAAATACATCTAAATACAGATACAATTTCCACGTCATCGATTGAAGTTAATATTCATCCCGTATTTTGATTTATGCTCGGTTTGATACAATGAAGTCAACGACAGCAGCTCGACATAACCTTGAGGGCTGTTCGAAACTGAATCAATAAGATGAAAATTATTTCTAAAAAAAAAAAACAACAAAAAGTTAAGAGTAAAAAGAGTAATGTGCTTTGCTCATGACATCACCAAAGTTTTTTAAGGTATAGGTAGAACCTGACCCGCCTCGTCTAACAAATAAATATAAATATAAAATGTCAAAAAGTATGGGAAAAACCTAAGACTTCATTTTAAGAAACGAACTTGTTGGCTTTTTAGGACTTGGACGAAGAATGCACTTATTTGTTAAAATTATGTTAATAATGGCGTGCGTAGGCAAAAGCTCAAAATCGTATCTAAAAATCAATATATTGATATGTGAATTTAGGTATATATTCATTTCCAACAGTATAAACATAGTCATTACCATTTTGAACGCTCTTTGCTGATTTGTCGATTCGTTCATTAATAAATCGTTTGCCAGCTTTTGTGCAAATATGGTGTAAATGCCTGCAAACAGGTTGGTACATTTGTTCGTTTGAACATTTGATAATTTCATTCACTTATTTACTAGACATCAAGGCGCAACCACGCAAAAATTCCGTATTTTCGTATGCAAATACTAAATCTTTCCATATAAGCAAAGATCAAATTGTTTCGAGTACTTATTTACACGCTCAGAGAACGTGTTTTAATTCACATATAATTAATATGAATGAATAAATGAATTGAGTCCGACAATCGTTGAATCGGTTCAAGTACGTAACTGAGATTACAACACGACAAGCAGACAGACGGGTTCTAAGTAAAAAATATGTATTATCTATATATACAATTTAAGTGTATATAATTGGTGATGAGCCCACACGAGCTCTGGCTATGACAGTAAAAGCAGTAAGGAATGTTACCCATTTGTTGTGTTGAATGACGTGCCGACACTCAAAACTCACACAACTTGAATCAAATTAAATTGAATAATGCAAATACGTATCGAACAGCTGCTTAATTTTTTTTTTTTTTAACATTTCACATAAAAATTTTTTTTTTTTTGTTAACTAACTAACTATTTAACAAAATAGTAACATTTTTATATTTTTTATGTGTCTAAAAACAGTTCTTATACTAAGCGAAAACCGTAAAAATATTTTTAATTTCCATTATTTTTTTTGGACAAGAAAATGTAATTTTTAAATTCACACACTTGGAAAAACTTATTTTTCAAGAGTATAAATAGAAACCTTACCCAGAAACAAATTCTTTCAGCCTCGTTTTACGCTTATTGAATACAAGCATTGTATTTTAAGTTGTAATTATGTTTTATACATCTATAATAAAAATTAATATTAAGGAAGCCCTAGGTGTACAGTCAATTGCTGCTCAACTTTCCACCCTCTCCAAATTGTGGTTTAGTAAGTAAACGATAATCACAACAGATTTGTTTAGCATCGATTACAATTGGATAGACAAGTGTTTAGGATTGTAATTGTGATGGGTGTAATTGCCTTTGCACTTATATTCACATTCACTATATTCATACTGTTTTTACAGTAATCGCTGCTGTTGAACGTACTTTTCCTTTGCTGCTATTTTGGTGGTTGTCATTTTATTTATCCACCACAAACAACACTTTTCAAGTGCAAAAACACAGCTCACATTACCACAAATTACATAGATAATGAACAATTTGCTTACACGTTTGCATCATATTAGTATTAATAATTCTGTCAGCCTGGTTAAAATAACCCCCAAAGCACCACCCCTAAATACTTTACTCTCCACTTCATGCCCACATGCTGTCAACTGTGTAACCTCCTCTTGGCTGCAGTGGCTAATTAGATTTGCAATTCTATTGGTAGCAAATAACAGCTAAGCTATGACGCCCCCAAAGTTGCTACACTGAGCAAAATGATAGGCTAAGGTATTTTATCGGAATGCAATAAAAACGTTAATTTATTTCTATAATTTAAATCTATTCCATTTAAATTAAAAAATCTAAAATTATACAAAGCCTTTCAATCAACATTCAAATTTAGTATTTAAAATTTCTCTTTTGCCTTTGCGGAAGTATATTAACTTTTTATTTGAGTGTAGTATATTTCTCCTATGTCTGTTGACTGGGAATAAACGGCAAATGTGGTTATTAGACAGTTATTTGTACATACTCGTACTCGTACTCATATTCATACTCACAGTCATATTAAGTCGTACTCGTTTGAGTACTTGAACGTGTGCTCCGCCGTACACACAAAGGTAGTTACTGGCTTTTAGCCATGTAGGGCAATGCTGGTTGGTTGGCCAGCATGTAACATGCTAATTAGCCCAATGCGGGAGACACGTATGTCACTCCCCTCTCAATTTGGAACTGTACTTACATTTGACTGCGTGTGTATTGCGGTGTGTGTAGTCGTATTTCAATGAAGCGTTGCGGCATTTCCTCGTATCAAATTGTAAGTTCTGTATTTATAGAGATTTTAACACCAACTCTTAGAATAATTATACTTTCTAGATCCCATTTGAGGAGCTGTGCTATACCATTTATAACCAGATCCGATCTAATGATTTAAATATGCCTTGAATGCATTTTAATAGCATTAAAATCGCTTCAGAACTGACATTTAACATTTTCAAAGTAAATTGATGGAATTGTTACGTTCTTTGATTAATAATATTAATTAAATAAAAAAACACAAATTGACACATTAGAAGACTTTTAATGTGCTTTTTAATATGTCTGCCTTTATTTATTAGATTAATTACGCATTTACTAATAATTAAATAGTATTAGAGTGTAATAAATTGTGTAGACGTTATGCAACAAGTATACATTAGGATTAAGAATTACCTGATTTGGAACAAGAGTTGAACATATGAAGTTATTAATAAACTAATTTAGTGAGACATTTTTAATCCTATTGCAGGACTTGAGTCTTGTTTTGTACACATTAAATGTACATAGCAAATAATGTATATAATGTATAAAGCAAATAAAATAGTTTAAATAATCTTATTAATTAAGAACAACTCAATTGACTTTAACATCAATTCAGTTTAAATTGATTAGAGCTAAAGGTTGTTCCGTTTGAAAAATACTTTTTGGATGCCTGACAAAAGTACAAAAAGAATAATCATTCAAATTATTTTGTCTTAATCGTTTATTACAAATTTAGCTGTCGTTTTGTTAAGTTTCATCGACATTTTACAGTTTTCAATATTGTAGACCCTTGTGTTACCAGTAAAGTGGTCTGCCTTTTGCGGTCTTTTCTTTTGTTGGGGTCAGTTTATAGATTTTGTTAGTCTGGACAACCTGAACATCTGTGCAATGAGTTGGTCATGATATGTGAGCTTTAATTTTGAATTACTTTGCCTTATTTAGGTTTTGAGCGAAATTCTCAGGTTCAGGAGGTCACCTGGCTGATGTGGACGTTTATTGTACTTACAACAAACTTGACCCACTGTGCGACAATTTCGACGGAGTTTCTCACTGAATCGACATCAGACTAACTCTTCATCCAATTTGTTGTTTTACCTGGTTATCTTTTTGGCATTTTTTTTTTTTTTTTTGTTTTTGTTATTATATCCATTCTGTGGCGTTGGCTTTGTCTTCGACTTCGGCTTTTGTCTATTTTTCGGTTTGTTGTCTATTCGGGTAACAAAGTACTTCTAAACCTGATTACTTGACTGACACGATGACGCAGCTTTTGAAGAGAAGCTAAAAACCACAGCAAAAATATAAATGAAATAACATGACAAATCTCTAGCTGTCACAGTTAATTGGCAAAAAGAACCAAGAGAACATTAACATTAACAAGCACGACTAGCATAGGGTACTACCAATTTCATACATTTTCCGTAGTTAAGAAATTTTATTGAAAGGAATCGAAGGGAAAATATTATTAATGCTTAAAACAAATATATTCAGTAAATAAATCGTAAATGATACAATTAGAAAAATTATTTTGGAACTTTGAGTTAATTAAATTTAAATTTAAAGTTGGCATTTGAAATTAAATTTAGGAAAATGAAATAAAATTAATATTTATGTAACAAAACTCTTGAATTTAGCTTTGAATTTTGAAAAAAAAAAAAACAAATTTAATACTTATTTCTTCCATTGTGAAGTTCAATGATTGAGCACAAATGACCTTTTCTTAACACAATATTGGTTATTTGGGTATTAAAATAATTTAAACCTAAATTAACCTGTGAGTTTAATTTATACAGGGTATCTGCTAGTAAATAATTTTCATTAAAACTTTTCAATTGAGTTTTTGTTGTTATTTCTGCTCTTGTAACCTTCACTCTGCAAATGTTGTTGCTGCCGCTGTTAGTCTGCGTTGGATGTTGTTGTACTTGTTGTGGTGTTCTTGTGTTTGCTGCGTTGGCGGAGGCGTTGGTTGCCACGGCTACCACACACACACCTGCAGGCGCTTTTATTGTAGCAAATGTATGTACATACGTCATATGGTATGTAGGAGAGCGCCGAGCTTGAAGTCAGCAATCCATAACGGGGTTGTCTGCTAGCAGCGACGTTGACAGCGACGCGGCGTAACACAGGCACACACACACACACACACACGCAGAACTGCTGTTAGCATGATCGCGATTTCAATTGAAAAATACATATGTATATAAATTTAAGCTTTGCCTCTGGAGCGCCAACGCCGGTCATATTAATGTGCCGATTCCAATTTGTTTCAGTTTCTGTTTCTGTTCTCACCAAACTGACGCTAACTGCGCTGTTGCTGGTGCGGTTGGCGTTGATGTCGACGTCGACTTAACAACACCTGGCCATTGCCAACACTTTAAGCGTTTTAACTTGGCCCGATCGCGTTTAGTCGTTGTCGAATCGCCGCACACATTTGTTGTTAATGCCACCGTCGCATATTTATCTATTTGTTTTTTCTATAAAGATACACACATGTAAATGTATCTACAAGTCATAAATTTATCTGTAACGCACTAGCAGTGCGCGTGTGTTTGTGCAAGGAAGTGTGCGTGTTTAATGTAAGAAGGAAAATTCGCTTCTGGCAAAAAGAAAATGTCAAACTTAAAAGCCTCAAAAGTGAAATGTGAAACTTAAGACATAAACAACAAACTCTTCTTGGCATGATGTCACACCAAATTGAATCCAAAGGCCATAATCACCATTTCAATTTAAATATGAGATTTATCTCTTCAATTCCCAGTAGAAGTCGCCGCTCTCCGCCTGCCCCATCAATAAGCTTTTTATGCACTTGCAATCGTTGAATTTGATTCATTAAAAGCCGCCATGTATTAATTGATTTCAATCTTCAAAATTCGCCACTTTTGTTGATGCAATTGATTTCAATTTTGTTTCAATTAATTTTTTATGACGAGTTCATTTAAAAAACAGTATGTGTACAATAAAAATCTTCTATACAAACAGTAATGATGTGTCTGGCCAAATAAAAATTAAAATACGACTTTAAAAATAAATATTTTCCATTTGATTTTTATAAAACTATTTAGTAGAATCTAAACACAACAAATTTTTTTTATCGCATTAATAATTTCTCTTAGTGTAACATTTTTTCAGTGGTCTTTGAAGAGTTTTGGTTCAGCGTTTACCACAAATTTTTGAGAAGATGTACAACAATATATTTTGTTGTCACAATTACTTTTATTTATTTTCCTTCTTATTTTTTCTCAATTAATTTGAACTTACGTCCCTAAAAAAGTGTTGAAATAATGCAAATTGGGCAAATCTAAAGCATCAAATCAACTCTTGACGGTATCGTCAACATCGAAAAGTAGCGAACCACCGAATTTGGCTGCAGCCACAATTGCCAGATGCTGCTAGTGGTGGTGCTGTGGTTTGTTGTGGTTTTTTGGTGGTGCTGCTGTTTAACTCAAAGCCATTCAAAATGTCAAGCCATTAACGCCTCTTAGTGTCGCCTCCGCACACACTTAATGCCAAGTTGTTCAGTCAAGTCAACATTTGTTATTGTTTATTCAGTAATGTTGCAATTAGCATTTTTTGCGTTTTCGTTTGTGTGCTATATGTGTTATTTTGTATGGAGGATTTGGTGACCGTCATGTCACGCATCTGGTGCTGCGCAGGCGTCAACTTTCAATATGATACCACATGTTTCTCGGGTGGGCGTACATTTTGGCCATGCCCGCTTTTAAGCCACTTTTATTTACTTTGAGCAGTTGTTGTTATTATTACATGAAAAACATGGTTCCTATTTTTGTTGCTGTTATATTTGATATTGAAGCTATAAAAAGATAAATAGATTTTTTTGCTATGCAAAGAGCTATTCCATCAAAACAAATATAAAGAGACACACAGCTATAAAATTGTTCAAAATTTAATAATAATAAGGAACAACATAAGTCACATAGATAAATGACATAATAAAAGTGAAAAAAATTCTTCATTTATTGCACAAATAAAAAAATAAATAAATAGTATTTTTAAAACTAACCAAAAGCGAGTAAATGTCAAACAAATCTAAGTTAACATTATCTAATAAAATTTCAATGTGGTCATAAATAAAATAAAATTCAGCAAAGAAAATAAATACGTACAACCCAAATAAATATTTAAAACACACTAAAACAAAACAATACAAAAACTACATTAAATAATAAAACAAGTAAATATTTGTTTGTGAAAATATGAAAAAATTTTCCAACATGGAGGGCTTTCTGGAACAAGAAAACACTGTTCCATTCCATAGTTGGCACCACAATTAGCTCTATTAATGTTGTTATTATTATACCCTGTGAGGGTATAATATGTTCGTTCAAACAAGCCTTGATTGTATGAACGCTGAGATTTTAGAGATGGCAGAAGCTAGAAACGCCAAATTTTGTACATGGACTACTTTAATGTGAAGGTAGTTCAAGCTTAACTTAAATTTTTGCTACGCCCACTTTTTGCTACGACAACTATATCCTATAGCTGCCTTAGGCCAAATCGGCCGAAAACAGATTATTACGCAGCATGTGCAAGCGAGACAGAGCGTGCTTCTTTCTTCTTGCTTTGCAGCTTTGATCTATCGTTCCAGTTCTTTACAGTTAATTTGAGTGATTCAATATCGATAAATTTATAATGAGTTAAAACTACGATACTAAATAATCGATAAGTGACTTTTATCAGCTGTTTAGTTGCATATTTCGACTTTCGTTTACTAAGGTCAATTGGATTTCTGATACATTTGATTTCTGTAATCTGACCAGACTTCTCGCAGGGGATTTTACGGTCGGGAGAACTTGACTGTGCTTTGATTCTGGTTTTTATTGTTGTTCTTGCTGTGGTTAGAGCCCCGCAGCGATTTGAGCCAAGCACATGAACCTTTAGTCATGGTTCTTTGTTTCTTTCTTTTTGCAAAAAAAAGAAAGACCAGAAATATAAATTTATTTATCGTTACGAATATAGAATACACTTAACGTGGCAATTCCACATAACTCTGAGTACTCTTTTTTTTTTGAACCCGATTACGATGATTTATTTCAAATCAATTTCATCTTGAATACATATTTTACATATTACTTAATATTTTGAAATAGAAATAAAAATATTTTTGGTTTATTAAAAAATGTGTAGCAGATTCTGTAAGAGTATTATTATAGACAGTTCGACTACAGCCTAATAGGTTGGTTGAATGGATAATTATGTGTACGTACAACACATAAATAATTCGCTCATCATCAACAACAGAATGGGGCTCCACTCTGTGGCTGCCTGCTGATGGTGGGCCGAGTAGTGGTGTGGGGCAAATAGATCAAGACATCCGGTGGTGGTGGCGGTTGCCGGTGTTTGGACCTATGTTAGGAGTCGGCTTTTGACTTAACCAAACGCAAATTGCGGTGCCGGTAACTCGCATCGTCTGTGAACACGAAAAGGTCCGCTGTGGCGTCAGTGGCTTTTAAACAATTAAAATCATTTTAAAATCACGCACAAAAATAGCAAAATTACGAATTGCACCAAGAAAGAAATTAACGAGAGAAGAGATCGAGAGAAATAGACGCCAACGAAACAACGAATCGCGAAACAAACAGAAATCGAAACGATAACGAAAACGAAATCAACGATTACGGTGTCCGATAATTGATAGAGAGGATAGATTAAAGCTGGCTTCAACAGAGCAAAGATGTACTCCAGCACCAGCTCCCAGTCGACACTGAAGCGCTCGCAGCGGCTTGTTCAGCAGACAAACGGTGGCCAACCCTATGTCACCAGTGGGAGTGAGGTGGTCCACACATCACGTGGACCGGCAATAACGACTAATATCGACGACTCAAGTCTCCGCTATCGGCATGAAACTAAACGGGAACGTACCGTTGAGGCCGTCATCACTGATTATCCGGAAATTGCACCACACGGCAGCATTCCACACGAACGAACCAACTTTGAACGCACCGTGACATTCGTGGATGCAAGCGATGGACGACGGCCATCTGATAGCAGTCGTTCTGTAGTGCCCTCCAGCGACATTGCTCCCGCCAGCAGTAGCAGCAGCTATCAGCAGGTGACGCGTAACAAGCGTATCTCCACGGAAGTGCTTGGCTCGAGTGTAGAGAGCACAAAAACTTCGCAACGGGCAGCCAATGGTCATCGGCGTGTGACCACTCACATTGTGCGCAAAGTGACCACATTGAGTCGCGCCGAGGAAAATCAGCAACCTGCTGAGGACCTTTTGCCGCCTGCCAAGATGATACGCAGCTCGGAGCTTGAATATCGACGTGCACTTCCGCCGGCTATTGAGTCGAGCATGCAGCGCAGAGAGGTAAAACAGAGTATTGAAAGGGGAAACTGGAATGAAAGTGAATACAAGTAAAATAGTATTTATTGACCTAGGTATCTACTAAAAACGTACATTTTTGGATTGAAAAGAATTTGTAGATTAAAGTACATACCATAAACATTTTTCTTTGATTTGAAGAAAACGGTTGATAGAAACAGTTAATAATTGAAAATGGAGAATAGAAAAGAGATGTAGATTCGAATTACATCAATGCATATTTGCTTTTAGCACGAAGGGAGGGAGCATCAATCGGTAAACGAAAAGAGTTTTTTACTTTTAAAGTACCGTAACCCGTATACCATAGGGTTTCCGACCAATATTTCCTTATTGGTTGGATTAACGACAATGTTACAATACATTGCTCAAAATGAGTATAATTTATTTCTTTAACAACTGAAAATTGCTCCATTTACTGTAAAAGGCTTTTATGGCCATGCCTACTTTATTTACCCAGATTAAAAGTAATAACATTTTACCAATTTCTAGATCTCCGATATTGTTGTGGGCAAAGAAGACAACGTATCCGCTCGTGAGGCTCTCCTGCGTTGGGCACGGCGCTCGACAGCTCGGTATCCAGGTGTGCGTGTGAATGATTTTACATCATCGTGGCGCGATGGTTTGGCCTTCTCGGCTTTGGTGCATCGCAACCGACCGGACTTGCTTGACTGGCGAAAGGCAAGGAACGATCGGCCGCGCGATCGCCTCGAGACCGCATTCCACATTGTAGAGAAGGAGTACGGCGTTACTCGTCTATTGGATCCAGAAGGTAAACTGTAAGCTTACATCAGAGCTTATTAATTTACTAATGTGTGTGCTTCTTTTGATAGATGTGGATACTAATGAGCCGGATGAGAAGTCTTTGATTACGTACATTTCATCGCTGTACGATGTTTTCCCGGAGCCACCCTCTATTCATCCATTATTTGACATGGAGTCACAACGTCGTGTTCACGAATATCGCGATTTGGCACAACAGTTCATTTATTGGTGCCGTGAGAAGACAGCATATCTGCAGGAGCGCTCGTTCCCGCCCACCCTGATCGAGATGAAGCGTCTGCTGAGCGATCTTCAGCGTTTCCGTAGCGAAGAAGTTAGCGCACGAAAGCGTGAAAAATCGAAGCTCATTCAGATATACAAGGAGCTAGAACGTTACTTCGAAACGGTTGGCGAAGTTGATGTCGAGGCTGACCTGCGTCCAGATGCTATCGAGAAAGCCTGGTACCGTATGAATACAGCATTACAGGATCGCGAGGTCATACTGCAGCAGGAGATTGAACGCTTGGAGCGTTTGCAACGTCTGGCCGATAAAGTACAGCGTGAGATTAAGCATGTCGATCATAAGTTAACGGACCTTGAGACACGCATCAGTGAGGAGGGACGTCGCATTGAGAGACTACATCCCGTGGATGCCAAGAGCATTGTCGAGGCCCTTGAGACAGAGATCCGACATTTGGAGGAACCAATACAGGACATGAACCAGGACTGCCATGTGCTCAACGAGGGACGCTACCCACATGTGAGCGAATTGCACAAGAAGGTTAACAAATTGCATCAACGTTGGGCACAATTGCGCACCAATTTTCATACGAACCTGGTACAGAAACTGTCCGGCTTAAAGTTTCCCGTCCACGAGACGACCGTGACGCGTCAGACGCGCATGGTGGTCGAATCCCGACAGATTGATACCAATCCCCATTTCCGTGATCTGCAGGAGCACATCGAATGGTGTCAGAACAAATTGGTGAATGGAAAATCAAATTAGTCTTGGAGATTATTTATTAAATTAATTATATTTTGTTGTAGAAACAATTGCTTGCCGCTGACTATGGTAGTGATCTGCCGTCAGTCAAGGAAGAACTGGATCGTCAACAACATGAGCACAAGATCATCGATCAGTTCCATTCCAAAATACTCAACGATGAACGCCAACAGACGAAGTTCACTGGCGATGAACTAAATCTGTATCAGCAGCGACTCAATCAACTTCAAAAGGTCTATGCCGAGTTGCTTAGCACCTCGACAAAGCGTCTATCCGATTTGGATTCATTGCAACACTTCCTAAAGCATGCCTCGGATGAACTGCAGTGGCTAAACGAAAAGGAACAAGTAGAAATCACGCGAGACTGGGCGGACAAACAACTCGATCTACCCTCAGTGCACAGATACTATGAGGTAAGTTCAATAATTTCCAAAATATCCTAGAAATCTCGTGCTAGTTTTCATGTAATTTGTGTTGTGTTTAATCTTACTACAAGCGTGCATTTGGTAATGGCGACGAGGTAAGATTGGTAACAAATAAATGAAAATTGCATCTGAATTGACACAATTTTGAAATGAAAGCTTCTAACCAAGTGCACTGTCTGTTGACTAACTATTTGATAGTTCCTACTAATGTTAATCTTATATTGTAGAACCTTATGTCCGAGCTGGAGAAGCGTGAAATGCACTTCGCAACGATATTGGATCGTGGAGAGGCTTTGCTCAATCAACAGCATCCGGCCTCAAAGTGTATTGAGGCCCATTTGACAGCCTTGCAGCAGCAGTGGGCGTGGCTATTGCAACTAACTCTCTGTCTGGAGGTGCATCTAAAGCATGCAACGGAATATCATCAGTTCTTTGCTGAAATCAAGGATGCCGAACAATGGCTAACAAAACGGGATGAAATACTTAATAGCAAGTATTCTCAATCCGATTTTGGCTTGGATCAGGGCGAAACCTTGTTGCGTGGCATGCAGGATCTGCGAGAAGAGCTCAATGCGTTCGGAGAAACTGTTTCTACGTTGCAACGTCGTGCCCAAACCATTGTCCCATTGAATAAACGCCGACAACCCGTCAACCGTCAGGGTCCAGTGCAGGCCATATGCGCCTACAAGCAACAGGGTCAACTGCAGATCGAGAAGGGTGAAACAGTTACACTGTTAGACAACTCGGGACGTGTCAAGTGGCGTGTGCGCACTTCAAAGGGTCAGGAAGGTTCAATACCCGGTGCCTGCCTGCTATTGCCACCACCCGATCAGGAGGCCATTGATGCAGCTGATCGCTTGAAGCGTTTATTTGATCGCTCCGTGGCCCTGTGGCAAAAGAAACACTTGCGTCTACGACAGAACATGATTTTCGCCACGATTCGTGTCGTAAAGGGTTGGGACTTCGATCAGTTCCTGGCCATGGGACCCGAGCAACGTACGGCAATCCGACGTGCCCTGAACGATGATGCGGACAAATTGCTAAGTGAGGGTGATCCAAATGATCCGCAGCTGCGACGATTGCGCCGAGAAATGGATGAGGTCAATCGATTATTCGATGAGTTCGAGAAGCGCGCTAGAGCCGAAGGTAAGTGATGTGGGAGGAATAGATAACTATTGCCATGATTGGAACGATTGTGGGCGTCGATTTAGCCGCAATTCAATTGGTGGCCTTTTGCCAGCCGTCAGTCAATTGAGTATTTAATTGAACTGAATTTAATGGTCAGTCGACTTGCTTCAAGCAGGAAGATTAACTTAGTCTCAGTTCTTAATTCAAACGCGACAGAACTGCCAAAAAAAAAGTAAAGAAATGAAAAAGCTTTTCGCTGGTGCTAAAACGCGCGGTAAAAACTTGTTTTTCTATCTTATAACCCAAACTCATTAATTTCTACGTTTACAGAGGAAAGCAAGCAGGCGAGTCGCATCTTCACCGAAGAATGTATTGCGATCAAGAGTAAATTGGAGGATATGGCCAGAGAACTGGATCAGATAATATTGGCACCTTTGCCTCGTGATCTGGACTCACTGGAACATGTGCTCGAGATTCATGCTGATTATGAGCGTCGGCTCCAGTTGCTCGAACCTGAGTTAAAGCATTTGCAGGAAACCTTCCGTACAATTGCTCTGAAGACACCAGTTCTTAAGAAATCTCTTGACAATTTAATGGAGCTGTGGAAGGAACTAAATACACAGAGTGGCCTGCACAAGGATCGGTTGAAGCTACTGGAAGCCTCATTGGCAGGCCTTGATGACAATGAGCATGTCATATCCGAGCTGGAGAACGAGCTAGCCAAACATCAGGATTTACCCTCGACTGCTGAGGGTTTGCAGCATGTTTTCAAGCAACTGACTCACATGCAAGACATCATCACACAACAACAGCCGCAAATGGATAAGATGAACGATGCTGCCGATCAACTGGGGCGCATGGGGGTACCTACCAAGGTGCTGGGCGATCTGAAACGTCTACACTCGAATGTGGAACGTCTGAACACACGGTGGAGTGCGGTTTGCCATCAATTGGGCGAAAGGTATGTTTATTGTTGGACATTTCTTGCAGTGATTCTCAGAACTCCCAGGCTTTAACATATAATAGAGTGTAATTTGAGTTGGATTGAACGTAAAAAACTTTTAAGCTCTCGTACAAGTTTAGTACGTCTGGACTACGCGATAGTATTTTTCTGTCTATAAAGCAATTCTAATTAAATACTGATATTGTTATATTTGCATTTTTGTAGTCCACTAGATCATACAATATGTTTAGATATAAATTACTATTATTAATGTTTGGAAGCCAAGTCTTCCATATAAATTTATTCTTATATAGTTTGAACAGAAATCTACAACTTTGAAAAACCTCTTGTTAAAATAGGAGAAGAAATTTACAAAATACTTTTTCTTAACAGCACATGTTTCTGAACGGTATGGACATTAAGGTTTTTTTATTTCAAAGTACCAATTTTGTTAATTCATGATAGACACATCAATTTAGAATAAAATTTTAATAGGCTCAAGTGATATAATTCCGATTATGATGGTACACCTGTTTTCGATGTGCGCACCATTAACTTGCACCTTCTACAAATATCAAAACATATATGTCTTCCCCTGTTTATGAGTCTATTTAATACCGTTATTCACACCAACCATTTCAGAATGCGATCATGCGAGACGGCAATTGGCCTGATGAAGAATCTCCAATCGAGCGTGCAAGTCGAGGAATCATGGGTGGATGGCACTACGGAACGTTTATCGGCTATGCCTACTGCGACTTCAGCTTACGAACTAGACGTGAGTATTACGCACCTGTATATGTATAGTAATATCATTGATGTGATTATTATCATTTGATTTTTTATTTTAAACGAGATTTAGTAAGTTATTTCCCAAACTTTGTATAGTTTTTATTGAGCGAATTTTAGACCCAATTTACCGCAAACACAAAGTATATATATTTATACACACTAAGTTTTATTATCTGATATGTACAGTAAAATCGAAAGCGTAGTACTTGTTCTCCCGCCCCAAAACGTCCCCCTGTTCCACAATCTGCCCAAAGTAGTTTTGCTGTATAATTTTTGTTTTTGGGTCCAAATAAACTTGGTGATGGGCATGTTTTAAATGTCGTTTAATATATACAGTTAAATACAAACTTTTTTTTTAATATTATTTCAAATGTTAACTGTCGCTTACTCAAATGTCCTTTATTTGTAAAGTCCGTAGTTCTTCTTTATTCCATAAGTAGTAAGGTTCCTGTTGCCGGGCACCTACATTCCCAACACGCATTTACACAAATAATTTAAAATGTATATACTACCTTTATGACGTCCTGACACTTTATACAACTGTAAATCCCAACATATCAATTATATTTAATGTTTTTGTAATTTTGTTTTCTTCGATTTTTTAAATTGCACTTACATATATATCTATGCATATGTTCCTCATCAAATATCACCGTTATCACGTTATCATATGTAGTCCATTTTGTATTTGTAGTTGAAAACTAATTGTATATGTATTTTTGTCTAATTTCTTGTATTTTCACCCCACAAAACAATGAAATATTTCACAAATTATCAACAAATCACACTCTATAAAAACACGAAACACAATCAACAATATAAAAATCCAATCGATCAATTTAAAATAAAACCAAATAAAAACTTAAAAAAAATTAAACAATTTATGTTACCCATGAAAATGCTACCAAACTACTTCGCAAAAAAAAAAAAAACATATATATGGCATATATAGAAACTTCTCGGAGCTGCTATCGAACGAAAACCAAAAATCGAAAATGTCAACGTGGCTGGAGGACGACTTATTCGCGAAGCTAAGGTAAAAATTAGTATGTCTGTTCTTAGTATGGATGTAATAATCTATATATACGCTTGGCATAGATCAAGATCTGTAGGGTAAGCAAGAGTAATAACTTTTACTGAATGAAATATTAGTTTAGGAAATAAACGAACAAGAATAAATAAATAGCTGAATTTGAAAACAAATAGGATTTAAGCTAGTATTAAAGTTTACTAAATTAAGTAAACGTATTACAGACATTATTTTTAGTAGGGAATATCTTAATAACCCAATTTGAAACATGGTTGCATTTTAGTTTAAATAGTTGAAAAATAATAATCTGGTACATGAATAAGCCAAAAAATAGATATAACTAATCAAAAATTCAGCAGACTGATTATAACTTTAAAATATTATATGTTATCTGAGTGTTAGGCCAATTTGAACGATCTTAGCCCATGTCAAGCGTCTGGAACTCTCTTCGTGTGTATGAATGTGTGGATGTGAAACCTTTCGATCAATTATCGATAATATGTTGAGACTATTTCAAGCTCAACTCTTTATAGCCGTTATTTCTATGTATTCTCTTACTGCCTTTGTCTACACAAAAACTTGAACACTATATTTAATGCTTTTTACAAAAAACACAAAAAACAATTATGAAATTGTGGTACAGTTTCGGAGTTCACTTTATATCGAGCTCAGATAAATTTACGAGTAGTTTAAAACATTTGGGTACAAGGTGCGTCAATAACACAACAGCAACAAAATATAACTGACAACAAACAACATATTATTGACCAACAAAAACAACTACTTACACACAAAAAAACAACAACAACAAGCATCTAAAACTAGCAAACCGCCAACAAAACAATTAAAAAGCAATTGTAATCAACGTAATTTTTGGTATTGATTAATCAATGAAAGAAAAAGCACTAAATATATACCAACATACCTACTCCCTCTTAAAAATTGTTTAACCCTACAAAATACTAACATTTTAACCGAATTAACGCAACGTGGACGCAAAAACAACAACAACAAAAAAATGGAAACGAAACAACAACGATAGATTTACGATAGTAAATGTCTGCGCTTTGTGGATTGGTTGATTGAGGCACGTCCATCATTCTCGCCGCCACGTAGGGATCTGCGTCCGGCAGATTGCGATCCGGGTGCTACACAGTATTATAGCCATCGTTTGGATAATTTAAATACGAAATACGACAGATTGCTGGAGCAATTGTCACAGAGGCTAAAAACTGCGATCGAAGTAAACGGCAGCGATGGTCTGGTGAGTAGCTTGGACATACAAATATAGGTACATGGATTTGCATGCGAGAGAGTCATGGGGATATCAAAAGGCAGATGACATAAACAGTTGAATTGAGACAGAATAATTCAATTGTCGAAAATTTTATTACCTATGGAGTATAGAAAAAATCTGTCTCTTTTACAACAAAATCTTAGATTCAAGTTAAGTAAAAAAAAAAAAACCATCAATTAAACTGATAACTCGTTTAATGCTTTCGTTTCAAGCTGAGTTCTAGCACACTTGCTGTTTGTGTATTATACTCTCTGCAAGAGTATATTGGGTTTGTTTTATAGATGTATCTGTGTCTGTTAGGTTTGCCTTATGCACTGTTATTATTAAATTAACCTTCAAAATAGAGACAGACACAAAACACTGACACATGGACAAATAATGACATCAGAGCGGTGTCAACATTTGAAATGTTGCCTCATAAATCACCACTTGATTAATTTATAAAAACAAATTAAACTATTTTTTTTGTCTATTCCAACTTTATTTTTGATTCTGGCGACTTCTCGTGACAGTCGTTTTCGATTGTGCACATTGTATAAATGTTTATATATATAATGCTTGCGTTTTTTGGACAATTAGGCAAATAAAATCATCAATTCAGCAGTTAAGAATGCCGTTTGTCAATCTCCGCATATTTCAACTTTTAATTCTAGGAAATTGAATGAAAACTGCTAAAGCGACGTCATCGACCGATCATTGTCTTTTTTTAGTGCCCCTTTATTTCAACTGTGAACTCCATTAGGTTTTGACTATATTTGTTTAACTGGTTTTGTTTCTTTAATTAGAAATTTGAAATTCAATTTAAGCCAGGCCAACTGGTTTTATATTTGCTAATTATGACGATTCAAAATATGCAAAAATGCTGCCAATAATTACAAAAGTATTGAGAATTGTTTAAATATTTAGCTAGCAATTAGCATAGAAAAGGGTCTTACCATTAAGGTGAGTAAATTCGTAAGAGGGATAACTGAAACTCATATAGAAGGTTTTGTTGTTTCAACAATGACAACAACCGCGTTAATACAGCAGTGACATCATGTATATCTGTAGCTACTACAAACATCCATTGCCAGTTGGAGATTTTTTTTATTTTAAGGCTTAACTTGATATGCATAACATCATAACAGGGGCGTCAAAGCTTGGCATTAAGTGGAGTGAATGAGCACTACTGCGATTTAGAAGGTTAGACTTAGACAGTAAGAAAACAGGTTTTATTTTTTTGTTGTTTTTTTTTTATTTGTGTTTCTAACTAATATCGAAAATAAACGATTTTAAACTCCATATTCACAGACAGCCGTCAAAGCTGCTTCCACAATATTTTCGTAGTTTACTTTAACTTTTTTGGGTTCTTTCCATTTTTTTCTTTTACCATATTATTTTTGTTATTTTTGGATTTTTGTTCTCTTCCGCATTTTGTTTTCGCTTTTTGGGCATTACGCACGAATATTGTCCATTGTTAATTAGTTTGGTTTATCATTTAAAGCAACAGCTGAGAAATTTGCCGGCATTTTGCTTAGCTTTTAAAAAACTTTTTTCACTTCTTTCGTATTGTCACTCTCGCAGCAAACAGAAAAGCTCCAAAAAGCTCTCTCTCTCTCTCGCTCACTTTCTGTGTACTGTTACGGGCAACTATGAACTGGCGGTTCCGTTGCCTCAATCAGTTCCGAATGTGACGTGGTTGTATAACGACGTAGAAAAGAGACTAAACGATTCTGACGTTTATTTTTGAAAAGAAGTTTTTCATCGTGGCTTTCGGTGTGTGCGTGTGTGTTTTTGTGTCTCTCGTGCGTGTTATTATTGTTGTTGTGCCGTGAAACGACACAAACAAAGGCAACAAAATAACTCAAAGGTTGCCTTTTGAGTTAAAATCAAATGAAACATTTGCAAATTTTCTATATAAGCGACCAAAAAAAGAAAAAGCTAGCAAGAAGTGACCAAAAATTGCATAGAGCCAGCGGTCATACGCAGCGTTGTCAACTAGAAAGTGCGATTGTATCTGTAATTGCGAGTGTTGTGTGTGTTGCTTCTATAAGTTAGTGAATTGAATACAAAATGTATGCATGTGGCCTGCTTTTATTTATTTAATAGAAATTTAAATTTTTTTATGTCGCCTCCTACGTACCAATCGGAGGCCCAAATTCAAGCGAAATGAAGTCACCACAACAGAATAGCAGAGAAACGTAATATAAGAATAAAAATATAATAGAAATGACTACAATTGAATTGAAGTGTGAAAATGGAAATAAATAAAATAAAACACAGCAATATAACGATGTAGCCTTGAACATGTCGCAAGAATCCATATGTTATATTTGTGTGTGTTTATTTTAGGGTGTTAATGAAAGCAGCCAAAATACAGCTGCGAAAAACTAAAACTATTGTTATTGTAGCTCACACAAGAATTATGAGTCAAGAGTTTGTTAATAATGAAATGACTTCAAATGAGAATCAGTTAACAATAATAATAATGAAAATAATAAAAACGATGCGACAGTAAAAAATCAATTTAAAACATGAAAGCGTTACAGTTTGCTTAAAGCCAATTAACTTACCATTTGCCGTCTGCCCAACTGACCTTCACACAACGAAATTTAAAGTATGTGTGTGTGATTATCAATGTTAGCGATCAGCTGTTAAGGCGCTACGGAGCGTGCTTCTATCTAATCTCAACACAGTTTGAGATGTAATTCATCAAATATCAGGAGAGGTTGTTGATAGAGAGCAGGTTGTCGTGAACTATTGACTGATTAAGTATATTATAATACTTAGTTTATTTGTGTGTTATGCGGCTTGTTCTCATGTCATCGTGCTTTCTGTGTTACCTTTACAACTTTCTGTCTCCATTTACTCTCTCTGCATTTCTCATGCTTACAACGCATCTATCTTATCGATTAAACTCGACATACAATTTTAGCTTCCGCCTTAAACATACTCACACACACACACTTGGTTATTTATAGGTATAACTATGTGTCGGTGTGTGTCTCGGTGTTCTATAAATTAGAAAAAAATTTACAGAAAAAAAAGTCAACGAAATGAAAGCAAACGGTGCAATGGCCAATCGCCATGCTGCATGGTATATGCTGCACGTCCCAAGTTGCATGGCAAAAAGCTCTTTGGTTGCCAGCGCCTTAGTTATCTGCTTCGGCTAAGATTCGCGTCAAGCGCAGTTCATTTTAGGATCACAGGAGCGCTTTCCCGGGCGTCATTGGGCGCCCAAATCGACCGCCAAATGTGCTTTAATAACATTTAGTTGTGTTTGCTCTTTTTTATATGCATTCATTCAGGGATCGCGACAAACTTGTTTATTATAATATTGAAATTTTCTGATGACATCATTATTTGTGCTCATTTCGTTTCTGTGTGGCGGTGTGTGTGTATGTATTTACTATATATGTTTTTGATAATTATAATTTATTTGTTGCTTTGTGTAACTCTAGGTCGACCTTTGTCAGCAGTTTTTTTGCATAAATCTAAATCTAAAAATCTTTAAAAAGCGCTATGAAGAACAACTTAAGAATTGTATTAACGATTCGATATAAAATAGATCGAAGTGATAATATCTGTTGCAGTGCTGTTATTTTAATTGCATTGTTAAGGTTCGTCAGCCGGCTGCAGTTGAAAGTAAAATGCCACATGTTTTCTGTCTCAATTGTACACTAAGTGAATTAATGACGGTTTTGTTATATGAAGTTCTCTGTTTACTACTAATAAAGATAAAACTTAATTACACAGATTGCAGATTTTTCTGCTTGCCGGGTGATTACCCATTACGGAGTTGACTCAACTTGCTGTACTTAAACAAAGTAAAAAACATTAAAAAAAATGAAATTTACTTATAGGTAGAGCGTAGAGCACGTTCTTATACGACCCTCAAGAATAGCGTCATTTCTATTTTCATAAAGGCTTGGTTATGGTATGAGTGTGTATGTGTGCGTTTGTATGTTCGCATTGGCCTGGGTTGTTGATAAATATATAAACATATTTTATACGTACCCCTGATAAGTGAAGTGTTATATTTACGATTTGCCGGCTTTCCAAAAATTATGTCTTTCCCTTTTATTTTTATACTCTCTGCAAGCGTATATTGGGTTTGTGAAAAAGTATGTAACAGGAAGAAGGAGGCATGGCAGACCCCATAAAGTATATACATTCTTGATCATCTATGTTTTCGGCGAATATCTCAGTAACTATGGCACTTAGGAATACCAATTTTGGTACACGTTTTCCTAGAGCCAGCGTAAAAGCAATGACATCAAAAATGTTGGGCTGCTCTCTTCAAACTTGCATGCCATTTTAAAGCCATTTGTTCTAATCGTACAGTATTGTTATTTAAAATTCATTTGAAGACTAATTATATCAAACTATCTTCAAAGTACTAACCATTATAATACCTATTTCAACGTTATCATCAGGAATAAATGCAGAGAGCACCATACGGTCGGGCGCGCTCGACTGTACTTTTATTACTTGTTTTTTTTTTTTTTTTTTTTTTTTTTTTTTTTTTGTGTACTGTTTTGCGATCTTTGGGCAGACATAAAGGCACCAGCTTATTTTAATTATCTTAAGTTTACAAAATCCACTTAATTAACTGACATTATTATATTATGATATGCAAAGATCGTTTTATTTTCAAGTTCCCTTGAAAGGCAGTTCCTAAATGTAATCTAAATTTATTAATTTAAAAGAGTAAGAGTAGTTAAACTTGATAGTTGAGCTCTGATCTATAAATAAGTATATTAGAAGTAACACCACCAAAATAGATTCATTCTTGAACTAAGCTTTAAGTTAACGTGAAATTTCTTATCAGCCAGCCATTAATCCATGTCATAAATACCGCAAGTCACACAGACAGATACAATCGCAGAGGAGAGAATAATTTTCGAAAGCGAAATATAAAATATGAATCGTGAAATTTCGTTATTTCTAACCATTTTTTTTCGGTAAAATATGAATTAAAATCTCGCAGTGCATTGAAGAAGCAACAAACTTAAAACAAGTGCCTAACCCAATACCAAACGTTACTCAAACTGCTGACTATGACTTTTTCAAATTGAAAGAATCGAAAGCTTTAGCCATGCCTCAGCATAGATCGAGTCGTAAAACGCCAAAAACCAGTACCATAACACAAACCACAACTGCCAATGTGGCAGAGGAAAGTGACTATGACTTCGCGTTCGAGTTTCAGGTAATACTACAAAATCCCCCTTTACCATCCCACCACTAATTTTCCTTCTTTGTCCACCGCTCTCTCGCAATGCAAAATGTTCCA
Source organism: Drosophila parthenogenetica (assembly GCA_035047505.1). NCBI lineage: Eukaryota > Metazoa > Arthropoda > Insecta > Diptera > Drosophilidae > Drosophila > Drosophila parthenogenetica. The sequence continues at coordinate 15,657,466 of JAWNPM010000080.1, read as the reverse complement.
AAAAAATTGAGTTTTGTTTTTTATTATTGTAAGATTATGCTAATGTTACGCATTTTCCCGGTTTAGCAATACGCTGAAAGTCTGCAGAAACCGCTGAAGACCTTTAGAGTTGACTTCAGTTCGGGTAGCGTGCCAACTGGCGATGGATACGCTGCGCGTCCAGATGATCTCTATACAACCACATATAGCACAACACAGTACGTATTTCTGGAAAATTGACTATAGTTTCTAGAGCTGTCTGATTAATTCTTATACATATTTCTCAAGATTTTAATCACTTCTTATATATTATCATTGAAATGTTAACTATGATTTGATAATGTAGATTTTGATTTGAAAACCTTGAAGTTTCTGGTGAATAACAAGCGTTACTTCTGTCTAGCAGCTCTTAAAATTTCTAAAATTTGTTGATCCTCTTTAACTATTTGTCTGACTTTCTACAGATTCAGCTCAACGAAAACAACGAAAAGCTCATCGAAGAGCACCTATAGCAGCGATGGCATCGATGCTGTCACTGTGAATCAGCATGGAGAGCTTACACCACAGTCTCAAAAACAGTTCAGTGAGATTCGAAGCAATCTTAAACGAATGCCAGGCAATGGTACCTCGGTGCTAGACATTGCCGGTATAAGGGATCCACGCACAGGTCGAGTGCTCACAGTTGGAGAAGCTATTCAGCTACGTATCCTAGATGTGCGAACTGGGGAAATGCTGGTTGGTGATTGTCGCATCACATTGGAACAAGCAGCAGATCAGGAACTGATTGATGCCCAATTGGCGAGGCAATTGCTTCAGCCTGGCGCAGGACGAGATGCGGCTGGCCGCGAGCTCTCATTACTGGAAGTAATACAGCGTGAAATAAGTGAGGCGGAATCCGGTTTTGAGACGGCTGAAAAACGCATCAAGGTAAACAACACGATTTCTGTAGAATCGCAATCACCATTGGATGTGGCATCGCCAGAGAAACCTAGAAATATTGTCGATGCCATTGGTGCGGGAAGTGTAGATGCCAAGACGGGTCTATATCGTGTCAAATCAGGCCAAACTATCAGCCTGGCGGAGGCCTACGAGCGTGGCTATCTCATCCGGCACGAGTCGGTGACAATCAAATCTAATGCGCTGTGCCTTAGCGATGCTATCAGTCACGGGCTGGTAGATTCAGCTGGATGGATAATTGATCGCAATTCTGGTGATAAGTTCCGCTTGGACTCGGCTATTGCCAATCAATTGATAGATGCGAGCGTGCGCGAAGTTGTCGATGCTAAACGTGATGTTAAAATTACTCTGCAATCGGCATTGCAATCGGGTGTGCTCAACGCAAAAACGGGTCGCTATTTGAACGAGGTAACCAAAGAGAAGCTTAGCTTCTTGGAGGCACGTAATCGTCAATTAATCGTCAAACCATATACCCTTAAGGACATTTGTGATCTTAATCTACTCGATAAGCAGAATCTTATCACAAGTCCAATGCGTCGCGAGAAACTAAGCATTATGCAGGCTATCGAGGCGGGAGTTTTGGATGGTAATCAGCTCAAGTGTATTACTAAACGAAAGGGTGAGTTAATAACACTCCAAGAGGCTATTGCCGATGGCATTGTCCTGCCGGCCGAGTGTAAATATCGTGATTTTATGACCGGTGAATTAGTTAGTATACCAGAGGCTGTAGAACGTGGTTTGATAAGTTCGGTAGCACAACGTTCAATATTCGATATTGACGGTTTCAAGGATCTGCGTAGCAACGACTATGTTAGCTTTAATGTGGCCCTCTCGCGCGATCTATTGCGTCGCAAGAGTACGGGCTTTGCCTTAGAGACAGGTAGGGATAGTCTAGTACCATTGGAAGTAGCCGTTAGCGAGAGTTTGGTACGACAGGAAGTGTATGAGATGTTTAGTCGTGGTATTGGTGTCCACAACGCCAGTGGCAAAGAGCTCAATGTTTTTGATTTGGTCTATCACAATTTGATTGATCCAAAGACGGGCTATTTGCTAGATCCCAAGACTGGTGAGACAGTGCCTCTGGACAGCGCCATTGAGCGTAAGTTCATTACCCCTGAAGGTGCTTTGCTGCTAAGTAGCCTCCTTAACATTACACTGACCACTGAGACTGTAACAAGGACGATCAATCGATATGTTACCATTCGTGCCGGCTCTCAAGAACCGGGAGATACGGTTCTACTTACTTTTACTGAGGCAGTCCGACAAGGTTTCATTGACGAGGACAGACAACTCTTTAAGGATCCTAAAACTGGAAATGTTTATTCAGTACAACAAGCTCTTAACTACGGTCTTCTGGTGCCGGATAGCAATCAAACCGTTCCTGAGCCAACAAATCGTAAAAAGACAAAGTCAACCATTACAATTGTCACTAAACAAATAATCCCAGAAGCTGAGCCTATAAAACTAAACACACAGCACACGAAATATGTTGAAAAGTCTGTGGAAATACCAATTTCACAAGAGCTCATAAAGCCCCAACGTGTCGTCTCCGAGTTTATTAATTTGGAGAAGAGCAGCTACATCGAACAGAATGTAACGGAGCGACAGATTATGGAGTTGCCACCAGGTGGTTGGCGTCTCAAGGATGCGATCGAACAGGGTCTATTAAATCCGGATACGGGTGTATTCCATGTGCAAGGCAGTGATCGCCTTGTCAACTTCGAGGAGTGTATTGAAAAGCAGATTATTGACAACCTCTCAGTAGCGGTGATTGAGCCCAGCTCGGGTGATAAAATTTCCGTTAAATCTGCCTTTGAACGCAACGTACTTGACAGCTATGGCAACTATATAAACAATAGGCAACATGTTCTGAACATGCGCAGTGCTATTTCCGAGGCAAAGATTATTCTGGAAACCGTTCCATCCATTGGAGGTGCTACTCAAAAGACAATACTGCGGATTACTCGTGTAAATAATATGCCAGATGTACTAGAGGTATCAATACCGTCAAAGAATGCTCCACCAAGGTTTGTGGAGCTCACCACCTGTCAGCGGGAGCTGGCTTCCCCGGAGCCATTGCAGATTGCTCCTGGAGCCATCTATGATCCGTCCACAGCATTGGTTATCTTTACACAGAGCGGCGAAACGGAGAATATCTTTGATGCAGCTCGTCAGGGATTGATTGATGAGCAGCTAATAAAGATTTTGGATCCAACAAGCAAGCAAACAGTCTCTGTAACCGAAGCAATTGCACGTTCAATATATGATCCACGAACGGCAACTATTTTGAATTCTGAATGTCAGCCTGTGGACTTGATTACAGCTACTAAACTGGGTCTCCTTAGTGTGGTGGGTGCGCCACTTGTGGCAGCTGAGGGAGCACTGCGCACCGTACGCTTTGTGGTAGATCCACGCACCGGTGAACAAATCCCTGTGGAAGTTGCCTACGAGCGCGGCATCGTCTCACGCGATCAATTGCAGCGTGGACGATCCTTTGAGATTGAACCGAAGACAGTCACTACGGAGGAGAAAGTGGTGGTGCTGCAAAAAATGCGAAAGATAATACTGAAACCACGTGATGCTCTGCGTAAGGGTATTATCGATGAGGAGACATGTCTAATCCTCGAGGATACGCGTAATTTTACCAATCACCGGGGCGAAGTTGTCAGCATTACTGAAGCTCTCAACACCGGACTGATTGATGGACGACATGGACACGTGACAGATCCACAAGGCAATCGTGTGTTGAACTTACGACAAGCTGTCGAACAAAAGATTCTTGATCCGGAGCAAACAAATTACATTTTAATGCCTCTAGCTAAAAGCCTATCTATTCCTAGATTGGAAGCACAGGGATTAATTGATAGGCAGTCACAGACAATTGTGCATCCCGAGAGCGGTTATCCACTAAGCATACATGAGGCAATCGTTTGCGAGGTCCTGGATCCCCATTCCAAACTGGATAAGCCCAAGAAGTGCACACTGGAGGAAGCCATTGAAATGGGTTTCATAAATCCAGACGATTCCACATTTAACTACAAAGACAAAAGTCTAAACATTTCGGAGGCCATTCAGGCGAGAATCTTTGATGCTAGCTATGACAAAAAAATATCCAAGGTGGACATTCCACCTGTAGGCATGATTTTCCCCGTTGCCGTCGAAAAAAGCCTCGTAGAGCCCACGGAACGTGTGGTACTGCATCCGAGCACCAGGCAAGCATTGCCCATAAAGCAGGCGATCGAGGACAATTTCATCATGTCTATTCCTTATGCTCCAAAGCCGGATGCCATTGAAGTAGTGTCCGCCCTAGAACTGGATTTGATTGATGTGGCTGGCCAGACATTGACGCACCCTACGACGGGAGAACGCCTTTCCCTTCGCCAAGCACTAGAAAATGGAGTGCTGGTAATAAAACCGCTGTCCGACTTTGTTGTCAACCAGAAACCCATTCCCAAGACAGAGATTATGGAGACAGTGCGGGCTGTGCATACAGTGACAACAAAAACAATTGAATTGATGCAGGGGTATGTGCTCATCTCGAACAATGAAGTGCAGAATGTTAACACTGGAGAAGTTTTCGGGCTGGCGGAGGCTAAGGAACTGGGCATTGTAAGGGAGGAGGCTGTCACAAGGGAGACGAAGGCATCATCTGGAGACACAATGTCTGAGGTAGATCAGGTCACACCAGTAACAAATGATAATACGATGGTCGTTGAAGAGCGCACACAAACCGTTGTGGTTAGCTCAGATACTCGAAAGCAGGAGATGCAAGTGATCAGCACCACAACGCAACAATCCACGCATGACAAAGACAAGATCAGCGATATCGAAGTTATGCCAAGCCAGGAGCCTTCAAAGACATTGCAGAATGTAAAGGATGCAGCCAAAATGGGTGCCATGGGAGCAATGGGTGTCATTGCAGCACCAGTTTTAGCTGGTGGCGCCATTGTCAGTGGTGTGAAGAGCCTCATCAAGTCCGCCAAGTCACCCGGTGATGAAAGTAAACCGATAACGACAACTACTAAGATTGTAACCTCTCTGGAAGAAGAGAGTCCAGAAAAAGCACTAGTGACCTTAATTAAGGAGAACAAAACACAACCACAATTAGACATAAAGACCCATCGAGAACCACTAGCTCAACCACAGAAAGTATCCAGTAAACTAGACAATTTGTTGCAGGATACGGAGCACTTTATCAGCTCTACAACAGCCAATTTTATAGCCAATGAAAAGGAGCTACAGTTTCCTAATGATAAACAACCTCAGACAGAAACAACAGCAACAGAGTTATACACCACAACAACGACAACAAATGTCACAACCATAACTACCTCAAAAACAATGGAAGAACCATCGAAATCAGAACCCCTAGTGGTTCATGAAAAGATAGAGCCTATAATTGTCGATAAGGAGAAAGAAGGAGAAAAGCCCAAAGAAAAGACTCAGCAGAATGTTATAAAAGTTATCGAAACCGTCCAAACCGTTACTAACCAAACATCAATTCCAGTTGTAACAGAAACACAGAAAGCAGAGGAGAAGGTCACACAGAAGGCTGTAGTTGAATCGGAGCCCGTTACAAAGCCCGAGCCAAAACCACAGACAGCTGACAAAGAAGAGACAACTGAATTCGAGCCACCCTACACAACACCACTTGAACCATTCCCAGAGTCAAAAACTACAGTGGAGATAACTGAAACAGTATCCGAAAAGGATCCACGAAGCACAGAATCACAAACGACGACAACCACAACAACCATTATAAGAACCAATACCATTGAGGACAAACCAATCATTGAAGAAATTATGGATACTACAGTAAAAAGTCCACCTTTACAGCCGACAGAGAAGCCGGAAAAACTTGATACCGTCCAAGTGCCAAGCATATTTGTTGAACCAAGTGAACCAGCTCTAACCGAAACTGTGGTAGAAGAAAGGATTGTTACGTTTGACGAACCCACAATCACGGAATCGACTACAACAACCGCTACAAAAACCGCAACTACAGCCACAACGACTAACGATAATCAGTTGCTAGAAAAAAATGTTACTGATACAAAGGAAATGATTACGGATAAGGAATCTGAGAAGTCGTCTAAAGAATCAAAGGATCCGGAGACAAGTAGAGGAGACACTAACCTGAAAGAGGCCAAATCTAAAGAGCGCAAGTCAACATTGCCAGAGGAATCGACTGTAACCGTAAAGACGAGTAAAACAATAAACACAACAACCAAAGTAACGCATAACCAAGCGCAGCATCCTGGTTATTTGGAGCAGGTAAACCCGGAAAGCAGTTCCGAAAAACATCAAACTGTTGTGGACTTCATACAAAACGAGAAATCTCATCAACCTGCATCTGAGTCAGGTAGTAGCATTATTCAAAATGTCAAGGATGCTGCAAAACTTGGAGCCATGGCAATTGTCGGTGCACCTGTATTGGCCGGAAAGGCTTTGGTGGATGCACTGAGCACAGAGAAGTTGAGCAAGCCCCTTCAGAAGACAACACAAGTTGTGTCAGAAACGACAGAAGAAACACTGCCGGAGAATTCAAGTAGTTCTACAATCGTAAGGAAAATAACAACAACAACAATGACAACAACTAGCAACACAATAGAAACAACGACTGAGGATGAGGCGCGGGATACTGTGGAGGCAACTCAGGTGACGACTATTGAGCATAAACGTGAAGCACCATTGACACTAGCAATTGGTGACGCCATATCACAGAAACTTATTAGTCCCGAAGAGTGTCAAGTGATTGTTGATGGCGAGCCACAGGCAGAAAGTGTAGCAACCCTTCTCAAGGAAGAACAACTAAGTCCATTGGACGAAGTACAAATTATTGATGATAAAATGATTGTACTTCAACAAATTAGTTACCTCGTCGACAAAGACACTAAACTGACACCGGAAAAACTTCATGAACTTAATATTTATGATTCAAAGCATCAGTACTTTACAGATCCTTCGACGGGACAAAAGATCTCCTTCCAAAACCTTGTGTTTGACATGAACATTTTCAATCCGGAAACAATTCTCGTGAAAAACTTTAGCACAGGAAAATATGAAATATTGACAACAGCTCTAGAGCGCCCACTATTGGACAAACATACCGGACATATGGTTGACCCTAAGACAGGCAAGAAAATACCCTTTTTTGAGTGCATCGAACGACAATGGATCATCTGTGCCAATCCGGAACAACAGCGTCCTGCTCCAATCGAAAGCGTTACAATTGATGCGAAAACTGGTAAAGTTGTTCTTGACGATGGTCGGGTTTGTTCCATTGTTGATGCGATCAACAGTGGCAAGCTGGACATACAGTCGATATCGGTGCGCGACCCAGTTAGCGGTGAGGTGATTCCCCTGCGTATGGCAATTGAGTTGGGAGTGGTCGATATGCAGACTGGCACTGTCATAGATATTCAGACACTTAAGGAAATACCCATGGAATTGGCCTTCCAATTGGGCTTCTTAGTGCCTGGTGCTCGTAAGCCGATCTCTCTCGAGGCAGCCGTTCGGAAGGGTCTTTACGATCCTGAGACCGGTAAACTCTATGATTCGGAGTCCCAAAATCAGGTGGATGTGCAAAAGTCTATTGAAATTGGTCTAGTCGATCCGAAGATTTCATTAATTGTCGATACAGTGACTAAGAAAGAGTTAAAGCTCGATTGTGCCATTGAGGATGATCTTGTAGTGCCCGCAACGGGACAAATTAAGGATAATAAGAACAAGACTCTTGTACCCTTCGATGTGGGCGTACAACAACGCTTGGTAAAGACCGACAGTGTCACTTGGAGTCTCCCCGAGCTGCTTCAGCGCGAGTTTTACTCTCCAAATACAGGAAGGGTCCTTAATCCCGTCACTGGAGAGGATATTCTTTTACAACAGGCCATTGAAATGGGCTTTGTTGAATTAGACTCGACACTGGTAAAGGATACCGAGCATAACAAGATATTGCCCGGAAAGGAAGCTGCCAAATTGGGACTTCTTGACACAGTCCGTGGCACGCTGAGCTCGCCCAACATTAATCTGGATGAGGCCTTTGTCAAAGGTTATCTTATAAGTACAAAGTCACCTCTATCCCTTGTCGATTGCCTGCTGCGTGGTCTTTACGATCCTTCAACTGCTAAATTCACAATCGACAAGAAGCAGCTCGATTTGAAGTCGGCCATTGCTCAGAAGCTTATCAATCGAGAAGAGCTAGTGTTGTTGGATCCGAAGACAGAGTGTATTATTTCTCTAAATGAGGCTATTGCTAAGGGATATCTTGATCCTGTTGGTGGCTATGTAATCAATCCTTATGCCTCAACAAAGCTGTCACTACCCGAGGCGCTCGAGAATCGCATTCTTATTCCACCCAAACGCAAGCGAAGTCTTCCCGATGCTGTCTATAGAGGATTATACGATCCACAGACCGGCCAGTTTAGTAATACAATCACTCGGGAGAAGCTGACAACTGAACGTGCCATTCGTAGGGGGATACTCGATCCCGATTCGACAGTCGTCAATGTATGCGGACAGGTTATTCCCTTTGGTGTGGCCACAGAAACTGGCATTGTGGATAGTCAACACGGCACTGTGATAGATTCATCTACTGATCAGAAAATTGATTTCAAGGAAGCTTTTGATAAGGGTGTCCTACTTGAAGCCAAAAAACCTTTGCGTCTAGTTGAAGCCGTTGTAAAGAATATATACGACGAGACGGATGGTTATTTTGTGGATCCAAAGACAGGAGAAAAGTTGAACTTTGCGGAGGCTCTTAACACGAATTTGCTGGACGAGCATAGTGTACAGATCAGGGATTTCAAGACCGGCCTTTACAAGCAACTTAATTTGACTCATGCCATGGAAGAGGGTATTATTGACCCTCAGAGTTCCAAGTTACTTTATAACAAACAGACCGTAACAATCAAGCACGCATTTAACATTGGCATCCTTTTAGACGTGAATGCTCCTATTAGTGTGCAACGTGCGATCCATCAAGGTCTTTTCGACGATAGAAGTGGCAAGCTAAGTGATCCCAAGACAGGTCGCAAGATCACCCTTCTCGAGGGTATGCGTAGCTTTGTAATTAATCCCCATTTACCATGTTATTTCAATGAGCAATCTGAACAGATGTTCAGCCTTAGCGAGACTTGCCGTAATGGCATTATCAATCGACGGGAGGGTGTCTTTAAGGAACCAGGTAGTAGTATATTAGTACCACTTGGGGAAGCATTGAGCTTAGGTCTGATTGTAGACATTGAGAATGCTGGCTTTGGGCTGTACGAATTGCTGTCGATGGGTTTTTATGATGTGGCAACACGTAAAGTTCTTCATCCTGTGACGAATCGTAAACTTAATTTAAACGAGGCTTGTGTCGAGGATGTGGTTAGTCTTTCTTCCAGTTTAATCAAGCACCATGAATCCGGTAAATACTTGCGCTTAGCAGCTGCCATTAAAGAACAGCTTATAGATGATACCATGGGTTGTTACAACTTGTCTAATGATCAATTGGACCTGCAGACAGCTAGGTCACGGGGACTAATCGTTTCGAATCGTCGCCTCTTGAGCTTTGAGATGGTCTTGCGTATGCAACTTTATCGCTCCGAAACTGGAAAATTCTGCGATCCTACTACCGGTGAATATCTTGATTTGATAGAGGCTATACATGCCGGTTTTATAGATCCAGCCAGTACTGTCTTTAAGAATCAGCTCACGGGCAAAGAGCTGTCGCTAACCGAAGCAATTGAAAATACTAACATTGATATCACAAAGGGTCGCGTTTTTGATCCAAAATCAAAATCAACTTACAACTATGACGTGGCATTCGAGCGTGGCATATTGGTGACCGTGGCACGACCTTTGACTGATCGAAATGAGGTCGTGCATCGCATGGACAGTGTCGAGTTGTTAAGTCAGACGCCTGTGAGCGTTGTCATTAGCAAACCGCGCGAAATGTCTCTCGAAGAGGCTATCAAATATAACATAATCGATCCAAAAACTGCAATCGTCCGTGATTTCGATAGCTATAAATTTCTGCCATATTTGGTGGCTCTAGAACGTGGTCTCGTTGATGTCTCGAAGCGAACGCTTGTCGATCCAAAAGCATTGTACTTTACTTTTGATCCCACATTGATTGTCTATGTCCGTGAACCAATAACATTTGATCAAGCAGCCGAGTCCAAGAAACTGGATCTACAAACGGGTATGCTGACTTATCTGCCAGCTGCTGTCGTTAGCAGTGATAGTAGCGCAAATGATTCTTTGACTGTCATCGAAACGCCGAAAACATATACGCTCAAGGATGCCGCCAGTGCGGGCATTATTGATCCTGACTCGGCACTGGTGAAGGATCTTTCGAAGGCAAAGCTAGTTCGTTTGCCCGAAGCTTTCCGCAAGGGCTTAATGGATGCGAACAAAGCAAATGTGTTGAATACACAAACTTCAAAGCTCTGTACACTGCAGGAGGCCTATGAGAATGGTCTGATCTGTACACCGAAGCGTTCATTTGGTTTGCTAGAATCAATCACTTTCAATCTGTATAATCCAACCAATGGATGCCTAGTTGATCCCTTCCAAATGCATCCCGATATAATTAAGCGTAAAAAGTTTACACTTTCCGAGGCCATTAGTTCTGGCCTAATTGATCCCTCTTCAACGGTTGTCCGTGATCCCAGCACTGGGGTCATCATACCTCTAACTGCAGCCATTACCAATGGGCTAATTGATCCAATTGCTGGCCGTCTTAATGATACCAACGAGCCAAAGAACAATATCGATTTGGTGAAGGCAGCTGAGAAAGGTTTACTTTTGCCAGCCGAACAGCGGGTAAGTTTTCAATCCTATGTGTTTCTATATTCTGTCTCTTTTTCTCTGTTTGATATATGTTTTATCAAACTTGTAACTTTAAAATTTCCATCTCAAAAATTAAATAGAAAATGCAATAACAAAAACAGCAAAAAACAATAAAAATTATAAAATTTGTACTAAATCTAAAGCTTCTTGGCATGTTGACTTTTGGTTTTATCTATAATTATATTAAGAAATTTTGATTCTTTTCTATCACTATTTCTTTTTTTTTCATATCTAATTCTAATTCAGTCTAACCCTTCTTAGTTCTCTTCACTCTGCTTATCATTAATCTTAATTATTGTTATTATTATTATTATTACTATTTTATTTTGCCTGCCTGAAACACGGGCAAATATTTCTTATATTGCAGAGCATGGCATTCAGTTTAATATACCTTCACAAATATTATAACCAATAATTTTGAATTGAGGGCAATTATTTGCTGAATTTTAATTCAGAAAATACAATATAGAATACATAAACGCATTACATCACACAAAGCAATCGACTCAAATCGAATTAAACTAAACCAAATCAAATCAAATAAAATCATATATTAATATCGTATACTTCATCATTGCTTGAACTGGCAAACGCAGCTCTTCAGCACGAATGACGTCGGCAATACTTACATACATCTACTATATGTCTATCGATTTTTCTATATTCTCTACATATATTATAACACACACATATTCATATTTTATACATAACTTTCTTTACATACAATGTTAGTGTTTTTGAAACCCGTTTTAAGGCCGCAATTCTTTTAGCTCTTTTGCTATCTTAATAGTAGTACCCATCTTTTAACTACCTTATAAGTATATTATAATTATAGTTTATTACGTTTAGTTTGTTTTCTGAACCTAAGATAACATTTTAGCATAGCTTCAACTTTTACTTATTTATATTTGATTCAATTCTTTAAATTACAATTTTTCTACCTATTTTTCAGCATATTATTTTTGACACATGCAATCCTTATTATATTATTTCGTTTGCAGTTGTAATTTTTGAGTCGAAAATACGCAAGACCAAATAACAATGACCAACAAATTTAACACTAATCTCAATAAAATTTAATGAACGAAATCAAACCAAAAAAATAAACCCATTAAACACCGTAGTTAGTGTGCCTATACTAAAAAGAACTATAAACTCTGTAATTCCTAGTCCAAAGTAGTGCTTGTTTTTTGTTAAGTAGTGAAGCAAAAAACCCTTGGTGCCTGTGCTGTCTTTTAATTTTATTAATAAACGCAATATTATGCTTAAGTAATTGTTTCTTAATCGCTATCAAAAAGTGCTATTTGAACATTTGCTTTGCCTTGCTTTCGGTTGTTATTGTTATTATTGTTCTTAATTCTTTTCAGCTATGTATGTTTGTGTATGCTCTCTATTCAAATATTTATGTATATTTTGTGTTCGTACTATTATGCATAATTTGTCTTTTGATTATATGATAAACATTTCACATGATATCTATCCAACATCAATATTTCCCCATCATACTTAGGTATAATTTGTAGTAAATCCGTATCTGGCTAAGAAACCTCCAAAATTAATTTTATAATACGTCTAATAATCTTTGTATTTTCCATTAAACATTTTATAATGTTCCATCCAAGCAGCAAGCAGTATTTGAGAAATTCAACATGTGCGAGGAGAATGTTAATGATCTCCTCAAATGGGTTACATCCGTTGAACAAAAAATTTCAAGCGTTGGTGGACCACGTGAAAAGATCGATGAATTACGAAACCAAATCAATGCACTCAAGGTACGAATAATAAAATAAGTGAAAGCATACACATATTTTTTGATTCAAAATTTAATTTATTTTTATTTGTTACACTTGCAGCAAATTAAGGATGAAATTGAATCCCAGCAGCGACCAGTCTCTACTTGCATGGAACAAATCCGACAGATTGTGCTTACTGGTGGAGATGTTCTATCTGCACCGGAAGTTACCACCCTGGAGAATTCCGGACGTGAATTGCGTTTCCGTGTGGATCGTGTCAATGATCGGACCACTCGTCTGTTACGTCGACTGGAGGCTGGACGTGATGAGCTGAACAAGTTGCGCAGCGAACTGGATATTTTCTCCGACTGGCTGCAATTAGCACGACGCACTCTTGAAGATAAGGAGCGATCCCTTTCGGACCTTACACGTCTGTCCTCGCAGGCGGACACCATTCGAGAGTTTGTCAGCGATGTGATTGGTCACCAGGCCGATCTACGTTTTATCACGATGGCAGCACAGAAGTTTGTGGATGAGAGCAAGGAATTCTTGGCCGTGCTCAATGATTTCCGTACAACCTTGCCGGAGAGGCTACCCCATGTGGAGCCGCTGTCCAGTGCTGAGAGTCCCATACGTCAGGAGGTTTCCATAGTTTCGGCACAGTACAAGGATCTGTTGAACCGAGTCAATGCGCTTCAGGATCGTGTCTCTGGCCTTGGTGGCAGACAGCGTGAGTATCAGGACGCTTTAGACAAGGCCACCGAGTGGCTAAGAAGTGTCCAGCCCAGAGTTTCTCGCGTTATTTCCGAGCCCGTTGCTGGTGATCCCAAGGGTGTTCAGGATCAGATGAATGAGGCCAAGGCACTGCACAACGAACTTCTCTCCAGCGGACGTCTTGTGGACAATGCACAGCAAGCTTTGGAAAATTTATTGCGCAGTTTGGGAGGTCAGCTAAGTCCGATGGAGATAAATCAATTGGAACTGCCCATTGCCGATCTTAAGAACAACTATCAACAGTTGCTGGATACGTTGGGTGAACATTGCAAGACCTTGGACAAAACATTAGTGCAGTCACAGGGTGTTCAGGATGCACTCGATAGCCTTGTGGGCTGGGTCAGTCAAGCTGAAGATAAATTCAAGCTTAATCTGCGACCAGCCTCGCTAATAAAGGAGCGTCTACAGGAACAGATTCGTGAGCATAAGGCGCTTCTAGCTGATCTGCAATCGCATCAAGCCAGCATTGACAGCGTCCAAATCTCAGCGAAGCATCTGTTGGCTAGTGCCTCCAATGCACGCATTGCCAAAAAGGTCGAGTCCAATCTGAATGACGTAACCGGAAAGTTTGAGAAGCTTTTCGAGAAGGCAAACAAACGTGGCGAATTCCTCGATGATGTTTACAGTCGTCTCTCTAAGTATCTGGATGACATAAGCAACGTGGAGCAGCGCATGGGTAATCTTCAGGAAGCACTCGACAGCCGTGAGACAAGTCTTCTCTCAACAGAAGAATTGGCTCGTCGCATGCAAGATTTGTCGCGTGACAAGGATCATCTGGCTCCTCAGTTTGAGGATTGTGTGCGCAATGGCAAAGACCTGATCGGACTTCGTGAAGTGACCGATACGGGATCATTGAGGGATCGCATTAAGGCATTGGAATCCCAGTGGCGCAACATCAATATTAGCATTGATGAGCGAGCTAAGTTGTCCAAGCAGAAGGCCGAACGTCGTCAGGTCTTTGAGAGTCTCAAGGATGATGTTCTCTCATGGCTAACAAGCACCGAAGGACGTGTCAATGGACTAGCCCCAGTAGCCATTGATCTTGATAAAATTCGGCAGCAACACGATGAATTGAAACCCATTTGCAAGGATTATCGTGAATATGCACCTACAATTGATAAGATCAACGATATTGGCGCTCAATACGATGTCTTGATCCGACCTGAAAGCCCCACAAGAAAACGGTCGACATATAGTCCTATTAAGAGGGCAAGTCCGCTGAGGAGAATGTCCGGAGATGCCAGAAGCCCCAGCCCAACCAAGGGAGGCATACTGTCGCCACTATCGACTGGTTCCAGTGGATTCGGTAGCCGCAGATCCTCTCAGGATGGCTTCCAGCTATCTGAGTTGTCTCCGGTTCAGCAACAGCTGAGTGAGATCAACAATCGCTATGGTCTAATTGGTGTTCGTCTTAACGATCGCCAGCACGAGCTGGACAATCTCAGCGAGGAGGTGCGCAAGCAGTATGAGAACCTCAAGGCGTTGGCTCAATTCCTGGATCGCGTTCAGCGGCAAGTGCCCAAGGAGTCCGTGTCCAATAAAGATGAGGCTGATCGCTGCATTAAGCAGGCGCGCAAGATTTTGGAGGACATGTATGAAAAACAGAGTCTGCTTGACACAACCAAGGCTCAAATAAAGGATATACTACGACGTAAGTCTGATGTTCCCGGTGCTGATCAGCTGCGTCAGGAGAATGATAGCATCCAGGAGAAATGGAAGAATCTCAATGATATTTGTAAGAATCGCATTGCTTTCTCCGAGAAGCTACGTGACTTCCTGGATACGCATGGCAATCTCAAGAGCTGGTTAGACAGCAAGGAGCGCATGTTTACCGTCCTAGGACCTATATCATCTGATCCTCGTATGGTCCAGAGTCAGGTGCAGCAGGTGCAAGTGCTACGCGAAGAATTCCGCACACAGCAGCCGCAATTGAAGCACTTCCAGGAACTAGGACACGATGTCGTTGATCATTTGGCCGGCACTCCTGACGCTCAAGCTGTGGAGCTAAAATTGAAGGATGTCATCACCAAGTGGGATGATCTTATGGCTAAGTTAGACGATCGTGCCAGTAGCCTTGGCGGTGCTGCCGACAGCTCTAAGGAGTTTGATGCGGCCGTCAATCGACTTCGCGAAGCTCTTCAAAACATTAGCGACAACCTCGACACGCTACCCACGGATGGCGATTTTCAGGAGAATCTGCGCAAAATCGAAAACCTTGAGCGTCAACTGGAAGGTCAACGCCCCTTGCTTGCTGATGTGGAACAATCTGCAACCACACTGTGCAATATTCTTGGGGATCCAGCTTCTCGAGCGGATGTCAACTCGCGAGTGGCTGCTTTGGAGAAACAATACCTGGCGCTGCAGAAGAAGCTTGATACCAAGAAAGCTGAAACCGAAGCCTCCCTACGCGACGGTCGTCACTTTGCCGAGAACTGTTCCAAAACCCTTGGCTGGCTATCGGGGGAACTATCCAATCTCACCGATCGCCTTTTGGTCTCTGCCCACAAGCCAACGCTACAGCACCAGATCGACACCCATGAGCCGATCTATCGCGAAGTGATGGCTCGTGAGCATGAGGTCATAATGCTGATCAACAAGGGTAAAGATTTGTCCGACCGCCAGCAAGATCGTGGTGTCAAGCGGGATCTTGAGCGCATTCAGCAACAATGGGA
Source organism: Drosophila parthenogenetica (assembly GCA_035047505.1). NCBI lineage: Eukaryota > Metazoa > Arthropoda > Insecta > Diptera > Drosophilidae > Drosophila > Drosophila parthenogenetica. Next base: position 15,641,514 of record JAWNPM010000080.1, on the reverse strand, counting down.
AAAATTGCGTCGCGAAGCAGTTGATCGTCATACACGTCTTCAAACTTGCATGGAGCACTGCAAGAAGTATTCACAGACGTCGGAGACCTTCCTCGCCTGGCTGCGTATAGCTGAGGATAAGCTTGCCGATCTAAAACCCGGTGTGCTATCCAAATCGAAGTTAGAATCGCGTTCGCGTGATCTGCAAACCTTCCGTAGCGAGGTATGGAAGCATTCGGGCGAGTTTGAAAACACCAAAGGCCTGGGTGAAACCTTCCTCACCAGCTGTGACATCGATAAAGAGCCTATTAAGGCCGAGTTACAGGACATTCGCGATCGTTGGGAGCGTCTTAACAATGATCTGATCGCTCGAGCCCATGAAATCGAGAACTGTTCCCGTAGGTTGGGTGACTTCAACGATGAACTACGCAACTTGGATCATTCGCTTGGTCGCTGCGAGGATCGTCTGGCCGCTCATGATGCATTGGGCGGTGCTGCCAAGGATCCTAAGTTGTTGGAACGCGTCAAGGCTATTCGCGAGGAGTTGACTAATCTCAGCAAACCACTGCAATCGCTCAAGGCCCTTGCCAAGGACATAAGTGACGAGGCACGTGCCACCGGCGGAGATGCCGAACATTTAACCAATGATGTTGACGGTCTGGCCGACCGCATGTCTGAGCTCCAGGGACGTCTGAACGATCGCTGCGGTGAGTTGCAATCAGCGGCCACTGCTGTCTCCCAGTTCAATGAACAAATGAAGGGATTGGGTATCGACCTAAATGATTTGGAAACAGAGGTCGAAAAGCTATCTCCACCTGGTCGTGAAATAAAGATTGTCCAGCAGCAACTAGATGAGGTTAACAAGCTTCAGAACAAACTGGAGCGTCTTGTCGGTCGCCTCGAAGACGCCGAACGTGCTGCCGATGTCCTGGTTGATGCTGGCTTTGCTGCCGATACTACGCAGACTCGGGAGCAAATCTCCACGCTTCGCAAGACCTTGGGACGTCTCGATAATCGGGTACGCGACCACGAAGATAATCTGCAAAGCACACTGAAAGCTCTTCATGAATTCTACGACATTCAGTCGCAGACCCTTGACGATATCAAGGACTTAAGCGAAGAGTTTAAGCGCATGAAACCCGTAGGATCGGAACTGGATCAGATACGTCGCCAGCAAGAGGACTTCCGGGATTTCCGAGAGCGCAAGGTTGAACCAGTGGCTGTTAATGTAGACAAGGTAAATGTGGCTGGACGTGATCTGGTTCGTTCCTCAGGAAGTGGAGTGTCGACAAACACCATAGAGAAAGATTTGGAGAAAATTAACGATCGGTGGAATGATCTGAAGGAGCGTATGAACGAACGTGATCGTCGCCTAGATGTTGCTCTTCTACAGTCCGGAAAGTTCCAGGAGGCCCTGGCCGGTCTGTCCAAGTGGTTAAGTGATACGGAAGAAATGGTTGCCAACCAGAAGCCTCCAAGCTCCGATTATAAGGTTGTCAAGGCTCAACTACAAGAACAAAAGTTCCTCAAGAAAATGCTCTTGGATCGTCAGAACTCAATGGGCTCACTGGCCAATTTAGGCAAAGAGGTAGCAAATCATTGCGAACCCTCCGAACGTGCCTCTATCGAGAAGCAACTGAATGATTTAATGAAACGCTTCGATGCTCTTACCGATGGAGCCGAGCAGCGTGAACAGGATCTGGAGGAAGCCATGGAGGTTGCCAAGCGATTCCATGACAAGATCAGTCCATTAGAATTGTGGCTGGATAACACAGAACGCGCTGTCAAGTCCATGGAACTAATACCCACTGATGAGGAGAAGATTCAGCAACGCATTCGCGAGCACGATCGCCTACACGATGAGATCCTCGGCAAACAGCCTGACTTTACCGATCTCGCCGATGTGGCCGCTCAGCTGATGCACTTGGTCAGCGATGAGGAGGCCGTCAACCTGGGGGAAAAGGTTCGAGGAGTTACGGAACGTTACACCGGATTGGTAGATTCCAGCGATAACATTGGAGCATTGTTGGCCGAATCCCGACAAGGTCTTCGTCACTTGGTTCTGAGTTATCAGGATCTGGTTGCATGGATGGAGAGCATGGAGAATGAACTGAAGGGCTTCAAGTCGTTACCAGTCTATGCAGAAAAGCTGCTGGAGCAAATGGATCATCTCCTTGAACTAAATGAGAACATTGCTGGACACGCATCGAATGTGGAATCCACAGTCGAGTCTGGTGCCGAATTGATGAAGCATATTTCCAATGACGAGGCCATACAACTGAAGGATAAACTGGATTCACTGCAACGTCGCTATGGAGATCTTACTAATCGTGGTGGGGATCTCCTGAAAAATGCCCAAAATGCGCTTCCCTTGGTTCAGCAGTTCCACGAATCTCACAATCGCTTGGTCGAGTGGATGCAGAGTGCTGAAACAGCCTTAGCCCCAAGTGAACCACGTCAGGCTGATGTGCTGCGTCTAGAGAGTGAACTGTCCGATATGCGTCCCATTCTGGACACTATCAATCTGGTTGGTCCTCAGCTCTGCCAGCTCTCGCCTGGAGAAGGTGCCGCCTCCATCGAGAGCGTTGTGACCCGCGACAATCGACGCTTTGATTCCATTGTGGAACAGATTCAACGCAAGGCAGAACGTCTTCATTTGAGTAACCAACGTGCCAAGGAGGTCACCGGCGACATTGATGAGCTGTTGGAGTGGTTCCGGGAGATGGATACCACATTACGCGAAGCTGACCTTCCGGGCATGGAACCCAAGTTGGTTCGTGCTCAGTTGCAGGAACATCGATCTATAAACGATGACATCTCTAGCCAGAAGGGACGTGTACGTGATGTCACCGCCGCCTCCAAGAAGGTTCTTCGTGAATCGCCCCAAAGCGACAACACTGCCACTTTGCGGGAAAAGCTAGATGATCTAAAGGAGATCGTTGATACAGTTGCTCAATTATGTAGCGAACGTCTGGGAATCTTAGAGCAGGCATTGCCCCTTTCGGAGCACTTTGCTGACTCACACCAAGGCCTTACTACATGGCTGGACGATATGGAGCAGCAGATCTCAAGACTCAGCATGCCAGCCCTGCGTCCCGACCAGATCACACTGCAGCAAGACAAGAACGAACGTCTCTTGCATTCGATTGCCGAGCACAAGCCATTGCTCGACAAGCTCAACAAAACGGGCGAAGCTCTGGGTGCTTTGGTGGCCGACGAGGATAGCTCCAAAATTAATGAGATTCTGGATACGGATAATGCACGTTACGCTGCACTGCGTCTGGAGTTGCGCGAACGCCAGCAGGCCTTAGAGAGTGCTCTCCAGGAGTCGAGTCAGTTCTCCGACAAATTGGAGGGTATGCTCCGTGCTCTGGCCAACACGGTTGATCAGGTTAATCAATTGGATCCATTGTCTGCCCTACCCCAGAAAATACGTGAACAAATCGAGGATAATGATGCCCTTATGGATGATCTGGATAAACGCCAGGATGCATTTAGTGCTGTACAACGTGCTGCCAACGATGTTATTGCCAAGGCTGGCAATAAGGCCGATCCCGCGGTGCGTGACATCAAGGCCAAGTTAGAGAAGCTCAATAATCTGTGGAACGACGTGCAGAAGGCCACCAAAAAACGTGGTAGCTCTCTGGATGACATTCTAAGCGTGGCCGAGCCCTTTTGGAAGCAGTTGAATAGTGTGATGAAGACTCTAAAAGATCTGGAGGAGACACTATCCTGTCAGGAGCCACCAGCGGCCCAGCCTCAAGACATTAAGAAGCAACAGGTGGCGCTGCAAGAGATCCGTCACGAGATTGATCAAACCAAGCCGGAAGTGGAGCAGGTGCGTCGTCATGGCAGTAATCTGATGAACATGTGCGGTGAACCAGACAAACCAGAGGTCAAGAAGCACATTGAAGATCTAGACAGTGCCTGGGACAATATCACTGCATTGTATGCCAAACGGGAAGAGAACCTCATCGATGCCATGGAGAAGGCGATGGAGTTCCATGAAACCCTTCAGAATCTATTGAAATTCCTCACCAAAGCCGAGGACAAGTTTGCTCATCTAGGACCCGTTGGCTCCGACATTGATGCCGTCAAGCGACAGATTGAACAACTCAAGTTGTTCAAGGATGAAGTAGATCCGCATATGGTCGAAGTAGAAGCATTAAACAGGTAAACTTTTATATTCCTCAGCTCCATCTAGTAATCAATAACAATTCTAATTTATAAATACCTTTTTTTGGTGGTCTTCTTTACGTCGTACGATTGGCAGAGGTCTAGAAAGGCAAGATAGTTTCAAAATTTCGTACGTTCTACCGTTCGTTGTTGTTGTGCTCTACTTTTAAGTGACTTAACTGTGATCTATGTTCGATGATCTGCTGGTCTTTGAATTGTGATATATGATATTTCTTGTGCTTTCTGATCCTTAGTTTCACGATCTGATGTTTGAACTGTGATCACTTATTTTGACATCAGATCACCATCCCTAAATACAGATCAGCTATTATATGTAGCAAGCCGATCAAAGCTTAAGAGCAGTTAAACAATGCCATAAAACTATTATAATAACTGATTCTTAATATACGATCTAAAGTATCTGAAATGTTCTCAACACAGATTAGCGAATATAGATGCTTGATTACAGATTAATCTACGATCAAAATTGCATTAGGTTCTAATTCACAAAATTATTGTTTGATCATTTTTATTTGTTCTGATGTCTTAAAATAAAAAATTTATATTACTCTGATCGACAGTAAACTATCTCGATCTTAAGAAAATCTGTAAAACAATATTCTCAAAGCAGCACTGATCTACGACTAATAAAACTGTTCTCAGGTCATGTCTATGCATGATTATATTTTATTTAAATTTTATTTTTTACACAACTCACTGAAAAAAACAGTTCCATTTTGTTTTTGCATGTGCACCGGACCAAAAAGCTTTGATTATGATTATTATTTTTGTTGCGTTGTGCATCTGAATTTTGAGCACCAACCGTATGAATTGTGTACTAATCCGTTGATTAATCACATACAGACAAGCTGTGGAACTGACAGAACGCACTTCACCGGAGCAGGCAGCATCAATAAGGGAGCCATTGGCGGTGGTAAATCGGAGGTGGGACGCATTGCTGCGTGGCATGGTCGATCGCCAGAAGCAGCTGGAGCATGCACTTCTCCATTTGGGACAATTCCAGCATGCACTTAATGAACTGCTGATTTGGATCAACAAGACCGACAGCACCTTGGATCAGTTGAAACCAGTAAAAGAATAGTTGTCAATTCTTGGAATTTTAAAACTAATTATATAATTTAATATTTAGATACCAGGAGATCCGCAACTATTAGAAGTTGAGTTGGCCAAACTGAAGGTGCTGGCTAACGACATTCAGGCACATCAAAATTCGGTGGACACACTGAATGATGCTGGGCGTCAACTTATTGAGACGGAGAAGGGTTCAGTGGAGGCTTCCACGACGCAGGAGAAACTGCGCAAGTTGAACAACGAGTGGAAACAACTGCTACAAAAGGCCAGCGATCGTCAGCACGAGCTGGAGGAGTCTCTACGTGAGGCACAGGGCTACATAGCCGAGGTCCAGGACATATTGGGATGGTTAGGCGATGTGGATGCCGTCATTGGTGCCAGCAAACCTGTTGGTGGTTTGCCAGAGACTGCAACCGAGCAGCTAGAACGCTTTATGGAGGTCTACAATGAGCTGGAGGAGAACAGGCCCAAAGTAGAGACAATACAGGCACAGGGGCAGGAGTATATTAAGCGTCAGAACCAAATGAAGGTCTCCTCAAGCAACCTGCAGCACACGCTGCGCACATTAAAGCAACGCTGGGATGCAGTAGTTTCACGTGCATCCGACAAGAAGATCAAGCTAGAGATTGCCCTCAAGGAGGCTACAGAGTTCCATGACACTCTTCAGGCATTTGTCGAATGGCTAACCCAGGCCGAGAAGCAGCTGTCAAATGCTGAACCCGTCTCGCGAGTGCTGGAGACTATTCAGGCACAAATGGAGGAGCATAAAGTACTGCAGAAGGATGTGAGCACACATCGTGAAGCAATGTTGTTGTTGGACAAAAAGGGCACTCATCTTAAGTACTTTAGCCAGAAGCAGGATGTCATTTTGATCAAGAATCTGCTCGTTTCCGTGCAACATCGGTGGGAACGTGTCGTCAGCAAGGCTGCCGAGCGAACACGTGCTTTGGACCATGGCTACAAAGAGGCCCGGGAGTTCAATGATGCCTGGAATGCCATGATGCAGTATCTGCAGGAGACTGAGCAGGTCCTGGATCAGATCATCGAGGAGGCGACGGCATCCAAGGAGCCGCAAAAGATCAAGAAGTACATTAGCAAACTAAAGGAAACACATCGCCAACTGGGAGCCAAGCAGTCTGTCTACGATGGCACCATGCGCACCGGCAAGAACCTAATAGAGCGTGCACCCAAGGGCGATCGTCCAGTGCTCGATAAGATGTTGTTAGAGCTTAAAGAACAATGGACACGTGTCTGGTCGAAGAGCATTGAACGTCAGCGTAAACTGGAAGAGGCATTGTTGCTCTCTGGACAGTTCAGCGATGCTCTTGGCGAGCTGCTCGACTGGCTAAAGAAGGCTAAGAGTCGCCTCAACGAAAATGGACCAGTCTATGGTGACCTGGAGACGGTGCAAGGACTATGCGAACATCATAAGCACATTGAACAGGACCTGCAGAAGCGTGCCGCACAAATGCAGGGTGTTCTCAAAACAGGTCGCGATCTGGAGCGGTCTGGCAACAATCCCGAGGTGGGCCGACAACTTGATGAGATGCAATCGATTTGGGAAGAGGTGCAGAGTGCCGTTGGCAAGCGGGGTGAACGGCTCCAAGTGGCTCTCGTTGATGCTGAGAAGCTCAACGCTCGTGTCCAGGCATTGTTTGATTGGTTGGATCATGCAGAGCATAAATTGCGCTATGCGAAAAATGCCCCAGATGATGAGAAGGTCTCACGGGAAATGATGGACATCCACACTGAGTTCATGCGTGATCTGCGTATTCGAGAACGTGAGAAGAGCCAAACATTTGAGTATGCCGAAGAGATCATTGGTAAGGCCTATCCCGATGCCATTCCCATTATTAAGAACTGGCTATCCATTATCCAACAACGTTGGGAGGAAGTACGCCAATGGGCCATTAATCGTGAGTCGAAGCTGGAGCAGCATTTACAATCCCTCAAGGATCTAGACGATACCATTGAGGAGTTGCTCGCCTGGCTCAGCGGACTGGAAGGCACTTTATTGAGTAATTAACTGGTTCTATCCTTTTATAAAGTTTGTACTCAGTGTTGAATTCACCTTCAGATCTGAAGCATGAACAACTTCCGGATGAGATACCGCCTGTTGAGAAACTGATTGAGGATCACAAGGAGTTCATGGAGAACACAGCACGTCGCCAGAATGAAGTTGATCGCGCCTGCAAGCCTCGTCAATTACCACCAGGTGCTAGAAAGCCATCGCGTAGCGGAAAGACGCCAGTGTAAGTATCTGATAATTGTTAAACATATATACTTATGTATTGACCTTCACTTATAATTTTTTTCGTATTTATTTGATTGCTAATTTATTCTTTTTTATCACCAAAATTATTGCTACAAAAATATTCAAAATAATTCCCCGCAACGTAATGCCCCACACTCTATTTGCCTATCCAAAATGACCAAAAAATAAACCAAAAACCACCATGCAACAACAACAATGACATCAACAAATACAACTGTATATATTTAAACATATGTATATACATATATAGTCGTGGCTCCAGTCACGATCTGCGCGAACAGTCTCCCGATGGCACGCTGAGACGTCAAAGGTTTGACAGCAACTCTATAATTCTCGTACTCTATAATCTCAATTCCTAATACCAAATGTGGCGATTGCGCTTGCCACTCACACATCTAGTCTGGTTTTAGTGTATTTTTGCCTAACATCGCCGCAACATAAACCAACAATAAGCCACATAATCTAAAATCAATCAATAACCGCAGAATACAAAAGTTGACAATAAAATACATGCAGTTTCTAGAAACTTATTTATTTAAACTAAGTAAAACCAACTTATAACATAAATTTATAGATTTCAAAGAAAAGGAGAAATAATTTTGTTCGACGATGGGTTATAAAGTTAGATTGTAGTAAAACTCGAAAGTTTATCATTTTTATTAAATACGGTAGTTTGTAAAGAGAATAATCGGCATTTCAAAAAGTATAAATTGCGTATAAAACACACTTGAAATTATTTCGTGACATCTAAATGATATTTATTGTTAAAAAATTCTATGTTTTTTTTTTTCTTGTCGCCAAGGCTAAACAATGATACTCAAGTAACTCCAAATATTTTCCAAAACTCGAAGAAGATATGCAACAAGTATATTTATTTTCTTTTTTGGTTAGAAGGGATAAGATTGTCAACTAAACATTTTCAAAAGTAGCGCTAAAAACCGCTAACATAAATACCCAAATTTTGTCAGCATTATATACCCCATTCACCACCTAATTCCCTTAGCGCCACATCAAGAAACCAAGAACCATTTCACAGCATCTGGCTTGATCACAACTGCTATAACTGTTGCTTTATTAATTATTTTATATTTTATAATAAAAATTATATTCTGAATATCTTTTTAAATTTACCTAATCTATTGCCTTTCTTTTATCGCAGCTTCAAGGGCTCTCGGGATCAAGGATTAAATGCACGAAAGGGCAGGTGAGTTATCGACTTTATACATATAGATATGTCACATTAAACTATCGATCTGTGAATCTTTGATTAGTCCAAAAGTAATAGTGCATGCACTTTAAAAATTTCTAAAACAAAATTCTTTTTTGTTTTTCCGCTTTAAAAAATCTATTGCAACTGTTATTTTTGGAAATGCCGCGTATCGACTTATTTATTTTTTGTACTATATTTGTTAATACTTATACTGTGTATTGTTTCGTTACTTGATCCGTTTTTTTTTGTATTTTTGTCTCTTTTCGATTCTACCTTCATCTTGTCTACACACGCTACGTAAACGTTGACTCATAAAAATAAAAAAAAAAACATTTTTGCATCTTGCTGCTTATTTGTTATATAACTGCTATGTGTATTTACATATCATATCATGCATATGTATTGTATACATCGCTGTACAGTCGTGTTACGCCCACGCGTGACACACCCGACAGAGATCGCCTGCCGCACTATGGCCCCCGTTTCTCGCCAAGGTAAGTTAAAACTCCGCTCCCTAGCTCTTTTATATCAAGTACAGCGCAAACTGTACTCAATGCATGTGAGTGTTAAGTATTGTAAGTATTAGTTTCATTTATTCCATCAAATTAGTCATCCTTTTTGTGTACTGCCTTGTCCCCTTGAACTTTTCTAATCCTTTTTTGTTTTTACTCAGCACCACTGGACCAGAACTTGAGTTCCGTTCACCACGCGCCAAATTGCTGTGGACCAAGTGGCGCGATGTCTGGATGCTCTCATGGGAGCGTCAGCGTCTGCTTCATGAACATCTCATGTATCTGAAGGATGTGGAGCGTGCTCGCAACTTCAGCTGGGATGACTGGCGCAAGCGGGTGAGTTTTTAAATACTTCATATACATTTCTGTATTTCAAAAACCCTTTTATAAATGTTTTTACTTTGATAGTTCCTGAAGTACATGAACCACAAGAAATCACGTTTGACTGATCTGTTTCGTAAAATGGACAAGGACAACAATGGCATGATTCCCCGCGATGTATTCATCGATGGTATTCTCAACACGAGTGAGTTTGGCGTTATGTCTTTATTGTAATCAAGCTTATCAACGTATTCACTTGTTAGAATTCGATACATCTCGCTTGGAAATGAAGGCTGTTGCAGATCTATTCGATCGCAACGGCGAAGGTCTTATCGATTGGCAGGAATTTATTGCTGCACTGCGTCCGGATTGGCAGGAACGCAAACCTGCTACAGATTCCGATAAGATTCACGATGAGGTCAAACGTTTGGTTATGCTGTGCACCTGTCGTCAGAAGTTCCGTGTGTTCCAAGTCGGCGAAGGCAAATATCGAGTGAGTACTTACTGTTATTGCTTAAGTAATTATATATATTAACTTTGATTATAACTTTCAGTTTGGAGATTCTCAGAAATTGCGCTTGGTTCGCATTCTTCGCAGCACTGTAATGGTGCGCGTTGGAGGTGGTTGGGTTGCTTTGGATGAATTCCTGCAGAAGAACGATCCTTGTCGCGGTAAGTATTAGCTGAACACACAACTCACACAGACTTTCATAAACCTAACAGTTGTGTTGTACAATCAGATACACAATATTTTGTTGGACTTTCATATCCATTTACCGCATATATATTATTACAAAATATTCTAGTGTAATCTTGTAGTCCACATTAAATCAATATCATTCCCATACCAATCAGATAATGCATTTTGTCTATATACCTAGATTATGTATGATGCATCACAAATACCATTTGATCATGTCTCACAAAATTTCTATTTCACATACAAAAGTACACATATACTCATACTAGGTACAGTTGTGCTTAACAACTAATTATTATTTTTAAAAGCTATCATATTAATAATACCAAACGGATATGGTCATTTAACCAACAACAAGCTATTTATAACAATAATATAAAAACCAAAATCAAGTATATTTATTTTGTGCCTAAAATATATTAATAGCAAATGATCCTGGAACAAAAAAGTCGATTAAAAACTACATTATTTTGTTTGCTAGAAAAGATGCTTTAACAAACAAAAACTTTTTAACAACGCGCATTTTGTTTTTGTTTATTTTGAAGCATTGTTTAAAATTTATATAGCCAGCGCAAATAAAGCTGTCTCATAATACACACACACAATAACCAAGCGATATCAACAACGAAATCCGGATCAAACTCTTAATCTTAATCCAAATCTAAAACAAACCAATTCCAAAACCAGTCCATGAAATAGGGCTGCCATCAAGAAATCATGCCTCATAATTTGTTGCTTTACTTGTTAATTCTGCGCACTTATAACTATTGCTTTTCTTTATAATATTTACTATTTAATGTTTGGGGTTAATTAACACGCCTCCTAGAGCTTAACCTGACATATTATCTACAAAAATCTATCAAATTTTAGGAGCATGCTTTTACTGTCAAACTACTTTGCTGATAAATACACTTACAGTCAATGCGTTCTGCTAACCAGCAGCGTTTTGACTGTAAGCATAGTAGCTGTAGCTGTATCTGATACATTGTAACTCTTCTCATAATCATCAAAAAAAACATTTAATTTTGTGTTGAAGTTGAATTTTTGTATTAATTTTGTATGCCGTTTTCGTTTTTACTAATATTTTTTTATGTTTTTCCCACTTTATTTTTCTTTTCAAATATGTATTTTTCGTTTAATACCAATGATACCGATAACGATAATGAAATGTATCCAATATATTTGAAATATGTATATTAAAACACACGCATACACACAAATAATTTGTTACATTGATCCGCTTGCTGTGGCGGCTCGCGCACGCCCACGCCCAAAATTGCACTCGCCTGCGCCTTATCAAAAAATACTATAAAAAAAATATTGAAAAACTGTTAAAATATGTGACTTTCGGTAACAAAATGTTGTTATTGTTGTTGTTATATGTTTGATCTGCAACAAAACAAAATTTACAACTCACATGAATCCATAAACCGTTCGATTGTGCGTGGGCAAATATATGTCTGTGGTATACCACAAATCCAAACGATACTGTTACCGATATCGAAAATACCGCATTTATTGGAACAGCCAAGGGACGCACTAACATTGAGCTACGCGAACAATTTATATTGGCCGATGGCGTCTCACAGAGCATGGCCGCATTCACGTCCAGACGTCCCGCATCCAGTGCTGCCCATACTGCCAACAGTTCGCAAAATGGCGGCGCCGGTAGCCCCAACATGCCGCCATATATGAGTGGACAGGGTCCCATCATAAAGGTAAATCAAACAATCTCAAACATGGGTACTTACAAAAATTACAACAATCAAAAAAAATACCACCAACCTCGCAGACTATTTCTAAAAATGTTTCCAAAGTGTTTCCAAAAAAAAAAAAAAAAAAAAAAAAAACAAGAAAAAAAACGTTTACCGTTGTAAGGTTTGTTTTGAGGTAAGTTTCGAGTTTCGTTTTGGGTTTATTGTGTGTGTTGTTGACAAAAAACTCGTTGCTGCTGCTACAGCTGCCGTTGCGCCGCGCCGTCTCTTAATTTTCGTGCATGAGAACTAAATTATTTTAATCACTATAAAATTGTAATTGTTGTTGCTATACTACATGCATAAGCATACATATATACCATCATCTATTATACGTATATATGTAAATTTATAATTTATTTGGTATCCTTCGTTTAATTTTAATTTAATGCTAGAAAATTCACACGCAGCTTTAAAAAAATGAAAGTACAGTACACACCAAAAGCATATTAAGCTGCAGTTGCTTGTTCTTCTTTGTTTTCCTATCCATTTGAGGTTAGGCTTAGGCTTTAGGTAGGCTACTTTAGGCTATTTTTGTTGATTAAACATGAAACAATGCTTCAGAGTTGAAATGGATTAAATGATCATATACCGTTTGTCAGTCATAAGAGTAAAATCAGACAAGCGTTCTAAAAACAAAATTCCAATTCAATCCAATCCAATCCAATATATATGCATAGCTGATGAGCACTTGGCCGAGTTAATGCCAATATTTGAGAAAATACGCGCACAAGACCAAGTCCCATGCGCCTTTCCTATACACATGGGCGCCGGCGGCACAGTATTTGTGCGCTGCAACACGAGTCGCTCGGTTCCGCTGAGTCCCCACGTGCTGCATTGTCATCCAACAACACACTGGGTAAGTCAATTAAATGATGATGATGATAATGATGATGGAGATAATGTAGATGAATCAATGGAGAAGCCGTACAATGGGTTTTAGCGGGCACTGTTAATCAAACCATGGGAATGTGTCTATTAAACTCAATGTTGTTATCATACGGTGCAGGTTCGGGAACGTTCAGTACGTTCGATACCGATGTCAAGGCCATCACGCTCTTCACTTTCGGCCAGCACGCCCGATTCACTCAGCGATAACGAGGGCAGCCATGGAGGACCCTCAGGTCGCTACACGCCACGTAAGGTGACTTACACGAGCACACGCACGGGTCTGACGCCAGGCGGATCACGTGCTGGCTCCAAGCCCAACTCACGCCCGCTTAGCAGACAAGGATCAAAGCCACCCTCGCGCCACGGATCCACGCTATCGCTGGACAGCACGGGTAAGTAATCTGCATTGAAATTTCGCATTAAAAGCCATCAAACTTATTTGTGTCATTCTTCAATAGATGACCACACACCCTCGCGCATACCACAGCGCAAGCCATCCGCAGCGAGCACCATTAGCGGTACTGGCACCGGCACTACACCCCGCCCGGCACGTCTGTCTGTGACAACTGCCACCACACCGGGCAGTCGTATCAATGGGTCCAGTACCATTACACGCAAAACCGCATCAGGTTCAGCGAGTCCAGCGCCAACAAGGTAAATTATTTTTAATAACCATAAATTAGCTTTGAGAACGGAGATAATTTTATGAAGATATTTTATATAAATTAATTAATTTATTTTATTTCCTTTTTTAAATTATATTTTTTGGTTACCGCATTAACTTTGACTCACAAAACAACAATTTAAATACAAAAATACTTAAACAAATCATTGAAAAACGCTAACTAAAACCTTAAATTGGCATTTGTTGAAACGTTCATCTCGAAAATTTGCTTGAAATGCAACAACACTAACTGTAACATCAACAAACAAAAAATATATCAACTATCACATAAAAAAAAAAAACAAAAAAATGTCAACTTGTGCCTGATACAAAAATATATAAAGCAATGGAGGCATGAGTAGATCATCCAGTATTCCAGCACTAACAGGCTTCGGCTACAAACCCACTAGGTAATGCCCAATTATACTACTACTATCAGCAACAAACATACACTAAACACTTTATAAAACAAATATTTATGATAGCTATTTTTTAATTTGTTTAAGTTAGATATAAATTGAAATTAATTAGTTTTAAGCTATGTCTCATATGCCTTTTGTTATGGTTGTAATTACAATTATGCTTCTTACTCGTAACTTATTAAAACCACACCCACAAACTTAAATACACTAAAGCCGCCCATCAAGGATTCCGGTTAAGATATCCCTCAATGATTCCAAAACATCATCGCCCACCAGCTCGACGGGCAATCCAAGCAGCTTGGGGTAAAGTTGTATTTGTAAAGAGTGATAGTAGTGATAATACTCCTATAAACACCATCAACAACATCAACATATTAGATAGTCTTTCCATCCAAGTAATTATTATTATAATATTCATTTATTGTTGCATTTTTTCAGTTAATTGTTTTAAGTAAACTTTTGTAAATACTGTGCATGTCCAGTAAACAAATGGAATGTTGTTTGATTTTTACTTATGCGTTAATTCGTTTACGTACACTTTTAATTTCTTGATGACAACAATGTGATATGCATCGATTTTATTTGTTTTTTTTTCTGACTAAGGCTTAAACAACTATTATTCGCTTAGTGCTAATGCAAAATTCTTTTAGCTTATTGCTAGTTAAGTTTTTATTTATTAATTTTGTAATAGATTATTTTTAAACCACTAACTTTACAAAAATGAATTAGCTTGACAATTGTAAGAAGAAAAAAAATTAATATGCAAAATATTGATTTTTTACTCAAAATAATTGTGGTTAAAATGTTAAAGTTTTGTTGTGATTCAAATTCGAAAAACATATACTAATATATATCTTGATTTTATATCTATTCAGGCGCAACATCAGTGGTAGTTCAACGCCTTCGGGAATGCAAACTCCACGTAAGACATCTGCAGAACCGACATTCAGCTCAACCATGAGACGGACATCACGTGGCACGACGCCCACTGAGAAGCGCGAACCATTCCGGCTATAAGTCGGTAATGGGATCCAATAGATTGAGATGCCAATTATCAATAAATATACAAACTACTAACAGCGCACTGAAGTTCTTTAATTAACCAAAAAAAAAAAAAAAAAAAAAAAAACAAACAAACAAGTAAATTGTGAATCACCTGCCACCTTTCCCCTCAAAGTAGTCTACATTGCAACCAAAATGTAGGAAGAAAAACTGTACAGTACAGTATAATTTGATAAAGCAAAAAAGACAGAAAAAATACTGAGACGGAGAGAGTCAAAATTTAGATTTATGGATCATTTTATAAAACTATCACACACAATTGATCCGTAAAAAAGAAATTTACTTACGAGGGTACTACTAACTAATGCAAACTTTTGCTACTACTAATATTAAATGCCTATTACTATTTACTAGATATATATATTTCCAAATTTATAATTTGTATATATGATAACAATAACATAATACAAGAAAATACACTCCAAGTGCTTTAAGGCAATTAAACGAATTATTGACAAAAAAAAAAATTATAAAGAAAAAAAATAAACATTCGAATTAAAGGGCCAAATTGCTTTGCCACTTGCCTTCAGCGTTTAATAGTGTCCTCGAAATCGCCAGTTCGAGGATGCATTTGTCGTTGTGAGCATGGTTATAGCTAAAGGGTAAACAAAAAGAAAAATAATAAAATTAAAATTAATTTTGATTTTGTCTGTTAATACTAATAGTAAATGTAAATCAAAGGACCTTAAAAAAATGAAAAATATTAAAGAAAATGAGAAAAATATTTAATTATATACTAAAAGTCATTATTTTAAGTTTAATTAATATTTAGTTAATAAGTCAAAAGACCACACACAATTTGTAATACATTATTAATTTTGTTTTGTATATGCAAATGAAAAAAAAATAAGAAAATTTATGAAACTAATTAAAAAATAAAGCCCCGTTTATATAAATATTGTATAATACTAATACTAAATTATTTTGTTATACGAAACGAGAAATGCATCCAACGTTTTTGTAATTCTATTTAATTAAACAATTCAAACGAGAAATAAACATTTACAAAAAAAATATTAATAACAAAACCCTGATTTTGTATTTAATTTGAAATATATACTTAGACCAAAATAACTGGACTCAAACATATTTGCAAAATTTAAAATAAATAACTAAGACACCGGTTAAATTTTGACAGAGACACACCTTATATTCTTTTTGAAGTTAGTAAGAAAGGCTTAAAAATAAGATGTAAATTTTGTCACAATAGCTCTGAAGTTTCCAAGTTATGGCGTTATGCCCATAGGGTTTAACCAATTTGCGGAGATGGTAGGGGTTTTGGTAACTTTATCTTCTGGTTGGCTCTAGCTTTTAAAGTCTCTGAAATCAAGGTATACAGGCGGACAAACATGCAGATAGAAGCACGTCGCTATTGTTCGATCGGGCGGTGTAGTTTCATACTTTTTGATGCCGATCGGCATGTTCTGGACGATTGTCCAATGCTCGTGCTTCAATGGTTCAGAAATGCAATTTTGGGTCACTTCAAACGTCTCTGCCATAATTTCTAATCTTCATTCAACAATGCTTGCAATTCGGCGTCATCCAATGATTTATGCTTGCGTGCGGCTTGCGACGATGCAATGGATACCTGGACTATTCATTTTAGACGAAATATACATATGATTTCAGTTTACAATAAATATATATTAAACATATCAAATAAAAGACATTTTATTTTTGTTCGGTTTATTCGTTAAAGTTTTTCAAGTTTTTTTTTGACACATTGAAATTTGATTTTGTTTACATCTATAAATCCATTGAGTGTATCCCATCGGATGCTACACAAACATTCGATTAGCTTTGATATTTAAATATGTGAATGCGACATATATAGTTGCTAGTATTATGTATGTATTTTTATTATGTTTATGTAATATCGGCTCTCTCCTTAAATTAATGTAACTGACTAGATTGGCGCTAGATTGTCCAACCGATTCGATCCATTCAAACTACTTATTTGTGCCTCTAGGCGTGGAAATTCATTATTTTGTGCTAATCTTTGTTTCACTCTCACAAGTGAGTGAACGTGTTTTCGCTGGAAAGGTGAAGAGTTTCGTTATATTTTAATATTTATGCTAAATTGCAAAATTTATGCGTACAGTGAATATCATTTTAGTCGTAGTGTATGTGTGAGTGGGAGTGTGTCAACGCCAGCGCTGCCAGTTGGTGCTGCTAAATACTTCTATTTAGTATCGATGCCCTAGATTTAGTCAAAGTCAAAGTCGTAGTCATAGTACCTCTATTATAGTATCATTCCGGCATTTTACCGCAAGTCTTTTGTATACAATTACAAATACAAATATCATAATAATTATAAATTAATACATATATATATATATATATATATATGTAAATATCTGTGCAGATATCAATTGAAATTAGCTAACCCGGCTCGCTTAAGCT
Source organism: Drosophila parthenogenetica (assembly GCA_035047505.1). NCBI lineage: Eukaryota > Metazoa > Arthropoda > Insecta > Diptera > Drosophilidae > Drosophila > Drosophila parthenogenetica. The sequence continues at coordinate 15,624,053 of JAWNPM010000080.1, read as the reverse complement.
AACTAAATATAAATTCAATACGAGGGATTAACTGAAATTCACAGAAATTGAGATCTGTTTTAACAATGCAATAAAAGAATTAGAAACTAAAGTCTAATAAAAAATTACGCTCGGATTGATTTTAGGGCCAAGAAGTAGTAGAGTTTAGTGGAGAGGTTGTGTTACTTAGTATGGATATTATGTATTAGCAGCAGAGCATTGGCCTTATCATTGGAATTGGCTTTGTCGTGTTTAATGTGTAGGTTGCGTCTTTAGCTGATTTTGTTTTTGGCAATGGAATTGTTAGCCGCAGCAGCCTGATGCTGCACCAGTGTCACCTGGCATGGCTGGCTGCAGCAGTCTGTGCCTTTGCTTGCTTGACCGCACCAGTATTTGATGTAGCTCCAGTGCCTGAAGTTGGGCCAGCGCTGCCTGCGCCACCTCCTCCCCCACCTGAAATTGCTCCACCAGAGTTTTCAACACGTTCTCCACGATGATGATGGTGGTGATGATGATGACGACGCCCGCCTCGATAATGTCGACGATTATGATGTTGGTAGTTGTTATTGGTTGGCTCCGGCATGAATCGCTGTGTCTCCTGCACAACGGGAGCAAAACTACTGGCCGTGGGCTTGCCAGGTGTACTGGCCGTACTGCTGGTTGCTTCCTGTGGTCCGGCTAGCTTTTTGGCTGCTTCGGCTTCCTCACGGCGTCGACGGCGACGGACATCCTCTTCGGTCTCAATGGCAATGACAGCACTACCCTCAGAGTCCACATCAATTATGGCACCGCGGCTTTTCTGCTGTAAATATAATTGGGACATGCGATGCTGCATCTGGCGCAACTCCTGTGTGACCCTGAAGTCAGGCGCATTCTCCAACTCTAAGGGCGGCATGGCGCATTTCAGGCTATCGGACTCGTCGTGTATTTGCTCCCGACAGACAGGACAGAGGGCCTGAAAGGTATCCGCTGTTTTCTGCAACCATGCTGGCAGCTTTTCAAACTCTTCCTGGTAGTTGCGACGTAGTGCGTTAAGATGCCGAGCCAGACAATAGCTGTGAAGGTAGTGGAAGCACTCGGTACGGGTGAACTCGTCACCCTCGCTAAACCCATACAGACAGATGACGCACTGTCCACTGGGCAGATTGCTGCCGGTCAGATGTTCTCTTACCACCTCGATAAGATCAAATACAACGGGCAGTCCAAGGGACTCCTTGATCTTCGCATTGCAGGCGCTCCTAATGGCCTCTAAGCGAGCATCGTCAAGGCCACGTGGACGCAGTAACTTAAATGCTGGACTCACATCTGGATAACCTGGCGGTGGAAGCACCTGAAGCGTCACGCAGATAGATTGCTGCTCATCTTCTTCGCCGGTCAAAGGAAGAACTGTTGTCTCGATTATCTCCACGGCGCCGCTAATGTTCAGATCTCAAGATTTAATTCAACTCAATTGGTTTTATGCATGAACTCACCTAGTGCTCCGCACAATGCGCACATCTTCCATGAGAATCGCCTCCAACGACTCCAACTCCTCGTCTAGTAAACTGTGAATATGTTTCAAACCCTTTAACAAACAAACGAACTGTAAAATGTGTTCGAATTCTACTTACGCGTCCATTTCGTTGGCTTTTTTTTAAATTTATATCAATTTTGATTGGTTTAGTTAACGAAATTTGGTAAATGCTAATTTTTAAACACAATAAAAAAATCGATTGGGACAAAAATTCTGCGACTAACAACAACAACAGAATATGACAATCACAAGACAACGGCGACGCGGTTATGTCACTCACAGCGAACTGTAACATCTTGCACGCAGATAAGCGCCATCTAGCGTTTGGTAACCCAAATGAAATAAGAACAACGAAAACTAAGTTAAAAGTATCGTTAAAAGACTTGCTGTTTAATAACTGTTATAAGTTATATAATTGTTGCCATTCGCTTGGGGTTACTGCAGAGACATACTTGTGTACTAATAACCAATTACCAAGGAAACAGCTGAAAAGAGAGTTGGTGGGTATTGGTAAAAGAGCGAGAGTTAGAGCGGTAGTATGAGTATCTGTACATGTCTAAAGCCTTGATTACTAGTGTATATTTAGATATTTCTTTGAGCTGATTTTTAATTCGATTATTTGCATCGCCCAATAAAACAGGTAAAGCTGACCAGGGAAGTAATTTTAAATTAATCATAATTATTGTATATGATTGTTTGGTTATCGGCAGATTTTATTTCAGGAGAAGAGAGAAGGCACAGAACACGTCTGCAGCTCCTCACAGTTAAAGGAAAAAGAGAAGGAATAAGATCAGTCTTATCCGAATGTCATCCTGTCAGCAGGTTCTTAACACTAGACAATCGATATTTATCCTAGACAGCAGTGTTTAATCGATAGTTAACATAACTTCTTAACGATCTATCGGCAATTACTTAACATAACACATAGATATTCTTATATTTAAAATACCTAACAGTTATTGTAAAATTATAATATTTCACTACGTTTTTTAAGATTTATAAAATATTTTAATTATTTTGAAATAAAATAAATCAATAAATCTTTACTGTTAGGATAATTCATACAGACATATAAAATTGTATTTAAATGCATTATTTACAGCACGGTCTTTGGCAGGACATTTATAGTGTTTTCTATCTAGAGATGGGCATGGGCCTTTTTTTTGAGGCACGGCACGGCCCAAGCACGGCTGCTAAAAACAGAGGCCCAACACGGCCCAACACGGAATTTTTTTTTAGAGGCACGGCACGGCCCAGACACGGCACGGTCAAACACGGGCGCTGTCAAAAAACCCAATTTTTTGTTGTATTTTCAAGTATATTTTATTAATAAAAATTGACAACATGTTTACAGTTTTCAATAAGATTTTGTTTATAAAATAAAATTAATTTAAACAATTTTAAAGAACATTTTATTTAGAAACTAAAATGAATTTTAACAGTTTTCTAGAATATTTTATTAATGTCACTTAATAAATTTAAAATTTTTAATTAAAGTTTTTGTGTAAAAATAAATTGTACAATTCAACCTAACAAATGAGCAATTAAACTAGGTCAACTTATCGATCATACAGTGCCTACCGTGCCTACCGTGCCTAAAGACTTTAGCACGGTAAAACACGGCAATTTTTTGGAAGGGGCCCAACACGGCCCAACACGGTTTTTATTTTAAAAGGCACGGCACGGCCCGGACACGGCACGGCCCATGCCCATCTCTATTTCTATCTCTATCTCCTTTTCTGTTTCTGTCTTTATCTTTTTTTTATTTTTTTGTTTTTTAAACATTTTTTCAGAATTCATTTAAATAAAATAAACATTTGTAAACAAGTATCGAAACTCTAATTTTCTTTACGAGAGCTTTGACTTCTCAAGAGTTATACTGTCTTTCATCGTAGGATTAAAACGGGGAGAACGGATTGGATTTAAATTGCTTGTTAAAAATAATTTTTGTATTAAAGTTAATAGCTTCCTTAAGTAACCCGGCTGCATCTGTAATTCCGTTTGCCCAAAATATTGGTGAATTTGGAGGTGGTGAGTATCTGTATGCTTTTCTCCACAACAAACTGCTGTGTGCTTCACGGGTTGCAATCGAATGGAATCGAATAAATCGCTTAATACACCCCAGAAAAAGAGAACTCATCGTTTTAAACGGCGCCAAAGCAAATCAGTTTACAACGGAAAGCACAAAGCAACGGTCGTGAATATTAAGCAAAGCTCCGTGGAAACACCAAAGCCAAATATAAAAAAATTAAATAAAACTAAATTGAAAAAATAACGCAAATTTTCGTGGGTTAAGTTTTCGAATTTGTGTGCGCATGGATTTTGGTGCAAAGTGCATTTGGCGAACTCCAACAAGTTTCTATTACAAGAGCGTAAAACATTAAACTTAAAAAATACAGTGAAAATAATAAAAAAACGAGTTCTAAGGACATTCCATAATACCGCGTGATTGTGTACTTTTTGTCTGTGTGAGAAAAATCCGCCCTTAAAGAGCTCCATTGAAGCTAAGCCAACAGAAAGTTTGGTATGTTGTGACTTCGACATAGAACTGTCAGGACTTTTATCCTGACGTGTCCTGCGCACTCAACACACTTACACATGCGGTCATACACACACACACATACACACACCTATAAAGAAAAAGGATGCACGTGCTTCATTCGAGTGTTCCGAAATGTTATTTTAATTGCATTGCGATTTCATTTCTATTTCACCTTTACAATTTATTTAACAATATATTTTAAAATCTGTGAATTCCCAATAGAACTATTTGCATTAAATGTTGCATATTTTATTGTTTTTAGAGTGAAAAACGAAGAGAAGTGTGATTGAGACAGCAGAACGTGTTTTCTAATAGCTTAGTATCGATATCATTGTTATCATTGTGAACACAATAATTATATGTATTATTAAACAATAACATATTGTGATTTGTTGCACATTTAAGCAGAAATGAAGTAGATTGACTTTTGCATAATCCACAAACATAAACAGATTTCTTGCTGAGATACATATGTGTATAGTATTTATTTATGTGAATACATACTGTATGTACTTATATATTAATATAGATTTTCCCCGCTGTCTTTTCACGCCTGCTCTGCCTTTATTCCTTTTTTGTCTTTATTTTTCTTCCCCTCACTCTCTCGCTTCCACATCATCTTTTCTATGTCTCTCTTGCTCTCAACTGCTCTCATCTTTCTTGTGAGCTGAAGAGAAATTGCATTGAGGCTGGCAATGGCATTAGTTGGGGTTGTTTAGTCCAAAAAGCAAAAACTATAAGGGAAAAACCTCGGATCCCCTCGACAACCCCTCACCATTAAAACATCATCCCATATCTATGTCCGTCTAACAAAATAAATATCAGAGCCAAAAACAGCATCCACCTCCCAAATACAGTTGACGTCTTGCCAAATAAAGAAAAAAAGCATAAAAGTGAACTTTGTGCTTGGCTGCTTGTGTTTTGGCCCTGACAAATGGCCGTTTTCCGCATCCCTCTCAGTCTTCATCTTTCTCTCTCTTGTGAGAGCGAAAGTATATTCTATACAGAGACCTTATGAATTCATGTTATCCGTTTTGCAATTTTTTATGAGGTAAATCAAAAGAATTCAGTTTTACCTTATGTTGTTGTCTCGACACTTCAACACTGTGCTGATACTACATAAATATTAAAAAAGGTTTCGTTTTCAAATTTTGTATTTAATTTAAACAAAATATAAATACATTATAAATAAATAAATTTACAAAACAAAAAAAAAAAAATTAATACAGTCAAAGCTCTACTCAATTAAAATTATTTTATAATACCGACACTTGAAAATGAAACTATTTCAATAATATAATTTTTTCTAATTTTAACGGATATTTATCATTGCAAGAAACTAGTTCAGAAATCTAATGGTCAGAAAGTAGAAAAAAAGTTCTTGATGAATGACGGACATTTCGATTATTAGTGTTATCAAATTTAAATTCTTTATAAAAGCATCACGGGTCTTAGAACGGTTTTAATATGATTTGTATACTCTCTGGAAGAGTATATTGGGTTTGTGCAAATTTATGTAACAAGCAGAAGGAGGCGTGGAAGACCCCATAAAGTATATATTTTCTTGATCAGCGTCACAAGCCGAGTCGATATAGCCATGTCCGTCTGTCCGTCTGTCTGTCTGTCCGTATCAACAAATAGATTTTAGAGATGGTAAAAACTACAAATTCGAATTTGGTCTCCATCGAGTCGATATTTAGTCAGTCAATACAAGAATCCTTTTTTTTTTTTTTTGATGAAACATCCCATTCGCCCACAATGAGCAAAACACTAAAAACTTAAGCGAATATCTCAGTAACTACGCCATTAAAAAATACCAATTTCGGTGCGTAGGTTCCTAGAGGCAGCATAAATGCATTTCCATTTAAAATTTTTGTCTGCCACGCCCCCTTTTTCTGTAAGAAATAAAAAAATGTTCCAACTTACATGCTGTTTTCAATGCATTTGTTCTTGTCGTACAGTATTGTTATATATGATTTGTTTGAAGACAAATCATATCAAACTATCCTGATAGTTGCATAAAAATCCAACAATAAATAACAGATTTACCAGGTTAAAAAGTATATGTTCAAGCGGTTATAAAGTTTACACATGAGTGCATATATTCAACATATATTCAAACTCTTTTGATGCATTTGTGGCGGCAATAGTATACATACACACATATATAAATATGTATGTGCAAACGAATTTGTATGCGCATACAGACAAATATATGTATGTTCGATTATACCTAGTTTGTTTTTGTTTTAACGTGTTCTAATACAAGAACTATCTATTGAAATATCCGGATACCGATTTTAACATTATAATTGGAAATAAAAGCATAGAGTATTATTCGGTCGGGCGCGTTCGACTGTACTTTACTTACTTGTTTTTAGATGGGTTAAATGATTTTGATTAACTTTAATTAATTAGCAGCTCATTTATAATCTTTCGATAGCTCTTCACGTAGGCGTTAAATTGTTTATAAGTATAAGCATTAAGTTAGTTGTACTTGTGCCAGGCCAGCCAATTCCAGTGTTCACTCGTAATCAAAGCGAATTGTAATTGTAATAAGAAACCCTTGAGTAGAGCAGTTAAAGCAATAGAAACAGAACCAAGTGGATCTAACCAGTCCAATCCAGCCCACATTAGCTTTGGCTTTATTAGAGACTATCGTGGATTTCCAGGAAGGCAGGCGTCAATTTGTCGGAATCAAGGCCACCCAAAATTGGGTGCTATACTTGAGTACTTGAATTTTACATCCATAATATCCATTGATTCGGCGCCGTCTTTGCCTTGGCTAACAATAAAATGGTTTTGAAAAGTTACACAAGTTCAGAGGCCAAATCATTTTTGGCAATGAAACAGTTGTATTAAATTGTTGCAAAAACAATCAGAGCATGAGAAATGCCAAAATTGTGGATGGGGTTGGCTAAAAATAGATGCACAAAATTTTCATTCAGCTTAAGAGCTAGAAAAATGCACAAGTTTAAGGGAACCATAACTTGGGGGAAATCGGCAATGCTTACAAGTGTTTGGAGGGTTGAGAGAAGACAGGAGAGTGGGGAATACTGCAAAAACAGCAAATCCAAAAAAGCCATAAAACGTGCAAATCGATTGCATGAATTGCAAGCATTTTATTGGCTATCAAACTGCATGAATTATACAAAATATAACTAAACAGATTCTCTGACAATGTTATTCGCTATCTCGTGTACTCTATTATTCTGTCAACCTGAATTCACTTATCGATTTGGCCAGGTAACACGTCATATCATATGCTTCTCTATTCAACCCTTTTGGAATTCGTTTCTCTGGGTTTCTGTGCTTTAAACTTGCCTGAGTTAAAGGTAGCAGCTTTAAAGCAGCAGCAACCCCCTTCTTTAGTCTCCCAATCTAGTTTTGTTAGGGGATGAACTAGGCATACCCTATAATTAACAGAAAACTTGGGCATTTGAAGTAATCAATCCGAGTCATTGTAACTGTGGAAAGAGCTATTAATGCTGGAATTTAATTACTCATCTACCATATGGATTTATGTTTTGTTTTGAATTAAGTCATTTTGAATTAAACGCAGCCTTGAGACGATGAATGGATGAATAAGCTTAGCTGTCTTAGGATAATTTAAGTTTTATCCATATCCATTTGTATATATTTGACAAAATGCTTATTGCAATAATGACTCTTTTCGCTCCCTTTCTGTATCTCTTACTCTCTCCCTCTCTTTTCTCTCTAATTGTCTCGTTAACATCAACAAACTTTGAATTTGTTTGACTAACATTTTATTATGTTTTTTTCCGCTCAATGCTTGCTTACCCCAAGCTTAACTTCTTAGTATTCAGGTATATTTCAAATTTGTATATAATGTACATTTTTTTCGTTTTTTATTGACTTGCCCAAGTAAAAAGAAATGTTTTGATATTTATAATTTGGTCGTATAACCAAGACTTTTGCTATCAGGCAGTTTTTTTTTAATGTGATTTTGTTGGTTAATATTTGTTTACAACAGACTCTTATTAATCCATTAAGGTATATTCTAAATTTAAACTTTAATTGGTTCAAATAATTAATATATTTAATTTAATAAAAGTTGGCATTTAGCTCAAAATACCACTGACTGATTGCAGAGTATCTATTGGTTGTACATGGCCTACCCAAACGCTCATGCTTTTTCGGTCTGTTTTCAATAACATTTTCGCACGACGCAATTTCGTTTTGTCCTTTATTCGGGGTTTTATGTTAAAGCGCACCGACAGAGACACCAATACAATCGCACAAATGGCAAACCAAAGTGAGTGTATTTATATATAGAGGTGGAGCCTTTTGGACTGGTATATTTCCATTCTTTTAAAATGTAGTTTTTTCTGAGGTCGTAGACAACATTTTTGCTTTGTTCTTGTGAAATTATTTTGTGTGCAGCGGTTATATAACAACTTATGGTGCACAAAAAACTGAACAAATCAACAGCACAAAGAATTGGCTTTATTGACCTTTGTCAGGCGCCAAAGATTGTATATTATTATTTGATATCCTACAAAAATTATTTAAGTATTGTGTTGCAGACCACTTAGCAAAAGGATCGGAAGAAGGGAAAGTGCAGACGTGTTGAACAAGAGAAAAAAATATCAACCGATTTATATATAGAAAAGTGGACGTGGGTCAAATGCCAGGTGGCAAATGCTGGTGAAATCAAAAACGAACAACATGAACTGCGACGTAGAAATCAGTGTTAACAACAACAGAAAAACACCATCAACAACAACAGCAACAACTAAGGACAATTATTTTCGCACACAGCTTTACGTAACATAAATTGAATTGTGTAATCAACAGAGTTAGTAAGAGAGCGTGCATTTCTGACAGACACTGTAGGAGATTGCTTGTAAACAAAAACAGAATTGGTAACTCAGTGAGTGGGTCAAGGGTGGCAAAAGGATGCCTTCAGGGGTGTTAGGCCAGCGGGGGTGACCAACGGATATGAGAAGAGAGCATAGTGTTCTTCTGGTTCATTCCATTGAATTCTAATATGCCTCGCTTTGTGTCTTTTATGAGTGTGAATCTGGCTTGTGGCTTTTTTGAAATTGTCAGTGGATTTGATAACTCAAATAAATATTTACTGTTTTAGCTTCTGACCTCTCCGCCCCTCCCCCTTATTCTGATCAGCGTCCTTTCAGAGCTGCCGGAACACATACTAAATACGCAGTTGCCGTTGGTCATTTGAAAGGCGGGCAAAGACGTCATAGCACATTACGTATACGCCGAGTCTGGCGCACTGAGAAAGCACACGAAGCACCCCGAACTGCACACCCACTAACAGACATCACACAAATACAACGATACAAACGTCACAAGGCGCTTGTATCTGTTTGCGCGAGTATGTTAGTTTGTGTGTGTGTGTGCATCAATAAAGCGCCCCTCACAGGCGAATGTGAAATAGCTTTTTCATAAAGCTTTCCAGCACACAGTCGTCTCTTTTACACTCCCTTTAGCCATCTCTACTTCTCTCTCATCCTGATTCTCTTGTTGCCAAACTCTCTTTGTTTTGTGGTGAGTTTCTGAACCTGGCGCTTTTCATTTTCCTGCTTCTCGCTGCACAGCTGGTATTTTCCTTTCTCTCAATCTGTTTCCTTCTCCCTTTCTTCTTTCATTTGGACTTCCGCTGGCAACATTTTACTACGTCAGCATTTGAGACGAGCCTCCTCCGAGGCACAACACACATACAGTTGCATGTATTTGTGTCTGAATGTGTTTTCATGTAATTTGGCATGTTTGCTTTTATCTCTGTGATCTGCTGCAATACTTGCAACACTTTTAATACTCTCTGCAAGAGTATATTGGGTTTGTGCAAAAGTGTGTAACAGGCAGAGGGAGGCGTGGCAGACCTCATAAAGTACATATATTCTAATCCGTCCGTCTGTCCGTCTCTCTTTCTCTCTGTCTGTCCGTATGAACACACAGATTCCAGAGATGGTAAGAGCTACAAGTTCGAATTTGGTCTCTATCGACTCGATATTTAGTCAGTCAATACAAGAATCTTTTTTTTTAATTTGTATGTGCATACAGACAAACATATGTATGTTCGTACATGAACTATCTATTGTAATATCCGGATGCCGATTTTAAGATTATAATTGGGGTAAAAGCAGAAAGTATTATACGGTCGGGCGTGTTCGACTGTACTTTTCTTACTTGTTTTAACTGAAGTATTTTTGTTTTTAGAAGTAAGAAGGTTATGGGATATTAGTTGAGCCTGATAGAAAGATAAGCCTGATGAGCCTGATAAAGATAAAAAATATAGTTTCTTTTATTTTCATTTAGATGACCATTATTTTCTATTTTTTTAATAAATAATTTATATTTTTTGTAAATAAATTTATACATTTCCTTTAAATGTCTAACAATGTCGACACCAAACTCAATTTTACAGGATATAAAGTGACCCACATTTCATAGTCATTTGTAGTTCAGTGGCTTTCAAATAGTTCCAATTGTTGCTTAGCTGTTTTACTTGGCGAATATGTGCGACTTAGTCTGTCTGTGCTCCAGTTTAATTATCAGTGATCTTTCCACTCGCTGCCATGGAAAACGCTTGACATTTGCTGGACTAATGAGGGAGAATGAAGGAATGAGCCACAGAAAGAGACCGGCAGATTTTGTGTGGAGGAGTTCAAGTGTTTGTGAATTGTTTGTGATAAATTCAAACTTAAAATTATAACTATCGTCTTCATATAAACTTTCTTAATTATTACAAAATAAATGTTTGACCTCAAAAAGTTTACAGGGAAAAGAGTAAATAAAATTCTGTTTATTCGACCACACACAACCTGTAACCTATTACTTGAAAGCCAGCTCAATGACACACACATACTTACACTGCCAACAAGCACACAAAACCACGGTCTATTACGGGCTTATTGATCAAACAGTTGTAAGGTTTATCAAACAGATGCAACTTAAATAATTTCAATATTATCACAGCTAAGGGCTTCCACAGTTAAATATGCGACTTGAAGGAAATAACGGATAGATTTAGGTAGATAATTTTGTATATAATGTGATTTCTAGTTTTCAATTCAAATTTTGTTCCAAGACTTTTATATGCATATCTACAAGAAGTTAAGTGTTAATATTATAAATACTTAATTTTATTATAGTGCTGATTACAATTTTATTATTAATGTGTGTGTAAATATAATTATTTCGAGATTAATTAGTTAACTTAACTCAAATATATTTTCTCAAGGCCCTATAGCTTAACTGTGACGTATATTAACTTTCGTTACAAAACCCATTCGGAGTTTTCTGAAATTAAACTTTGGAATCAGGTACTGATGTTAAGAAATTATTTAAATTACAATTCTCATTCACATAACTGTTTATAACTGCCTGCCCTCTCCAAGGCCATGTGTTTAAATCTGTACCCCACAAACAAATTCGTATACTAATTCTGCACTTAATTACCCTTAACAGTGAAGACGGCTCATTTTGCAAGGAAAGGAAAGGAAAGGAAAGGGCAGTTAACTCTCAGCGTTGATGGCTGCCACTAAAATAATTGATGCACCGCGTAACGGCCACGAGATGGCGCCACTAAACACAAGAGCCAGGGGTGATGGCACCCATGGGGTGACCATAGTTTTAACAGCGCCTCAACGTAACTCAGTGCAATCGGTGGACATACCTGGTGAACCGGATCGTGCCGCTTGGAGTGGCAAGATGCAGTTCTTCCTCAGCATTATCGGCTACTCTGTGGGACTGGGCAACATTTGGCGCTTTCCCTATCTCTGCCAACAGAATGGTGGAGGTAAGTAATATGAATATCCCAGATAACAAGTTATTCTCCATCGATTGACTCTTTAACCATCTGATCGGTTTCACTAACGGAGTTAGTGACAAGTAAAGTCAATAATAAAATGAATTAAATTGACGTCTGTACAAGCTATTATAACAGGAATGGATCTTAAGCGGTTGTACTTATCTAAGCTAAGTTACATTTTTGCTTGAACAAATGTCAAACGATGACAGTATTATGAGTATTCTTAAGTCGATTATGGAGTACTTCATTTAAGTCTAAGTTTGTTAAGAAAAATAAATTTTATTGAAACCAGAGTCAAAATTCCTAACTCAAGCCAAATACTGATAAGTTGACATTTAACCGTCAATTTTTATACTCTCTGCAAGGGTAATTGTAGGTGTGCAAAGCATGTAACAGGCAGAAGGAGGCGTGGCAGGCTCCATAAAGTATATGTATTCTTAATGGAGTCGATATGGACATGTTCGATTTTTCGTCTATCTGTTTGACTGTCCGTCTATCCGTATAAGCAAACAGATCTCAGAGATGGTAAGAGCTACATGTTCGAATTTAGTCAGTATCGACTTCATGTTTAGTCAGTAAAAAAATATTTTTTTTCGATGAAAAAATCTATGTTTTTATACTATTTTATACTATTGTATGTATAAATATGTGTGTGCCTATATACATATAGTGTCAAACGTTTATGTATGTGCATACATACAAACAGATGTATGTTCGATTTTACTTTGTTTTTTTTTTTTTTTACTTTTTTAACGAGTTCTATTGCAAATACTAGCCATCGTAAATACTAGCCATGTAATCTCAGGATACCGATTTTAATAATATTATCGTGAATAAAAGCAAAAAGTATTATCCGATCCAGCGTGCTGTACAGTATTTGATTAGCTTAAACAAGTAAGATAGGCTACAGTCAAGCGAGTCGACTGTAAAAGACCCCGTACTAATTATAGTGCGAATTTTTTAATACAATTATGCAATTCTCGACCGATTTGCCCTTTGGGAGGGATAAAGTGTGAGTTTGATTACGATGGCTCTACTAACAGTACATGCCTCCATACAAATATCCCATTTTTGATCAATTTGTCTATGGGAGCTAAAGACTACAGTTGTCCGATCCGGATCATATACATATTGTGTGGATTTTAGTTTTTTTTACGATTTGCGGGGATGGTAGGAGTGGAATTGAAAAAAAATTTTATTTGCTCGCGAAGAAGGCAGTCTTTTATTCCTAAGTGGGTGGTTCTAGCTCTTAGTCTCTTAGATCAAGAATATAAATACTTTATTGGGTTGGAAATGCTTGTTCGCTTCAGACTAACTCAAAAAATTCCCCAAATGTGTTTCCACTTCAACCTGCCTTAGCGTGACAGTTGAGTTTCACAATCTAACAAATATTACGAATAAAACACAAATTTTATTACTAAACTCAATGGTTTCAGAAAACAATTTAAATTCATTGCAGTTGAATGCGAAAATAGCCCTAGGTCTGCATGTACGCAAGTTCTGCAGGTACAAATATTGTCTAGAATGTGCGAAGTTTGGTAAAATAAACAAATTTTTTAGTCAAACTAGAATGTATTTACGATTTTAATATTTATAGAATTTATAAATTTATATTAAAATATATATAACAGCATCACTGTTAACCAGGTGGTAGTCCTGCGTTAGTTTCTAACTCTGAAATTTCCTTACTCAAAGCTGCCCCCACTAACAGTAACGTAACTCTAATGGAAATAGGCTAAAAATGTCCATAATGTTTCAAATAATTTCGGAAAGTTGTGTGCCTATACACACATTCGATTTCATATGTCTTTGTTAAGGCTAATCATATGTGCTACTTTGACAATAACATTATGGGATTTAATTTACACTAATTGTAAAGCTGACTCTTGCAAATAGACTGCACTCGATTATTTCTGTGTTTTGGGCTTACATTGAATGACTTATATATTATTTGCGGGTCTGCCGGAAGGGCTTAATTGCGGGCCTTGGCCCCAGTGGGAGGCAAGCCACGCCTTGTGCTGAGCAAAGCATTTTTATTGAAAGACAATAGGTATATGGCGAGCATCTATCCCTTCATTTGGCTTTATTTTAATTACGAGTAGGTTTGAAATGCTGAAAATGACATTGAAAGGCTTTTGATACTCTAAACTAATCATTAATAGTTCTTTGATATGAATGAACTATTAATGAACAATACCTTACAACATACTCCAAATATTCACAGATTACTTTAAAGTTTTTATTATACCCGTTACTCGTAGAGTACAAGGGTATATTGTAATTGTTGAAAACTCTGCAACAGGGCAGAAACCATAAAGTATGTTTATTCATGATCAGGGTCAAAAGCCTTTGGAGCCAAAAAAATCGTGCATTGCTCTGTGAAAATCGTATTCTAGGGATCAAAAAAAAGAATCTTTGCCGAATGAACCATACCTAAAACGAATTCTGATGTCCCCCAATTTTGGTCGAACTTTTGGGTAGGGGCAAATTTTGAAGGCCCTACACAAAAGTTCGACCCAAAATGGCGGATCCGTCACTCAATTTCAATATGTTATATATATATATATATATATATATATATATATATATATAGTATACATTTAAAAAAATAATATTAATTGACTTTATTGCAGGTGCATTTCTGATACCATTCATGATAATGTTGATACTGGAGGGTATTCCTCTGTTCCTCATCGAGCTGGGCATAGGTCAGCGAATGCGACTGGGTGCCCTGGGTGTGTGGAACACAATACATCCCTGGTTGGGTGGCATTGGCATTTCCTCGTGCATTGTGACGCTGTTTGTGGCGCTCTACTATAATGTGATCATCACGTGGGTTTTCTACTATCTGTTTAACAGTTTTCGGGTAAATTGTATACCGAGTTAGACACTTACAGAGTAATATAAATTTCAAATGTGGATTTGTATACAGTATCCACTGCCTTGGTCAACTTGCCCGGAAAATGCTACCGGATATCCGGTGGAGGAATGTGCGAAATCATCGGAGACAACGTACTTTTGGTATCGCACAACATTGGATGCAGCTCCCTCGATGGATGAGCCTGGCAGTCTGAAGTGGTGGATTGTGCTGTGCTTGCTGCTCTCCTGGACCATTGTCTTCTTCATTGTGATGAAGGGCATCCAGAGTTCCGGCAAGGTGGTCTATTTCACCTCCCTCTTTCCCTACATTGTGCTCACCATTTTCTTCATAAGAGGCATCACACTGCGCGGTGCCGGAGACGGTTTAATGCACATGTACACGCCGAAGCTAGACAAGCTATTAGAGCCAACTGTATGGCTTGATGCAGCCACCCAGGTATTCTATTCATTTGGATTAGCCTTTGGCTCTCTGATCGCCTTTGGCAGCTACAATACACCGAAAAACAATTGTGTGCGGGACGTATTGCTAGTTTCCGTGTGCAATGCCGTCACCGCCATCTATGCGAGTGTTGTCATCTTCGCCATATTGGGATTCAAGGCCACCGTTAATGTGGAACGCTGCAATACCGGGTAAGTAGTAGTAGTAGTAGTGGCTGGCTTTAGTGGGGTCATTGCAAGTTCATACACGGTACGCATCAACGGTCATCGTCGCACTATACTATGGGGAAAAGAGTAAAATTTTTGGCACGAAAAATAATTTTATGTTTAACTTTCGTATTCGAGTTTTTTATGTTTCATGTAGAATACGAGTAATAGTGATATTAATCAGGTTAATATATGTTGTGTTTGAATTATAGAAAGTTTTGATATACAAAAGAATTTAATGTTCTAAGTGAATTAATTATTTTACACAACATATTATTTTCTTTCCATACATAAAATTTTTAACCAAGAACATTTATCCCATATATATACATATTCCTTCCGCTCAACTAAAGTAAATAAGACTTCTTTGAGTTTGTATTAAAATTGTGCACATTTTCCATAGTGCACTAGGTGTGGTCACCTAGTCCATACAATACTAATACCCATAGCAGTTCCAAGTCCGTATCCAATCATTAACCAGTTGTAACCGGCAAACGGCGGCTTTGTATCTATGTTTAGCTACTACTCTCTCTCTCTCTCTCTATATATATATATATATATATATATATATATTGTTTACTCTTCCATTGATAGTCCAATCGATATGCTGCGTTCTGTCAATTTGTTTCAATTAATGGGCGCTGCACAGGTTTCTGCAATTTCATGCTATTCGATATCCGATTTTCTGTATTTCCATTTGCCTCTTTTAGTTATTTACAATTGCTCTTGAACTATTTGTGTTGACCCATTAAACTGGCCCCTTAGTATTTGAGCTATTGTCCGTTGCTTAACTAGTTCTAATCGACTTTAACTGACCTATCTTTTCTCTCGATTTCCATTTAGCAATTTCGATATTTTGGTAAAGAATGCTTTTCTACCTAAAAATGCCAGCACCGAGGAATACGATTCGATGATGAGCAAGCTCAATGGCACTAGCAATTTTACTGAATTTAATTTAAATCATTGCAACATTACCAATGAGTTGGACAATGTAAGTATTTCCAGAGATTTATATGTATTATTTTCACATTTCAAAAAATTAAAAAAAAAGTTGTGAAAATAGTAAAAATTAGAAAGTGAAACGAGCAAAGTAATCAAATCGATCAGGCAGTGTTACAATTTAAGAATACAGTACCCAAAGTTTCAACTAACTTATTTGAAGTACAGTTGAGTAAACTCTGTAGGCGACAACAAATATTTTATATTAAAGTAAAAACAGGAAAAAACGGTTAAACGATTAAATACCCTTGCAGTCATGTATATTGCGTGAATTTTGTTTTAATCACTAATTGTGTCCTATGGTAGCTACAGTGGAATTCGGTTATAACGACACTCAAGGGACCGACCCCGTAGACGCTTTAACCATATGAAGCAAAATAAAACAAGAAAGAAAAGTACAGTCGAACACGCCCGACCGTATAATACTCTCTGCTTTTATTCCCAATTATAATGCTTAAATTGGTATCCAGATATTACAATAGATAGTTCTTGTATTAGAACACGTTAAAACTAAAAAAAGCTAAGCATAATCGAGCATATATGTGTTTGCCTGTATGTAAATATAAATTCGTTTGACGCTAAATGCATGCACATACAAATGTGTGTATGAATACCATTGGTCGGCACGACTAGCGCTGTCTCTCTCGCACTCATTGCTCTCGAATAAAATCTTTGTTGCTTCATTTCTTTCTTGTTTATTGTCGGATTCTTATGAAACTTTCAGCAGAGTTTGACATGATACGTCTTCAAACGAATCATAAATAACAACACTGTACGATAAGAATAAATGCTTTAAAAACGGCATGCAAGTTTGAAATTTTCTTTTATTTCTTGCGGAAAAAGGGGGTGTGGCAGCCCAAACCTTTTGATGTCATTGCATTTATGCGGTCTCTAGGAACACGTGTATCAAAATTGGTATTCCTAAGTGCCATAGTTACTGAGATATTAGCCGAAAACATCAATTTTTTCCGAGGTATGTCTAGTTTTTTGCTTATTGTGGGCGAATAGGGCGTGGCATCGAAAAAAAAAAAGATTCTTGTATTGACTGACTAAATATCGAGTCGATGGAGACCAAATTCGAACTTGTAGCTCTTACCATCTCTGAAATCTGTGTGTTCATACGGACAGACGGTCAGACGGACAGACGGTCAGACGGTCAGACGGACAGACGGTCAGACGGACAGACGGACATGGCTATATCGACTCGGCTTGTGACGCTGATAAAGAATATATATACCTTATGGGGTCTGCCACGCCTCCTTCTGCCTGTTACATACATTTGCACAAACCCAATATACTCTTGCAGAGAGTATAAAAATTTGTATACTCTCTGCAAGAGTGTATTGGGTTTGTGCAAATGTATGTAACAGGCAGAAGGAGGCGTGGCAGACCCCATAAAGTATATATATTCTTGATCAGCATCACAAGCCGAGTCGATATAGCCATGTCCGTCTGTCTGTCCGTCTGTCCGTCCGTATGAACAAACAGATTTCAGAGATGGTAAGAGCTACAAATTCTAGTTTGGTCTCTATCGACTCGATATTTAGTCAGTCAATACAAGAATCTTTTTTTTTTTTGATGCCACGCCCCATTCGCCCACAATGAGCAAAAAACTGGGCACACCTCGGAAAAAAAAGATGTTTAAAGCGAATATCTCAGTAACTACGGCACTTAAGAATACCAATTTTGGTATTTTTTCTTACGGAAAAAGGGGGCGTGTCAGTCCAAAATTTTAAGTGGCAATGTATTTATGCTGTCTTTAGAAAAATGCGTCCGATTTGAAATAAACTTGATCTGCGTACATCATAGACGGACTTTCATTAAAAAATTTGGTGTCTCTAGCTCTTGTAGTTTAAAAGATCCAGGTGTTCATACAGACGGACGGACAGACGGACGGACGGACAGACGGACAGACGGACATTGTGATGTCGACTCGGCTGTTGATGCTGATCAAGAATATATATACTTTATAGGGTCGGAAAAGCTTCCTTCTGCCTGTTACGCACATTTGGCTTCTGACAAACCTAATAGACGCCTATACTCTTTTTTAAAGAGTACGGGGTCTAAAAATGATCTTGCTTCCGACGAACAATTGACACTTGGCTTAAATATAAATAAATTATAAATTTTATAAGTTTTAAATTCCTTCTGCAGTACGTAATTATTTTTGTTTTTTAGGCTGCTGAGGGCACTGGCTTGGCTTTCATAGTCTTCACACAGGCCATTGTTGAGCTGCCCGGAGCACCGTTTTGGGCCGTGTTGTTCTTCACCATGTTGTTGTCACTTGGACTGGGCTCTCAGATCGGAATACTGGAGGGAATGTTGTGCACATTGTTTGACATAGACTTTGTGAAGCGGGCTAAGAAACAACATGTAACTGGAGTGGTTTGTCTATTTTGCTTTATTGTTGGATTCATTTTCTGCACAGGAGCCGGGGAATATTGGCTCAAAATGTTTGACTCTTTTGCTGGCACAATTGGTTTGGTTGTGGTTGCCTTGATGGAAATGATTGCAGTTATATTTATTTACGGTCACGAGCGGTAAACATTCTCCTTTAAAAGCATTCTCAGTTTTAATTTAAATAATTTATATTTAAATAACAGCTTTACCGAGGATATCTATCAGATGACGGGCTATAGGCCTGGTCTATACTGGCAGCTTACCTGGCGCTACATAGGCCCAGTTATCATGGTCTGCATACTGATTTCCTCTGTGGTCTGCATGATCATACGTAACCCAACATATGGTGCCTGGAATGCAGAACTGGTACGTCATTAACTTTTGATATCTTTCTATTTAAAAAGGTCTTCTTCCTTCACTTATTAACAGGGAGCAATTGAGCAAAAACAGTATCCCAATTGGGTATTGGGAATTGCTCTGTCCATGATATTGGCCGGCGTATTGCCCATGCCGATTGTGTTCCTTATGCGCAGCTTCCAGTGTCTGAAGGTGGATCTGGACATTCATCAGGGATCGATTAGACGTAACGAGACGACCGCCTCCACGAAGGAAATGATTGATAACGACGATGATGTAAGTATACAATTTTTTGAGCTGTCTTCGTTTTTTTTTTTATATTTTGTATAGTTAAGTAATTTTATAGTTGTTTTGTTGTCTTGAAACTAAGCTAAGTCTCTCTTTTCAAAACATATATAAATGTGACTAATTGTGTCTTCTCTCTCACTCGACAATTCACCCACACATTTACGCTTGTTTCTCTATTTAAAAACAATAACTAATAACAAATATAATGCTCCAAATTGTTAATCAAACTGAACATTCAATTAACATCCATCACGATCAATGTTTATCAGAATTTGAGTCCGGATTTGCCACCACAAGATTCATTAGCGGCGACACGCTTCACCATTGGAGACTTTGATGTAAGTTCTATGTTGTCCTACCATTCCCACATTGAACACCGCATTGACAATAACATCAGCTAATCACAACTTTCTTCCTTCCTTTCTCTCACTCATTCGTGTTTTATAAATAGAACTAAAAACTTAAGTAACTACAAAAAAAACAACAAAACAAAACGAAAAGCACACACTCGTTTCAAGTATCCTAAATACCCAAATCCTAGCTTATATCTTAACATAACAGTTAACTAGTCCCGATGCATCGCCTGAGGAAATTTCACAAGACGCCTGACTATTGAAATACCCATTAAAAGATATTATATGTCAAAAGATAATTGCTCACACATTTGAACAGAATCGATTTTAAAGAAATAATGCAATTGTATTTTGATGAAAACGCACAGCATATTAAACAATCAAAATGTCATTTAAATGTATCTTCAATCTATTTATTACATTGAATTCGTCAGCGCCTTCTTCACAATATCAAAGAACAAAAACAACAAACAACAAAGAAAAAAAAACATAAATTACAATTATTTACAAGCAATTAGTTTAGTGAAAATGTTTATAAAGATAACCTACACTTTAGTCAAGGCTCAATTGATTACATCTAGTCTGTAGTGAGACATATAGACAGCTAGTTAGACAGGCAATTCAATATTTCCACGTATCCTCGGTTCGCAGTTCGCGCTTTATAAATTCAAATAAAGAAGGTAAAGTACATTTTGTAACCTTATTGGATATACATATAAAATAATTATAACATTTGTTAATACTTTTCATTATTTTGTTGGTTGAGTTCCTAATTTATTTAATGTTTTTGTATTTGTACTGTTAATAGCTACTATAGAGCTTTGTTCTAACTTAGAGTTAAGAACTATGACTTCAAACATTTTATTTTAAGCATTCAAAATGTAAGTTTTATACTCTCTGCAAGAGTACATTGGGTTTGTGCAAATGTATGCAACAGGCAGAAGGAGACGTGGCAGACCCCATAAAGTATATAAATTCTTGATCAGCATCACAAGCCGAGTCGATATAGCCATGTCCGTCTGTCTGTCTGTCCGTCTGTCCGTATGAACACACAGATTTCAGAGATGGTAAGAGCTACAAGTTCGAGTTTGGTCTCAATCGACTCGATATTTAGTCAGTCAATACAAGAATCTTTTTTTTTCGATGCCACGCCCCATTCGCCCGCTACGAGCAAAAAACTAGACATACCTAGTAAAAAATAGATGTTTTCGGCGAATATCTCAGTAACTATGGCACCTAGGAATACCAATTTTTTGGTACACGTGTTCCTAGAGATCGCATAAATGCAATGATATCAAAAGTTTTGGTCTGCCACGCCCCCTTTTTCCGCAAGAAATAATAGAAAATTTCAAACTTGCATGCCGTTTTTAAAGCATTTATTCTTATCGTACAGTGTTGTTATTTATGATTCGTTTGAAGACCATAAACAAGAAAGAAATGAAGCAACAAAGATTTTATTCGAGAGCAATGAGTGCGAGAGAGACAGCGCTAGTCGTGCCGACCAATAGTATTCATACACAAATATGTATGTGCTTACATTTAACGTTAAACGAATTTGTATGTACATACAGACAAACACATATATGTTCGATTATGCTTAGCTTTTTTTTTGTTTTAACGTGTTCTAATACAAGAACTATCTATTGTAATATCCGGATACCGATTTAAGCATTATAATTAGGAATAAAAGCAGAGAGTATTATATGGTCGGGCGTGTTCGACTGTACTTTTCTTTCTTGTTTTAAGTTTATTTTTATAATCGTTTAATAAAATTTTTTATTCAAGTACTCAATTAAATTTTTGGTTTGCGCCTACAGGACGATGATGATGACGGTGATGAAAATGACTTCAGTGGACCAGCTTTGGGTGGTCATGTTAAGACTCAGAGCGACTTTTCCGACGACGACGAGGAGGATAAGCCCATGACCATGCGTATGATGATGATGCGTCCAACAACAACTGGAAAACCATCAACAACAACAACAAACCCAAAAACAAACGCAACAATGGGCAGCAATCATCTAAATGTGCCAACAAGCAGAAAGCAGAACTACAAAAAGGACACCTACGATGTGTAGACAGTGTTGCAAGGTGGCAGGGTGGTAAGGTGGTAAGGTGGTTATGTGGCACGGAGGCAGAGTGTTAAGGTCGCATGGTGGGAAGGGCAGGTAATAGGTATTACTCAGATATAAATCTAAGTTAAGTATTTTAAAATAATTTATAATGAAAAACTTAAATCTAAGTAAAAGTTTGCAAACGAAAATAGCAACATATAAAATAAGATATTGTTAAACTAAACAAACACCCTCACACACACAGACACACATCCACAAATACAAACTATGTACAATGAGCTAAAATTGAACTAAAAACGGGTCTGAAGAAAGGTTAAAAAAGATTTCAATTTATTTGTGTTGCCGTAGCATTTAGTTAGAATGTGTTTAGGGCCATAACTATTAATCATAATTAAACCGTACTTTTGTATGTTTTAAGCGCAATTTACATAAAATATATATACTATAACTAAATATATTTATTTACATGTAACTCAGTTGTAACCCTGCTTAGCCGAAAGAACTTTAATTACAAGACGCTTTGTAGTAATATAATTAAACATTTAAAAAACGCATTTCCACGAGTTTAACTCATACTTAGACCCATTATTTCAAGTTGAACTTATCACACCCAACAAATTTATTCAGTTTAGCTCTATATGAAATATTTAAATAACATAATATTAACAAAAGTTGTTGAAGCATTAATTGAAAAAAAACGTCTAGTTCAGTTGTTAACTGCAAGCACAAAAAAAAAAAAAAAATACTAATAATAATAATAAAATAAAATAAAATAAAAAAGAAAACAACAAAACAAGCCCAAAAATATACCAAATTGATTTTAGATTATACAAATAAATACACAATTGCGAAAAAATATTATGATTAAAATATAGATAAAGCAAAATGGAATATGTGATATTCTAAATACTATCCTAAAATGTCTAGTTTTTAGTGATTGTACCATCAAAAATGAAATTTTCACATTTTTCCTGTGACTTACAGCCACTTGCTTCAATGCCCAAATTCGTTTTCCATTCTACATATTTTGTTTATTTTGTAATGAAAGTAATTTCTTAAATTGAAAAGAGAAGATAAAACAAAAAAAAAAAAACTGCTGTGAATAGTTTTAGTGGTTGAAAAGTTCTACAAGAGGAAAAACATGAGTAAAGTTACAAATAATTAAATAGTTATTAAGCGGCAATAATCTATAACTAAACTCAAAAAACCCTAGAGTCCAGACTTATCACCACTCACCTATGTTCACATAATTATAAAAAGTCATACACTTGGAATTCGGTTTCCGTATCAGGTTTTTAATATAAATAATTATCATACTTTCATACTAAAGCACTACATTAATTTCCTATAATCAAAAGATTTTGATTTTTAAATAAACGGCAAATGTTTGAAGACAATAAGACAAACTAAATGTACTAATAACAAAATGAAAAAATAGAAATACTTATGAGAAATCCGGGAGCGTAGCTTACGTGTTGAAAGTTTTGAAAGACTCAAGTTTATACAAAGCATATTTTATATTTTATTCTGCATTTGTTTTCTTTGATTCCAGTAAGTAGATTGCCATAGTTGTATGTGCTGGCGGTACAAAAGTACCTCCTATATATACATTCTATAAAAGTACCTTTCGAAGACTTAGGGCGATGGTCCGAGAGTGAAACCGATTGAGAAAACAAATAGTTGCGATATTTATAGCTAAGTATATGAAATCCGTTAATGAAATGATAATGAATATTAATGAAACCATAGTTATCCCATCCTACTCATCATATCCTCGCTGCCTGATTAACCAACCGAGTATCATTTTGTATAGTTTACTTAACTTGTATTTCAACCTCAAAATGCAACAAACGAAATGAAACTATAAATATTGTATATCAATTATTGTCGTAGGGCTTAAACCCTAAGAGATCTATAAAATAAAAATGGACTAGTGTAATTACGATTGTATTCAATGTAAAGAGAAATTACTTATGTAAAACCTTATTAAAACCTTATACGCAGGTAAATATGGTTAATAAACATACTTCAAGAATAGTGCGTTAAGTTAAAGAAGAGCAAAACAAACTTCATGTGTTTTATTTATATTAAATTATATAGCCATGAAAGTCTGTCCGTACGATTTTTCCGATGTTTTTCACGAATATCTCAGTAACAATGACACCTAGGAATATAAATTTTGGAACGCAGGTATCCAGAAGCTGCATATATACATATCCATTCAAAGGTTTGGACTTTCTCTGGAAATAAAAAAAATGTTTTAAACTTGCGATAAATTGTATCAGACTATCCTGAAAGTTGCATAAAACTCCGACTGCAATCACGAAATAAACAAGTAAGAAAAGTACAGTCGAACGAGCCCGACCGTATAATACTCTCTGCTTTTATTCCCAATTATAATTTCAAAATCAGTATCCGGATATAACAATAGATAGTTATTGTATTAGAACACGTTACAACAAACAAGAAAGAAAAGTACAGTCGAACACGCCCGACCGTATAATACTATCTGCTTTTATTCCCAATTATAATGTTATAATCAGTATCCAGATATTACAATAGATACTTCTTGTATTAGAACACGTTACAACAAAAAAGACAATTTATAATCGAGCATACATGTGTTTGTCTGTATGTACATACAAATTCGTTTGACGTTAAATGTATGCACATACAGATGTGTGTATGAATACTATTGGTCGGCACGACTGCGCTGTCTCTCTCGCACTCATTGCTCTCGAATAAAATCTTTGTTGCTTCATTTATTTCTTGTTTATGGGCGGATTCTTATGAAACTGTCAGGAGAGTTTGACATGATACGTCTTCAAACGAATCATAAATAACAACACTGCGATCTCTTGGAACACGTGTACCAAAATTGGTATTCCTAGGTGCCATAAATACTGAGATATTAGCCGAAAACATAAATTTTTTCCGAGGTATGTCTAGTTTTTTGCTCATTGTGGGCGAACGGGGTGTGGCATAAAAAAAAAGATTCTTGTATTGACTGACTAAATATCGAGTCGTTAGAGACCAAATTCGAACTTATAGCTCTTACCATCTCTGAAATCTGTGTGTTCATACGGACAGACTGACAGAAAGACAGACGGACAGACGGACATGGCTATATCGACTCGGCTTGTGACGCTGATCAAGAATGTATATACTTTATGGGGTCTGCCACGCCTCCTTCTGCCTGTTACATACATTTGCACAAACCCAATATACTCTTGCAGAGAGTATATAAACGACACATAGTTTATATTTGAGCTCAATGTTAATGCATGAATGAAAGTTAAACAGAATCATACATGCATATGAAGAAACATTTTCGCTGCATGTATGTATAGCGGCTGCGCTGGCAGCGGACGCTGACCGTGCCGGCCAATGGTTACATACACACATATATATGTGCATACATATAATGTCAAACGAATTTGTATGTGCATATAGACGAACATACATATGAAAAGTCGATTATTCTTTGTTGTTCTTTTGTTTCTACGTGTTCTATTGCAAGTACAATCCATTGTAATAACTGGATACCGACTTTAATAATTTAATCGGGAATAACAGCAAAAAGGATTTTACGGTCGGGCGTCGACTCTACTTTTCTTTCTTGTTTTTATGGCAATTGTATCATAGCTTCAAGAAAGTTATGTTTTGTAAAATTTAATTTACTTAAGGTCTTATACGCAGTTATGTGGTCGAAATATGACGTAATTTCAAAGATTTATCCTGAATTTATTAAAAAACAAGAAAGAAAGCTATAGTCGCCTCGCGACTTTAGGATACCCGTTACTCAGTTTCAATATGTAATTAAAAATGGGTAATGATAATAATATTAGTGCAATAGTTTAGGGGATGGCTAAGATAGCTGGGAAAACACAGAAAATTTTCACACAAATTTATGATCAGAGCATATTTTTGACCGACTGTTCCTATGGGAGCTATACGATATAGTACTGCGATTTGAATGAAACTCGGTTAAAACTGAGTAACGGGTATCCTTAAGTCGGGAGGCGACTATAGCATTCTTTCTTGTTTATTTCTGGAAATTATATTCCCTAACCGTTATTTTTAAATTCTGAAATTTCAGTTGTAATTTAGAACCGACTATAAACGAATAAATTTGGAGTTGCTGGAATTTGTTTCAAATTATGATCAATTGTTATCAATATTTTAGTGCAAAGGGAAAAATATTTCGAAATTGTTTTATAAAGCAGATCTTTTATAAAGCATTTTTAATATGTTTATTTGCTTCTTCAAAAATATTTAATATTTGTATTGCTGTACATTATTTCTCAATCATATAATAACGTCAATCTAATATAGTAAATTCAAATTTTCAATAAATTTTGTTGTGCATAATTTAATTATTATGGAACTTTGTACTGAGAGTAATGCTCGGCGAAAGCTGAAACCTTTCGAATGCGTTCTCTGGAGATTAGCCTTATCGCCGGGTTCAAGTTTCGCTTGGCTAAATAAGTCCGAGGCGGTGCAAAAATAGCTGATGATAAAGTTACAATTGCTACTTTATTCCCACACTAGCACATGTTCTCCCTTGCTCTATCCATCACATTTTCGCCTATCTACTTCCTGCTCTAAAGCTAATTACTGCAAGTGCAGCATTTGTGAACTTGGTCCCACTACAGGTAATCGTTCCAAGTTTTTGAGTGCAAAACAAACCATAATATGTGACATGAAGCTATAAAAGAATGCGACAATTATATACTTGTTTCACATTGATCAGTAAATAGGTGTGAAAGCACAAAATAATACATGACTACAAAAATAAGTCCATGACTACAAGATACCTTCCATTGTGTTTTTATAAGTAATTCAGAAGTAAATTTATATATAACAGTATAAACATATCTGGAGTATTTATCATGATGCAATATATTTATTTGAGGGTCTTATATGCTCTATGTGTTCACTTATTGCAGGGTATCAAAAATCACAGGCACTCACAAAAAAAAAAAAACGATAATTTTTCTGCTGTTATTTCAGCTGTTAACTGATGTCGTAAGCATAATTTAGGCCCGCAGGCCAATTCGATAAGAAGTCCAGACAACGGCTGAGATGCAGACCAGACAAGTGCGTCGGCTACTCATCAGTGGCAGAAGGCGCGTCTGCAGTGCTGTGAGTGTATTTGTGTGTGTGAGAGTCGAGGAGGAGCGGCAAGCGTATGCGGTGGGCAGCACGTAGCAAGCTGCAGGCAGTAAGCCGGCAGTGTGGGCATGTTGCTTATCTTATCAGCAAACCATATGCTGATGACCGTGTGTGTGACAGCGGTGCTATGCATCAAAACAGAAACGAAAAGAGCGAAATAAAAACAAATACAACACTGAAATCGAAAACGAATCGAAACATTGTATCAAAATATATACTCGGATGTCGAAGTCGTTGTCGATGTCGCATGTGATACTATACATCTGTTACTTAAGTCCAACGATTGCCATAGAGCTTCAGTTTAGTTTGTTGTGTGGACGCAGCAACAAGTGTACTTTGTAGCAGCAGCGACAACAGCAGCGACAGACGCGGTAGTCGTAATCGTATTTGTAATCGTAGTTTTTGTAAGTAGTGAGTACTGAGTAGCGAGTAGTATCAACAAGTGCAGCTGTGCGAATCCTACCGAAGCGCAACAAGTGCCAGCATCCGATATAAATAGAGTGATAGTGGCAGTGAGTGTAAAAGGGTGCAAAAGATAAGGGGAGAGTAAGAGAGAGGGAAAGAGCACTAAATGTTCTTGCCACGTTCCTTCAATTAGTTTGTGCATTTAAATAGAAATTCGCATTAAGACTGCAATTTAATCAAATTGAGCGAAACGAAATAAATTCATTAAACGAACTAAATTGAATTGAGAAACCACTGCCACAGTCACAGCAACAGCCACAGCGACAACCACAGTTGCAACTCCAACTGCTAAAAGTGAAAGGAAAAGCAAAAGAAAAAGGGAAAAAGTGGTGAAAAAGATTTCGCAGAATATGCTACTCAAAGGCATCCAGTTGTTGCGAACCGGGTAAGTTTTATTTAAGATTTAAGTGCTGAGCATTAAGCAGGTCATTGTCAGCCTGCGGCTAGCACAAAACGTAGGGCGCAGCATTGAACATTGAGAAAGCTTACCAGGGACTTTTATTACGCTAATAACTGACATTGCAGGGGTTACTTATTTTACCACAACATAAATTTTAACGTTGTAAATAGTTTCCATTGATTATAAGCTATCTTAAGATCGCAAACGCCAATATTTCCTCTAATCACTCACATCTATTAGGAGGAAATTTTATAGAAACACCGTACGTAGACATTGTAATATTTGGTATACATTGAATGTTATTGTTTTAGGTTTTCCGATAGATCAACATTAATAACAATTACAACAAACAAAGAGGTTTGAGTTGATGCTCTCTTGATTCTGTTCTCTCTGTCTCTCCCTCTCTCTTGTGTTCATAATTTTTCATTTACACACATATGTTTTCACGCTTGTTTGGTTTATAAACAATTTCCGCGCTCACTATCGATTCGTAGGAAACAACCGCCGGAACGTAATCTTCGTATGATTTATCAATGAATTTACTGCTGTTATAAAACTTTTGCGTGTGCTTAAAAGTATGCAACACTTATGGTGCAGGCCATAATCCTATTTTTAGCACGTAATCTAAAATTTCAAAGGAAAGTTTCTGAAGCAGACTGTCCAATAAGCAGAGTTCTTCCTAACAAAATATGGGGCAGCTAAGCAACTAGTTTTATTCTAGAGGAAACTAGTCAATTATGGGCTGTGAATAGCCCACTTGTCTCCCATACGGCGTAGCATAATTTTGGGGCGAAGATTAAAAAAAAAAGTGATCATTTTATTTTTATTTAATTTTACTGTTGTTCCTTCACAACTTGAATTAAACTATTTATATTATTTACAATAAGAGTTATAACTATAAGTTATAAGTGATACGAGAGATGATGAGGTACAGGGTCCACATCCAGGTTCGAACTTAGGAGCGGAGATTACACAAAAAAAAAAATATAATAAAGATTTCGTTGCATACTTTTGCGTTAAAAGCTTACTCAATAAGCTTTTTCATTGTTATCATTGTCTGCTTTGCGCTCTTTCTTTGTTATAGCTGTTAATCAACAACTGCCACACCCCGCTGACGGACGCCCACGCGTCACATAATATTTTTGTGTTTTTGTTTTGGTTCCGGTTTTTATTTGCTCTTTGGACAGTATGTGTGATACAGTCTGTGGATTAGTGGGTCTTGTGAGCAAAGAGCGACGATCGGTGAGAGACGCGTGCAGTTGACCGACTGGTTCTGCCTCCTCTCTTTTTCGTGACGAATGTGTGAATGCAGTGTGTATATTTGTGTCTGACGTTGTTGGCGCGTAAACAACCAACACAAAAACAAAAGTAAAACGTCTTTGTTTTTGAAGGCGCTTAGCAACAGTATCGGACACTAGCATTAATGAAAAAAAAAAAAAAAAAAAAAAGAAAACAGAAAAAACTGAAATGTCTCTCAGCGTTCAGTTACTTGTTTGGCTTGCTGTAGACTTTTGTTTTGATAGTCGCTTTGGTGTGTGTGTAAGTGGCGTGTTTTATTTTTGTTAGCCACGTTGTGTGGCATGACAACATCGTAGTTTTCTTTCCATGGGCTTTATCAAACTGAATGCATTTATACACATGTTTTTTAAAGACATTATTATTATCATTGTTATTTTGCTTGTGCAATCCATTGACAGTTGCCAGCAACGTTCTTCTGTCTCCCTGATGATAACCTTAGACAACCCGACGACAATCACAGCAACAGGCAATGACAAAGACAAAGACATCGACAACACCAACAGCAAAGCTTTTATTTTTATTAGTATTGTTGTTATTGACGTTATTTGGCTGGCCGAGCCCCCGAAGTGAACGCGTGTAGCATAATAACGAAGCATATACACAAATACTAGAACTTGAAAATAAATAATATTCAAATAAAGTGAATACAATTTGCGCATTTTCCACAATGGCGCTTTGATTTCTTTTCCTATCTTTATATTTACACCTATATAATTGTTATCGAAATAAGCCACGCGAATGATCTAATTGATTTCTGGAAAGTCTTTATTTTGCATCGATCAATAGAGGCCTGTAAGTCTTCGTTTTGCTAATTAAGTCGTTCTTTTTAAGTTCTTATCAGTTGTTATCAGTTAATGGTTTGTTTACGAGTAGTACACTCACATATTTGGGTTCTTTCGGTTTCGCTTGTTTTATGGAATAGATGAATATCACACAAAATAAGATTTGATAAGATAACTAATTTTGACGTTGGTAAACACTTGTTATATACAATATACACTTTTCGGTGACGTGGAGTATTGATTTGATCAAAGTTCTAATACGCCATAAAGGCTTATTTAGTATGTGTATTCCATAAAAATCTTATAATTTTAACATGGACAACATTTATGACATTACAATGTGAGCACAGTTCTAATAAAAAGACTTTAGTCTATACTACATAATACCACCTACGTTCTATACAGCGTAAATATAGAGCTTATCAACTGGTAAACATACACATATGCAAACTCATTGTTGTCTGGACTTTGATATGTCGTAGAGCTCATTAGTATAATCAAACAGTGTTACAAAACTTTTCGTAGTTCCGGTAGTGACCAGTTCTCTCTGGTACTCGAAATTGTGCAGCTACTTCAACACAGTTTATTGGCCTTGACCTTCAAAAGATACCATAATATATATTTTACTGTTTGTTGACTAGGACAATAATCACATAAAGAATTTCAATTCTTTTTTAATTTTCATTGTCCAATAAATAGTTTAGGGCCCATAATTTTTCAAGATTGATTAACTAAAACTTGATTCTAGTAGAAGTCTAGTAACCGATTATAAGCTCAATGGAATATAGATTTGGCTCGGTTAATAAATAATTTAGGAACTTATGCGAATCATCTCTGATTGCAATGTGACGTCAATCGCTGGGGGGAAATACTAAACGGAAAAACGCAGTCTCCAGTATCTATTCGTTATACTTATTTATATCCTTTTATATATAGCTGCTTGTGATATATGTCTATTGAAATTTAGTATTCATCGATTCATCACAAAAACGTTCTACCTAGGCGAAGAGCCAAGACGTCACACCTAATGCAAAAATGTTGCACAAAACTTAAGACGAGTGTTTTTATTTTTGATGACAAAGACCAAAATATCTTTGTCTGGTCATTTCGATCGGTGGACAACTTTTTCTGAGATGCTGATGAGGTTGATGCCAATCAAATGCGCTTTGGCTTTTCTTTATTTTGACTGTCAGCTGATAAGAAATGTGAAATGTTTAATTATTTTATTACCGAAGATAAGGCGAATTATTGAGTCCAACTAAATCAGAATTTAAGATAACTTTAAACAGAAATTAGAGCACAGTGCGTAGAATAAGGGTTTATCCAGAAAATGTCTAACAACTTTCGTTGCTACGCATCCCAAAATAAAAGTGGCACATCAAAAATCTATCTATTATAAAATACTCATTTATATATCTTAATATATAGAAATAACAAGAAAGAAAAGTACAGTCGAACACGCCCGACCGTATAATACTCTCTGCGTTTATTCCCAATTATAATACTTAAATCGGTATTCAGACATTACAATAGATAGTTCTTGTATTAGAATACGTTAAAACAAAAAACAGATAAGCATAATCAAGCATACATGTGTTTGTCTGTATGTACATACAAATTCGTTTGACGTTAAATGTATGCACATACATATGTGTGTATGAATACTATTGGTCGGCACGACTAGCGCTGTCTCTCTCGCGCTCATTGCTTTAGAATAAAATCTTTGTTGCTGCATTGCTTTCTTGTTTATGGTCGGATTCTTATGAAACTTTCTGGAGAGTTTGACATGATACGTCTTCAAACGAATCATAAATAACAACACTGTACGATGAGAATAAATGCTTTAAAAACGGCATGCAAGTTTGAAATTTACTTTTATTTCTTGCGGAAAAAGGGGGCGTGGCAGCCCAAAACTTTTGATGTCATTGGATTTATGCGGCCTTTAGGAACACGTGTACCAAAATTGGTATTCCTAAGTGCCATAGTTACTGAGATATTAACCGAAAACATCTATTTTTTCCGAGGTATGTCTAGTTTTTTGCTCATTGTGGGCGAATGGGGCGTGGCATCGAAAAAAAAAAAGATTCTTGTATTGACTGACTAAATATCGAGTCGATAGAGACCAAATTCGAACTTGTAGCTCTTACCATCTCTGAAATCTGTGTGTTCATACGGACGGACAGACGGACAGACGGTCAGACGGTCAGACGGACAGACGGTCAGACGGACAGACGGACAGACGGACATGGCTATATCGACTCGGCTTGTGATTCTGATCAAGAATATATATACTTTATGGGGTCTGCCACGCCTCCTTCTGCCTGTTACATACATTTGCACAAACCCAATATACTCTTGCAGAGAGTATAAAAACACGCGCTTGTTAACTTTTTGCGTATTTCGCATGAAAAGTCTAAATAAAAATAACTTAACATATATGTATATGCAGTACAAAATTAAATGTGCCACAGCAACGGCAAAATAGCATCAGCCAGCACCCAGATTCTAATAATTATAATTAACTGATGGGTATGCCCTAAGACAAAATCAGGGCATTCAGTAGTTCAGTATGTTTGAACTTAACAATTAAATTTTATGAAAGTATTTTAAATAGTGAATTTTCTGCTGCTATTTGTTAAAAATTCGAATTGAGTAGGTATTGTTTAAAGTCAATTTAAATACTCCACGGTATGCTTATGTTTCCTACACGATTTATCCTTCAATGTACTTTCGTGTAAGTAGTACAAAACTGCACTTGCCATTTGAAAATGGCAAGCAAAACGACGAAAAAGAAACCCCCAAGTCTATTAAAAAATACTTACACGTTCCCTTGTTTACACAGACAGACTCCGATTTTCATATCAATCTTGAAATTTCGAGGTTCACTTTGAGCGCGTGGCAGTCGTCAAATTTTGTAGTTAGATCTGTGCCGAGTAATTAGTTGCAAGTGTCGTGAGCTGATAGTAAAAATATGGAATAGGCAAACAAGCTGTACCCATTAAATATTTCGTCTTTGGGCAGTTCTTATCATTAGCTACCTAACGTCGCGTAAATTCCAAAAATAAGCGAAAAATAATAAAGATACAATATTTTTGAAGTTTTTTATTTCAGCTTATAGCCCAATTAAATCCATGATAAAATGTACAAAACCAAACTGATAAAAATCTTAGACACCCACAAATCATAGTACATTTTTAAGAAGACCAATAATACTAATAAAGGTATATTTGTTATTTTTAAACGTAGCAAATACTTAAAAACCAAAATAAGATAGCCAGCAAACAGAAAAGTGAAAATCTAAACTAAAGTCAATATAAGCTGTGAATTAGATTAAAGCCAAAATGTGAAAATGCGAACACAACAAAACAAAATTATTAAAAATTCATTTTGTATAAATTAAAAAATTAATTAGCGCTTTGCCAAAATACGTAAATGCCAGAAGGCTAAACCAGCAATTCCACAACTGAGTTCAGCCTTGAATTTGGTATTATTTGTATAATACGGGTAAATAGATCGGTATTGCGAATCGTATTTTCTAAAATATTTTTAAAGCTAAACATCTTCAAGAGCCAGAATAAGTAAGAATTCACTTTTAAAATTATAATTAAATTAATTTATATTTTGACAGTACTTTTTCGATAAATTACATTTTTATACCCTTGCACAGGGTGTATTGTTTTTGTTATAAAGTTTGTAACGCATTGAGGGAGGCATTTCCGACCCCATAAAGTATATATATTCATGATCAGCATCAACAGACGTGTCGATATAGCAGTCCGTCTGTCTGTCTGTCTGTCCGTCTGTTTCTATGCCAACTAGTCTCTCAGTTTTGAAGCTATCTTGATGAAACTTGGTACACATGTGTATTCTCTCTGCATGCAGTTCATATGTTAAAATCGGCCAGATGGAATCACTATATCATATAGCTCCCTTAGGAACAATCGTTTGAAAAAATTTTTTTAAGCTATCTCCAAATTTCATCCAGATCGGACCTCTATATTATAAAGCTGTCATAGGAACAATCGGTTCAAAATTCTGAAATTAAAATTTTCAGTGTCTCTCGATCGATTTGAACCAAATTCTCGCAATATGCGTTCCTTAGCATGAAAATTTTCTGTATCCATTGAGCGATTCACTATATGCTGATCAAATTTCATTCAAATCGGATTACTATATCATATAGCTAACGTAGAAACAATTAGTGTTTAAAGCAAAATTAACGCCATATGCATGACTGCATGGGTATTTGTAGTTCGGCTAGCCGAAGATTATCGTTTATTCTTTTTATACTCTCTGCAAGAGTATATTGGGTTTGTGCAAATGTATGTAACAGGCAGAAGGAGGCGTGGCAGACCCCATAAAGTATATATATTCTTGATCAGCGTCACAAGCCGAGTCGATATAACCATGTCCGTCTGTCCGTCTGTCTGTCTGTCTGTCTGTCTGTCCGTATGAACAAACAGATTTCAGAGATGGTAAGAGCTACAAGTTCGAATCTGGTCTCTATCGACTCGATATTTAGTCAGTCAACACAATAATCTTTTTTTTTTTCGATGCCACGCCTCATTCGCCCACAATAAGTAAAAAACCCGTCACACCTCGGAAAAAATCTGTGTTTTCGGCGAATATCTCAGTAACTATGGCACCTAGGAATACCAATTTTGGTACACATGTTCCTAGAGATCGCATAAATGCAATGACATCAAAAGTTTTGGTCTGCCACGCCCCCTTTTTCCGCAAGAAATAATAGAAAATTTCAAACTTGCACGCCATTTTTTAAGCAATTATCCTTATCGTACAGTGTTGTTATTTATGATTCGTTTGAAGACGTATCATGTCCAACTCACCTGAAAGTTTTGTAAGAATCCGACCATAAACAAGAAAGAAATGAAGCAACAAAGATTTTACTCGAGAGCAATGAGTGCGAGGGAGACAGCGCTAGTCGTGCCTACCAATAGTATTCATACAAAAATATGAATGTGCATACTTTTAACGTTAAACGAATTTGTATGTACATACAGACAAACACATATATGTTCGATTATGCTCAGCTTTTTAGACCCCGTACTCTTAACAAGAAAGAAAAGTACAGTCGAACACGCCCGACCGTATAATACTCTCTGCGTTTATTCCCAATTATAATACTTAAATCGGTATTCAGACATTACAATAGATAGTTCTTGTATTAGAATACGTTAAAACAAAAAACAGATAAGCATAATCAAGCATACATGTGTTTGTCTGTATGTACATACAAATTCGTTTGACGTTAAATGTATGCACATACATATGTGTGTATGAATACTATTGGTCGGCACGACTAGCGCTGTCTCTCTCGCGCTCATTGCTTTAGAATAAAATCTTTGTTGCTGCATTGCTTTCTTGTTTATGGTCGGATTCTTATGAAACTTTCTGGAGAGTTTGACATGATACGTCTTCAAACGAATCATAAATAACAACACTGTACGATGAGAATAAATGCTTTAAAAACGGCATGCAAGTTTGAAATTTACTTTTATTTCTTGCGGAAAAAGGGGGCGTGGCAGCCCAAAACTTTTGATGTCATTGGATTTATGCGGCCTTTAGGAACACGTGTACCAAAATTGGTATTCCTAAGTGCCATAGTTACTGAGATATTAACCGAAAACATCTATTTTTTCCGAGGTATGTCTAGTTTTTTGCTCATTGTGGGCGAATGGGGCGTGGCATCGAAAAAAAAAAGATTCTTGTATTGACTGACTAAATATCGAGTCGATAGAGACCAAATTCGAACTTGTAGCTCTTACCATCTCTGAAATCTGTGTGTTCATACGGACGGACAGACGGACAGACGGTCAGACGGTCAGACGGACAGACGGTCAGACGGACAGACGGACAGACGGACATGGCTATATCGACTCGGCTTGTGATTCTGATCAAGAATATATATACTTTATGGGGTCTGCCACGCCTCCTTCTGCCTGTTACATACATTTGCACAAACCCAATATACTCTTGCAGAGAGTATAAAAAGAGTATAGGGGTCTATTAGGTTTGTCAGAAGCCAAATGTGCGTAACAGGCAGAAGGAAGCTTTTCCGACCCCATAAAGTATATATATTCTTGATCAGCATCAACAGCCGAGTCGATATAGCCATGTCCGTCTGTCCGTCTGTCCGTCTGTCCGTCCGTCTGTATGAACAGGATCTTTTAAACTACAAGAGCTAGAACCACCAAATTTGTAATAAAAATTCAGTAACTTTCGCGAGCAGATCAAGTTTATTTCAAATCAGTGCCACGCCCCCTACCGCCCCCGCAATAAGCAAAAAACCAAAGACACCTCGAAAAAAATTGATGTTTTCCGCGAATATCTCCGTAACTATGGCACTTACGATCACCAATTTGGATACGCAGGTTCCTAGGGACAGCATAAATGCAGTGCCATTAAAATTTTTTTGCTGCCACGCCCCTTTTTTCCACAAGAAAAAAAATAAAATTTTCAATTTCGATGCCGTTTTTAAGGCATTTGTCCTCATCGTAGAGTGTTGTAATTTAAGATTCGTTTAAAGACAAATTATATCAAACTACCCTGAAAGTTGCATAAAAATCCAACTATAAACAACTGAGCAATTAGGTAACAAAGTGTCCCTTGAAGCGCATTGTCAATGCACGTGGTTGAAAGAAAAGAGATAACTATATGTTTATACATACATTAGCCGCAGTAGTTTGCAAAGAGAGCGTGGTTCGGGTGGGCCACGCACTTGTTTGTAAACACAAGACCTGCGGTTCGAACCCCGGCACAGACTCAGAAATTAAATTTTTTTTTTTTTTTAATTTTATAATTTAGCACTATTATATCTTAATGAAAATAATCGGAGCCGTCTCACAAGGAGGGGTTGGTGCAATTATTAGTGTTGCGGCGTGTTCTGCAATTTGCGTATAAGTTCGCAGGTTCAATTCTCCACAGTGGAATTTATTAATATACTTTTTTAAATTTCAAACAAAAATGTAAATAAAGAATTTTAACTGGTGCAACAATGGTGCCAATGGTCTGCGGCTCGAACCCGGAACAGACCCAGAAATTTAATTATTTTTTATTTTTTAAATAACTACATTATTATATATAAATGAAAATAATCAAATTTCTGCCAAATAAATGGTGTGGTGTAACTAGTATGGTTGCAGCATGATATGGAACTTGCGTCAGTAAGCGCGGGTTCGAATCTCATCAGTGACCGAATCAAATTTTTTTTTTTTTAATTAATTTTAAAATTTAAATTTTAAATTACAACCGCATTCAAATATTAATTTCGAATACAAGAAGAGAACGGGGTCTTTTACAGTCGGCCCGCTCGACTGTAGCCTTTCTTACTTGTTTTTTTTGTTTTAACGTGTTCTAATACAAGAACTATCTATTGTAATATCCGGATACCGATTTAAGCATTATAATTAGGAATAAAAGCAGAGAGTATTATACGGTCGGGCGTGTTCGACTGTACTTTTCTTTCTTGTTTTTTATACTCTCTGCAAGAGTATATTGGGTTTGTGCAAATGTATGTAACAGGCAGAAGGAGGCGTGGCAGACCCCATAAAGTATATATATTCTTGATCAGCGTCACAAGCCGAGTCGATATAGCCATGTCCGTCTGTCCGTCTGTCCGTCTGTCTGTCTGTCCGTCTGTCTGTCCGTATGAACAAACAGATTTCGGAGATGGTAAGAGCTACAAGTTCGAATTTGGTCTCTATCGACTCGATATTTAGTCAGTCAATACAAGAATCTTTTTTTTTTTCGATGCCACGCCCCATTCGCCCACAATGAGCAAAAAACTAGACATACCTCGGAAAAAATAGATGTTTTCGGTTAATATCTCAGTAACTATGGCACTTAGGAATACCAATTTTGGTACACGTGTTCCTAAAGGCCGCATAAATCCAATGACATCAAAAGTTTTGGGCTGCCACGCCCCCTTTTTCCGCAAGAAATAAAAGTAAATTTCAAACTTGCATGCCGTTTTTAAAGCATTTATTCTTATCGTACAGTGTTGTTATTTATGATTCGTTTGAAGACGTATCATGTCAAACTCTCCAGAAAGTTTCATAAGAATCCGACCATAAACAAGAAAGCAATGCAGCAACAAAGATTTTATTCTAAAGCAATGAGCGCGAGAGAGACAGCGCTAGTCGTGCCGACCAATAGTATTCATACACACATATGTATGTGCATACATTTAACGTCAAACGAATTTGTATGTACATACAGACAAACACATGTATGCTTGATTATGCTTATCTTTTTTTTGTTTTAACGTATTCTAATACAAGAACTATCTATTGTAATGTCTGAATACCGATTTAAGTATTATAATTGGGAATAAACGCAGAGAGTATTATACGGTCGGGCGTGTTCGACTGTACTTTTCTTTCTTGTTTTTTTATACTCTCTGCAAGAGTATATTGGGTTTGTGCAAATGTATGTAACAGGCAGAAGGAGGCGTGGCAGACCCCATAAAGTATATATATTCTTGATCAGCGTCACAAGCCGAGTCGATATAGCCATGTCCGTCTGTCCGTCTGTCCGTCTGTCTGTCTGTCTGTCTGTCCGTCTGTCTGTCCGTATGAACAAACAGATTTCGGAGATGGTAAGAGCTACAAGTTCGAATTTGGTCTCTATCGACTCGATATTTAGTCAGTCAATACAAGAATCTTTTTTTTTTTCGATGCCACGCCCCATTCGCCCACAATGAGCAAAAAACTAGACATACCTCGGAAAAAATAGATGTTTTCGGTTAATATCTCAGTAACTATGGCACTTAGGAATACCAATTTTGGTACACGTGTTCCTAAAGGCCGCATAAATCCAATGACATCAAAAGTTTTGGGCTGCCACGCCCCCTTTTTCCGCAAGAAATAAAAGTAAATTTCAAACTTGCATGCCGTTTTTAAAGCATTTATTCTTATCGTACAGTGTTGTTATTTATGATTCGTTTGAAGACGTATCATGTCAAACTCTCCAGAAAGTTTCATAAGAATCCGACCATAAACAAGAAAGCAATGCAGCAACAAAGATTTTATTCTAAAGCAATGAGCGCGAGAGAGACAGCGCTAGTCGTGCCGACCAATAGTATTCATACACACATATGTATGTGCATACATTTAACGTCAAACGAATTTGTATGTACATACAGACAAACACATGTATGCTTGATTATGCTTATCTTTTTTTTGTTTTAACGTATTCTAATACAAGAACTATCTATTGTAATGTTTGAATACCGATTTAAGTATTATAATTGGGAATAAACGCAGAGAGTATTATACGGTCGGGCGTGTTCGACTGTACTTTTCTTTCTTGTTTTTTTTTTGAAATGGTTAATGAAAACTCAATCATAATTATACAACAATTCAAAAATTATAAGAATTATAAGAATTATAATTATACAAAATTGAAAAATTAATTTTTTTATTAAAACACATTTAAAAGTCGGAACTTACTGCATACAGAAATAATACTTAACATCTTTTGTCCGTATGTAAAGAAAAAACAATTTTGCTTATCTATTTATGCATTTTGTATGTGTTAATGATGTTATTCAAGGCAGACACTAGATAACACACATTCACCCATACTCAAAGATACACGCACTGCTCATTGCGTATTTCCGAGAACTATGACAATGTTGGA
This sequence comes from Drosophila parthenogenetica, assembly GCA_035047505.1. Lineage (NCBI taxonomy): Eukaryota > Metazoa > Arthropoda > Insecta > Diptera > Drosophilidae > Drosophila > Drosophila parthenogenetica. Next base: position 15,584,443 of record JAWNPM010000080.1, on the reverse strand, counting down.
CTGCTTTTCTGAATTAGATGACATAACGTTGTGACGTCACCGAAATAAATATACTAGCTAGAGAGCATGACAAGTGAATGGACTTTGTACCGTTGTCAATGTAACTAATGCTATGTATGAATGCCCCAGATATAGTCTAAGATATGGGGTAATTAAACGGAACAATAGAAAAACAGTTGAGGAGCTGGTGAACAGAAGGGGAAGTTAAGAGGAAGACAATTGTAATAGAATTGCAGGAACCGTTTAAGGAGTTATCTAATTGATAAAGAATGGCATTCAGTCTTAGTTGGTCTCATGGCAAGCGATTAGCTAAAACAAAAGAGCAAAGTGAAAGAGCAACAAAGAATAGAGAGCGATAGCTCCACGACAGACTAAAAGAGGGCGAGAGAGAGAGAGAGAGAGGGAGACCGATCAAAACAGAGAGACTAATTCTGATGAAACATTGCATCAGTTTATTCAGCCGGTTCAACTCAGTTTGTGATCTTCAAACAACGATAGTGACGTATATATAAAAACGCCTTCTCCCTCTCTCTCTCTCCCCATCTAATTCTGACGGAGAATATTGAAGGCTGTCTCCATTTTTCTGCTGCTCTTGGAATCCTCAACGCGGTTGCCACAAGCGCTCTGTAAATGTCTGAGCAAGTTTTTGATTATAGTATAAAAGAAACCGAAACAAATATGCATAAAAACGAAGCCAATAAGTGTTATCGACTATGACAAATGCTGTAATCACCTAAAACTACTACAAAATCATTAATAGACAAGCTCTTATTAGATCTAAAAGTAAGCTTAACTTAAGAATATAAGGAACTACATAAAATCAAAGAAGAACAACTTCACCTTAAACAATTATCTCAGGGATTGATAGCATTAATCTTATATTATTTTATGAGCAGTAATTACTACTACAAAAATCATAAATAGATATAATAATATCACATTTTAAAGTAGTTTTTACTCTAATCTACTCGTAATCTACTACCAACAACCAAAAGTCAAAACCTTACTTTTGAAGAGCTTTTAAAAACTAAAATGTATTAATAAGTATAATCTGGACTTAAATAAAACTACTATAATTTTTAATCACTTAAAATAAGCTCAGTCATAATAGTCCTCTTTAACTCACAAGTATATGCTAACTTATGTTAGTGTCGTTCAAGTACAGGGCGCACGCCAAAACCTGCACGACCAGCGAACAGCTGATTAGCCAGTTTTGATATTTACAATTGTGTGGGGCAAACACAAAGTCGCCTCAACTCTTTTTCCAGCAGCTGTGCGAGTATACTTAGAATGTTAATTGAGGTACAGTTGTGCCCAAGCTCTATTAGTCGTACGCCAGTTATTTCTCTTGTTAGTATGATTGTGTTGATTGGATTCCTGATTTAACAGTTGTATTAATTGTTCGACTGTACTTCTTTCAACTCTTTTAATTCAACAACCTATCAGCTGTGAGCCTTTGCTGCAAAATCTCTAGATTCTCATTTAAAAGTATTTAATTTATTATCCCCTCAATAAATCCTTTTATTTGTGTGTAAAACTTTCCCAAGCGAATCGCCTTTAACCAATTGTCCTACTTTGACTTTTTCAATTCTATAAAATTTGAAATTTTCTAAATATTTCCGAATCCAACTTACCCTGTTCTTTTAATTCCAGGCTAGTCGTCCCGTCCAAGAACTATAACTTTCGTCTAGTTTGCCGAGCATTGTCTGTGCAGTACGGTGATGCGAAGGCTTTGACACCCACTGTTAAGGATTATGTAGAGAAATGTGTTGGCCTCTGTCAGCCAGAGAGTGTGCACATCTGTGATGGCAGCACGGCGGAAAGCAAACTGCTGCAGAGCTTGATGCTCAAGCAGGGCACAATTGTGCCTTTGCCCAAGTACGAAAACTGCTGGTTAGCCAGAACCAATCCGGCTGATGTGGCCCGTGTGGAATCTAGGACTTTCATCTGCACGGATCGCAAGGAACAGACAGTTCCGGTGACACCCAAAGCCACGCCCGGAACCCTAGGAAACTGGATCTCTGAGGATGACTTAAAAGCTGCAATCGCAGAACGGTTCCCGGGTTGCATGAATGGTCGGACCATGTTCGTGATACCCTTTAGCATGGGTCCAGTGGATTCACCACTTTCCAAGATCGGCATCGAAATTACCGATTCGTCATATGTCGTGGAGTCCATGAAGATAATGACTCGTGCGGGGTCTTCAGTTTTACAAAGGCTTCAAAGCGGTGATGGTCAATTCGTTAAGTGCCTCCACTCTGTCGGAACTCCTTCGAGTGGTGTCCAGGCTCAGACTTCCTGGCCCTGCGATCCCGAGCGTACCATCATTCTGCATAAGCCCTCAGAGAATGAGATCATCTCCTATGGCTCTGGATATGGCGGAAACTCACTGCTTGGTAAGAAGTGCTTTGCTCTAAGAATTGGTAGCACCATTGCCAAGCGGGAGGGTTGGCTGGCCGAGCACATGCTCATTTTGGGCATCACCAATCCACAGGGTAAGAAGATTTATGTGGCTGCCGCTTTCCCCTCCGCCTGTGGCAAGACCAACCTGGCCATGATGACACCCACTTTGCCGGGCTACAAAGTTGAATGTGTAGGTGATGACATAGCCTGGATGAAGTTCGATTCCCAGGGTGTTCTGCGTGCTATCAACCCTGAGAATGGCTTCTTTGGAGTTGCGCCTGGAACATCGCGAGCAACAAATCCTATTGCCATGGATACGGTCTTCCGCAACACAGTTTTCACCAACGTAGCCTCCACCTCTGACGGCGGCGTCTACTGGGAGGGTATGGAAACAACCCAACTGGCCGATGTAACCGTTACCGATTGGCTAGGCAAGCCTTGGTCCAAGGAATCCGGGAAACCCGCGGCTCATCCCAACTCCCGCTTTTGCACTCCGGCTTCCCAGTGTCCCATTATCGATCCTGCCTGGGAGGATAGCGCCGGTGTTCCGATTTCTGCAATACTCTTCGGAGGGCGGCGGCCAACTGGAGTACCTTTAGTGTACGAAGCCCGCGATTGGGCTCATGGGGTTTTCATTGGAGCAGCCATGCGCAGTGAGTCAACTGCAGCAGCAGAGCACAAGGCCAAAGTGATTATGCATGATCCCTTTGCGATGCGACCCTTCTTTGGCTACAACTTTGGTGACTATCTTGGCCATTGGCTGAGCATGGAGCAGCGGGGCCAAGTGCCCAAGATATTCCATGTCAACTGGTTTCGCAAGAGTGCCGATGGAAAGTTTCTTTGGCCTGGCTTTGGGGATAACTCCCGTGTCCTGGACTGGATCTTTCGTCGCGTGAATGGCGAGGATTGCTTCGAGGAATCTCCGATTGGTCGACTGCCATGTAAGAATGCACTGAACGTAGCTGGACTCGCGGGTAGCGTAGATCAGAAGCAGTTGTTCGACTTGTCCAAGGACTTTTGGCAACAGGAGGTTGAGGACATTGAGAAATACTTTGAGGCACAAGTTGGGGCGCACTTGCCTTGTGCGGTGGCGACACAATTGGCCGAGTTAAAGGCGCGTGTGGCAACCATGTGATGTGTGCAATTAATGGGTTCCATAGGTTATTTGATAATCTTAGTTAAATAAAAGTGTAATAAAAAGAAAAAAATGATTTTTGAGTTAAAATTTTTCATTTTCAATAAATGGGACAGGGTGGGACTAAAGCTTATCAATGCGGCTTTGAGTCGGAGGCCCGTCAAAAAATTGGCGTAAACAAGCAAATAAATCCATAATCGTTTTAACCTCTCTGCACCGCTGCCAATTATCAAGATCATAGCGAAAACAGGCAAATAAAATGCTAACAATAACACCCAAAAAATAAGTCTGTGGAACGTTGATCTTGAAAAAGAAATCGGGCCTTTGTCGTTGCCAGGGTCTGATTGTCGAACCTATCATGGGGTGGTGTGATTAAAATAACACCCAACTGTGATAAGGGCGAAGAAATTAAGTTTGCGATTCATGGAGCAAATTTTAAATATAATTGTTTAATATATCCTATACATAGAAGAATCACAGAATTAATGATCCCACAATGATCAACAGTTGATTTGACTGTATTTTTACTTCGAGATTGTTCAGTAAATGAATATGTAAGAATATGCTTACACTGCGTTTTTGGTAAGACTTGACTGAAGGATGGTGAATTAGTAACTGAATCTGTGGATTGAATTTCCCTGACTCGATTTTCAGAAGTGATGTTTATGATTTAATTGAAGAGTTTACAAATTATTCAATCATGCATAACAAGGCTAATAATTAGATCCGGCTCATCGCTATAAATGGACAATAAAGCTAAGCTCTATATTTAGAAGGTATTTTCCACTGATGTGCACTTTCTAGGGGCTTGTTAACCAGCTGATAACCCAAAACAAATTTAGTATATACAGTTATATATATTCATATTCTGTGTACTGATTTTCAATTTTGATTGACGTAAATGCAAAGAAATAAAGTCAAGTCATCAGACGGTCAGACTCGGGGAATGAAGGGAGTTCAGGGAATATTTAGTGGCAGGTAGGATGGTTAGGGGTGTGTGAGAACGGAGGCACAGACAGACATACGGTAATGATGCTGTTGCTGATGCTGATCTCGCTTATCAAGCTGAACTAGAAAAACAAGTCCATGGTTTAAAAATAAACACACAAAAAATATTCAGCGAATTTTTGCTGCCATTTTAAGAGGCGCGTGGAGACTGATAATAACAAAATACAAAAATTGTATTAAAAAAAGGAATACATTTTAAGTGGATTAGTTATTTTTATTATACCATACCATTGTCTATTATTTCGTAGTATTTCATACCATAGAATGTCATATCATACCGTAACGCAACGGAAATTAAAAATTCAGTTTTGGGGAACCTTCATTTCTCCTTCCACAGTCAAACAACACATGATCGAAAGCTATATGGCTATTATTGGGTACATGTCACATGAATAATGCCAACAACGCGTGGCTTGCCATTCATGGCCTCCAAAGGCTTTTGGCCGACGGCCATGGCCAAGAACACTAAAACTGTGGGAAATGCTCAGTTCTCGTGAGAAATGGAAAGATCATAAAATTTTCCGTCACCAGTTTTTTTTGTTTATAAAAAATAAACAAGTAACAAAGGCCGAGCGCGCCGACTGTACTAGACCCCGTATTCTGGTTGTATTCTAATTCGAATTTAATATTAGAATATGAATGTAATTTAAAATTTAATTTTTATTACAAATTAGGTGTCTCTGGCTCTAATAGTCTCTGAGATCCAGGTGTTTATACAGACGGACGGACGGACGGACAGACGGACATTGCTATATCGTCTCGGCTGTTGATGCTGATCAAGAATATATATTCTTTATAGTGTCGGAAAAGCTTCCCTCTGCCTGGTACGCACATTTCGCTTCTGACAAACCTAATAGACCGCTCTACTCTTTTTTAGAGTACGGGGTCTAAAAAGCAAATATCAGAAGTGAAATTTGTTGGCACCGAATCAACAAATTTTTTGCCATGTGATGTTGGCATAGGCGTAGGTGGGCGCATGTTCTAACCAAGAAGTGGAGTAAAGAAATTGAAAGGGGGAGTTGTTGGCCATTAGACTATAGTAGACATTTCAGATAGGCTAAAGAGATTTGAGTTACAGCTAATATCAACCACAGAGATACTAAAATAATTTTTACCTGGTATTTAATAGCATTTCCGTTATTTAAATGTATTTCCAAGAGAATTTCCGCTATTATACATGTTTATTTAACGATAAGCGAAATGTGCTACTGTAAATAAAGACGGTTTATCGTAATTGGTAGGGGTATACTGATAGCTCTATTTAAATAGTTTGTATATTAGCTTCATTGATTTCATGTGAAAACTGTTTACATTGCTATGAAATGGCATTTAGGTGTTATTTACGCAGCTTACTTCACTGATATCAAGTAAAAGCATAAATAATATATAATAAAGTTAGCAGTTAGCGAAAAATATACTTGTTGCTTCGATTCTTATCAATGGGAACGATGCCTATCAAAATAAAGAATGAAAGAAAAAAATCGGAATTCAAACGAAGCAACGAAAACAAAAATAAATATAGCAACTTGTCACAGCAACAAAAGCAACAGCAGCAAACAATACGTACTACTACGACTGTTGCCAAGCAGCATGTAATAACAGAAATTTTACCCCTTTCAGTCCCACTTCAGCGCCCTTTGCTCATGAAAAAACCAAAACAATCGGCGAGCCTCCTAGCAACGCGCCAATCAGCGCGCCCGCAGCTCGACCTGACGCCTCGAAAGTGAGCGCAGTGAGCCGAGTGCCAACTGATTAGCCGAATGAGCACCCGATCGGTGCTCGAAAAAGTTCTAGTCGGATCGGGCAGGCGCCAGCGATGTCTCTTGCGGAGCGTATAAAAGGCGGTTTTTAGCGACCACTTGTCATCAGTTACTCGTGGACTGAGTAAATGGAAAGATCAAGTGAAAGATTTAATTTCAGTGATCTGAAAATCAAACTGATTTTTGACAAAAAACTCTGGCGAAACATACGAAAGTAAAGAAACAGGAACAATAAAAAGCGAATAAAAAACTACAAAAAAACAATTAAATTGTGATAATTAATAATTGTGATATTTAACAAATTCAATATTTGTCATAAATAAATAAATTTGTGCGCCATATTCCAAAGTCTTTAAAAGAATCAATCTTAAAATAAATATTAAATAAAACTCACAAGCCTTAAAAACAACAACTTACAAAATGCCTGAGCTCATTGAAAACAAAATTATGTAAGTATGAGTTCTTGGAAAAACAAAACCCACTCTATTGATGCATGTCTGCCAAACGTTTTCGATGCTTGGCGTTTTCGCAAAATGACCTAAAAACATGTTTACAGAAATATTTAATTAAATGGCAAATTCTTTAACAAAATTACGTGCCGAAAAAATATGATTCACCTTAAACTAAAATTATATGCTTTGCATTCCTTTTTCAAATTGAATTGACCATATGTTTTTTAAAAAATCAGTTCGCAGAATTGTACTTAATTTTCTGATCCAATTCCGAAATGACTCATTATTTAAATATAAATGTGACAATACAAACTAAACTTTAACAAATTTTTTACTCAACTACATATGTACTTCTAATAATAAGCAATTCTCCTATGTTTTTCACTCTTTAGCTCTAGCTCCGCAAACGGTCTTCCTCAACTGCATAAGCAGCGACAAGACAATTGTGGCCTTTACAGTCACATCCGAGGTATTCCCACATCTTTTGGGGATGTTAGCTCCTTGACAGTGGGAGTGCGCAGCTTTGTTGAGGAGGCAATTGCCCTGTGCCAACCCGATCAGGTGCACATCTGCGATGGCAGCGATCAGGAGAACAAGATGCTTATTAAGACTCTGCTGGAGGAGGGCACCATTGTGGCTTTGCCCAAGTACGAAAACTGCTGGTTGGCCAGAACCAATCCTGCTGACGTGGCCCGTGTGGAGTCAAAGACCTTTATCTGCACGGAGGAGCGCGAGGAGACAATTCCTACACCCAAGGATGGCGTGAAGGGAACCCTTGGCAACTGGATTTCCCCCATGGACATGGAGGTCGCTATTCAGCAACGTTTCCCTGGCTGCATGAAGGGACGCACCATGTATGTGGTACCCTTCAGCATGGGTCCAGTGGGTTCACCTCTCTCCAAGATCGGTATTGAAGTCACCGATTCTGCTTATGTGGTCGCCTCAATGAGAATCATGACCCGTATGGGAGCTGCCGTGCTACAGCAGCTAGCCAAGAAGGAGGAATTCGTCCGTGCCCTGCACTCTGTGGGCACTCCGGCCAACGGTCGAGTTGAGCAACCATCCTGGCCCTGCGATCCCGAGCGTACAATCATTCTGCATAAGCCAGCAGAAAATCTGATCGTCTCCTATGGGTCTGGATATGGTGGCAACTCGCTGCTGGGTAAGAAGTGCTTCGCTCTGAGAATTGGCAGCACCATTGCCAAGAGGGAGGGCTGGCTGGCAGAGCACATGCTTATCCTTGGCATCACTGATCCCAAGGGAGAGAAGAAGTACATCACTGCCGCCTTTCCTTCTGCCTGTGGCAAGACCAACCTGGCCATGTTGAACCCCTCCTTGGCCAACTACAAGGTAGAGTGTGTGGGTGATGATATCGCTTGGATGAAGTTCGATTCACAGGGTGTTCTGCGTGCCATCAATCCTGAGAATGGGTTCTTTGGTGTTGCTCCCGGTACATCGATGGAGACCAATCCCATTGCCATGAACACGGTCTTTAAGAACACTATTTTCACTAACGTGGCATCCACCTCTGATGGTGGTGTCTTTTGGGAAGGTATGGAGAGTAGCTTAGCTCCCAACGTACAAATCACCGATTGGCTGGGCAAGCCCTGGACTAAGGATTCTGGAAAACCTGCCGCACATCCCAACTCCCGATTCTGCACTCCAGCTGCCCAGTGTCCGATTATCGATCCTGCCTGGGAGGATCCAGCCGGCGTTCCTATTTCTGCTATGCTCTTCGGTGGTCGTCGCCCAGCTGGAGTACCTCTGATCTACGAGGCCCGCGATTGGACACATGGTGTCTTCATTGGAGCAGCCATGCGCAGTGAGGCAACTGCTGCAGCAGAGCACAAAGGAAAGATGATCATGCACGATCCGTTTGCCATGCGGCCCTTCTTTGGCTACAACTTTGGTGACTATGTGGCACATTGGTTGAGCATGGAGAAGCGCGGCAAGGTGCCCAAGATCTTTCATGTCAACTGGTTCCGCAAGAGCGATCAAGGAAAATTCATGTGGCCTGGATACGGTGAGAATTCTCGTGTGCTTGAGTGGATTCTACGTCGTTGCAACGGCGAGGACTGCTATGAGGACTCGGTCATTGGCCGCATTCCGGCAATTGGTGAACTTAACTTGTCAGGCATGAAGGAGCATATTGATGTGAAACAGCTTTTCTCGCTGCCCAAGGAGTTCTGGACTCAGGAGGTAAACGATATTCGCAGCTACTTTGACTCCCAAGTTGGCGCTGATCTTCCGGCCAGCATCTCTTCAGAGCTGGAGAAGCTCAGCGAACGTGTAGCCGATTTGTAAATTTTACATACAGACAAATACAACACACACACACAAATACACATACAAACACACACACAAACATACAAAGACACACACACACCTACACGAACACAAAAATACACGCACATCTTTACCCGCCCTGCAACACCCAAACTCTAAGACCAACATCCATAACACTAATCCAAAATACCGCCCAAAACTTACCTTACCCACATATACTCTATCAAGACGAAAATCAAGACAATGTAAAATTCAAAATTCTTCACATAAGTTGTTTCGTTAGTTTTAAGACGCAGACTTTCAAAACTATTTATTGTTTAAGTACTAGATTTAAATATACTGCTAAGTTAAGATAGCATAAGCAAAAAGAAAAAAAACAACAACAAAATTACAAAAACTAAATCACAATAAATCCACAAGATTTTTAAACATAAATCGTTTTAAATTATTTATACACTATACACTATAAAAGTACATAACTACATTCAAATTTAATATTTTGGACCGATTTACCCTATAGGAGCTATAGGCTATAGTTGTCCGATCCGGATCAAACTTGGTGAGGTATAATGGTGCCAGTCGTTTCGAAGTTATGGTGATTTGGTGAGGTGACCTATAGACGGACTTTCCTTCCAAATTTGGTGTTTCTCTTCTCTCTTCTAGTCTATGAGAGCCAGATGTTCTACCCTTTTTATACTCTCTGCAAGAGTATATTGGGTTTGTGCAAATGTATGTAACAGACCCCATAAACTATATATATTCTTGATCAGCATCACAAGCTGAGTCGATATAGCCATGTCCGTCTGTCAGTCTGTCCGTATGAACACACAGATTTCAGAGATGGTAAGAGCTACAAGTTCGAATTTGGTCTCAATCGACTTGATATTTAGTCAGTCAATACAAGAATTTTTTTTCGATGCCACGCCCCATTCGCCCACAATGAGTCAAAATCCCGACACACCTCGGAAAAAATCTATGTTTTCGACAAATATCTCAGTAACTATGGCACTTAGGAATACCAATTTTGGTACACGTGTTCCTACAAACAGCATTAACGCAATAACAATTTTGGCCTGCCACGCCCCCTTTTCCGTAAGATAATAAAAACTTTTTAAACATGCATGCTATTTTTAAGGCATTTGTTCTTATCGTACAGTATTGTTATTTATGATTCATTTGAAGACGAATTATGTCAAACTCTCCTGAAAGTTTCATAAAAGTCCGACCAACAACAAAGCAACAAAGTGTATATTCGAGCGCAATGCCATGAGTGCGAGAGAGACAGCGCTAGCCGTGCCGACCAATAGTATACATTCACTCCTGTGTATGTGCATACATTTAACGTCAAAAGAAATTGTTTTTTTTTGTTTTAACGTGTTCTAATACAAGAACTATCTAATGTAATATCCGAATACCAATTTTAACATTATAATTGGGAATATAAGCAGAGAGTATTATACGGTCGGTCGTGTTCGACTGTACTTTTCTTTCTTGTTTTATTTATTTGTATGAAAAAATATGTTGCGGAATAAGTACGAGGTCTTTTACGGTCGACTCGCTCGTCTTAAGCCTTTGTTACTTGCTTGGGATTGATTTACTTATAAAAAAATCTTAGAAATAGATTTCCTGCTGGCATGATTTATATGAACAATAACAATAGATTAGGATTTTAAACAGAATAGGGTTGTTACTTAAAACTGGCATTATCTAATAAGTAATTAATAAATCGTTAAATTTATTAAGTAATAATATTTGGAAAAACTCTTCCAAGGCACTTAATAATTAAAAGTCTAGTGACATATTACATATGAGAAAAGTTTGTGAAATCAAAAGTGAGGGCAAAACGCAACAAATGTTTATTAAACCGACATGAAATATTTTGAAGAGCCAATCGCTTCCAGCCTGGAAGAACTTTTATTTTTTTCAACTGAGGAGAAGCTTTTGATTTTGCTGAGCGGAGCAGAGCGGCGTCGACGTGAGCTTCGGCGTCGGCATCGGCATCGGCAGCAGCAGCAGCAGTTTTCGTAAAACAGACAAAGTGCACACGAACTGATGACACGAGACACAGTTCAGCTCGAGCTGCGGACACGGGCTGTCGGCCATTTTCGTTTGTGGCACTTACAGCAAGACCTGCAACGCGCGGCTTTAAGCGGAAAAGGAAGTGCAGCGAGAGAAAAAAAAAAATTAACTGTTGCTTGGTGTTGTTAGTTTCTTGTATCGAAGCAGGACACATAGTTCTTGTGAGAGTAAAAGGACGAGAGACAGAGAGAAAGAGAGTGTCGTAACGCAATTAAGACAATTAGAAAGTTAATTTCGAAAATTACAAACAAGCCCAATTTGCAAAACAACCGAGAAATGGTAAACATATAATATGATTTCCTACCAACTTTAGACAGTGGGTGTGTATGTGTTGGCCCTGTCGGCTGTTAAGCTGCGATTTGACATGTTGATTTATGCGCTGCCAATTCTACGCTCTAACTTCATCCTGACGCTCTGCCTGTGTCTGTTTGTTTGTGTATTTGAGTAAGTGACTTTGCGTGTGTGACAGTGTGTGCGGCTGGGATTACGCGTGTTTCTGTTATCACTTGTTGCGCATTGTTTGTCGCACAGGACACTCGCTTAATTGCTAATCCTCGCACCCAACTTTGACGCCAGACGCGTCTAATTACACGTAACTTGGCGCAATTGTGCTGTCGTTCTCCCTCTTTCCACGGTGCACACAAATGCCAGTTACTCCCTTTCCCACAAAGTGTCGCATTTAAAACCAAATTACCCACCAAAGTTGTGTTCCCATCGCTACCCTCCATGCGTCCCGTCAGCAGGTCACTTAATATGCCATCTACATGAGATTTGCACAAATGGCGCGCGCAAAAATTATGTGTTGCAATAAAATCGATGGATGAAGGGGGGAAATGCCGATAGCGCAAGTGGTACCAAAGTCTAATAACTAAGTTGCGAACGTGACTGTTAGTCTAGAATTTTAATTTGCCACGCCGACTGGCTGAATAACTGACCAGCTGACCAGTTGAAGCGAAATGCGAAATGCGAAAAGCGGACAAACTGAGCAGACAGCTTTCTTCCCTAGGGCGCCCGACTAAGTAGGCAACACTTTCTTGACGGCTTTTGTATATTGTTTGATCCTAAGTGTTTTATGGACTTTTCTTGTTTATACTATACACACGGAGACACACAAACTTCATTATATTTATTTTTACAAGAAACGCTAATTCTGTGGGGCAAGTGCCATGAAGTAGTGAAGAATGAGGCGTGGTATTATGTGGTTGCTTGGAAAATATTTATGTCTTCTCAGATATACACATACAAATATATATATATAATTATGTGCGTGTGCATGAGGATGTTAAATATGTGCTTAACGGGCGCGGGCGTGTAATTAAGCAAAGTTTGCTTAAAAGGGCTGTGCTGGACACGCTTAAAAGCAAACTCTAGACTTACAAGGGTTATACCCACAAGTTAATAGCTCTAAGAAATGCATTTGGCTTCATTTGCCACGATGATGTCGTTGGTAATGATTGCGATAGCACTTATAAAGCGAACCAGACAGTTTCGTTTACAGGTCAAAGACACTTGAACTTTTTTGATGATGGTTGAAACTATCTTGTGGCTTCCATAATTCAATGCTATTTTCACAAAGTCAGCTTGGTTCGTGGAATATGTAAATTCCTCTCCCTCTCTGTTTTATCCATATCCTTTTCAATTTCCATTCGTGGATTTGTCAAATGCAATTCTGACGCTAAATCGAATCGGTTTTAGGCTGATTTAGCCCCCTGGTTATATTCGCAAATGTATTCATAACTGTAAAATACAATAGATCTCAGTCACAATCATTTTATAAGTTATGCATTTTAAATTGCTCAATTCGATTGAGCTAAATGATGTGAACCACATGAAATCTGCTTCAATTAGTAACCCTAACTTCCACCTGTTGAGAACGTTTTTGATAAGCCAATAAATGCACAGAAATTCGTGAATTTCTCTATGAAATTAAACAAGATTTCCCTATCCCTATCATGCACAAAACATTCTCGTAATACCAATACAAACTGATTTTTTTCCAAAGACCAGTTGTAGGAGAGGGAGAGAGAGAGGGAGTTAAGAGCTGTCATATTGCTTTCTATTGATTTATTGTTGCTGTCCAAAGATTTTTCGTAAAAAGCAAAACTGTTGTCCATGTTTTTTGTGCCTGGGAAATGTCTTTTTCCATTCAACATTTTTATGATTATTCTATCCATGATTTTCGTCCAGCTGACTCCCACTTCTATATGTCTGTTAGAATGTCTTTCCGTCTGTCTGTCTATCTGAGTGATTGGTTGCGGTGGCAATAGACCAGGTTACGTGATTCTTAGGCACACTGAAACGCAGTTAAGTTGATTGAACGAATTTTCTGACTGTAATATACCCAGTTATTAACTCTTTCAAAATTCCTAAAGTTAAATAGGATAAATTGCTGCCCTAATATCTATAATCTGTTTAATATAATGCCAAATAATTGGACTTTTCTCTTGTCGTGATTTGTTTATTAGCAATTTTTTAAACCAATTGGTTTGCTTTTTATGAGGATTCTTCTGATTTCCTTTTTAACTTTTATTAATTGGTTGCTAAGCACAGATTTCTGAGTGTATCAATTAATTAAGTACAAAAGATTTCATTATTGTACCCTTATTTAAAAATGTTCTGTTTGTTTTTAAAACTGTTGCTTGAGCTTCTTTTAATTTTAGTCAAAAAATTTTGATTACTTCAGTTTAGCTTATAGCTAATTTAGTTGTGGTAAGGTTTCAAATGCGTTTCCCAATTGTTGTGCGTATAAACTCCCCGAAAACAGCACGTTTAGTGGGTATTATGGACCAACAGGTAGGGTGCTGAATACACTCAAATGTACTTTGTACACACGAGTGTTCAGTTACTGGCTTCCATATTATTTGCTTTACAATATGAACACGTATTCACGCTTTGTGCTTGCCTGGATAAATGGGTGGCTAAGTGGGTGTGTGTGAGTTGGTGACTTGTCTATTTGTATATCATAATAGATAACTAACAAATGAGAAAGGCTTCAGTTGAGCGCGCCGACTGTAAAAGACCCCGTACTCTCATAATAGTGCGTAATATCTTGACAAACAAAAAACTTGAAGAAAAAGCAGAGTAATAAACAAATAAAATATGCTTATGTATGTGTGTATATAAATATATACGAATTTAGATTTGCTTACACGCATTTTTTTAACAACATGTTTTGCGTAGAAATTATCCACACACCCTACAAGGTGCACCAATTAAATTTGTTAATTTAAATTTTAATTGAAATGTAAAAAAGTAAATTAACTATTGGTATAATTATGTTATGTTATATAACAAAAATAAATGAAATGCCTTTGTCTATGTATGCCGGGTTTCAAACTGCAGTACCTAAGTTACACACAAGTACAAGAAAGAAAAGTACAGTGGAATACGCCCGACCGTATAATACTCTCTGCTTTAATTCCCAATTATAATGTTAAAATCTGTATCCGGTATCGTTTGCGGTTAAAACAGCATGCAAGTTTGAAAAGTTTAGTTTGTTTCTTACGGAAAAAGGGGGGGTGGCAGCCAAAAATTTTAAATGGCAATGCATTTATACTGTCTCTAGGAACCTGTTACTGAGATATTCGCTTCAAACATCTATTTTTTCCGAGGTATGTCTAGTTTTTTGCTCATTGTGGGCAAATGGGGCGTGGCAACAAAAAACAAGAAAGAAAAGTACAGTCGAACACGCCCGACCGTATAATACTCTCTGCTTTTATTCCTAATTATAATGCTTAAATCGGTATCCGGATATTACAATAGATAGTTCTTGTATTAGAACACGTTAAAACAAAAAAAAACAAGTAAGAAAGGCTACAGTCGAGCGGGCCGACTGTAAAAGACCCCGTTCTCTTCTTGTATTCGAAATTAATATTTGAATGCGGTTGTAATTTAAAATTTAAATTTTAAAATTAATTAAAAAAAAAAAAATTTGATTCGGTCACTGATGAGATTCGAACCCGCGCTTACTGACGCAAGTTCCATATCATGCTGCAACCATACTAGTTACACCACACCATTTATTTGGCAGAAATTTGATTATTTTCATTTATATATAATAATGTAGTTATTTAAAAAATAAAAAATAATTAAATTTCTGGGTCTGTTCCGGGTTCGAGCCGCAGACCATTGGCACCATTGTTGCACCAGTTAAAATTCTTTATTTACATTTTTGTTTGAAATTTAAAAAAGTATATTAATAAATTCCACTGTGGAGAATTGAACCTGCGAACTTATACGCAAGTTGCAGAACACGCCGCAACACTAATAATTGCACCAACCCCTCCTTGTGAGACGGCTCCGATTATTTTCATTAAGATATAATAGTGCTAAATTATAAAATTAAAAAAAAAAAAAAAATTTAATTTCTGAGTCTGTGCCGGGGTTCGAACCGCAGGTCTTGTGTTTACAAACAAGTGCGTGGCCCACCCGAACCACGCTCTCTTTGCAAACTACTGCGGCTAATGTATGTATAAACATATAGTTATCTCTTTTCTTTCAACCACGTGCATTGACAATGCGCTTCAAGGGACACTTTGTTACCTAATTGCTCAGTTGTTTATAGTTGGATTTTTATGCAACTTTCAGGGTAGTTTGATATAATTTGTCTTTAAACGAATCTTAAATTACAACACTCTACGATGAGGACAAATGCCTTAAAAACGGCATCGAAATTGAAAATTTTATTTTTTTTCTTGTGGAAAAAAGGGGCGTGGCAGCAACAAAATTTTAATGGCACTGCATTTATGCTGTCCCTAGGAACCTGCGTATCCAAATTGGTGATCGTAAGTGCCATAGTTACGGAGATATTCGCGGAAAACATCAATTTTTTTCGAGGTGTCTTTGGTTTTTTGCTTATTGCGGGGGCGGTAGGGGGCGTGGCACTGATTTGAAATAAACTTGATCTGCTCGCGAAAGTTACTGAATTTTTATTACAAATTTGGTGGTTCTAGCTCTTGTAGTTTAAAAGATCCAGGTGTTCATACAGACGGACGGACAGACGGACAGACGGACATGGCTATATCGACTCGGCTGTTGATGCTGATCAAGAATATATATACTTTATGGGGTCGGAAAAGCTTCCTTCTGCCTGTTACGCACATTTGGCTTCTGACAAACCTAATAGACCCCTATACTCTTTTTAAGAGTACGGGGTCTAAAAAGCTGAGCATAATCGAACATATATGTGTTTGTCTGTATGTACATACAAATTCGTTTAACGTTAAATGTATGCACATACATATTTTTGTATGAATACTATTGGTAGGCACGACTAGCGCTGTCTCCCTCGCACTCATTGCTCTCGAGTAAAATCTTTGTTGCTTCATTTCTTTCTTGTTTATGGTCGGATTCTTACAAAACTTTCAGGTGAGTTGGACATGATACGTCTTCAAACGAATCATAAATAACAACACTGTACGATAAGGATAATTGCTTAAAAAATGGCGTGCAAGTTTGAAATTTTCTATTATTTCTTGCGGAAAAAGGGGGCGTGGCAGACCAAAACTTTTGATGTCATTGCATTTATGCGATCTCTAGGAACATGTGTACCAAAATTGGTATTCCTAGGTGCCATAGTTACTGAGATATTCGCCGAAAACACAGATTTTTTCCGAGGTGTGACGGGTTTTTTACTTATTGTGGGCGAATGAGGCGTGGCATCGAAAAAAAAAAGATTCTTGTATTGACTGACTAAATATCGAGTCGATAGAGACCAGATTCGAACTTGTAGCTCTTACCATCTCTGAAATCTGTTTGTTCATACGGACAGACAGACAGACAGACGGACAGACGGACATGGTTATATCGACTCGGCTTGTGACGCTGATCAAGAATATATATACTTTATGGGGTCTGCCACGCCTCCTTCTGCCTGTTACATACATTTGCACAAACCCAATATACTCTTGCAGAGAGTATAAAAAAAAAGATTATTGTATTGACTGACTAAATATCGAGTTGATAGAGACCAAACTCGAATTTGTAGCTTTTACCATCTCTGAAATCTGTGTGTTTATACGGACAGACGGACAGACAGACAGACGGACAGACGGACATGGCTATATCGACTCGGCTTGTGATGCTGATCAAGAATATATATACTTTACGCGGTCTGCCACGCCTCCTTCTGCCTGTTACATACATTTGCACAAACCCAATATACTCTTGCAGAGAGTATAAAAAACTAAGCATAATCGAACATGTATTTGTCTGTTTGTACATACAATTTCTTTTGACGTTAAATGTATGCACATACACAGGAGTGAATGTATACTATTGGTCGGCACGGCTAGCGGTGTCTCTCTCGCACTCATGGCATTGCGCTCGAATATATACTTTGTTGCTTGTTTTGTCTCTTTGTTTATGGTCGGATTTTTATGAAACTTTCAGGAGAGTTTGACATAATTCGTCTTCCAATGAATCATAAATAACAATACTGTACGATAAGATCAAATGCCTTAAAAACGGCATGCTCGTTTAAAAAGTTATTTTATCTTTCGGAAAAAGGGGGCGTGGCAGGCCAAAATTGTTATTGCGTTTATGCTGTTTGTAGGAACTCGTGTACCAAAATTGGTATTCCTAAGTTACTGGGATATTTGTCGAAAACATAGATTTTTTCCGAGGTGTGTCGGGATTTTGACTCATTGTGGGCGAATGGGGCGTGGCATTGAAAAAAAAAATATTCTTGTATTGACTGACTAATTATTGAATCGATAGAGATCAAATTCGAACTTGTAGCTCTTACCATCTCTGAAAGCTGTTTGTTCATACGGACGGACAGACGGTCAGACGGACATGGCTATATCGACTCAGCTTGTGACGCTGATCAAGAATATATATACTTTATGGGTCTGCCACGCCTCCTTCTGTCTGTTACATACATTTCCACAAACCCAATATACTCTTGCAGAGAGTCTAATAACAGGCATTTCTACTACTTGAGCTGCAGTTCACTTGATTATTAGCGAGGCGTTCAACCACGTATACATAAATTATAAATTTTAAAATTTTTTGAATAGTTGGTTTTATTTATTTATATGTTGTAGTTGTCCGATTCGAAGCAAATTTAGTGAAGTTACCAAATAATTATGTACACACCGTGTGAGTTTGGTTGTGATCGCTTAACTAATACTGCACGCCTTCATACAAATTTTATTTTAAAATCAGTATCCAGATATTACAATAGATAGTCCTTGTAGTAGAACACGCGAAAACAAAACAAAAAAAGCTAAGTAAAAACAAATGTCTGTTTGTCTTTGTGTTTTTTGTTTCTTTTGGAAAAGAAGCGCGCCACCTTAAAATTTTAAATGACATTGCAGTTATGATGTCTCTAGGAACCTGCGAACCCAATTTAGTGGTCCTTAGCACCATAGTTATGGAGATACTCGTGAAAAACATATTTTTTTATACTCTCTGCAAGAGTATATTGGGTTTGTGCAAATGTATGTAACAGGCAGAAGGAGGCGTGGCAGACCCCATAAAGTATATATATTCTTGATCAGCGTCACGAGCCGAGTCGATATAGCCATGTCCGTCTGTCCGTCCGTCCGTCTGTCTGTCTGTCTGTCTGTCTGTCCGTCTGTCTGTCCGTATGAACAAACAGATTTCAGAGATGGTAAGAGCTACAAGTTTGAGTTTGGTCTCAATCGACTCGATATTTAGTCAGTCAATACAAGAATCTTTTTTTTTTTCGATGCCATGCCCCATTCGCCCACAATGAGTAAAAAACCCGTCACACCTCGGAAAAAATCTATGTTTTCGGCGAATATCTCAGTAACTATGGTACCTAGGAATACCAATTTTGGTATACGTATTTTTAGAGACCGCATTAATGCAATGACATCAAAAGTTTTGGGCTGCCACGCCCCCTTTTTCCGCAAGAAATAAAAGAAAATTTCAAACTTGCATGTCGTTTTTAAAGCATTTATTCTTATCGTACAGTGTTGTTATTTATAAATCGTTTTAAGACGTATCATGTCAAACTCTTCTAAAAGTTTTATAAGAATCCGACCATAAACAAGAAAGAAATGAAGCAACAAAGATTTTATTCGAGAGCAATGAGTGCGAGAGAGACAGCGCTAGTCGTGCCGACCAATAGTATTCATAGACACATGTGTATGTGCATACATTTAACGTGAAACGAATTTGTATGTACATACAGACAAACACATGTATGTTCGATTATGCTTAGCTTTTTTTTTGTTTTAACGAGTTCTAATACAAGAACTATCTATTGTAATATTTGGATACCGATTTAAGCATTGTAATTGGGAATAAAAGCAGAGAGTATTATACGGTCGGGCGTGTTCGACTGTACTTTTCTTTCTTGTTTCGAGGTGTCTCTGATTTTTTGCTCATTGTGTGGGCGGTTGGGGGCGTGACAAAATTTGAAATAAATTTGGTCTGAGTACAATATAAACGGACTTGCTCTTAAAATTTGGTTACTTAGCTGCTGTAGTTTAGAAAATCCATGTGTTCTTATGGACGAACAGACGGACAGACATACATTGGCTTTTTATGCTGATCAAGAATATATATACTTTATGGGGTCGGAAAAGCCTCCTTCTAACTGTTAAGCACATTTCGCTTCTGACAAACCTAATAGACCCCTCTTCTATTTTTTGGAGTAAGGGAGAATAGGAACAGTGAAATGAAGTTCAGTAGGGAAAAGCAAACTATGTGACACTGTGGGAGTCGTGTTACAACTTTTACAGAAGCTGGACAATAAAATAAGTCACTAGGTTTGCCAATGAAAGTGCCAGACAATTTTATAGCATGTTGTGGTTGTATCATGTGGTACGGCTTTTATACAGCATTGTCATAAAACTATAGAACAAATAGTTTAAATGTGACTTTGGCAACAATCAAATCAAAATAAACATGAAAATGAAAACGGGAATGAAAGACAGTTGACAGGTTGATTAGAACTTAGTTCACTTCTCGTATTAACTGCGAAGTGATTTTGTCCTTAAAGTATTAGAGCTGAGCGCAAAAGACGAATATAAACTTAAATATTGGTTTCTCCAGATACTTTATTAAGAGTATAAACTAAGATGTAAAATATAAATAATTTCGGAACACAGAACAGAAAACTTAAGACGAATTATTTATTTTGAACTTAGTAAATTGAATATCCTCAGATCAAACAAAGCAATATTATTTCATGCATAATTTTTGCCAGCTTGTTAAAAGGAATCTAAAATCAGTTCTCAATTTCGGGATAGTTCTTTAAGTCTTAGAAAAGCAATTAAAAGACATTCTCTCATATGTATATCATATCATTCAGTTTATTTTAAAATAATAAATTGTAAAAATATGTATCTTATTATTAGGTAAAACAGTTTGGCAGATAATACAGATTAAATTTTTATGTAATATACTCTTACATTTTATACCCGTTACTTGTAGAGTAAAAGGGTATTCTGTAATCAACGGAATCTATGTAACTGGGAGAACGAGGCGTTTCTGACCCCATAAGCTATATATATTCCTGATCAGCATCAACACCCGAGTCTATATTGTCATCTCCGTCTGTCCGTCTGTTTCCATGCGAACAAGTCTCTCAGTTTTGAAGCTATCTTGATGAAACTTTGTACCCATGTGTATTCTATCTGCATGCAGTTCATATGTTAAAATCGGCCAGGTACGATCGTTATATTATATAGCTCCCATGGGAACTACACCATGGGAACAGACCACTACATCATATACCTGTCATAGAAGATCGGTTGAAAATTATTAGTATAAAAATGTTTAGTGTCTCTTGAATGATTTGTCGATTTCTCGCAATATGCATTCTTTACCATTTTCTATAAGCTGACCAAGTTTTATCCAGATCGGACCACTATATCATATAGCTGCCATAGGAACAATCGGTTGAAATGCTTAGTATAAAAATTTTCGATGTCTATTGAGTGATTTCATTCAAATTCACGCATTATGCTTTTATTACCATTCCCAATGTGTTCACCAAATTTTATTCAAATTGGACTACTATATCACATAGCTACCGTGGAAACAATTAGTGATTAAAACAAAATTAAACGCAATATGCATGACTTGAAGGGTATTTAGATAAAGATAACCGTTAATTAAAAAAGTGTTTTCTTAAAAACACACAAATGATAGTAATTTCATTACATTTATATCAGCAAAGTTCATAACTTCTCGGAGTCTGACGAGACAACGAGCTAGAGATGGAAGTTGGCTCGCTTCGATGCAGATGAACGCCAATACAATTAGCCAATATTGAACACTTAATCCGCTTTAACTGTCTAACTGTATTTTTCACCTGACTCAGACATAGGCAAAGATTTGGTTTGGTACAAGAAACTTTTGACAATCCTTGCGAATCTTTATAGACCACTCAATACTTGTTGTGTGGGTAAGTGTATGTGTGAGTCTGTTAAGCCAACCCAAAGACTAACATTATCTTATCACCGCACAGACACACACACATACACACACACAAGGGCAATGAAAAGTGGACTGAATGTGATAAAGGGGTCAAGGGGGATGGATTTAAGAGCATCAACTTGTGTCGACTTTGAGCAATCTGAAAACAAAATTCATAAACCATTTTCTATTACTTTTGAGTAAACAGTAAAAACCGATTTGGGTTGGAATCAAATATTAAGCGCTATTGGAGGACGATATAGATGCGATTTCTCTTTTAAGACTTTAAACGTGAAACTAAAATTTATCTTGTTTATATATAGATTGAATTATGTTTCTTTGTTGACTAAAAAGTGTAAATTAATAATCCAAGATAAACATAAAATAAGTACAACTGGTTTAGTTGTATTTTAATAATTTAGAATTTTAATCAAAGTATATTTTTACTGAAAAAAAATAATGGTTTCAGGGAAATTGTACGTGCTATTCGTCAACAGAGTATTATTTGTAATCATGTCCACATGTGTGTGTGTATGTTTGTGTGTGTATTTGTATGTGTGATGGGTAATGGCCCGTAATATTTACACATGAGTTGCGACCAAATTTCAGCAGCATCAGCAGAAGCAACAAGAGAGACAGGCAAAATAAACCTTCTTCGTCCGATACTCTGTTTCGTATTGGACGATATTATGGCACAACAACAGCACAGCTGGGACGGAGGAGAGTCGTCGTCTGGTTGTAGCTATGGACATCACCATGGTGGACACGGCCAGGGGCATAATGGAGGCGGCCACAAGACGCCGACACGTGCTGCAAGCAATCCTTTGCCCTATAAAGGTGCCACGCCAAAATCGCCCAGGTAAGTAAATACAAAAACGGTAAATAAAAACCGAATAAGATGATTTAGGCGCATATTTAGAAGCTATTATCAGGCACCGCCCTCGGTGTATGCCACGCCGACACAGTCAACCTATGGTGGAGGTTATGGGTGCTACGAGCCACCTCGAAGTCCCAAGATAACGACAACCTTTGCAAATGACAGTGGCGATGAGGTAAGCAGCTCCCCGCCATCTTCGTACTATCAGACCCCTACTTCGGGATCTATGGATGAGTCTTCCTCGTCCCTTATGAGTGGACATAATGTTCGGAGTCCCAAATCTCCATGTAAGTTCGTCTTCGATGCCGTTAGCCCAGGTCCTGTTATGGATCAGTCGGCGTTGGGTAAAAAGTTTGAGTACTACGAACCCATTTCCCCTGACGACGGTTCCCTGTACTATGAACCTCCGAGCTCACCACGTCGCCAGGGCTCCAAGAAGCTTTTGCGTTCCAAGCCACCGCTGGACCCCTTACCCCAATTAACGACTACAGGAGCCAGTGGCAAACGGCGACGGGATGAATGGGAACTTCCGATCATAACCAAGATCGATGCGCGTTGTCTGAACGCGACAGCATCGGCTGCGCCAGCTGCAGCGGGAGTTTCTTCTTCCACAGCGGGAGGAATCTACAACAGCAGTGGAACAGTTAGTGGATCAACTTGTAGCTACTACGCCCTGAAACGCGACTCGTGCGTCACGGAGTGCACACAGGTATCCATAGAGTCCGGTGAAGGAACGAACAGCACTCAGGTGACCACGACAACAACAAGTTTTAGTTACACGGACACGGACGCGGGACATATCGCCACAGCCGAGCCACAATCGCAACGGCAGCGTCGTCATGCCATCAACATAACCTCAAATCCTGGCTATCAAGTCCTTCACAGCTCACACTCCACCTTGGATCGCACTTGCTCCGATAGCGTTGTCTCTTTCCGATATCGTAAATCGACCAGCGATCTCACTAAGGACTCAGAGCACGAGCTCAGCGGTTGCATGCCCGCCATGACCAAGCGGGATGCCGTTGAATATAAGCCCCGTAGACGTGGCAGCTTCAAGGGCGGTCTCGCCTACCTGGCCAGTCGCCGCAGCTCACGGGAGTCCATGAAGAGCGCAGTCTCCAATACTTCCATTTTTTCCAATGACGATATTGGCCCCCTGGCATTCCAGAGCTCTAATCGAGGCCGACAGCGTCGCACTTCCAATTTTCTCGAGTTGCCAGGTAAATAATTAGGCATTAAATTTCAAGTAACTACTTTAAACATGATCAATTAATCGTTAATGCCAACAACAGACAAAGACTTAATTAAATCTTAATACAAAACCTTTTGTTTTGTAGATAAAACAACTAACTTAAATAATTATAAATTGCATTGAGGTCAGGTTTTATTAGTAAAAACTAGGTAAAACTATTGGTGTAACTAAAGGCTACAAGGGTGTCGGTACGGTATCATACGCATAGTATATAAATTTGGCGATTTTTTTAACACCTCATTTGGCCTTAAAAAATATATTGTTAAATAAATAGATTAATACCCTACAATCATTCAGGATTATTATACCTATGAGAAGTAACAAGAAAGAAAACTACAGCCGAGCATGTCCGATCGTATAACACTATCTGCTTTCATTCCCAATTTAATATTCAAATCAGTATCCAAGTATTACAATGAACAAGTTTAAATAAAAACAAGTAAGAAAAGTACAGTCGAACGAGCCCGACCGTATAATAGTCTCATCTTATATTTTCAATTATAATGTTAAAATCGGTATTCGAATATTACAATAAATACTTCTTGTATTAGAACACGTTAAAACAAAAAAAAAAAAAAAACAAAAAAACCAAGTTTGAATTTTTTTTTTTTTGCGGGAAAAGGGGGCGTGGCAGCCCAAAACTTTTGATGTCATTGCATTTATGCGGTCTCTAGAAACACGTGTACCAAAATTGGTATTCCTAAGTGCCATAGTTACTGAGATATTTGGCGAAAACATACATTTTTTCCGAGGTGTGACGGGTTTTTTACTCATTATGGGCGAATGGGGCGTGGCAACGAAAAAAAACAGATTCTTGTATTGACTGACTAAATATCGACTGACTGACTATATATTGAGACCAAATTCGAACTTGTAGCTTTTACCATCTTTGAAATCTGTGTGTTCATACGGACAGACGGTCAGACAGACAGACGGACATGGCTATATCGACTCGGCGTGTGACTCTGATCAAGAATATATATACTTCATGGGGTCCGCCACGCCTCCTTCTGCCTGTTACATACATTTGCACAAACCCAATATACTCTTGCAGAAGGTGTAAAAAGAAAAAAAAAACAAGTAAGAAAGGCTACAGTCGAGCGCGCCGACTGTAAAAGACCCCGTACTCTCCTTGTATTCGAAATTAATATTTAAATGCGATATAATTTAAAATTTAAGTTTTAAAATAAAATTAAAAAAAAAATTTTAAATCAAGCCACTGATGGGATTCGAACCCGCGCTAACTGACGCAAGTTCCATAACACGCTGCAACCCTACTAGTTGCATCACACCATTCATTTTGCACAAATGCGATTATTTTCATTTATATATATTAATATAAAAAAAATAAATACAGTAGAATCCGGTTATAACGACTCCGCTTAAATCGTTCGACCGGTCATTGCGACGAAAATTCGATAAATTGTTTGGTTCCCATACAAGCTTGTATAAAAGAGCCTCCGCTTAGTGCGTCTCCGTTTTTAACGACAAACCGCTTATATCGACTATATTTTTCACAATTCAACCGACTATTGCGACGTGACGAAAAAAAGTACAGTTTTTTCTGCATCTTTCCAAGAAAAATTTAATGCGTAAATGGTCAAAATGTGAACAAGTAAGAAAAGTACAGTCGAACGAGCCCGACCATATAATACTCTCTGCTTTTATTCCCAATATATAATATAATGTTAAAATCGGTATCCGGTAATTCCAATAGATAGTTCTTGTATTAGAAGACGTTAAAAAAAAAAAAAAAACTACGTATAATCGAACATACATGTGTTTGTCTGTATGTACATACAAATTCGTTTAACGTTAAATGTATGCACATACATATGTGTGTATGAATACTATTGGTCGGCATGACTTGCGCTATCTCTCTCGCACTCATTGCTCTCGAATAAAATCTTTGTTGCTTTATTTCATTCTTGTTTATGGTCGGATTCTTATGAAACTTTCAGGAGAGTTTGACATGATACGTCTTCAAACGAATCATAAATAACAACACTGTACAATAAGAATAAAAACGGCATGAAAGTTTGAAATATTCTTTTATTTCTTGCGGAAAAAGGGGGCGTGGCAGCCCAAAACTTTTGATGTCATTGCATTTATGCGGTCTCTAGAAACACGTGTACCAAAATTGGTATTCCTAGGTGGCATAGTTACTGAGATATTAGCCGAAAACATAAATTTTTTCCGAGGTATGTCTAGTTTTTTGCTCATTGTGGGCGAATGGGGCGTGGCAGCGAAAAAAAAACAAGATTCTTGTATTGACTGACTAAATATCGAGTCGATTGAGACCAAACTCGAACTTGTAGCTCTTACCATCTCCGAAATCTGTTTGTTCATACGGACAGACAGACGGACAGGCAGACAGACAGACAGACGGACAGACGGACATGGCTATATCGACTCGGTTTGTGACGCTGATCGAGAATATATATACTTTATGGGGTCTGACACGCCTCCTTCTGCCTGTTACATACATTTGCACAAACCCAATATACTCTTGCAGAGAGTATAAAAAGAGAGCAAAATGGGCAAAAAAGTGATCATTTAGTACACACTCGTCAATTAGGCAATGTCGTCAAAACGAATATGCTTCTCCGTTGAACAGAAAATGAAAATAATTCTGAATTTAATATATATTTGGTTTTGATTAAAAAATTAAATTGTTTTTTATACTCTCTGCAAGAGTATATTGGGTCTGTCCGTCTGTCCGTCTGTCCGTCTGTCTGTCCGTCTGTCCGTCTGTCTGTCTGTCTGTCCGTATGAACAAACAGATTTCAGAGATGGTAAGAGCTACAAGTTTGAATTTGGTCTCTATCGACTCGATATTTAGTCAGTCAATACAAGAATCTTTTTTTTTTTCGATGCCACGCCCCATTCGCCCACAATGAGCAAAAAACTAGACATACCTCGGAAAAAATAGATGTTTTCGGTTAATATCTCAGTAACTATGGCACTTAGGAATACCAATTTTGGTACACTAAAGGACGCATAAATCCAATGACATCAAAAGTTTTGGGCTGCCACGCCCCCTTTTTCCGCAAGAAATAAAAGTAAATTTCAAACTTGCATGCCGTTTTTAAAGCATTTATTCTTATCGTACAGTGTTGTTATTTATGATTCGTTTGAAGACGTATCATGTCAAACTCTCCAGAAAGTTTCATAAGAATCCGACCATAAACAAGAAAGCAATGCAGCAACAAAGATTTTATTCTAAAGCAATGAGCGCGAGAGAGACAGCGCTAGTCGTGCCGACCAATAGTATTCATACACACATATGTATGTGCATACATTTAACGTCAAACGAATTTGTATGTACATACAGACAAACACATGTATGCTTGATTATGCTTATCTTTTTTTTGTTTTAACGTATTCTAATACAAGAACTATCTATTGTAATGTCTGAATACCGATTTAAGTATTATAATTGGGAATAAACGCAGAGAGTATTATACGGTCGGGCGTGTTCGACTGTACTTTTCTTTCTTGTTTTTTTTTAAGCCATTTGCAAACATAACAACAATTAAAACAAGTAAGAAAGGCTACAGTCGAGCGCGCCGACTGTAAAAGACCCCGTACTCTCCTTGTATTCGAAATTAATATTTGAATACGGCTGTAATTTAAAATTTAAGTTTTAAAATTAAATTTTTAAAAAAAATTTGAATCAGTCACTGATGGGATTCGAACCCGCGCTTACTGACGCAAGTTCCATATCATGCTGCAACCATACTAGTTACACCACACCATTCATTTGGCAGAAATTTGATTATTTTCATTTATATATAATAAAGTAGTTATTTAAAAAATAAAAAATAATTAAATTTCTGGGTCTGTGCCGGGTTCGAACCTCAGACCATTGGCTGTTGCACCAGTTAAAATTCTTTATTTACATATTTGTTTGAAATTTAAAAAGTATACTAGAAAATTTCACTGTCGGGAATTGAACCTGCGAACTTATACTCAATTTGCAGAACACGCCGCAACACTACTAATTGCACCACCACCTCCTTGTGAGACGGCTCAGATTATTTTCATTAAGATATAATAGTGATATAATTTGTCTTTAAACGAATCTTAAATTACAACACTGAACGATGAGGACAAATGCCTTAAAAACGGCATCGAAATTAAAAATTTTATTTTTTTTCTTGTGGAAAAAAGGGGCGTGGCAGCCAAAAAATTTTAATGGCACTGCATTTATGCTGTCCCTAGGAACCTTCGTACCCAAATTGGTGGTCGTAAGTGCCATAGTTACGGAGATATTCGCGAAAAACATCAATTTTTTCGAGGTGTCTTTGGTTTTTTGCTTATTGCGGGGGCGGTAGGGGGCGTGGCACTGATTTGAAATAAACTTGATCTGCTCCCGAAAGTTACTAAATTTTTATTCCAAATTTGGTGGTTCTAGCTCTTGTAGTTTAAAAGATCCAGGTGTTCATACAGACGGACGGACAGACGGACATGGCTATATCGACTCGGCTGTTGATGCTGATCAAGAATATATATACTTTATGGGGTCGGAAAAGCTTTCTTCTGCCTGTTACGCACATTTGGCTTCTGACAAACCTAATAGACCCCTATACTCTCTTTAAGAGTACGGGGTCTAAAAACTTCTGAGTCGGGGGTTGAACCTCCTTCGGAAACTCCTGCGGCTAATGTATATATAAGCATAGTGTTATTCCTTTTCTTTCAACCAAGTGCATTCACAACGCGCTTCAAGTGATATTTTGTTACCTAATTGCTCAGTTGTTTATAGTTGGATTTTTATGCAACTTTCAGGGTAGTTTGATATAATTAGTCTTTAAACTAATTTTTTAATTACAATACTGTAATATATTAGCAAATGCTTTAAAAACGGCATGTAAATTTTGAAAAGTTTTTTAGTTCTTGTGGAAAAGGGGGCGTGGCAGACTAAAACTTTTAATGACGTTGCATTTGTGCTGTTTCTAGGAACCTGCGTACCAGAATTGGTGTTCCTAAATGCCATGGTAATGGAGATATTCGCAGAAAATATCGATTTTTTCCGAGGTGTATCTAGTTTTTTGCTTATTGCCGGTCGGTAGGGGGCGTGGCCCTGATTTGAAATAAACTTGACCTGCGTACATCATAGACGGAATTTCATTAAAAAATTTGGTGTCTCTAGCTCTTGTAGTTTAAAAGATCCAGGTGTTCATACAGACGGAAAGACAGACGGACAGACGGACGGACGGACAGACGGACATTGCTATATCGACTCGGCTGTTGATGCTGATCAAGAATATATATACTTTATAGGGTCGGAAGCTTCCTTCTGCCTGTTACGCACATTTCGCTTCTGACAAACCTAATAGACCCCTATACTCTGCAAGAGTATATTGGGTTTGTGCAAATGTATGTAACAGGCAGAAGGAGGCGTGGCAGACCCCATAAAGTATATATATTCTTGATCAGCATCACAAGCCGAGTCGATATAGCCATGTCCGTCCGTCCGTCTGTCCGTCCGTATGAACATACAGATTTCAGAGATGGTAAGAGCTACAAGTTCGAGTTTGGTCTCAATCGACTCGATATTTAGTCAGTCAATACAAGAATCTTTTTTTTTTTCGATGCCACGCCCCATTCGCCCACAATGAGTAAAAAACCAGTCATACCTCGAAAAAAATCTATGTTTTCGGCGAATATCTCAGTAACTATGGCACTTAGGAATACCAATTTTGGTACACGTGTTCCTAAAGACCGCATAAATGCAATGACATCAAAAGTTTTGGGCTGCCACGCCCCCTTTTCCGCAAGAAATAAAAGAAAATTTCAAACTTGCATGCCGTTTTTTATGCATTTATTCCCATCGTACAGTGTTGTTATTTATGATTCGTTTGAAGACGTATCATGTCAAACTCTCCAGAAAGTTTCATAAAAATCCGACCATAAACAAGAAAGAAATGAAGCAACAAAGATTTTATTCGAAAGCAATGAGTGCGAGAGAGACAGCGCTAGTCGTGCCGACCAATAGTATTCATACACACATATGTATGTGCATACATTTAACGTCAAACGAATTTGTATGTACATGCAGACAAACACATGTATGTTCGATTATGCTTAGCTTTTGTTTTTTTGTTTTAACGTGTTCTAATACAAGAACTATCTATTGTAATATCCGGATACAGATTTAAGCATTATAATTGGGAATAAAAGCAGAGAGTATTATACGGTCGGGCGTGTTCGACTGTACTTTTCTTTCTTGTTTTTTTTTGTTTTAACGTGTTCTAATACAAGAACTATCTATTGTAATATCCGGATACAGATTTAAGCATTAGAATTGGGAATAAAAGCAGAGAGTATTATATGGTCGGGCGTGTTCGACTGTACTTTTCTTTCTTGTTTAGAGTACGGGGTCTAAAAAAAGGGAGGAATGCTATAATTGCATCGCGACTTTTGGATACCCGTTACTCAGTTACAATGTATTATTAATAATGGGTAATGATATTAGTGCAATAGTTTAGGGAATGACTAAGATATCTTGGAAAAGCGGAACGGAAGCAACGCAATATAGTGGCCCGACTTGGATCAAACTTGGTCAGCATATGTACGCCATAAATATGTACATCCTATGTGAATTTAGTTCAGATACGGTTACTAACAAAGTTTTCCACACTAAAACATGATATTTTTACCTGCTTCTACCTTTATATAAACATAGAACGCCCTAAAGTGGACCTGCTTGGGCATTTTATCTTTCATTGGCGAACTCTCGGGTCTTTCTGGCTCTTACAGTTGCTGACATCCTTTTGCTCATATGGCCGGACAGACGGACACGGCTATATCGACTCGTCCGATTTTTGTGCAGCTTTAAATTTTTATAAGATAAGAACAAATGTTTCAAAGTCGGCATGAAAGCTCGAATTTCTTTTTTCTTATAGGAAAAGTGGGCGTGGCTAGCCAACATTTTTAATAACATAGCCTTTAAGAACCCGTGCCAAAGTAACCATTGTCCGTTAGACTGTTTTCTTAGCTTCTCGCAAAAAAAACTTAAATACAATAAAACAACTGCAGCCTATAAAACTTCCCCTACTTTCTGCATTTAAACACACAACTAAACTGCAGACAAAATTTACAGCTATTTTCGTTACTTCGTCTTTACATTTATTTTCATTGCGTTTGAGAATTTGTCAGTAATGCGCATTTTTCAGCATCCCAGCGAGATTTTAACAACAGTTACTGAAATATATATTCGCGAAAAATATAGATTTTTTCTGAGATGTGCTTGGTTTTTGACTCTTTGTGGGCGGATGGAGCGTAGCATCAAAAAAAAATTTTTTTTGTGTTGACGATTATCGATCCGATACTGACTAAATTCGAACTTGTAGCTCTTATCATCTGGGAAATCTGTTTATCCATAAGGACACACAGACGGACATAGCTATATCGACGCGACTTGTGATGCTGATCAAGAATATTTATACTTCATGGGTTTTGCCACGCTTTTTTACCTCTTAACTTATACTCTTTCAGAGAGAATAAAAATATATTTTTCAACGCTGAGGGAATCTCCATTTCAGGCCCCATTTAAAGGAATATAGAAGAGTTCTTGGGAGATTGGGTAAACTTTATGTGTAGACCATGATGATGTAACAAAAATCCTTAGGGAAAACTCTTAACTCTCTTTTAATTCCCATTTTTTTCAGTTCCCGATCATATTCGACCGCGAGTCTGCTCGCTGCCGGAGCGTCCATATAACCCGAGAGCCAGCGATGATCTGTATCGTCTGCGTCACTTTTCCATTAGCAAGGGAAACGTTGTGAATTGTGGTGACTCAATAATCTCGCGGAGATCACGAAGTAATACGAGTGTCAACTCAACCAATAGCAGGGCCAGTGAAAGGTCACCCTTTGAAGGAAGTTGCTGTGGAGCCGGCTATGCAAATGTGGATTCCTTGCCAGCCTCACCGGATGAGTCGGAAAATCTAGACCCTCCTCCACCGGCACGATATCGAGTTGTAATGCTCGGAGATGCGGGTGTGGGCAAAACGGCGCTGGTGAATCAGTTTATGACGTCGGAGTACATGCATACCTACGATGCGAGTCTAGGTAAGTTGACTATCCATGCTGACTATTTCTCCCCTTCCATCTAGTTGGGAGTGGGAAAAAGTCGGTTGAACAGTGAGTAGTTTGAACTACCCTTTGATGTGGAACCTATGCGTGTTTATGGTCCTAAGCCAACCCCATTTGCCCGCTGGTTTCCGCTTGTGTCTATAGATTTTAATTTTGATCTGAGTTTTAGACGATGAGTTCGGCGAGAAGACAGTCAGTGTTCTTTTGGACGACGAGGAATCCGACATGGTATTCATAGATCATCCCAGCGTTGAGATGAGCGTGGAGAATTCTCTATCCACTTATGAGCCACACGGCTGTGTCGTTGTCTTCTCAGTTGTGGACAAAGGCTCTTTTCGCATTGCCGAGGAAATTATCAATTATCTGTGGCAGGAGAATTACACCAAGGACAAGGCTGTCATCTTGGTTGGCAACAAAGCCGATTTGGCTCGTGCAAGGCTTATCACATCACAGGGTAAGCGATAGCAATCAGCAGGAATTTTAAACTAGAGATGAGCGCGATACACGAATTTAAAAGAGGGTAAAAAGTGCAAGAGAGCGCGTGCTATTAAATTACATTACAGTTGTTAAAAATTTTATAATAATAATAATAATAATAATAATATCAAGTCAGCAAGACAAACACAATTGTCATTAAAATCGAGATTCTTTTTTTTTTTTTTTTAATATTTTATTTTTAATGTAACAAGTTTTTTTCGTATTATTATACCCTTGCAGAGGGTATATTGTTTTTGTCACCATGTTTGTAACGCATTGAAAGAGGCGTGGCAGACCCCATAAAGTATATAATTCTGGATCAGCATCAACAGCCGAGTCGATATAGCCATGTCCGTCTGTCCATCTGTCCTTCTGTCCGTCTGTCCGTCTGTTGCAATGCGAACTAGTCTCTCAGTTTTAAAGATATCGTGGTGAAACTTGGTACACATGTGTATTCTCTCTGCACGCAGTACATATGTTAAAATCGCCCGGATCGGATCACTATATCATATAGATCTCATAGGAACAATGCTGAAAATTGCTTAGTATAATTAATTTTTACATTTTTTTTCATTTTTTTTTTGACGTGTAATGCTATAAATACTAGATTAATTTGTACTTTTTTGACGTGTAATGCTATGAATACTAGATTAATTTTTACTTTTTTTTGACGTGCAATGCCATGAATACTAGATTAATAATGTTTTTTTGGCAAATAATTCAAGGAGTACTTGATTGTACAACACAATTGTTTTTTTCAAAACAGTGCTAAAAACTAAGTGTCTTAGTGATAAGTGTCTTATTGTGAATCTGCAAGGGTATTTATCTTCGGCTAGCCGAAGATAACCTTTTTTTCTTGTTTTTTTTTTTTACATTTTTAAATTGATGTGTTAAATATATCCTCACTCATTTTATTATTTTTATTTTGAAGGGTTTGAATAAAACCTTGGTTAAAATTATGTGACGAAGACAAGTGCAAATTTCCGAAAAAAAAAATATATATATATATATTAAACTCAATGTTCGCTTTACACAGTAAATAATTTATTTTGTTCCCTTTTTTTCTGTTAATTTATTTATTGTCAGACTAGGAACAGTCGACAATAAAAAATTATTTTTAATATAAATTAAAATCATAAAATATTGAAAAATAAAATTGAATTTAAACATTTTTCAAGGGTTAGTAAAGCCCTTGGAAAACACTAATCAGACCAAAAAAAATAAGAATAAAACTGTAGTAACGTGGCGATCAATAATAAGGCACGCAGAAAACGAAATACGCGGTTTATAAAATTATTATTAATATTATTTGTTGAATTATCATTTTACAAATAAGAAAAAAAACAAAATTAAAATCCAAGAATTGCCATTTATTATATTCCTATGTAGGGGTCTTAAATTTAAACCCTATTTTAGTCTCGTGACTTGTTAATGATGTTCCTTTTATCGTCACGCTCCCATCACAGGAGGCAAAGGACAGTAAAGGAAATCCAGGACTTAATTATGATGGCTTGATTTCATTCGCTCTCCCATATTGCTTTCAGCTTTCGCCATTCCTCATGCCCAATCAATTGTATGTTTCATATTTCACTTTTCACTTGTGTTTTTCTCACTCCACAGAAGGAAAAACCTTAGCCGCATCACGCGATGCTAAATTTATTGAGACGTCCAGCGGAATACAGCACAATGTCGATGAACTGCTCGTCGGAATATTGAAGCAGGTAAGAAAAAGGGATGGGAGTAGGGTTGGTGAAAGGAGAGCGGGTAGCGGGGAGTTGGTTGGGGAATTAACTGGGGGATACCTGGATGATGGTTAAGCTTGAGCTCATTTTGGTTCATTCTAGGGCTTTGCGGTTATTTAGGTTTAGGTGCGAAATACACGCAACTCATTGATGCATGCGAAAATTGTGCAGGAAATAACTTAAACGGATTTGTGGTTAGTTGGGTAAAGAGGGTTTGTAGGTAGTTTGGGTGCTTTAGACTGGTTCCGTGCCCGGTGGTTAGTCGCACTAATTAATGAAAATGTAATGTTTAATATTATTAAGCACAACTGTGGCTCTCAATTCCAGTATTGAACCAAATTCTTGTTGTATTTTCAGATGCGACTAAAGGAGACGCGCGAAAAGAAAGCTACCTCATCGAAGATGAAAACCTCACGAACCCACATATCTCTGCATCTGGCAAAGGAAATTCTACAGAAAATTTGCCTTAGCGACATTTCCAAATCCAAAAGCTGTGAAAATCTCCATGTTCTTTAAGAAAAAAAAAAAAACAAAAACAAGAAAAAAAGGTTATCTTCGGCTAGCCAAAGATTAAATACCCTTGCAGACACGCATATTGCGTTAATTTTATTTTTATCGGTAATTGTTCAAACAGTAGCTATATGATATAGTAGTCCGATTCGAAAGAAATTTGGTGAGCATGTAGGGAATGATAATAAATGCATATTTTGTGAATTTGGGTTTTTTTTTAACCGATTGTTCCTATGGGAGCTATATGATATAGTGATCCGATCTGGCCGATTTTAACACACGAACTACGTGCAGAAAGAATACACATGTGTACCAAGTTTCATCACGCTAGCTTTAAAACTGAGAGACTAGTTCGCATAGAAACAGACGGACGTACGGACATGGCTATATCGACTCCGCTGTTGACGCTGATCAAGAATATATATACTTTATGGGGTCGGAAACGCCTCCTTCAATGCGTTATAAACATCATGACAAAAACAATATACTCTCTGCAAGGGTATAAAAACTACTAATCAGCCAACCAAATGAAAATCCAGAGCTAAACCTAAAAAGACAAGAAATATAAAAAATATTTTGCTAGCATTTTAAAGATATATGCATAAACATATGCAAACATATACGTATATAGCCCATATAATATCATACACATACATATATATACTCTTATCTACTTATATATATGTATATATATAATAGCCAGTGCTCAGCTTGTAAAAACAGTTTTTGATGTTCTCTTTTTAAAGCATTTTTACGAGTATAAAGTCGATAAATGTTGCAATATATGTTACAGCCAATTTGGGTACAGCATATGCCATACTATAGACCTGTATGTAGAAATGAGTGTGTGATTGTGTTGGACCGTGCGGGAAAGTGCTTAAGCAATGTTTATTAAGCTCAGACACAAAAAGTATCTGATAATTTTGTCGTAGATTGAAATTGTCAGACTGATATGTAAATACTGCAAAGTTAACTTTGAAATGATTTTACCAGAAATTAGGCAGTAAGCATGTGGACTTGATTACTGAACAGCCGAGGAATAACTTGTATTGAGACTTTGGATAAAAATTTTAATAGAAAGCAGCTGTTAATTTTAATAAGCACCAGAAAAAGAAATTTCCAAATTGGGCTAATAAAAACCATTTTGGACTATGTTGCTTATCGAGCAAAGGTATCTATATAATTAAATGCAGCCGGAATTACATCACAAGTTATTTAATTATTACCTCGAAACATATTTAAACATAAACTATTTTTTTAATTGGTGGTGATTTTGTTAATAAAATCCAACTCGGTACTCGGCGGGGGCACAAAAGCAGTATACCCTTCCTAGATAATTTTAAAAGGGTTCAAGGTATACTAAACGAGTTTGAACTAATTTGGCTGGTGACATTTAACACACCTAGATTAAATTATCACAAGGGAAAGTCATTGGCACATGGCTTGTGAAGTCCCGCCTCCGACTTTGCGATTGTTTCATTTGTGTAAGGCGGATGTTTTGATTGGGTTTTCGATTCAAAGACCCATATACTGATCCAGACAGTTAGCCGATAACTAGTTGGGGCAAGTGTATTGCCTTGATGTAGGCACCGCACCTACTTTCTGGGCAGACCTCGCTGATAAGGCGCAAAGCGAGATACGTGTCTAGAGAAAACCCAAAATTGAGGCGTGGCACAGTCGGAATTGGAACATACATGCACACAAAAAAACACACATACAGGCAATTAAATGTAAGTACTTCTATGTGTTCCATGCGAGTAATCTTAATTGCAAATAATAATACCGTCAATTTTTTTCTAAAAAATGATGTCAAGTATAACCCACAAAATAGTGTACAAAAAACTATTTGTATAAGAATATAACGTTTATAAATGTGTTTTATGCAAATAAAATAAATAAATATAACGCATATTTATGAAGTATATGTACAAGCTCCTTTGAGTACTTCGAAACAAGCTAAAAAAGTAAATCTCTTCCAAATCTCAAAGAAAAACTCATATCGGCATGACTGTTAAATGTTGACTGTTGTTATTAACTAAGCTGAAAAGATCTTTATTGCACTTATAAACCATGTTACTCTAAATCAAAGGAAGCAAATGTCTATAAAAAAGAAAAATTTTATTCGACAAACATATTGATATTTAAGTACTGTATATTTATGCTAATTGTTAAAAATATACTGAAAGTTTTAATTAATTATGTTAACTGTCATCTCAAAATTTCAAATTCAAAATTTATTTTAAATTGAAATTAAAATGTGAGCAAAGGTCTTATGCTGTGTGTATTTATCTTCGACTGCTTATAAGAGTGCACTTCATTTATTTTGCTAAATATACACACGCTCACGTATATAAATTTTTACACATTTAAATTCGTTATTCTGCATCTAAAAATTTAATAAAAATTGTAAAACTAAACGAGTGTGAAAAACTTTTAATTTGTCGCACTCGACCCACAAATATAATACACACAGAAAGTAGAAAATAAAGTTATACCAGCTATAAAGTTTCGCCAAATCAAAATAAAAACATATATATGCTACAAAAAAATCTAAACAGGCGTATACGCAATCTGAATCGCGAATACGTGGCTTTAAAATGATATTTACTAATTATAAATGCCCTTTAATTGCTAAGCCTAAATTCAAATCAAAGCTAACTAAATGCCCACCGAATTTATTGTGTACTCTAAAACAATATATAAATCAATTAGCCTAAAACTATTCTAGAGATAAAGAAAAGTAAAATATTGATGGGGAAATAATCTGGAAACCCAATGAAATTTATTTTGGAGAGTTTGAATAAAACAGAGAAAAGCGTAACGAGAAGTTAGAATTAACAAGAAACAAGTTAAGGAAAACACAAAGAAATTAATAAAATAATACCTCTTAAAAAGTGTAAGAGAAGTAAAGAGAACAAATCATATTAACAATAATAAGTAATAAATTAATTAAGAATTTTCTTTTAAAATTTAACTTTACGGTAGACTTCTCTCATGAAAAGTCGCATGTTTTAACTAAACTGAACTGAATGAGAGCTATAACTGTACATTATTTTTAATAATTATATATTTTTCCACTGTAAACTATTAACTAATCTGGTATACACTATGCAACAATTTAAATATTTGTTGTAACTTGCTTCACTTTTTTTCAGAAAAACTCATAAGCAAATTAGCGAGTCAGTAAATATTGTATATTGTGGACTTTGGAACATCTTTAATTCCAAAGGGTAACCTGCTATTATATGTAGTATATATTGCTTTAAGCTATATATGCCAAAAAATACATAAATGATTACAAAACTTGTTGCATAGTGCTTTTTGTCAATATGAAAACGGAGAAAACTGTTCTTCCATTATAAATTGAATAAATATGCTGATATCATGCTGATGAGTCTGCAGAATATATGCAGAACAACGATTTGAAAGCTACTTACACAATTGAGACACAAAAGTGCAATTTTTTGTTGTTGTTTTTGTTTTTGTTGTCGCAATTTGAGTCTCTATAAGCATTATAAAGGACAAAGCCCACAAAACTCGTGTTTGTTTTTACTCTTTGGCTGTGGGAGATAAACTTGATAATGATGATGATGGCGATAGTGAGCATAAAGATGAAGTTGTTGCAGAACGTGGCTGACACATGCGAACAAGTTGTGCGTCGTACAGTGGTTCAAATTGGAGAAATTATATATTCTAAAAATTATATTTAAAGTCTTGCTGAAATCTGTAAATTCTCAAAAAACTAATCAGTTGGTTAAGTATTTATTTCAAATACGGGTTTAAACAAAATTTTGATCGCACCAAATCGAGTGAAACGTTGCCAAATAATTGAACCATAAAAACAACTTTTACATCATTTTACCATTTAAAAGAAAATGTCTTGATAAATTGTGAGTAGAACTGCATTTAAATTTTGGTCATTAGTTTACTATTTTTGCTGTTAAGGCTTCAGAAGTGATCTACTGTGCGACGAGTCTTGTGCTCAACTGTTGCGCACTTGTGGCTCATTAACAGACGCCGCAGGGTGTCACCAGTGTGGAGACGGTTTTGAGTAGGCGGGTTGGGGCAGAGATAGGGGGTATGGGCTGCCTTACTTTAGGCGACACAAAAACGCGTTAAGTGCCTGATGTCAATCACAGTCGGTTGGAGCCTGGAGCCCGGAGCCCGCCACATTGTCAGGATTACATGCTTCGCTGCATTTACAGAAGGACTTCCTCACTATCGCTTTTTTTTAGTTTGCTTTTCTGTCTGTTTGTATTTTTTTTTTCTGGAAGAGAATCAATCAAGTGCAAAAGTTGCATAATTAACTTAAAGTTGACAATGCGTCTCATCTGATTGATGGGATCAGATTTCGTCGGATTTTGGCTAAAAAGGACATGGCAACCATTTCAATTCTCCTAAAATCTTTTTCTCTGCTCCCAAGCTTCTTCACTCTTTCATCACTTACCGGTTTTATCACGTTAATGAGCTTACCTCATTAGATTTAACGCTTCCTTAAGGAATCATCTTTCAAAGAGGGTGCGAAAAGGAGAGGAAACATAAGGGTGCCAAGGACTCAATATACAAATTGCAAGGCGATATGTTATAGTTTGCCTCCTCCGTAACTAATATGAGTACAGCGGTCTAAAAAGTTTGTCAGAAGTCAATTGTGCGTATTAGGTAGAAGGAGCATTTTACGACTCTATAAAGTATATACTATATAAATCATGAAAGCTGGAGACATCAAAAGCAAGTTTGGTCCAGAACAAACAACTATATCCTACTGCTCTCATTGGCCAAATCGGTCAAACAATTCTCATTTCAATGCTCATTAGGATGAGTACGGGGTCTTTTATAGTCGGCTCGCTTGACTGTAGACTTTCCTACTTGTTTTTATACTCTCTGCAAGAGTATATTGGGTTTGTGCAAATGTATGTAACAGGCAGAAGGAGGCGTGGCAGACCCCATTCTTGATCAGTTTCACAAGCCGAGTCGATATAGCCATGTCGGTCTGTCTGTCTGTCTGTCTGTCTGTCCGTATGAACACACAGATTTCAGAGATGGTAAGAGCTACAAATTCGAATTTGGTCTCAATCGACTGGATATTTAACCAGTCAATACAAGAACCTTTTTTTTTTTTGTTGCCACGCCCCATTCGCCCACAATGAGCAAAAAACTGGGCACACCTCGGAAAAAATAGATGTTTAAAGCGAATATCTCAGTAACTACGGCACTTAGGAATACCAATTTTGGTACGCATATTCCTAAAGACAGCATAAATACATTGCCACTTAAGATTTTGGACTGCCACGCCCCCTTTTTCCGTAAGAAAAAAAAAAAAACTTTTTAAACTTGCATGCCGTTTTAAAGGCATTTGTTGTTATCGTAGAGTATTGTTATTTATGATTCCTTTGAAGACAATTAATATCAAACTATGCTGAAAGTTGCATAAAAATCCAACAACAAACAAAAGAGATACCGATTATAAAGTTAATATTTAGGTCAATGCATGAGTGCGAGCGCGACAGAAACATACAAGCATATACTCGAACTCTTTTAATGCATGTGTGGCCCCAACAGTATACATACACACATATATACATATATATGTGCATACATATAACGTCAAACGAATTTGTATGTGCATAAACACAAACATATGTATGTTCGATATTAAATTGTCATTTTTATACTCTCTGCAAGAGTATATTGGGTTTGTGCAAATTCATGTAACAGGCAGAAGGAGGTGTGGCAGACCCCATAAAGTATATATATTCTTGATCAGCGTCACAAGCCGAGTCGATATAGCCATGTCCGTCTGTCCGTCTGTCTGTCTGTCTGTCTGTCTGTCTGTCTGTCTGTCTGTCTGTCTGTCCGTCTGTCCGTATGAACACACAGATTTCAGAGATGGTAAGAGCTACAAGTTCGAATTTGGTCTCTATCGACTGGAAATTTAGTCAGTCAATACAAGAATCTTTTTTTTTTTTTGATGCCACGCCCCATTCGCCCACAATGAGTCAAAAACCTGTCACACCTCGAAAAAAATAGATGTTTTCGACGAATATCTCAGTAACTATGGCACTTAGGAATACCAATTTTGGTACACGTGTTCCTAGAGATCGCATAAATGAAATGACATCAAAAGTTTTGGGCTGCCACGCCCCCTTTTTCCGCAAGGAATAAAAGAAAATTTCAAACTTGCATGCCGTTTTTAAAGCATTTATTCTTATTGTACAGTGTTGTTATTTATGATTCGTTTGAAGACGTATCATGTCAAACTCTTCTGAAAGTTTCATAAGAATACGACCATAAACAAGAAAGAAATGAAGCAACAAAGATTTTATTCGAGAGCAATAAGTGCGAGAGAGACAGCGCTAGTCATGCCGATCAATAGTATTCATACACACATATTTATGTGCATACATTTAACATCAAACGAATTTGTATGTACATACAGACAAACACATGTATGCTCGATTATGCTTAGCTTTTTTTATACTCTCTGCAAGAGTATATTGGGTTTGTGCAAATGTATGTAACAGGCAGAAGGAGGCGTGGCAGACCCCATAAAGTATATATATTCTTGATCAGCATCACAAGCCGAGTCGATATAGCCATGTCCGTCTGTCCGTCTGTCTGTCCGTCTGTCTGTCCGTCTGTCTGTCCGTCTGTCTGTCTGTCTGTCCGTATGAACACATAGATTTCAGAGATGGTAAGAGCTACAAGTTCGAGTTTGGTCTCAATCGACTCGATATTTAGTCAGTCAATACAAGAATCTTTTTTTTTTTCGATGCCACGCCCCATTCGCCCACAATGAGTAAAAAACCCGTCACACCTCGGAAAAAATCTATGTTTTCGGCGAATATCTCAGTAACTATGGCACCTAGGAATACCAATTTTGGTACACGTGTTCCTAGAGAACGCATAAATGCAATGGCATCAAAAGTTTTGGGATGCCACGCCCCCTTTTTCCGCAAGAAATAAAAGAAAATTTCAAACTTGCATGCCGTTTTTAAAGCATTTATTCTTATCGTACAGTATTGTTATTTACGAATCGTTTTAAGACGTATCATGTCAAACTCTTCTAAAAGTTTCATAAGAATCCGACCATAAACAAGAAAGAAATGAAGCAACAAAGATTTTATTCGAGAGCAATGAGTGCGAGAGAGACAGCGCCAGTCGTGCCGACCAATAGTGTTCATAGACACATGTGAGCATACATTTAACGTCAAACGAATTTGTATGTACATACAGACAAACATATGTATGTTCGATTATGCTTAGCTTTTTTTATTGTTTTAACGTGCTCTAATACAAGAACTATCTATTGTAATATCTGGATACCGATTTAAGCATTGTAATCGGGAATAAAAGCAGAGAGTATTATACGGTCGGGCGTGTTCGACTGTACTTTTCTTTCTTGTTTTTGTTTTAACGTGTTCAAATACAAGAACTATCTATTGTAATATCTGGATACCGATTTTAACATTATAATTGGGAATAAAAGCAGAGAGTATTATACGGTCGGGCGTGTTCGACTGTACTTTTCTTACTTGTTTTGTAACGTGTTCTAATACAAGAACTATCTATTGTAATATCCGGATACCGATTAAAACACTGTAATTGGGAACAGAAGCAGAGAGTATTATACGGTCGAGCTAGTTCGACTGTACTTTTCTTACTTGTTTTGGTTCTTATTATTTTGGTTCATCTTATTTTGCTGTCATTTACAATTATTTTTGTTATTTGCTTACACAAGACGAGTAAAACTAATTTAAAGTTCAATAAAGAAAGCACAAAATTTTATAGTATATATATATATATATATATATATATATATATATATATACTACAAATACTATATATTATATATATCTAATATGTAGAGTTTCTTCTGTGTGAGCTGTCCTTTAATCAACCAACTCGTCATCGCCATCGTCCACATCACCATAATCTTCATCATTATCCTCATCATCATCATTATTATTATATTTTGCAACCAAAACAAATATTGACATACTTTAAATAATTTATGAATACACGACCATCAGAATTGGCAGTGTCAATCGACGGTTTCTGTCTTAAAGGTGCTCTTAAAATCTAACGTCTTCATCATGTTCTAATTGTAATTGAGTAACTGCGTTAGGAACTGGAAGAGTGTTTTTCTTGAACTCAAACACCCCTTACACACCAGCGCTCTTTTTATACTCTCTGCAAGAGTATATTGGGTTTGTGCAAATGTATGTAACTGGCAGAAGGAGGCGTGGCAGACCCCATAAAGTATATATATTCTTGATCAGCGTCAACAGCCGAGTCGATATAGCCATGTCCGTCTGTCCGTCTGTCCGTCCGTCCGTCTGTCCGTCTGTATGAACAAAAGGATCTCAGCAATTATAAGAGCTAGAAAGACCCAAGAGGTCGCAAATGAAAGATACATTTTGCAAGCAGTACAAGTTTGTTTTTGTTTTTTGACACGCCCACTTTAGGGCGTTCTGTGTTCATATATAGGTAAAAGGTGGTTAAAATATCATGTTTTAGTTTAGAAAACTTTTTTGTTAGTTACGCTATCCAAACCAAATTCACATAGGATGTACATAAGCTGACCAAGTTTGATCCAAATCGGACTACTATATCGTATAGCTCCCATAGGAATAATAGGTCAAAAATTCGCTTTTAAAATTAATTTGTATGAAAATTTTTTGTATTTACCAAGCTATCTTAATGAAACTGACACAGAATATATTTATCAGAAAAATAAACGTACTGACCAAGTTTGATCCAAATCGGACTACTATATCGTATAGCTCCCATAGGAAAAATCTGTCAAAAATATGCTCCGACCATAAATTTGTGTGAAAATTTTCTGTGTTTTCCAAGCTATCTTAGCCATCCCCTAAACTATTGCACTAATATTATTATCATTACCCATTGTTAATTATATATTGAAATTGAGTAACGGGTATCCTAAAGTCGCGAGGCGACTATAGCATTCTTTCTTGTTTTTTTTTTTTGTTTTAACGTGTTCTAATACAAGAACTATCTATTGGAATATCCGGATACCGATTTTAACATTATAATTGGGAATAAAAGCAGAGAGTATTATACGGCCGGGCTCGTTCGACTGTACTTTTCTTACTTGTTATAATCTCTGCAAGAGTATATTGGGTTTGTGCAAATTTATGTAACAGGTAGAAGGAGGCTTGGCAGACCCCATAAAGTATATAGTCTTGATCAGAATCACAAGCCGAGTCGATATAGCCATGTCCGTCTGTCCGTCTGTCTGTCTGTCTGTCCGTCCGTCTGTCTGTCCGTCTGTCCGTATGAACACACAGATTTCAGAGATGGTAAGAGCTACAAGTTCGAATTTGATCTCTATCGATTCAATAATTAGTCAGTCAATACAAGAATATTTTTTTTTTCAATGCCACGCCCCATTCGCCCACAATGAGTCAAAAACCCGTCACACCTCGGAAATAATCTATGTTTTCGGCGAATATCTCAGTAACTACGGCACCTAGGAATCCCAATTTTGGTACACGTGTTCCTAGAGACAGCATAAATGCAATGATATCAAAAGATTTTGGCTGCCACGCTCCCTTTTTTCGCAAGAAATAAAAGAAAATTCGTTTTAAGACGTATCATTTCAAACTCTCCTAAAAGTTTCATAAGAATCCGAATATAAACAAGAAAGAAATGAAGCAACAAAGATTTTATTCGAGAGCAATAAGTTCGAGAGAGACAGCGCTAGTCGTGCCGACCAATAGTATTCATCCACACATATGTATGTGCATACATTTAACGACAAACGAATTTGTATGTACATACAGACAAACACATGTATGCTCGATTATGCTTAGCTTTTTTTTTTTGTTTTAACGTGTTCTAATACAAGAACTATCTATTGTAATATCTGGATACCGATTTAAGCATTGTAATTGGGAATAAAAGCAGAGAGTATTATGCGGTCGGGCGTGTTCGACTGC
This sequence comes from Drosophila parthenogenetica, assembly GCA_035047505.1. Taxonomy (NCBI): domain Eukaryota; kingdom Metazoa; phylum Arthropoda; class Insecta; order Diptera; family Drosophilidae; genus Drosophila; species Drosophila parthenogenetica. The sequence continues at coordinate 15,540,006 of JAWNPM010000080.1, read as the reverse complement.
ACTTTTCTTACTTGTTCTCTGTGATGACACGCAAATCGATTTAGGTCTCAACAAGGATAATTTAAGGATAACAAGTCCAAAAGAGTAAATTGAACGCGTCCAATTTAGGAAGCACTTTCAAGCCATTTTAGTCAATCTTAGGGGAGCTTTTCACTTTGGTACTGTGGTTGTGTTTCAAGTAAATATTTACTTAAATGTTATCATGTTTGTAATTGGTTTAATAAATTACAAATTTATTAAAATCCCACTTCTTTGAGACTACTAATTTTAAGCGCTAATCAAAAATAAAAGTTGTGTATATCAAATAATATTTATAAAGAACATTATTAATAGAACTATTGTATTTTATTCTATTAGTTATTATATTCGTTATTGTACCACTATTATTGTTTTTTTATACTCTTGCAGAGGGTATATTGTTTTTGTCAGGATGTTTGTAATGCATTGAAGGAGGCGTTTCCGACCCCATAAAGTATATATATTCTTGATCAGCATCAACAGCCGAATCTGTATAGCCATGTCCGTCTGTTTTTATGCGAACTAGTCTCTCAGTTGTAAAGCTATCGTAATAAAACTTGGTACACATGTGTATATTTTTTTAGCTAGCTCCACCAAACTCAGCCTATATGCATTTAATACTAAATCCCACGTGTAAACCACGTGATGCCACGCCCCATTCGCCCACAATGAGCCAAAAACTAGACATAGCTCGGAAAAAATAGATGTTTTAAGCGAGTATCTCAGTAACTAAGGCACTTAAGAATGCCAATTTTGGTACGCATTTTCCTAAAGACAGCATAAATACATTACTATTTAAAATTTTTGGCTGCCACGCCCCCTTTTTCCGTAGGAAAAAAAAACTTTTTTACACTTGCATGCCATTTTAAAGGTATTTGTTGTTATCGTAGAGTATTGTTATTTATATTTCTTTTGAGGACAAATTATATCAACCTCTCCTGAAAGTTGCATAAAAATCCAACAATAAACAACAGAGCTACCGATTATAAAGTTAATATTTAAGTCAATGCATGAGTGCGAGAGCGACAGAAACATACAAGCATAAATTCGAACTCTTTTGATGCATGTGTGGCGTCAACAGTATACATACACACATATATACATATATATGTGCATACATATAATGTCAAGCGAATTTGTATGTGCATACACACAAACATATGTATGTTCAATTATAAATTGTCTTTTTTTTGGAAATGTGTTCTAATACAAGAACTTTCTATTGCAATATCCGGATACTGATTTTAACATTATAATTGGGAATAAAAGCAGAGAGTATTATACGGTCGGGCTCGTTCGACTGTACTTTTCTTACTTGTTTTTTTTTTTAAGCTCATGGTAATAGACGGTATTCGTTTCGCGCTGGCTTACCATGTCATTTCTGCCTGAAAATGAAAATCCATTTCTTTAAATAATAATTTCCCACTTGTTCCATGTGTAAGAGTTTTTAATGTACCAGCACGGCACTCTGACTAATTATACAGTATGTGTATTTAAATTCTATATCTTATTCCAGATTGAGCGTTCGAAAAAAACCTGCTAACCAGCAAAGATTAATCCTTAATATCTTAAGAGGATCAAAAAGGAGGCGAAGTAAAGTACCCAACATTTTTATAGAGCTCAAGCTGTTTGCATACGGTGAGTGTGTGTGTGTGGGTTCGGTTTTGTGTTTGTGATAAAATAGACTACACACGTGTAGTTATGGTTCTGTCCATGAAAAGGAAGGCGCAAAAATTACCAGCACCTGGAAAAGAAAAAAAACACACACACATATATATATATATATATATATTCGCGCTTGAAGCCAACACTCTGCGGACTCATAACCAAATAAGTCAAATTTTTATAAAGCATACTTTACTTTGTCGACGTCCTCGCGGAAAAATTGCCAAATAAACCACCGCCGTTGTGTCCCTTTGTCCATGCTCCCTGCTCCCTGCTCCCGACTCCATACCAAAGGATACTTCGTATCCCCCACCACGAAGTGTCTTAAATTTTTGGGTAAATGAAACTTTAAGCAATGTGAATAAATGAAATTTAAATAACGATTTACAGCCTTTGAAGTATGATTATTTGCATAGACGTCAAGCCAAAATGGAAGCTATGCGGCAACCAAACGAACCATCGCCACACAATAGAAATCTCAGCACCCAATATCGACTATTTCATACACTGAAATGAATGTTAATTAAATTATGTCTCTGATACTGTAAACAAGTAAGAAAGGCTACAGTCGAGCGAGCCGACTGTAAAAGACCCCGTACTCAAAGTGGTTTACATTTAATATTTGAATATGATTGTACTTTATTTAAAAATTTAAATTTTAAAATGGAATTATAAAAAGAAAAGAAGAAAATTTTACTGACCGCATTCGAACCTGCGCTTCAGACTTAAGTTCAACAACACACCGCGACTCTACCAATTGCATCACGCTCCACTTTTATGAAATTTTTCTTTATCTGAATTTAAATGGAATGCACACACAAACTCGTTTGAAATTATATGTATACACATATATGCTATTAAAAAACAAAAAATTTTGTTTTTGATTAATTGCAACTTTCAGGATAGTTTGATATGAATTGCCTCCAAACGAATGTTAAATAACAGCACTGTACTATTTGATCAAATGCTTTCATTCCAAATTTGAAGTCTCTAGCTCTTGTAGTTTAAAAGATCCAGGTGTTCATACAGACGGACACCGCTATATCGACTCGGCTATTGATGCTGATCAATAATAGGTATACTTTATGGGGTCGGAAAGGCTTCCTTCTGCCTGTTACGCATATTTCGCTTCTGACAAACCTAATAGACCCCTCTTCATCCTCTTTTTAAGAGTACGGGGTCTAAAAATATAGAGAAAAAAAAAACAATGTTTCGATATAAAATTAAAATTAAAAACATGATTAATTTCAGTTCTGAGTAGTAAATTAGAAGAAAAAAAAAAAAACAAGGAAAAAAGGTTATCTTCGGCTAGCCGAAGATTAAAGGGTATTTAACGCATATTGCGTTAATTTTATTTTTATCACTAATTGTTCCAACAGTAGCTATATGATATAGAAGTCTGATTTGAATGCAATTTTGTGAGCATATAGCGAATGATAATAAATGCACATTGTACAAATTTGGTTAAAATCGATCAGCTTATGGAAAATGGTAAGAAATGCATATTGCGAGAATTTGGTTTAAATCGTTTAAGGGGTTAAGTGGTCTTCAGAATTTTTGAAATTGGATTTTTTTTTATTTGCTTATAAATTAGTTAATATGTTTACTATATTCTCCCAAAATTTGGAGTCGATTCGAGTTAAATTGAAAGAGATAGAGCTTTGGAAAGTTTAGCTCATTAGAGCATTTCCTCCTGACGCGTGGCAGTAAATCACGTTTTTCTCGAAAACGTGTTTTTGAAGTTATTTGACACGATTTCTCGAACAGTTTTGAACCGATTGTTTTCAATTATTGAACACTTGTTCAACGTGATCTAGTCACTAATCTGAACGAAGAATTTCTTTTTTTTTTTTCAACATTTACTATTTTTAAGGACATTTGAAGTTCAAATTTTTGTAAAAAAAAAAAAAAGCAAAACGCTGTCAAAAATTCAAATTTCAATATTTTGTATTTCCTTCGTTCGAATTCAGTGCTCAAGTATCTACTAACAGAAAATAATTTGTTTTTCGATTTTGGATGAACCGATCACATGATATCGTGTCAAATGCGAAGGTCCTTTTTTTCTAGTGTCCCAAGATATTAGCTCCTGTTGGCCCAATTTTGAACATTTTTTTATGAAACAAATTTTAAATGACAAACGAATTTTCAATCTTGTGATCGGGTTTTTATTTCAATAAAATATTTCACTGCAAACACACAAAAAAATTTTTCGAAAAAGTGCTCTAATTCAGCCTCTGAACACCACTTAACCCCTTAAGAGACACTGAAAATTTTCATACTAAGCATTTTTAACAGATTGATCCTATGACAGCTATATGATATAGTGGTCCGATAAAATTTACTTTGCACGTGGGATTTAGTACTAAATGCATTTAGGATGAATTTGGTGGAGCTAGCTCAAAAAAAAATTTTTTTTAACCGATTTTTAATATGGGAGCGTTATGATATAATGATCCGATCTAGCCGATTTTAACATATGAACTGCGCGCAGAGAGAACACACATGTGTACCAAGTTTCATCACGATAGCTTTAAAACTAAGAGACTAGTTCGCATAGAAACAGACGGACATGGCTATATAGACTCGGCTGTTGATGCTGATCAAGAATATATATACTTTATGGGGTCTGCTACGCCTCCTTCAATGCGTTACAAACATCCTGACAAAAACAATATATCCTCTGCAAGGGTATAAAAATCAGGTCACTGATAGGATTCAAAAGTGCGCTGTCAGACGTAGTTTCCAGAACATGCTGCAACCCTACTAGTTGCACCACGCCTTACATTTGATGTAGCTCAGATAATTTTCTTTTACATATAATTTTATTATGTTATAAAACATCAGACCATTGGCTTACATACAAATACAAAAAATGATAACTGGAATCTCTACTACTTAGGCAACACTCCGTTTGATAATAGACGTGAATCTTATAAGTAAACATAGAGTTATCTCTTTTCTTTCAACCACGTTTACATAAATTACATTTATACAATTTCTAAATTTAAACGCCAAACGACTAACCGCAACCCTACCCTGTTGCGCCAGTTATAATTCTGTATTTATATATTCTTTGAAATTTAAAAAGTATATTAATAAATTTAACTGTCGGAAATTGAACTCTCTTCTTTCAACCATGTGCATTGACAAAGCACTTATACATAAACTTTGTTACCTGGTGGCTCAGTTGTTTATAGTTGGATTTTTATGCAACTTTCAGGATAGTTTGATATGATTTGTCTTTAATCTTAAATTACAACACTACACGATAAGGACAAATGCCTTAAAAACGGCATCAAAATTGAAAATTTTTTTGTTTCTCGTGGAAAAAGGGGGCGTGGCAGTCCAAAAGTTTTAATGGCACTGCATTTATGCTGTCTCAAGGAACCTGCGTACCTGCGTGTTCCTAAGTGCCATAGTTAGGGGGATATTCGCGAATAACATACATTTTTCCGAGGTATCTCTGGTTTTTTGCTTATTGCGGGTGCGGTGGGGGCGTGACACCAATTGGAAATAAACTTGATCTGCTCGAGAAAGTTACGGAATTTTTAGTACAAATTTGATGTCTCTAGCTCTTATAGTCTCTGAGATCCAGGTGTTCATACGGACGGACGGACAGACCTGTTAGGCTTATTTCGCTTGTGACAAACCTAATAGATTGGTTTCTGATATAGGTATTGAGAATTTTCTATAAACCAGTTAACAATAACAGTTGGTCCTGATAGTACAGAGACTGTAAATTAGAGGTGCCAACTATTATTGCATAGTGAATGTGCTCAGTACAAGTTAATTTTCTTGATTATGGCTAGAAAAGGCCATATAAAGGCCAAATTCGTAATGCGTTCAAACAGACAACACAGAGAAGAGAGCAGACAAACAGGCACCAAACCACACGGCAAAAGCCCAGCTGTGAAAAGACAGAGAGAGTGAAAGAGAGGGAGGGAGAGAGGGAGCTAGCGAGAGTCAAAGGCTACGCTGTGCCTGCAGTGTGGCGAGGGTGTTAGTGTTACAGCCATTGACTGTTTAGATGTGTGTGTGTGTGTGTGTATGTGTGTGTGTATGTGTATGTGTGTGTGCGTGCGTGTGTGTGTGTGTATGTGTGTGTGTGTGTGTTAGTGTGTGTGTGTGTGTGCGTGCGTGCGTGTCTGTGTGTGTATGTGTGTGTGTCTGAATGCGCTGTCAAAATCAAAAAAGATTTGCTAGAAGGGGTGTCGACGCATGGGACAACGACAGAAGAGCGGTGAATGGGAAAGGGGAATAGGTGGCCAATCAGACCTGGGGCTTGTTGCTGTCACTGCCGATGTTGGCGTCGCAGCTGAAGTCGCTGTAGACGACGCTGTCGATGTCGATGCCTTGTGCTTAAAAGCAATGTCATGAAATTGCTTTTTGCAAAAAGGTAACGCTTACAGCAACAAGTGAGCGCGAGTATATATACATACTTACATGTATATGAATAAATGTATATATATTTGCTTGTGTGTATGGGTTGGTGTGTGCTGTAGGTTGGGCGCAAAGGAAATTAGAAAAGGTTGTTGCAGGCTTCCTTTTGCCGCTTTATGTGCGCTTTGTAAATTTGCGTAGAGGTCGGCGCGCAATGAGGAAACAGGAAGTTGCCAGGACATTGTTTATTCCTTAGTGGCAAACAAACCAGCAGAACACCCGCAAAACGCCCAGAAAACTCAGCGTGTTGCTCAAAACTTAGCTCCAAAGTCACAACAAGAGCCAAAGTAGACCCTAAAAAACCAAAAACAACAAATAACATAAGACACAAAAAAGATGCGAAGGGAATTGCTCCCATAAATTATGTTACTGTAGGAATTTAAATTGTTACCTTTGCGAATGTCCTTCAAATGTCTGCATTTTGTTTTCTTTATCATTTAACATTCAGTTTATTTTATTTTATTTCCTTTTTTGAGTTTTTTTTGTTTTCTTTCTATTACGCTAAAAAAACTAAAATGTTAAAGACGAACGTTGACAAAATAATCTGTTAAATGTCTGTAAATACACGTGCGTGTGGTCGATGGAGGTGTGTCTGGAGGGTAAAGTGAAGGGGAGGACGAGGACGCTAAATGGACGTTGTTTTTGTTGTTGGTTCAGAGCCAAATGCCAAAACGCCATTTTCACAAACTTTGGCCTCAATATAAACCGACAAAAGACGACGGACAGTGAAACAAGGAAACAAAATTTTCTGCAAAAACGGCTGGAACATAAAAGAGTGCTAAGGAGAGGTATTTAAAATTTGTTGAATACTAAAATAATTTGGATTTTTTATTAAAATCAAGTAACGTACAGACAAATAAGAAATTTTTAAATGTTTAAATTTAGTTTTAATAAAAATGTCACACTTTTAAGCGTCTTCGTTCGACGAGTCAAATTTTTAATATTTATTTATTCCCGTATAAGAATATATCATTTCCATTTTTAAAATTATTAAAAAGCTTTTTAATCTGTCTGTCTAAACTCCAACTAAATTGTGCTCAACCAAGTATCATTACTGACATTTATTGAAAATTATCTCTGTTTAATGAGGCATGGGGTAATTTTTTAATTAAATTCTGCCTCTTATGTTTTTATGATTTTTTGAATAACATCATTGTGTTTTTAAACTTAAAACCGCTTTTATATAGTTTGATAGATAGGCATTTTAGCAAAATTTATTATACATATTTGCCTTCTCTGGATTTATTGTTAATCATGTTGTGCCCACTGTGAAGTGTCAACGATAGCGACTAAGGCATAAAAGTCAAAAGCAACCAACCAACGAAAAAAGTATGACTTTACTTTCTTTACCTAACTTTATCGTGGCTCTTGCTGTTTTTGTTTTTGTTGTTGTTTGTATTTCAGCTTTATCATTGTCCTTCGCCAGAAAACACACTTGTTGAGCATCAAGCGGTGGAAGAATGGAACGGATACCGGAGGGACAGCAATAAATAGAAAGAGCAGCAGATGAGAACTAGCAAGAAGTAAAAAGAAATAAAAACGAAAAAAAAAAAATAATATTGTCCTCCCGACTTTAAAATACCCGATACTCAGTTTCAATATGTTCTTAACATTGGGGTATGATAATAATATTGATGCAATCGTTTGGGTGATGGATAAGACAGCTTTGCAAACACAGAACATTCTCATACAAATTCATGTTCGATCGATTGTTCATATGGCAGCTAAACGATATAATAATCCGATTCGAATCAAACTTGCAGCGATTTCAATAAAACATGTGTTACAAGTGTAACTTTGGTTTAAATAGCATAGATAACAAAATAGAAAAAGTTTTCTATACTAAAATATTCTATTTATACCTGTACCTTTAAATAAAAATTGAACGCCCTACAGTGGGCGTGTCATAAGATCTTTTTGCTCATACAGACGTTCGGCGGGACAAACGGACATGTCTATACCGTTTCTGCTGCTGATGCTGATCAAGAATTACTATGATTTATAGGTTCTGACACGCCTCCTTTTCCCCGTTTCATACATTCCAACGATTACAGTGTACCCCTTTACTCTTCGAGTAAAAACAAAAAAAATATGTCACGAAAGCAACAAAAGTGACAATGAAATTGAAAATCTATCGGTGTGAAAATGTGGGCAGAAGTTACCGTTCCGGCATTTACCCCATAAAACGTAAGTAATTGGATTGTTATTTAATGGTAAACGTTCATAAATTTTTACATAAATATACATAAAAGCAAAAAAATGTAGTTAATTTATGCAGTTCATCATGAATATTTTTCATAAAATGATTTAAATTTATATTTAGAATATAACGAACCACATTTTATTCACTCTTGTAAAATCTATTAACATTTAAAATAAAAGAGGTTTTCAATATTTTTTTTTTTTGCAAATTTCAATATTTTTAATAATTTAAAAATTTAAATTTTAGAATAGAATCAAAAAAGAAGAAAAAACGGTTATGTTCAGCTAGCCGAAGATTAAATACCCTTGCAGTCATGTATATTGCGTGAATTTTGTTTTTATCACTAATTGTTAATACGGTAGCTATACGGTATAGTAGTCCGATTTGGATAAAATTTTCATACTAAACATTCCAACCGATTGTTCCTATGGTAGCTATATGATATAGTGGTCCGATCTGAATAAAATTTGGACAGCAGGTGGAATATGGTAAAGAATGCATATTGCGAAAAAAATTTTCAAATCGTTTAAGAGACACTGAGAATTTTCGTACTAAGCCTTTTCAACCGATTGTTCTTATGGCAGCTATATGATATAGTGATCCTGTCTGGTTTTAACATATGAACTGCGTGCGTAAATGCTGAAAAAAATAAAATCTTTCCTTCAAATTCGAGACGATATCATGCATAATAAGTGTTCAAAAAAAGATTTCATAAAGATAATCGGTTCAAAACTTTTCGAGTAATCGTGTCAAATGACTTCAAAAACACGTTTTCGAGAAAAGCGTGATTAACTGCGACGCGTTATTAGAAAATACTCTAATGAGCGGAAATTCCCAAGGCTCTGTCTTTTACAATTTTAATTGGATCGTCTCCAAAGCTTGGGAGACATATAGTAAATATATTTAATTATTTTATAGGCAAAAAAAAAAATCGAATTTAAAGAATTCTGAAAACCTTTTAACCACTTAAGGGGTTACATACCTTGAAAAGTAAATGATTTTCTTTTTTTAAAAGTATGTTTTAGTGATTCTATTATATTATTACAACATTGTAGAGTACCTCTTGAAGAATATATTTCAATATTTTAGAATAAACAAGTAAGAAAGGCTACAGTCGAGCGCGCCGACTGTAAAAGACCCCGTACTCTCCTTGTATTCGAAATTAATATTTGAATACGACTGTAATTTCAAATTTAAGTTTTAAAATTAAAATTAAAAAAAAATTTATATCAAGTCACTGATGGGAATCGAATCCGCGCTATCAGACTCAGGTTCCAGAACATGCAGCAACCTTACTAGTTGCGCCACTCCATACACTTAACATCAACCACAACCCAACCCTGTTGCACTAGTTAATATTTTATATTTACATTTTTTTTTAAATTTAAAAAAGTATATTAGAAAATTTCACTGTCGGGAATTGAACCTGCGAACTTATACTCAACTTGCAAAACACGCCGCAGCACTACTAATTGCACCACCACCTCCTTGTGAAACGGCTCCGATTATTTTCATTAAGATGTAATAGTGCTAAATTAAAAATTAAAAAAAAGAAAAAAAAAACTTTAATATCTGAGTGTTTGCCGGGGTTCGAACCGCAGGTCTTGTGTTTACATACAAGTGCGTGGCCCACCCGGACCACGCTCTCTTTGCAAACTACTGCGGCTAATGTATATATAAACATACAGTTATCTCTTTTCTTTCAACCACGTGCATTGACAATGCGCTTTGTTACCTAATTGCTCAGTTGTTTATAGTTGGATTTTTATGCAACTTCACGGTAGTTTGATATGATTTGTCTTTAAACGAAACTTAAATTACAACACTGTACGATGAGGACAAATTCCTTAAAAACGGCATCGAAATTAAAAGTTTTATTTTTTTTCTTGTGGAAAAAGGGGGCGTGGCAGCAAACAAATTTTAATGGCACTGCATTTATGCTGTCCCTAGAAACCTGCGTACCCAAATTGGTGGTCGTAAGTGCCATAGTTACGGAGATATTTGCGGAAAACATCAATTTTTTTTGAGGTGTCTTTGGTTTTTTGCTTATTGCGGGGGCGGTAGGGGGCGTGGCGCCGATTTGAAATAAACTTGATCTGCTTGCAAAAGTTACTGAATTTTTATTACAAATTTGGTGGTTCTAGCTCTTGTAGTTTAAAAGATCCAGGTGTTCATACAGACGGACGGACGGACAGACGGACGGACATTTCTATATCGACTCGGCTGTTGATGCTGATCAAGAATATATATACTTTATGGGGTCGGAAAAGCTTCCTTCTGCCTGTTACGCACAATTGGCTTCTGACAAACCTAATAGACCCCTATACTCTTTTTAAGAGTACGGGGTCTAAAAATTATTTCGTTTTGTAATCGCCACTAGCCAGGAACACCTTTTTTTTGGAAGACCCTTTTGGTAATCACGATGGCATGCGAACAGCTCAACCGAAATGAAACAAGAAAGAATGCTATAGTCGCCTCGCAACTTTAGGAAATCCGTTACTCAGTTTCAATATGTAATTAAGAATGGGTAATGATAATAATATTAGTGCAATAGTTTAAGGGATGGCTAAGATAGCTTGAAAAACATAGAACATTTTCACACAAATTTATGATCAGAGCATATTTTTGACAGATTGTTTGTATGGGAGCTATACGATATATTAGTCCGATTTGAATGAAACTCGGTCAGTATGTTTATTTTATTGATAAATATATTCTGTGTCAGTTTAATTAAGATAGCTTGGTAAATACAAAAAATGTTCATACAAATTCATTCTAAGAGCGAATTTTTGACCGATTGTTCCTATGGGAGCTATACGATATAGTAGTCCGATTTGGATCAATCTTGGTCAGCTTATGTACGCCATAGATATGTACATCCTGTGCTAATTTGGTTCGGATAACGTATCTTACAAAAAAGTTTTCTATACTAAAACATGCTACTTTTGCCACCTTTTACCTTTATATGAACATAGAACGCCCTAAAGTAGGCGTGTCAAAAAACAAAACAACAAACAAACTTGTACTGCTTGCAAATTGTATCTTTCATTTGCGACCTCTCCGGTCTTTCTAGCTCTTATAGTTGCTGAGATCCTCTTGTTCATACAGTCGGACGGACGGACGGACGGACGGACAGACGAACAAATCAGGGCCACGCCCCCTACCGCCCCCGCAATAAGCAAAAAACTAGACACACCTCGGAAAAAATCGATGTTTTCTGCGAATATCTCCGTAACCATGGCATTTAGGAACACCAATTCTGGTACGCAGGTTCCTAGAAACAGCACAAATGCAACGTCATTAAAAGTTTTGGTCTGCCACGCCCCCTTTTTCCACAAGAACTAAACAACTTTTCAAAATTTACATGCCGTTTTTAAAGCATTTGCTAATATATTACAGTATTGTAATAAAAAAATTTGTTTAAAGACTAATTATATCAAACTACCCTGAAAGTTGCATAAAAATCCAACTATAAACAACTAAGCAATTAGGTAACAAAATATCACTTGAAGCGCGTTGTGAATGCACTTGGTTGAAAGAAAAGGAATAACACTATGCTTATATATACATTAGCCGAAGGAGGTTCAACCCCCGACTCAGAAGTTTCATTTTTAGACCCCGTACTCTTAACAAGTAAGAAAAGTACAGTCGAACGAGCCCGACCGTATAATACTCTCTGCTTTTATTCCCAATTATAATGTTAAAATCAGTATCCGGATATTGCAATAGATAATTCTTGTATTAGAACACGTTACAACAAAAAAGACAATTTATAATCGAACATACATATGTTTGTCTGTATTCACATACAAATTAGTTTGACGTTATATGTATGCACATATATATGTGTGTGTATACTATTGCCACCACACATGCATCAATAGAGTTCGAATATATGCTTGTATGTTTCTGTCGCGCTCGCACTCACGCATTGACTTAAATATTAACTTTATAATCGGTAGCTCTGTTGTTTATTGTTGGATGTTCAGGATAGTTTGATATGATATGTCTTCAAACGAATCATAAATAACAATACTGTACGATAAGAACAAATGCCTTTAAAACGGCATGTAAGTTTAAAAAAGTTTTTTTTTCCTACGGAAAAAGGGGGCGTGGCAACCAAAAATTTTAAATAGTAATGTATTTTAGCTGTCCTTAGGAACATGCGTACCAAAATTCGTATTCCTAAGTGCTGTAGTTACTGAGATATTCGTCAAATACATAGATTTTTTCCGAGGTATAGGTAGTTTTTTGCTCATTGTAGGCGAATGGGGCGTGGCATCAAAAAAAAAAAGATTCTTGTATTGACTGACTAAATATCGAGTCGAAAGAGATCAAATTCGAACTTGTAGCTCTTACCATCTCTGAAATCTGTGTGTTCATACGGACAGACAGACGGACAGACAGACAGACAGACAGACGGACAGACGGACATGGCTATATCGACTCGGCTTGTGATGCTGATCAAGAATATATATACTTTATGGGGTCTGCCACGCCTCCTTCTGCCTGTTACATACATTTGCACAAACCCAATATACTCTTGCAGAGTATAGGGGTCTATTAGGTTTGTCAGAAGCCAAATGTGCGTAACAGGCAGAAGGAAGCTTTTCCGACCCCATAAAGTATATATATTCTTGATCAGCATCAACAGCCGAGTCGACATCACAATGTCCGTCTGTCCGTCTGTCCGTCCGTCCGTCTGTCCGTCCGTCTGTATGAACACCTGGATCTTTTAAACTACAAGAGCTAGAGACACCAAATTTTTTAATGAAAGTCCGTCTATGATGTACGCAGATCAAGTTTATTTCAAATCGGCGCCACGCCCCCCACCGCCACCGCAATAAGCAAAAAACTAAACACACCTCGGAAAAAATTGATGTTTTCTGCGAATATCTTTGTAACTATAGCACTTAGGAACACCAATTCTGGTACGCAGGTTCCTAGAGACAACACAAATGCGACGTCATTCAAAATTTTGGTCTGCCACGCCCCCTCTTCCCACAAGAACTAAGCAAATTTTTCAAACTTACATACCGTTTTTAAAGCATTTGGTAATATAGTACGGTATTGTAGTTCAAAATTTGTTTAAAGACAAATTATATTAAACTAACCTGAAAGTTGCATAAAAATCCAACTATAAACAACTGAGCGATTAGACAACAAAGTAGCCCATGAAGCGCGTAATGAATGTAGTGATGCAACTAGTAGGGCAGCATGATATGGAACTTGCGTCAGTAAGCGCGGGTTCAAATCCCATCAGTGACTGATTTAAAATTTTTTTTAAAATTTAATTTTAAAACTTAAATTTTAAATTACAGTCGTATTTAAATATTAATTTCGAATACAAGGAGAGTACGGGGTCTTTTACAGTCGGCGCGCTCGACTGTAGCCTTTCTTACTGGTTTCTTACGGAAAAGGTGGATGTGGCAGCCCAAAATTTTTGATGCCACTGCATTTATGCTGTCTCTAGTAACAGGTGTACCAAAATTGGTATTCCTAAGTGCCATAGTTACTGAGATATTCGCCGAAAACATAGATTTTTTCCGAGAGTATAAAAATGTTTAGCCATCTATGTAATTATGTTTTATACTCTCTGCAAGAGTATATTGGGTTTGTGCAAATGTATGTAACAGGCAGAAGGAGGCGTGGCAGACCCCATAAAGTATATATATTCTTGATCAGCATCACAAGCCGAGTCGATATAGCCATGTCCGTCTGTCCGTCTGTCTGTCTGTCTGTCCGTATGAACACACAGATTTCAGAGATGGTAAGAGCTACAACTTCGAGTTTGGTCTCAATCGACTCGATATTTAGTCAGTCAATACAAGAATCTTTTTTTTTTCGATGCCACGCCCCATTCGCCCACAATGAGTAAAAAACCCGTCACACCTCGGAAAAAATCTATGTTTTCGGCGAATATCTCAGTAACTATGGCACCAAGGAATACCAATTTTGGTACACGTGTTCCTAGAGAACGCATAAATGCAATGGCATCAAAAGTTTTGGGCTGCCACGCCACCTTTTTCCGCAAGAAATAAAAGAAAATTTCAAACTTGCATGCCGTTTTTAAAGCATTTATTCTTATCGTACAGTATTGTTATTTACGAATCGTTTTAAGACGTATCATGTCAAACTCTTCTAAAAGTTTCATAAGAATCCGACCATAAACAAGAAAGAAATGAAGCAACAAAGATTTTATTCGAAAGCAATGAGTGCGAGAGAGACAGCGCTAGTCGTGCCGACCAATAGTATTCATAGACACATGTGTATGTGCATACATTTAACGTCAAACGAATTTGTATGTACATACAGACAAACATATGTATGTTCGATTATGCTTAGCTTTTTTTATTGTTTTAACGTGCTCTAATACAAGAACTATCTATTGTAATATCTGGATACCGATTTAAGCATTGTAATCGGGAATAAAAGCAGAGAGTATTATACGGTCGGGCGTGTTCGACTGTACTTTTCTTTCTTGTTTGTAACGTGTTCTAATACAAGAACTATCTATTGTAATATCCGGATACTGATTTTAACATTATAATTGGGAATAAAAGCAGAGAGTATTATACGGTCGGGCGCGTTCGACTGTACTTTTCTTACTTGTTTAAAGTTAACCGTTTAGTAACTCGAGAATTGAAATACAAACATTAAAAAATTTTTATTTTTTGAAAATCGGCTTTGAACTTTTTGAGTTATTGTGATCACCGCAACAGTACTTTTGAAAAAAACACATTCCGAGATATTCGCGCTTAAACTTTTGTGCTAAGCTCGTTCCGAAGGAGCTTGCGCGAATTATGTATACGGTTTACGGCGAATACGAATATTATTGTATAAAGCGGTTTCACGACGAATACGAATAAGTATAAAGCGATTCTACGGCGAATACAAATAAGTATAAAGCAGTTCTACGGCGAATACAAATAAATTGGTATAAAGCGGTTTTGCGTTAATACATGTACTTTATTTGAGTGTCAAAAAACAACTCAACTGTTATACAATCTAGGGTTCCGATCAAATCTCGGTTGTCGTCTTATTTAATTCTATGTGTATACATTATGCAGCGAGAGCTGCGCCAAAATGTTTATGTTTACAATATGCAGCGAGAGCTGCGCCAAAATATTTATGTTTACACTAGTGTGTTTTACTTATGCTGGGTTATTGGAGATTGTTTACATGGAGGTTCAATAGAGTTAATAAATGTCAACAATTCTTATGACACTTTGGGTTAATGGTCAGTGGTCGGTATGGCTGTCAACTAATCTTGTGACACTTTCGGTATTTATTCTTTTTACATTAAAGTTGATTGTAAACCTTTTAAGTCAGCTGAAAGTCTGGATGGTGATGCTAATGGCATAACTCCTCCCCTGTTAGAGTATGAATTCTCCTGAATTCTTTTAACATTAATATTAATATTTTGCCTTTTACAGCGTAAGTATATATAAATGATTAAACATAGTATGGTGATTAGTATGAATATAAATATAATGCCGTTTGTTACTTTTTTCTGATATTTTAGTTCTGTAATTTTTTTTAGATTTTCAAAATTTTTTATGGTTAAATGATCAAAGTTAATGGTGTTTTTATAGGTTTGATTTAAAATGTCTGTGGGATAATAAAATTTTTCATAAAATTCAAATTTTTCGTTAGAAAATGCTTCTTTTAAAATTTGTATTTTGCAATTACCGAATTGTATTAGATTATTTCCATTAAGTATAATATTTCTGTCGTCACAGTTTTGAGATAATTTTTCTTTTCTTGCATTTTTAATTATTAATGTGTCGTCGTCAATTTCTTCAATACTTGTGATGTTATTAAATACAAATTTGCAATTATTATTAATGGTACAACTTTTGCTTAATTTAAGTTCTTTCAAAATTCTGTTTGGTTCATATTCTAGTGTTTTATTGTTGGCTTCTATAATGAATAAATTTTCCTGATCTATTTGAATATAATCTGTGTTCGGCATTGGGATTAGTAATTTAACATTTACACTTATATAATTTTTAGGAATCTTAATTGCTATAATAATGCAATTATTTTTATATTTTATTATACCCATGCGGATTAATTTTAGTTTGTAAAAATCAATGTCAAATTTATTAATTTCTTCTTCAGATAGGATTTCGGGTAATATGATATTATTCTTTGCAGATGCTATGCTTTCCTGAATGTAATTTACTTTGTATTCAATATTCTTACGTTTTTGCATTTGGTCTGTGTGTATAATTTTCATTATTATTTGTTCATTTTGACTGTTTATGCTTTGAAGTGTTTCGTTAATAATTATTCTGTCGTGTTTAATTGTTTCAGCTAAAGTCTGTATTGTGTCGTTGAAATGAGAATTTATGACAATTTGTTGATTCATGTTAGTTATAATATTGTGATTATTTTTATCAATTGTGTCAAGATGTTCTAAAATGTCTGTTCTATCTTCATCGTCCATTAGTCCGAAAAGCCATTTATATGAGGTTCCTACAATGTTTAATACTCCTCTTTTAATTCTATTGTATGGTGTTATGGATTTTATTTTTGCTCTAATTAAATTGATTTCTGTAAACAGCTCATTTTTATCTGTAATATTAATGTTTTTAATATTTGTTTCTATTTGCTTCATTATATCAATTAATGGGTCAGTATTAATAATATGTAACATAATAACTGTTTCATTTACTATTTCCGTTTGGTAAATTTGGATTGGTGCATTCCTGCATTTGATTGTATTGGTTCAATTTGTAATCTTGTATGTACCATTGTGAATTTAGATAAAATCATGCAAAAAACGATAAGTATCTGGGAAAATGATTAGAGAAAAAATATTTGTTAATTTTGTTTAGTAAAATAATTTTTCGTGATTTTTTTTTTTTTCTTTTATAGCGAATTGTTGTTTTCTTGATTTAACGGTCTTTTGATATTACATGGATGAATATTTTGTAGTTCTGCAAATCTGAAATATGGTTCGTCCTTATGTCTGACTCTTTTATAATTTTTTATTGGGCCTTTTTGTCTTTCTTCATTATAATCCTCTCTTGTATTGTTTCGTTTATTTATTATCTTTTTCTTTTGTTCTTCAATTGTTAGTTTTAGTTTGCCTTCATCTTCTGTGTTTTTAGCGTAGTATGGTGTGCACTTTATTGTTGAATGATGACGATTATTGTATGCTGTTATTGCTATCTGTATTTTAGATTCTATTGACAGTTCATTATTGTCTATTCCTGCTATGATTTCAATTAATGTGGAATGTAATCTTTCTATGTCTGCATTTCCTGTATGTGAATTTGGTTTTGTATAATGTACATCAACTTCTTCTTTGTTTAAAAATTGTACGATCTGTTCTGCTCTGAATTCATTATCCATGATAATTTTCTGTGGTTTATTAAACTTTGCAAAGTGTTCTATCATAATTTGCATCTTAGTTCGCCAATTTCTATCTTTTATGTTGTAGGCTACTGCCATTTTTGTAAGTTTATCTATGATTGTAACAAAAGATTTGTGTTTTATGTGAAAAATATCTAAGTGTATAATTTGATTTTTAGTATCTGGAGTTTCTGTAAAGTGAAATTTAGGTTTTATTGGGTTTCTGTCATATTTGATTTCTTTACATTTTTTGCAATTGGAAATTATTAACTGAATATGTTCTCTTAGATTTGGAAAATATATTTTATCTTTTAGTGAATTAAATGTCTCACTTATGCCACTGTGTAATGAATCTTTTGTATGATATATTGCAATTTGTTTATGTAATTCTTCCTCGATTAAAATTTCCTGTGCTCTTTTTGTGCATTTTAAAAATTTAATGTTCTTGCAATGGGAGAAAATGTTTATCAATATACATTGTATTTTATGATATATTGTATCTGGTACTTCTGAAAAAATTCCTACTGTTCCTTTTTCTATGTTATTGTGTAATTTTATTTCGATTTCTGATTCTGAATCTGCTGGGTTTATTTCAATTATTTTTCTTCCATGTTGCATCATAATATTGTCTGCTGCTGTATATGTTATTATAATTTGAGTTTTGTATTTGTTAACAATATCTTCTTTTATCCAAAAATGTGTTAGTTCCTCTTCGTCTGCAGAATGCTGTGTATTTGTGAGTTCAAAGTTAGATTCTTTCTCATTTTTATTATTTATTAATTGGGATGTTTCTTGTCTGCTTAAAAAATCTGCTACTTTGTTGTCTTTGCCTTTTAGGTATGTTATATCATAGTCAAATTCTTGTAATTTAAGAATCCATCTTTGATGTCTAGCTGTCATTTCTCTTCCTTTGAATTTTGAATTTAAGTATTTAATGGGGGCATGGTCTGTTATAATTTGGAATTTATTTCCTACCAAATAGTGTTTAAAATAATTCACAGCATGTACAATAGATAGAAATTCTTTATCAATTGTGCTATAATTTTTCTCGTGTTTGTTAAGTGTTCGTGATACAAATGCAATTGGTTGTCCTTGTTGTGACAAAACTGCACCTATAGCATAATCACTGGCATCGGTAGTTATTGTAAAGGGTTTGTCAAATTCTGGATATTTTAAAATTGGATGTGAGCTTAGAAGGGTTTTGAGATTTTCGAATGCATCTATAAACTGTGGATCATTTGTATTTATTGTAATACCTTTCTGTAAGTATCTTATCATTGGGTATGCTATTTTAGAATAGTCTTTTATAAATTTCCTGTAAAATCCTGTCATTCCTAAAAATCCTTTTAATTGTTTTTCAGTTTTGGGCAATGGAATTTCTTTAATTGCTTCTATTTTTCTTGGATTTGGTTTTAACCCTTCTTTTGTGAGAATATGTCCCAAGTATTCTGTATGTTTTTTCATAAAAGAGCATTTGTCTGGTTGGATTTTTAAATTATGATTCCGAAGTACTTTGAAAATTTTTTCAAGAGCAATCTTGTGTTCTTCAAGTGTTGTTGAGAATATTAAAATATCATCAAGATATACCACACAAATTTTGTTTATATAATCCCTTAAAATTTCATTCATTAATCGCTGAAATGTGGCTGGAGCATTTTTTAACCCGAATGGCATTCTAACATATTCGTATAATCCCATTGGTGTTATAAAAGCTGTTTTTTCAATGTCTTCTTCTGCCATTTAAATTTGATGATAGCCTTTTGCTAAATCTAAAGTAGTGAAATATTGGGCTTTTCCAAGCTTGTCTAATACAGCGTCCATAATAGGTATTGGGTATTTATCTGGAACGGTTACTTGGTTTAATCGCCTATAATCTACACAAATACGATATTTCTGAATTCCTGAATTGTCAATTTTTTTCGGAATCACAGATATTGGAGAACTGTATTTACTTTTACTTTTTCTGATAATTCCACTTTTTTCCATTTCAATTATTTGCTTTTTCACTTCGTCTTCGTATTTTGGAGAGACCCTGTAAAGTTTTGAATTAATATGATGGTCTGTAGTAGTTTTTATGCTATGCACTATTGTGTTGGTGTTGGTTAACTGATCACCTTCTTTGAAGTATAATTTTTCATATTTCTTGGTAAGATTTTTTATTATCTGTGCTTCCTCAACATTAAGATCTTCTAGCTTAAGGTCATCAATTTCACTTACTTCCATTACACAAATATCTTTTGATAGTTTAGATAGGAAAGGAATTTCGACCCCATTGGTAAGCTTCAATATTTTATTTTTAAAATCAATATTTTCAACATTTCCTTGGATAAAATCCATGCCCAATAGAAAATCATATGATTTTTCCAGGGGCATAGCTAGCCATCGTGTTCTTGCAAAATCTGAATAATTAAATTCACTTGGTACTTTTGTTTTCACTAAATAGTTATTATTTTTTATTTCACCATTAATAGTATAAATTGTTTTTGAAAATTTTTCAATTATTTCGTATTTTGATGTATGTACGTTTTTAGTGTTTAGTATGCTTATAGTAGATCCTGTGTCCACTAAAATTATAAATGTATCCCCCTCAATCGTTCCCTTTAAAAAAATTTTCTTTTTTTCCGAGGCTAATTGGTAAAAAACTCGTTCTGATTCTCTTCCCTGTTTGTGTTACTATTTACTTCATCTTCATGTAAATTGTCCACACTCATTGCTTCTGGTGGAGGTTGCTGATAATTTTGCTGTTGGTTTAGGTTTTGGTTCTGCCTAAAGTTTTGACTTTGTTGTCTATTATGGTTTTGTTCTACGTTTTGATTTTGTTGCCTATTGAAATTTTGTCGTACATTTTGACTTTGATTGTTTCTGTTCTGATTTTGATTATTCCTCACCATTTGACTGTTTTGTTGTCTGTTTTGGCTTTGATTGTTATTGTTTTGTTGTTCCTTTCCTCGATTGTTATTAGGGTTTTGTTTATTTTGATTATTTTGTTCGTTGTGATATCTGTTGTTATTGTATGTACCTTGATCTTTGTCCTTGGTGATTAAAAGTTTTCTATTTAAGTTTCCAAAATTAAGTCCGATAAATTTAGCTACTTCATTTCTGATGTCTGATAGGGTTGTTTTATTCATGAGGGCAATTGCCATTGGTCCACAAGCTATTTGTTTTATACGTTGTATTAATAGTCCACTAAGAATATCAACAAGTCTACTATTGTTTTCAAAGACCGAAAAATCTGTTATTTCTTCAACAATCATTCTTATTTTATTGTCTAAATCTTTAACACTAGTTACCCTTAAGTTCATTATCTTGCTGGTCAATCCCATTTGATCTGTTCGTGGTCTGTAGTGGTGTCTTAGTCGAAGCTTACATTCTTCCCAAGTTGATGGTGGATTAATATTTAACATGGTTCGAGCCTGACCTTGAATCTTGGTGTTTAAGATGACTGTAAAAACCTGTCCATCGTCGTCGTACTCCTGCATGATTTGGTCCACCGCAGAGATGAATCCATGCAAAGTTCCATCCTGTCCATTAAATACTGGTAAGTATCGGGTTTCCTTCTCAATACAGTTCCTTTGGGCTGTCACATGGTTTCCACGTTCTCCCTGCCTAGCTGCCACTGCTGCTGTCAGAAGTTCGATGCATCGATTATTTGTTGATTTGCCATTTTTCGTTTTATTTTTCACGAATTTATTAAAGTATATCAGTTTATTATTGTTGCGTTTGCTTGGATGTAATATCCAAAGTTTCCACAATAATTTTTTTTTTTTTTCCTGCACTTTTTAATAACTGTTTGTCAGTGTATTATTGTTTCGTTTACTTGGATGCAATATCCGAAGTTTCCACAATAATTTTGCTGCACTTTGTAAGAAATTTAGTTAGTGATTTATTGCTTCGTTTACTTGGATGCAATATCCAAAGTTTCCACAATAATTTTACACTTGAGTACCGGCTGCGCCAATTATGTATACGGTTTACGGCGAATACGAATATTATTGTATAAAGCGGTTTCACGACGAATACGAATAAGTATAAAGCGATTCTACGGCGAATACAAATAAGTATAAAGCAGTTCTACGGCGAATACAAATAAATTGGTATAAAGCGGTTTTGCGTTAATACATGTACTTTATTTGAGTGTCAAAAAACAACTCAACTGTTATACAATCTAGGGTTCCGATCAAATCTCGGTTGTCGTCTTATTTAATTCTATGTGTATACATTATGCAGCGAGAGCTGCGCCAAAATGTTTATGTTTACAATATGCAGCGAGAGCTGCGCCAAAATATTTATGTTTACACTAGTGTGTTTTACTTATGCTGGGTTATTGGAGATTGTTTACATGGAGGTTCAATAGAGTTAATAAATGTCAACAATTCTTATGACACTTTGGGTTAATGGTCAGTGGTCGGTATGGCTGTCAACTAATCTTGTGACACTTTCGGTATATATTCTTTTTACATTAAAGTTGATTGTAAACCTTTTAAGTCAGCTGAAAGTCTGGATGGTGATGCTAATGGCATAACTCGCGCTACAAATGTCTGTAACTTTCGTTATAGTGCTCCAATATGCAAATAATTCTGCGCTTGGAAGCCGGTGAGGGTATTATTATTGAACTAAATTTAATATATATATTGTTTTGATTAAAAAATTAAACTGTTTTTAGACCCCGTACTCTTAAAAAGAGTATAGGGGTCTATTAGGTTTGTCAGAAGCCAAATGTGCGTAACAGGCAGAAGGAAGCTTTTCCGACCTCATAAAGTATATATATTCTTGGTCAGCATCAACAGCCGAGTCGATATAGCCATGTCCGTCTGTCCGTCCGTCCGTCCGTCCGTCTGTATGAACACCTGGATCTTTTAAACTACAAGAGCTAGAACCACCAAATTTGTAATAAAAATTCAGTAACTTTTGCAAGCAGATCAAGTTTATTTCAAATCAGTGCCACGCCCCCTACAGCCCCCGCAATAAGCAAAAAACTAGACACACTTCGGAAAAAGTTGGTGGTGCAATTAGTAGTGTTGCAGCGTGTTCTGCAAGTTGAGAATAAGTTCGCAGGTACAATTCCCGACATTGAATTTTTTTAATATACTTTTTTAAATTAAAAAAAAAATGTAAATATACAATATTAACTGGTGCAACAGGGATGGATTGTGGTTAGTCGTTTGTTTCTAAACCAATGGTCTGCGGTTCAAACCCGGCACAGACTCAGAAATTAAATTTTTTTTTTTTAGTGCTTCTTATATAATAACATTATTATATGTAAATGAAAATAATCGGACCCAAATGAA
This sequence comes from Drosophila parthenogenetica, assembly GCA_035047505.1. Classification (NCBI taxonomy): domain Eukaryota; kingdom Metazoa; phylum Arthropoda; class Insecta; order Diptera; family Drosophilidae; genus Drosophila; species Drosophila parthenogenetica. The sequence continues at coordinate 15,517,029 of JAWNPM010000080.1, read as the reverse complement.
TGGTGTGGTGTAACTAGTAGGGTTGCAGCATGATATGGAACTTGCGTCAGTAAGCGCGGGTTCGAATCCCATCAGTGACTGATTCAAATTTTTTTTAAATTTAATTTTATAACTTAAATTTTAAATTACAGCCGTATTCAAATATTAATTTCGAATACAAGGAGAGTACGGGGTCTTTTACAGTCGGCGCGCTGTAGCCTTTCTTACTTGTTTTTTTTTTAAATGCTAAATTTAGTTCGTTGTTTACGGGGTATTTGTGCGTCGTATACATTGACGCGCTCACTGTAGATAGAGTCAAAGCCTGGATAAAACTTTGTTATCACACACTTTTCCGACACTGGCTCCCACACATCACTCACATACGCACATGCACATACACAGGCAGACGTTTAAAGTGCAGTCGATAGATGGCGTACAAAATGGCGCTTAAAGAAAAACTTAATGTAAACTTGAAACCAAAACGAATGCGAATGCGACCGGCAAGTGCCACATGTAGCTGCCACATTGGCCTTCAACGTGTAATGTGTGTACTTGTGCTTTTGCTGGCAGCTTGTCCATTGAAGAGTGGTAGAAAGTTAGAGTGGAGGAGAAGAGGAACGGAGATAACAACTTGCCAATTCAGTTTGAGCTTAATAGCTGGAAATGGCACACAAATTTACCCTTTGTAAAATGCTTCGTACTTAAAACCTTCATCCCCGCGGGCCTCAAAAATCCGCTCCTCTTTCTTATACAAAATAATATTGCAGAGCAAGGCATGCGTGAAACAGAGTGGCAAGTTGTCGAGATGTGTGCTGCAACCAATTTGCCAGTTCTTTTCTCTTAATGCCTATTGGTTTTTGGTCTGCTATAGTGTTTGCATAGCCATGCGACAGGCGGCGCGTATGTGTGGGCTTTAATAACAGTTAACTCTTTGCAAACCTGATTGATGGCTCTGCGTGAGTCTGTATGCGTGTGTGTTACTGTGTATACATGCCTGTGTTAATGTTGTGTATGCGCTGGTCATTTTCGCTTCAATTATGCAAATTCGAGAGAATTTGTATACCTGTTAAGCATGGCATTAGGGTATACTGAATTAGTTGGAAGGGAAGACGTAAAATCAAGTATAAAGTTTGGTTTTACCTTGAGGGATTCTAATCCTGCAAAGTTTCTTTATTTATCCAATATATAAAATATATATATATAAAATAAAAAACTTGTTTAATATGCAACGCGAACACATAGCGTGGCATGGTATAATGAATGGTCAAAATACATACAATACAAAACCAGTGTATGTGTGTGTGTTGGGATTTAATTTTCCATCGCTGTGCGTTCCATGCTGATTTCTCCTGTACATAAATGTGATAATGTGTTTAATGACTGCAACTTGAGATGACTTTTCATTTGCATAATAAGCGAGTTCCTGTTTTAATTCATTCCGGTAATATCATTTTGTTTGACTCTGAAGTGAGCCAGAAAATGTCCATTAACCAACAGAATTAAACTCCTGTCTCTTATATGAAATAGTTTCATTGTTTAGTTTTTAGTCCAACAATATATTTATAGCATACGTTGTCGCATGGGAAGTAAACATGATTTAAATTATAGCGTACTTTTAGGCATGCGAAATAAACACGATTTTAATTCATCGGCAATTGAAAGTGTATTTACTCTTCGGTGTAGGGTGCTTTGCTTCCTCATCGATTTTGGCATATAATGATTTCTCGCATCACATTGTTTGCACAAATGACTCGACAATTATGCATTCAACGGTCTCCGAGTGGGATTAAAAACACAAGCTTCACAGCAGCTTCGTTAATTCAATTCACAAAGTTGCAAAATATTTTACAAGTACAAAAAGCAACGAATCATTCATTCATTTAGAATATATTTAATACTCCTTTCTAAAAACACAACTTTATAAATATATAAATCATTTAAATTATTTTTTCTTTATCTCTTAAATTCCTGTAAATAATTAAATTTACCAATGACACGTTACAATGTACGTCTTAAAATCCTTGTTTACGCCTAAAGTTACCTTAACTCTTAAACTTGGAAAGTAACTATTAGTTTTTAACATCTTACTATAGATAACCAAAATTTATCCCATTGTCATGCTAAAATCTCAGAATTTTCCTACACACTTGGTAATTTTACAGTTTTTCTTAAATACCTTTTATGTTTTTGGTTTGAAAATTAAACACAGTTGAATGCGGTTTGATTGATGTGGAAATTGTCGAATTGAAACTTGTTGCAGACATAAATTTTGGAGTTCCGAGTATCGAGTGCCGAGTACCGTATGAGTGTGCCAGGAATAAAGCCCTTCAAATAATTTTTGTGTTTCTCTGCAATTGGAAAAATGAACCACTTAGCAATCAAGAAGCATTAAATGCGTATGAAAAACTAGTGAAAATAATCTTGAGAGTGACGGAAATAACATTAAGAGTATGAATTGGGGTGGGAAAAGAGCGTAGGGGGTTGAACAAGAGGTTGAAGGCTACCATCTATCCGTTCACCTGGCAAACTCATTGAGAGATGGACCCCGAGGAGTACCCATTGAAGTTGAAGTTTCCCGCCTGGACATTAGTTTTATGCACTGTTCAAGGACCCCCGAAATGGCAGTGAAACCTAAGCTTCAACGAGTATGTCAGCCCTCAGTCGACCCCTAACGTTTGTCGTTCTTTGTTTCGGCTAAAGAGTGAGAGTTTTAATGCGCTCTGCACTGTGCTCTCTTAGCTCACGAAAGCTCGCTCTTCGATTGTCATTGGAAAGCAGCACAGTGTCGCCATTTCAAAGGGGGTTACTACCCCTAAAGCATGTGCTTTGAAACAGGGTCAAATATAGAAACGAATAACCATGACAACAAGGGTCAGCATTTGTTTTGTTAGCATTGTTTACTCGACTTGAAGCCTTCAAAGCAGTCGAGGCGGAAAGTGTCAAGAGATTTAACTACAAATGGGAACAAACGTCGAGCGTAGAGTAATGATCACGGATCTGGACCAAAGCGAAGCAGAGCAAGTGCGTCCGTCTACCACAAATCAATCAAAAAGGCAGCGCAAAGTGCTCCAGACATTGACAGGTAATTTTAGTCGCAGATCAAAAAGTGTCGAGGTAGTACAACGTCAGGAATTACCAATTGGAAAGAAGAAGCCGCAACAGGAGCGCACACTCAATGGTCTGGTGAGTAAGCAACATTTTTGGTACTTCTCCACAACGTAGACAACATTGTAATGTAGTTTTGAGTTTCAGCTTTTAAATATTTTATCGGAATCATTAGAACACATAAGTGAATTGATAGAGTGACGATAAATATCTGCACCAAATAATTTCTAATATATATTTATTATACCCGTTACTCGTAGAGTACAAGGGTATATTGTAGTCGATGGAATGTATGTAACTGGCAGAAGGAGGCGTGGCAGACCCCTTAAAGTATATATATTCTTGATCAGCATCAACAGACGAGTCGATATAGCATGTCCGTCTGTCCGTCCCTCTGTCTGTTCGTCTGTCCGTCTTTATGAACAAAAGGATCTCAGCAACTATAAGAGCTAAAAATACACAAGAGGTCGCAAATGAAAGATACAATTTGCAAGCAGTACAAGTTTGTTTTTGTTTTTGGACACGCCCACTTTACGGTGTTATATGTTCATATAAAGGCTAAAGCAGGTAAAAATAGCATTTTTATTATAGAAAACTTTTTTGTTAGTTACGTTATCCGAACAAAATTCACATAGGATGTACATATCTATGGCATACATAAGCTGACCAAGTTTGATCCAAATCGGACTACTATATCGTATATCTCTCATAGGGACAATCGGTCAAAAGCTTGCTCCTGGTATGAATTTGTATGAAACATTTTTGTATTTATCAAGCTATCTTAATGAATTTGACACAGAATATATTTTTCAAGTTTGATCTAAATCGGACTACTGTATCGTATAGCTCCCATAGGAACAATCGGTCGGAAATACGCTCTGATCATAAATTTGTGTGAAAATTTTCTGTTTTCCAAGCTATCTTAGCCATCCCCTAAACTATTGGACTAATATTATTATCATTACCAATTTTAAATTACATATTGAAACTGAGTAACGGGTATCCTAAAGTCGCGAGGCGACTATAGCATTCTTTCTTGTTTTCATATTATTAAACTAAATTGAAATTCTGATGTTCTAAAAACCATAGGAACAAAATTAGTTTGAAAATTTGACACAAATTTTAAAAATAATTACAAGAAATACTAAATGAAATAGTTTCCCAAATCTCTTATTTTCTTTAATATCCTAAATAAGTACCTATAAACTTTAGGATTTTTAAAAATTTAATAATTTATTCCTTTATCGCAAAACCCAGTTGCAGGCCAAGGAGCAGCAGTTGGAGCAGTTGCTGCAGCGTCTGGACACTGTGCACAAGTACAACGAACGCTTTGCCAAGGAGAATGAGCAACTGCGTCTGGACAGTGAGCAGTTGGAGCAACGTCTTAGCCAAGCAGAGCAGCAGCTGGCCAATTGTCCGCGTTGTCAGCAGCTCTGTCAGAAGTTGGGCAACGTCCAGGAGCTAAACAAGGAGTTGACCAACGATGTGGACATGCTAAAGACTCTGGTCTTTCGCCTCAATGTACAGATCGAGTGCTACCAGGATCAGAGACACACTGCTGACAAGGATGCCCAGCCCGTCACCATTGCAGTTGCCGCTCCAGCTGCGACTGCCAGCATCTCATTACCTACATGGACGACAAATCTTCCCACGCACACATTGAGTCCGCTGCTCCAGGCCTATGACGAATCCTTTCGCGACAAGGATGCACTGTTGGCCCAATATGCCGCAGACTTTGAGCTCTTCGGTAATGAATTGAAGCGTGCGCTAGAGGAGAACACACGCCTGCTGCAGTCGCAGGAGCAACTGCGTCGTGATGTCGGTGGCTGGACGGAGGAGCGTGTTCGACTTCAGGCCCAGCTCGGCGTGTGCCGCTCCAAGGCAGAGGCGCAGACCAGGAAAACCGATCTCGTCAAGGAAAAACTCGTCGAAGTCATGCATTTCTACGAGCAGCGCAATCAGACCTTACTGCTGGACATGAATCACCTGCAGGACGCCTTCGCGCGCTGCAAATCCGAGTTGGTTACACTCAAGAGCACAACAGTTCCCTCTCCGCAGTCGCCACGCGCTCATGCTTCAACAGCTTCAGCGCCAGCTGCAGTCCAAGTTAAGAGCAAGAACGAAACGGATTCACTGCAGCAGTGCAAGAGTCTGCTGGAGCAGCTCAAACAAGAGCATGCCCGAGAGCGAAGCGCTCTGGAGGATCAGCTGCGGACAAGCAACAGCAGAGCCGCTTCCCTGCTCCGCAGCTCGGAGAAGGCGAAACATGCGAGGGATCGCCTTAAAGCGCGTCTCCGCATGACGCTGCAGTGGGCGCAGAAGCTGGAGGCGGGCCAAGCTGAGGTGCGTGAAACCTACGATGCAGTGCAGCATTTATCGACGCTACTCAAGCACAAAGAATCCCAGCTGCGTGGACTACACGCCCGTAACAACGAGGAACTGGAAAAGCTCCGACAGAAGCTGCAGCAAAAGGATGAAACCATTAGAAACCTGCTGAGGAGCAAGATGGAACGTCGTCCAGCGGGCGATTAGGGGCAAAAGTGTGGACAGGGAGAAATGAATCAGTCAAGAAATAGTTAACAATTAAAAATATATAATTTCAATACAAAATACATTAATAACTTAAACTTTAGAAAGCTTTTGAAGCACAGCAATTGAGGGCTCCTGCGTGTGTTGATTTGGGGATGTAGATTGGTTGATGCTTGATTGATGTCAATCAGTCGAGTGTGGTTTCGTTTCTTATTGAATCGCCCTGTTCGTTATCATCGCCACCTCCGCCGTTGCCACCGGCACAGACGCCACACGCCTTTGGCACTGTCTGCTCTATATACATGTTAATCTTCTCGAGAATTTCGGGACAAACTCCGCGCATAAGCTGCTCGTAGCGTGCAACGCCAAGCTGCGATTGAAGGCTCTGCAACTGCCACTTAAGGTAATCGGTTAGGGGTATCTTGTAGACCGGATCCTTCAGTACCAGCTGACGATGCCTGTCGTCGTGGTAGGTCTTCGAGTGGAAGTCATCATAGAGTTGATCCTGGAAGTCCTCCAGTTCGTGTTCGTCGTGTATGACCAGCGAGTCGTAGTAGCGCTGTGTCGCCTTATCGGCACCCTCATCCGATGCCGTATATTGCTTGTCCATAACCTCCGCCAGCGTCTCCTCTACCAGCTGCAGGATGTGGGGCAGGCGGGCAAGGAGCAACTCATTGTTGCCAAAGATGGAGGCAAACGCAAGGCAGAAAAGCTTACGCTTCTCGGCATGCGTATCGGCTACAAGAGGGAACATCTCAATCCAAACATCCAAAATGCGAGCAAGTGCATCCGTCTGCGGCAACTCCTGCACCACCGACATAAACACCGACTGATCGATGAGCAGCGTTCTAGCAAGCAGCGTTAGATACCAGCCCATAGTCATAGGATACTCCTGCTTGAGGCACACCTGCTGGAAGACAAACGGCAGCGCGGGACGCACAAGGCGCAATCCCATCGACGCATCCGTCTTTAGGCAGGTCTCAAATATACGCAGCATGGCAATAATGCCCTCCGCTCGAATGTCCTCAAACGAGCGCACACAGTACGATACGAATCCCTCGCCATAGCGACCCAAGTAGGCCTAAAAGTGGAAAAATAAATCACGGTTTAATTGAAGGAAAGCAAGACGAATTGTAGAGTCATGTTACGTGAGGATCGAGCAGAATGTAGGCATGGATTAACTGCAGAACCGTGCGTAGATTTTCAGACGACATCTCAATGATGGGTAACAAGTGATCACAGAGTGCCAGCAGTTCCGGAGTCAACGCGGTGGAATTACCAATCACGGCGAGCCACAGCATGATCCCATCCTCGATAAGATACACATGCGATCGTTGCTGAAACACAAGATTATTACTGACTAAACTGATCTATGTCCCGATCACTCACCTGCAGATCTGTGCTCAGCTCAATGACGCTATAAAGGAAGGGCTTCATGGTATCGGGAACATCGCGTATGGTGCGAACTAATTGCTCCAAGGTTCCAATAATGGCACATCGCAGCATATTGTATTCGTTGAGTTCACTTTCGCGCCACAGCATAGGCAGGTAAGAGATTAATTGCAAGGCCTGAGGTTCTATATATTCGCTCATCTTCTCCACGAGCAGCGTCATGGTACCCAAGACAACGATCTTGGTATCGCAGGCGCCGGCCTCACGCAACAACAGGAACAGAGCCTCAAACAATGAAGCAAAATATGGATGAAATGCCTCCGGCATGAATTCAAAGTCATCGATGAGCAAATTGAGGGTGCGAGCGGCAGCCAAACGAATAGGCATGTCCTCCTCGGGTCGCAGGAGATGCAGGCATGCCTCATAGGCCACCGGACGAAGCTCTCGGGGCAATTGGACACCCACCCAATGGCCTATAAGCCAAATGATTCGACGACGCAGTATTCGAAAATTTGGAGCATCAATGCGGAGCTCGGCAAGAAGCTGTGATGATAACCAGCCGCCAAAATCCAGTTTATTGAAGAAGTGAAAGGAGGCCTGGCCGACGGCATTATAGATGGCGTCCTTAAGGAGAATGGCTTTTAAATCGGATGCCTCCGTCAACTGGAGCTGCTGTGCCTGCCTCACAAACTTTAATACCTCGTTGATCATCACGGACGAGTGTTGGGTGAAGCAGGTGAAATACAGGGTCTCCACGCACGGACGCAGCTCGTATTTCCAGGCATCGCCGCCACCATCGTCTTGACCATATCCCTCCGGGTCCTGTTGCCACTCGGACAATTCGTCCTGCGTCAGTAGAAAATAATGAGTGACAATCTTCTCGCACAAATACGTCACACGCTCTAAACTGAAGAATTTGCTCTGTGTCTGGGCCGACGAGGCGAGTAGGTCATCCTCCACCGTGTTGGCAGAAGCATCGGGAGCCAAACTATCGTTTCCGTTCATCATGATACCCTTGAGCAGATTGATAGCTTGTATTACAAAGTTGCTGAAATTGATACGATCCCCGGCATCAAAGATGAGTCCCGTGCCTTCATGGAACACATAGTGAAAGCTAAATTCCAATGCCACCGGCACGAAGCGGGCAAAGGACACTGCATGACGCTCCATGAACTCGTTCAGTGTCTTCATCATCTTCAGTATGAATCGCTCCAGATCATTGATCAACTGCTGACCCGCCGACCGCATCCTTAGCTCATAGCGCAGCTCAAGGCACTGGCCCAGTCTCTCGAAGAGCTGCTCGATGAAATTCATATGGTCACTGGACTTGTACGGCTTGCTACCACAGCCATAGACCAGCAGTTTGCGGAGGGAGCGCATTGCAATGTAGGCTCGTTGAAGGCAGCTGTGGGCCAGCGCCTCCGACTCAGTCTTAACCAGCTGAAGAAACCGTCCGGTGAGCGTGGCCCAAATGTCCCAAGCCATATAGCTAAAGATCTGTCCGGCCAACTCCTTAAAAGCTCGCTTTTCAGGCATCAATCGACGCGATGCCAGTGCCTTGATTACATAGTGCAGCATAAGCAGGGTCCGATGCTGCTGCTGTGCCAGCGGAGCAGATGCATCGCCCGAGTCGCCAGCATCATTGCAGGCTTGCAGCTGCTTCATCAATGTGGGCAACAATTCGGGCCAACAATCGATCCGAGCGATTTTACTAAGCAGCACCGCCACTTGAAGCGCCACCTGCGGCACATCCTCAGCATTGTAGTGCTGGAGGAGTATCTCACGGATCTGCTGCTTCTGCTCTTGTGCCAATTCCAGGCGAGAATTGTGACGCCAATAGCGCTCGATTCCATTCTTTAGGTAAACAGCCGCCATCCAACGAACTTTGACTGCGTCTGTTAACGAATTGGATGATTCATTCGATTCGCTTCCCAGTTTCATGCTTAACCTGGCCAATATGGGAAAGAAGCCAGGCTGCTGCTCCCACTCGCTCAGCTGCGCCTCCGCTTTCTGCACAATCTCGTGATTGGGATTGGCGGCTCCCTGTAATGCGGCTGCAACGAGTTGTTCTGCCGACGCCATCTCTGCACATATACACTCGCACACACACTATAATGTGCTGTTAATCAGTGGACACACGCACGCCCTTCAACCGTCTGTAAACGCCTTTCTTATGCCGCTTAAAACAAACTTGCGAAAATTATTGACGAAAAATTACATCGCCATTCCGGCTAGAGTTGTATTGTATCGTTCGGAATAAGTTCGATTGAACTAATCATCAAAATGAACAAGCAAACGACATCCCTGATTTTACACAGTGCTGGCACATTCTCAAATTTTTTTTTTTCAAATGAACCTCCCTAAAATTTAATATAGCATGCAGAAAGCAACTCTGTAGTCACCTTCATTTAAATTATACATTTGTTATACTATAATAATATACAAAATCAAAACTTAAAACTATTAGTTCTAGCTTAGTTCTTTACAAAATAAACTTCCTTTACAGGCCAATTTAGGAAAAATGGCTTATTAAATAAAATTGATTGTGCTCCTTTTCCAATTCTCCAATTCCGAATATTTAGTTCAGTTGCTGAGCTCATTCGTTGTTGAGTTTAATTGAACTACCATGAACAGACAAAAAAGTCAAATAATTAACAACACTTATTTTGAAATTGGTCAACACAAACAGCTGTTCAAATCGTCAACAATAGCAACGCAAACAGTTCAACAGCTGTTTTGCGGCATTTGGCAACGCGACTTGTGTTATCGATTACTCTCGTCGGCAACGTAAACACAAAAACTGATAATACACACAATTGATAGATAACAAGGGTTGATGAGAAAAGTTTAGTCACACGCTAACCTTAATGATGATAAAGGCGGTAATTCTGATCGGGGGACCTCAAAAGGGAACTCGCTTTCGTCCATTGTCATTGGACACACCCAAGCCACTGTTTCCCGTGGCTGGACGACCATTGATAGCGCATCACATTGAAGCCTGTGTCCAGTTGAAGGAGCTGAAGGAGATTCTTATTATTGGGTTCTACCCACAGACTCAGATGGAGGGATTCGTTAGCGACATGCAGGCACTTTACAGCAGTAGCAACATCAACATCAGGTGAGTCAATTTAAAACTGGCGCTGACGTGTTCTTTAAGAAATCGTATTGTTGTTTTACCTGTCTCCAGGTACTTGCAGGAGTTCACATCCCTGGGAACCGCCGGCGGCATGTACCACTTTCGCGATCAGATACGTGCTGGCAATCCGCGCGCCTTCTTTGTGCTCAATGGCGATGTGTGTGCCGATTTTCCGCTCCAGGAGCTTTATGACTTTCACACAGAACGTCCGTCAAGCGCGCTGGTAACTATAATGAGCACGGAGGCGACACGTCAGCAGTCCCTGCACTACGGCTGTCTCGTATTCGATCGCGCCAGTGGTGCCGTGTCGCATTACGTGGAGAAGCCAAGCTCATATGTCTCAACTTTCATCAATTGTGGCGTCTATGTCTGCTCTATGGATATCTTCACCAAATTGTCACAGATCTTCCATGCCAAAGGCGAGGAATACAGCTGCCTTAGTTATAGCAATGGCAACGGCAAGGAGCAGGGTCACATTAAGTGGGAGCAGGAGGTGCTCACCCCTCTCGCCGGCACCGATATGCTCTTCGCCAAGCCCGTACCCAACTGGTGGTCCCAGTTGAAGACTGCAGGATCGGCGATCTACGCCAATCGTCACTACTTGGCGCTCTACAAGCGAACGCATCCGGAACGGCTGGCCAATGTGGGCAGTAAGCGGGGCGAAGGTGATGGGAACTTGATCTGTACCGTCTACCCGGATGTCTATGTCCATCCTAGTGCCACGGTGCACAACTCAGCTGTGGTGAGTATGCTGCCCCGAATTAAAATTCAGTATGCTTTGAATCCTGTCCACTTTAGCTGGGTCCCAATGTGGCCATCGGACCAGGCGTGACTATTGGACCCGGTGTGCGTATTCGGGAGTCCATTGTGCTGGAACAGGCACAGATCAAGGATCACACGCTGATCCTGCACTCGATTGTAGGACGGGGTTGCATCATTGGTGCTTGGACACGGGTCGAAGGCACGCCCAGTGATCCGGATCCCAATAAACCGTTTGCCAAAATGGAGAATCCGCCGTTGTTCAATAACGAAGGGAAACTAAATCCGTCAATAACCATACTGGGTATGTGCAAAATAAAGCCTTCTTTAGAGTATCTTCGAAATCCTTGCCCCTAATTTCTTGCAGGTTGCTTTGTGCAGATTCCCGCCGAGAAGATTCTCCTTAACAGCATTGTCTTGCCGCACAAGGAACTGAGTCGCAGTTTCAAAAACGAAATAATTTTGTAAACAGTTCTACAAGAATTTGTTAAAATCAGTATACAATATATATTTTATTTATGTACTTTATATATTTTTTATTCTGCACATATATTCTTTTTACAGAGCATTTAACAGAGTATTCGGCACTAAGATTGGATAAATTTGCAACTAGGCTCTCCTGAATAACATAACATTTATTTAATGGCTACATTGAGAATAAATTAAACTTTTCGTAGTAACAACTTATTAATATTAAAATTGTTTAAATGTTTGTCTTCGCCTGTTAAAAAACAAAATATTCAAAAATCAGAAATACATAGATCGAGATCAAGCACACTTGTTTTTAAAATTATTCTTCCCAACATCAGAAATTCAGAAAGGACATAGATAATCTGAAGTTATTAATAATGAACACAAAATAAATATTAAATAAGTGTGCTGATTAAATAATACCCTATTTGTAGGATGTGTTATAAATTTTGATTATTTTCTATAAATAGTTCAAAAGGAATTTGTATTAAAAATCAGAAAACTTTTTTAAATAGAAAAATAATACTTAAATTGATAAAAGAGAGTATTTAAAATTGTAATGTAATTTTAATTCTTTAACAACAGTATTTAAAATTGTAAATAATCAATATTAATACTTATAATAATGTTAATAATAAGATGCAACTGGTGAGTGAAATTTATATAGCTTAAATGTGTAAAACGTGCAGAGTAAAAGAGTATACTGAAACCGTTGCAATGTATGTTATAACATATAAAAATTGAGTAACCGGTATCCTAAAGTCACAATCATCCTTGTTAAGTACTGCCATTGAGCTTCATGGTTGGCTTGACAATAAGCTATTTAAGAGTATTCTTTAAAAAATAATTGTATTTTTATCTACATTTTAAACATAACATGATATATTTTTATGGAGCTTTAAGTTTTGGTGTCCAGATTTTTAAAAACGATATTCGATTTTCCTATTTGCATGACAAGCAGAATATCGCGACTCCGAAATACGATGAGATTTACAGCTCAGGTAAGCAGTTAAATCATACACGCATACACGCACGTGTGCATTTTGTTCTCTCCATGTCTCTCTCTCTCTCTCTCTCTCACACACGATTCTACACTCTCTTTCTCTCAGTATTGCTTTTCGACTAAAACGCGTTTACATTCCGTATTTGTCAGTTAGTTGTCTTCGCTTGTGGCTGCCAAGAGAGACAGAGGAGAAAAGAATTCCATTCTGTGTAAACGTTAAAGAATGTGTCAATGTGTAATTATCAAAAGTCATATCCAATACTTAATGCGCATAAATGGAATGAAATGTTTCATTTGGAATCGGATTTAAACCGTTTGAAAAATGCAAACAGGTACGTAGGCAGTTCTGTTGGTAATTAAGCAAGCTGAGGAAGAAGCAGAATCGACAAAAACAGCAACACACTCACACACACACATTCTCACGCACCACTGCTGTACAGGTGACTTGGTGTGGGGGCTGCGCGAGCTGCTTGCGCAGGTATGTGACTTTAAGTGAGAGAGAGCTCGCGAGAGAGTTCGAGAGCGCAAAAGCGAGTCATGGCTCAGTGAGCGTAACTATCTTCTGTCAATGTATGCGCACCGTGGGAAAACTGCAGTAAAGATACTACTCTCCTGCTCTATGGCTCTCCTGCTCTGCAGCCCTTCTCCGTCTCCTTTTTGAGTACGGCGCTGCTTTCGCCGCTAGTGTATTTGCTTTTAAAGCGTTTAATTGTTGTTGTTCTTCAATTCATGTAAACGTTATTTTCATTCATTCAAATCTTCATTCCTGAAATGTTTTGGTACTTTGCTTATGGTATGTGCAGCATACTCAAGGGGGCGTCGCGTTGCCAACTAACTGTAGTATCTACCTGTTGGCAAATTAATCAATGTACACATTTGTAGGTGCCTTTATTAATTTTATTGTTGTTACTGTTGTGCCTTTGCGTGCTGGAATCTTGCTTGGCTTAGGCCAAGTGGACAAATGGACAATTTACCTGTGCTGTGAGAGCGCTCTCTTACACGCTCTCTCTCTCTCTCTTTCTCTCTCTCTCGCCACCACTGAGCACACACGTACATGCACACACGCACACACACACACACACACACTGACAAACAAGCGTAGCTCATTTACCTTCGTGGCTACCTGTGGCCCACGACGTCGATCAGTTGCTGTTTTAACCTGAAGGCAGACGCACGCGGTTTTCGGTATAGCTGTAAAGAAATTTAATACACGTACAAGCACACACATGCAAAAAAGACACGCACACCTTTGAGACCAAAAACTAGAAAGAAAACAAAAACAACAACAGTAAAAATATTAAATCAAAAGAGACACAGACACACAAAGCGGCGGTTGGTTGTAGAAAAAGCAGAAGCAGCGGCAGCAGCAAAGAAGGCGAACAGTGACTTGTTTTTTGTTGTTTGCATGTATGTATGCGTCGACGTTAACGTTAACGTTAAAGTTAACGCTGACGGCGCGACAGCGTCGCAGTCGGTTTGTACGTGTTGGTATTAAGATCGCGTCGGCGCGTCGTGAAAAGGCAAACGGGCAACGCACACAAACAAACTAAACGTAACTACCAACTGACTAAGTGCTAGTAGTGTGATTAGCGAAAGAAGCACAAGTATATAGAAGCTTTACATATTAACTACATATAATTTTTTACTTAAGCATACATATGTATAACCGTTATGTATAACATATATGTGTGACCAGTAAAATTGTTAAACAATCAGAAAAGAAAGTGCAATAAAAATATTGTGAAAAGCTACCACAACAACAATAACAATAAGAAAAACTACGACAAAAACAATAATCACAACCACAAAGTGCAAAGTGTACAACGTGTTTAGATCTAGCCCATTAAATAAAAGGAAAAAGTTAAAGCGCAGAGTGCAAAGGAAGGGAAGGAGCGAACAACATAAACAACTTCTTGCAGAGGAATCTGCAAAAGAAAAAAAAACGGTGAAAAAAGCTTTAAGCGTTGGCCGTGTTGTTGCTGTAAGTTGTAATTCAATTTGTTAAGAGTGACATACATGCACAGATAATTGTATATGTGAGTTTATGTTTGTGTGTGTCTGCAGAGTGAATGAACGAATGAATGAACAAGCGCAGCAACAGTATTTTGAAGACGGACCAAGTTAAAAGCAGATGCGCAAACATAACAAAGTGAAAACATATATACAGTTACAGAGACAAGAAAAAAGAGCGGAGCATCAGAGTAGCAGAAGCAGACGCAGAATCAGCAGCAGCGTCGACGCCAACGCCAGCTTCAATGGCGAAGGCGAAGTCGACGTTAGCTTTAACGTTACAAAGCTCTCAAAGTTAACTGCTGTTGCGCTTGGAAAGACTTGTTTTTTTATTTTTGTTGTTGTCTGCTTTAGCTCTTGTGCTTTTAATGCAAACTTTTGGCAGCGGGTCTGCAAACAGAATCACAATAACAACAACAACAACATCGGCAACGCAGACAATAAAGACACCACCACAACAATTGCTGTTGCACTTGTTGCTGTTTTTCCGTTGTAAGTGTAAGAGAGAGACACAGCAAGATTACTTTGGCAATTGGCATTTCTCTTGCCTGCAATTTGAAGCAATCATAAGTTTCCTGTTGGCAAAACACAAAACGTAACGGCACACGACACTAATTTCAATTCCACTTCCAACTCATTTCCAGTCGCTGGAACGCTTGCGCAATGCATTGCACTTGTAAAAAACAACCGAAAAAAAAATACAGATATTTCTTACTGGTTTACCAACATATTAATTACATTTGTTGCTCCTCTCATTGTTGTTGCGGCTATCACTAATTTATACCACTCTTAGACGAAGTTTTGGTTTTCATTGTCAAAAAAAAAAAAAATAATAACTGTAACGTAACCGTTTTTCAGTTTCTGTTGTTTCTTTAATGAATTTCTTTTCTCTTTTTTCCAATTTGGAGTTTCTGTTTTGAGGTTTTCTTCCCATTCTAATTAACCCAAAGATTCCACAGTGTAAAATATACAGTTATTCATTAATGAGAATTTTCAACAGAGTCCCAAGATTTATTGCTCTTTTGTCACCTCGAATTAAGTTTTACCTCGTTGGGAAATAAGTGAAAACTTTGTTACCACTTCTTCTTTTTTAGTACCCTTTAAGTAGACATAGGCCTTGAGGTCCACTTCAGGCCCCAGTGAGTTTTTAGCTGTGAAAGGAAACAAAAAACCTTCAAATTTATGATTCGCTGTCCAAAACTATAATAACTGGTTAACTTAAAGTGCAGTAAAAGTAGCGTACCAAAACTAACAAATACGACTACGTCACTTATTTGAGAATACAGATTACAGACAACATATAGCTCTTTCATTCTCATTCTATTACTTTGACATTACGATCAAATTAAATCAAAAGGTCTGATATGTAATTTATTTATTTATTTATTTTATTTATTTATTTATTAACGCAAACTAAGAGCAGTCGCGAGTATTAACCATATAATAAAATTAAAAGAATAAGTAAATTAAAAATTTTATTTTAACTGAAAATTTAAAGAAAAAATAGTTGATTAAATTTATTAATTTATTAATAGTTAAGTCTTAACCTGGGATAAAAATTAAAGAAATTGATCCAACATATGTTGCGAGGATTAGGAAAACCCAATCAGATCAATAAAACTGTATACTGTCCCTGAAAATCAGAGATTTAACGGAGTTGGCTATAAAGTGAAGCTTTAAGGTGGGTAAGAGAGAGAGATGT
The DNA here is from genome assembly GCA_035047505.1 of Drosophila parthenogenetica. NCBI lineage: Eukaryota > Metazoa > Arthropoda > Insecta > Diptera > Drosophilidae > Drosophila > Drosophila parthenogenetica. The sequence continues at coordinate 15,500,943 of JAWNPM010000080.1, read as the reverse complement.
ATCAATTTTCCTATAGTATTCATTGTAATGAGAGCAAAATATCCGCAAACGATTGTGCAAAGCGTAGTCAGTAGTGCATGTAGGAAGATGTAAAAGGGATGTAGTATCTGATAGTCCTGGTTGGAACATTAAAATTAAGTCGTTCTAAAAGGAATGGGGAGCAGATATCACCAACTATAAGTTTATGAAGGAAAATAACTCCAAGAACTCTCCTAGGGACGGAAGATTCAGTAGTAAGAGCCTGTTGGTGTAAGATGGAAGTCGAAGATTAGGGTTCCAATTGAGTCCTCGAAGTGCAAACAGTAAAAACTGCTTCTGCACAGACTCAATTAGGTCTTGAGTATGAGCATGTTGAGGAGACCAGGAGACAGACATGAACAATATTCAAGAATGGGTCGGACAAGGGATGTGTAAAGAAGTTTAGTGATGAAGGGATCATTAAATTCCTTAGACTAGCGTTTAAAAAATCCAAGAGTGCCCTTGGCAATTGTGGAGATATAATGTGTGAAACTTAACTTATTATCAAAGAGAACACCTAGGTCATCAACTGACAAAATGCGTTTTAAGGGTAAATTGTCAATATAGTAGTTGGCTAAGTAAGGAGTAACCCTGTCATAAACAGGCATTTAGAAGAAGTAAGAAAAGTACAGTCAAACAATATAGTAGTTGGCTAAGTAAGGAGTGACCCTGTCATAAACAGGCATTTAGAAGAAGTAAGAAAAGTACAGTCGAACACGCCCGGCTAGCGCTGTCTCTCTAGCACTCATGGCATTTTTTGTTGCTTCTTTTCTTTTTGTTTATGGTCGGATTCTTATGAATCTTTCAGGAGAGTTTGACATGATTCATCTTCAAACGAATCATAAATAACAACAAAGTACGATAAGAACAAATGCCTTAAAAACGGCATACAATTTTGAAATTTTTTTTTATTTCTTGCAGAAAAAGGGGGCGTGGCAGCCGAAACCTTTTGATGCCATTGCATTTATGCGGTCTCTAGGAACACGTGTACCAAAGTTGGTATTCCTAAGTGCCACAGCTACTGAGATATTCGCCGAAAACATAGATTATTTTTTCGAGGTATGTCTAGTTTTTTGCTCATTGTGGGCGAATGGGGCGTGGCATCGAAAAAATAAAAGATTTTTGTATTGACTGACTAAATATCGAGTCGATTGAGACCAAATTTGAACTTGTAGCTCTTACCACCTCTGAAATCTGTGTGTTCATACGGACAGACAGACGGGCATGGCTACATCGACTCGGCTTGTGACGCTGATCAATAATATATATACTTTATGGGGTCTGCCACGCCTCCTTCTGCCTGTTACATGAATTTGCACAAGCCCAATATACTCTTGCAGAGAGAATATAGAATGTAGGTACAACTGATTAGTTATGCACCAGTTGTGGATTGAGCTTAAATCATCTTGTAGTAATGCATTATCGGGGGGATCCTTCTAAGATAAAAATAATTTCACATCATCTGCATACATAAGTATGTGACAATGTGATAGCGAAAAGGGAAGGTCACTTATAAAAAGATTAAAAAATAATGTGCTTAGGTGACTACCTTGGGGAACTCCAGAAGTAACAAAAACATATTTAGAGATGGCTGATCTAAGCATAACCCTTTCTGTCCTACCAGTAAGATATGATGATATCCACAGATGAAGAAAAGTTGGGAAACCCAAAATACCGAGGTACAATTACAGGAGAAGATCTAGTGACAACGGCACTGGATGAATCATTAACGAAGATGAGATCCAGCATCCGGTTTAAACGGTTAGATACATGATTGACTTGATAAAAAGGGAGATTAATCAAACTATCTAAAAAGTCATTGTTGGGTGTGGACATGTAACTAAACTTGTTAATTACTATAGTTAAGATTCTATGAATTGTGCACTACTTTAAAAACCACAAAATACAATATTATTCAAGTGTTTTCTATAGAACATTGAATAACTCAATAAGAATGAATGTCACTAAGATAGGCTTTCGAATGTTTCAGCCCATACTTAACTTTCTGACAAAATGACTCACTTAATACGGAAGGGCACCACTAAGTTTTACTTAAAAATTATTTTGATTTCCGCCTTTTGCACTCAACTTTTATTATTTCCTAATATCATTTAAACGCTAAAAATCTTATTTCCTTATTCAAAAAGTCAAATATGCACCATACATAATTTCTAATGATGGTAAAGGGTTCTTAAAATCTGGGAAATAAAATGTTCACACACCTTTATAACGGTCATGTTTAGTTGTTGGGATGGTGTGGATAAAGCGAACTACATAATTTGCAAGAGGCGGTCTAAATAGCAAACTCATTATTCGTCGTAACATTTCCACACGGATGAATGCGATGATACTACAAAAAACAGACGATTTCCACTGCGGAAATGTGCAGCACACATACAATAGAAAAGAAAATTTAAGTTAAATAACATGAGTTATTGCCCAAGTGCGGACGGCTTAAAAGTGGAAGAAAGATGCTTATAACACAAGCCCTAAGGCAAAACCAAATGTACTATAAATGGAAGATATTAAAATAAAAATAAAAAAAAACAAGTAAGAAAGGCTACAGTCGAGCGCGCCGACTGTAAAAGACCCCGTACTCTCCTTGTATTCGAAATTAATATTTGAATACGACTGTAATTTAAAATTTAAGTTTTAAAATTAAATATAAAAAAAAAATGTTATATTAAGTCACTGATGGGAATCGAACCAGCGCTATCAGACTCAGGTTCCAGAACATGCATCAACCCTACTAGTTGCGCCACTCCATACATTTGACGTCAATCCGATTATTTTCATTTATGTATATAAAATATAAAACAAAATTTTTAATTTCTGAGTCTGTGCCGGGTTCGAACCGCAGACCATTGGCTTAGAAACAAACGACTAACCACAACCCAACCCTGTTGCACTAGCTAATATTGTATATTACAGTTTTTTTGAAATTTAAAAAAGAATATTAGAAAATTTCACTGTCGGGAATTGAACCTGCGAACTTATACTCAACTTGCAGAACACGCCGCAACACTACTAATTGCACCACCACCTCCTTGTGAGACGGCTCCGATTATTTTCATTAATATATAATAGTGCTGAATTAAAAAAAAAAAAAAAAAACAAAAAAAAAATAACTTTAATTTCTGAGCCTGTGCCAGGGTTCGAACCGCAGGTCTTGTGTTTACAAGCAAGTGCGTGGCCCACCCGGACCACGCTCTCTTTGCAAACTACTGCGGCTAATCTATGTATATAAAAAAATACAGTTTTCTCTTTTCTTTCAACCACGTGCATTGACAATGCGCTTCAAGGGACACTTTGCTACCTAATTGCTCAGTTGTTTATAGTTGGATTTTTATGCAACTTTCAGGGTAGTTTGATATAATTTGTCTTTAAACGAATCTTAAATTACAACACTGTACGATGAGGACAAATGCCTTAAAAACGGCATCTAAATTGAAAATTTTATTTTTTTTTTGTGGAAAAAGGGGGCGTGGCAGCAAAAAATTTTAATGGCACTCCATTTATGCTGTCCCTAGGAACCTGCGTACTCAAATTGGTGGTCGTAAGTGCCAAAGTCACGGAGATATTCGCGGAAAACATCAATTTTTTTCGAGATGCCTTTGGTTTTTTGCTTATTGCGGGGGCGGTAGGGGGCGTGGCACTGATTTGAAATAAACTTGATCTGCTCGCGAAAGTTACTGGATTTTTATTACAAATTTGGTGGTTCTAGCTCTTGTAGTTTAAAAGATCCAGGACGGACAGACGGACATGACTATATCGACTCGGCTGTTGATGCTGATCAAGAATATATATACTTCCCAACTATAATGTTAAAATCGGTAACCTCAAAACAAAAAAAAACTAAGTATAATCGAAAATACATTCGTTTCATGTTATATATCTGCACATACATATGTGCGTATGTATACCTTTGGTCGGCACTGCCAGCGCTGTCCCTCTCGCACTCATGCATTGGTATTGGCCGTAAATATATAGAATTTGTTGCGTGTTTTCTTTATTGTTTATGGTCGGATTCTTATGAAACTTTCAGGGTAGTTTGATATAATTATTCTTAAAACACATTTCAAATAACAATACTGTACGTTAAGAAACAAGTAAGAAAAGTACAGTCGAACACGCCCGACCGTATAATACTCTCTGCTTTTATTCCCAATTATAATGTAAAAATCGGTATCCGGATATTACAATATATAGGTATGGTATTAAAACACGTTAAACCAAAAAAAAAAAAATGCTAAGCATAATCGAGTATGCATGTGTTTGTCTGTATGTAGATACAATTTCGTTTGATGTTAAATGTATGCACATACATATGTGTGTATGAATACTATTGGTCGGCACGACTATCGCTGTCTCTCTCGCACTCATTGCTATTGAATAAAATCTTTGTTGCTTCATTTCTTTCTTGTCTCTGGTCGGATTCTTATGAAACTTTCAGGAGAGTTTGACATGATACGTCTTCAAACGAATCGTATATAACAACACTGTACGATTAGAACAAATGCTATAAAAACGGCATGCAAGTTTGAAAATTTTGTTTATTTCTTGCGGAAAGAGAGGGCGTGGCAGCCCAAAACTTTTGATGCTATTGCATTTATGCGGTCTATAGGAACACGTGTACCAAAATTGGTATTCTTAAGTGCCATAGTTACTGAGATATTCGCCGAAATCATAGATTTTTTCGGAGGTGTGTCGGGTTTTTTGCTCATTGTGGGCGATTGGGGCGTGGCATCGAAAAAACAAGTAAGAAAAGTACAGTCGAACGAGTCCGACCGTATAATACTCTCTGCTTTTATTCCCAATTAGATAGTTCTTCTATTAGAACACCTTACAACAAAAAAGACAATTTATAATCGAACATACAAAATGACGTTATATGTATGCACATATATATGTGTGTATGTATACTATTGCCGTCACACTTGCATCAAAAGAGTTCAAATATATGCTTGTATGTTTCTGTCGCGCTCGCACTCATGCATTGACTTAAATATTAACTTTATAATCGGTATCTCTGTTGTTTATTGTTGGATTTTTATGCAACTTTCAGCATAGTTTGATATAATTTGTTTTTAAAGGAATCATAAATAACAATACTCTACGATAAGAACAAATGCCTTTAAAACGGCATGCAAATTTGAAATTTTTTTTTTTTCTTAAGGCATAAGGGGGCCTGGCAGCCGTATATTTTAAATGGCAATGCATTTATACTGTCTCTAGGAACTTGCATACAAAAATTGGTATTCCTAAGTGCCGTAGTTACTGAGATATTCGCTTTAAACATCTATTTTTTCCGAGGTATGTCTAGTTTTTTGCTCATTGTGGGCAAATGGGGAGTGACATCAAAAAAAAAAAGATTCTTGTATTGACTGACTAAATATCGAGTCGATAGAAACCAAACTCGAATTTGTAGCTTTTACCATCTCTGAAATCTGTGTGTTCATACGGACAGACGGACAGACAGACAGACAGACAGACAGACAGACAGACAGACAGACAGACAGACGGACATGGCTATATCGACTCGTCTTGTGATGCTGATCAAGAATATATATACTTTATGGGGTCTGCCACTCCTCCTTCTGCCTGTTACATACATTTGCACAAACCCAATATACTCTTGCAGAGAGTATAACTAGGTGACTAGTTCAAATAGAAACAGACGTACAGACAGACATGGCTATGTCGACTCGGCTGTTGATGCTAATCCAGAATATTTATACTTTATGGGGTCATCCCCGGCTCCTTCAATGCGTTACAAACTTAGTAACAAATACATAGTACCCTTTGTAAGGCTATAAAAATTGGAAAAAATCCAGTCTTGCGAAATTGTCTCAAAAGTTTTACAAAAAATATTACACAAGCTTGGATATTTGCTGCTTTTGCTTTTGCATTATTTTAAATTTTAATTACAACAAAAAGGCAAAAGGCATTATAAAGCGAGCGATTGCGTCGCGACTCTAGTCGCTGTGCGGTGTGCACCTGTGCACCCCGATTAACCCATGCGCGCTGACGACCTTTGTCAGCCTTTGTTAATCATTCAGTCACTCGGCCAGAGTTTGATGCTGTGTGATTGTATTAGTTTGTACCTGTGTCTCTGTCTCTGTCTCTCTCCATATTTGTATTTTGTTTTCATTAAAAGTAAAACTTTTCACATTAAAAGTGCTCATAAAATTGCACTTTAATTTTCGACGTTGTCACTGTCGTCGTCGCTTCCACTACTACTTCCACAATTCGCAAATTGCTTGACTTTGTCCATTTTTTGAATGGGGTGGATTTAGAAGGGGTGACGACTTAAGGGGTGTTTAATTAAATTTCAAATTGTCGCACAGGTTAATAATTTTAATTTGACCTCTTTGGGCATGCTTTATTGTATTTTAGAGTCTTGTTTAGTTGGTTATATGTCGCACACACATACACACACATATGAATACACGCACACATATATGCGCTCATAGTGAAAACTGGCAATGTTGCTTTGCAAATTGACAACGTCATTCAAATAAAAATAAAATTTCCAATTGGCAACTCAAACGTTGATACTGTTGCCAATTCGCATTGCTTGACATTTTCTTGAACGCATTTTAATTAGTTTTTAAATTGAGTTGAGTTTCAGGTGATAAAAAGGTTCAATATTGTGTAATACCCATTTACCCATCCATCCGTTCACTTTTTAACCTCATTTAACTCTCCTTTTTTTTTTTAATTTTCAGGTGTTACCAATGGCATTACAACTATAGAATGCATAGCTGCAATCTGCTTCTAAGCAAATCTAATCAAAGTTCTATCCAAATCGGTGATTGAAAGCAAATAAAAAACAAAACTTCAGCTTTAATAAAATTTAGATACTTAGTAACGGATCAAAGATATTCACGGAAACAATGCAGGTTCCCGAGCACGTTGTCTCGTTATACATTGCCACATGTGGCCAAAACGGACCCGGTCTTGGCTCCGATGAAAAGGAAATTATATTGTTGGTTTATGTTCTACTGGAGGTAACAACGGGACAGGTGAGTTACAGTTCTACACAGTTCAGCTACAGCTACCTCAACCGTAACATTGCTAGAGAAAGTGAAAACCAACAAACTCATACAATTTTGTAAGCTCCGCCTACCGATTGGACTCCATTTTGTTTAACGATCGCGCTTAATTAATGAATACTGAGCGATAAAAACAAAAAATCAACAATTGCACTTTCCACTGTTGCTCAACTATAGTATAACATTGTAGACATCGGCAGATTCTCAGCTTCGATTCGACGACAAATATCATGATAAGTTCGGTACAGAGAGCTTAATTTGTAGATACCCTGTAGTGAAAAAAAAAAACGTTTCAAACTTGCATGCCGTTTTAAAGGCATCTATCATTCATATCGTACAGTATTGTTATTTATGATTCCTTTGAAGACAAATCATGTCAAACTATCCTACAAGTTGCATAAAAATCCAACAATAAACAACAGAGCTACCGATTATAAAGTTAATATTTAAGTCAATGCATGAGTGCGAGCGCGACAGAAGCATGTGTGGCGGCAATATACATACACACATATATATATACATATATATGTGCATACATATAACGTCAAACGAATTTGTATGTGTCTTTTTTTTGTTGTAACGTGTTCTAATACAGGAACTATTTATTGTAATATCCGGATACTGATTTTAACATTATAATTGGGAATAAAAGCAGAGAGTACAACACGGTCGGGCACGCTCGACTGTACTTTTCTTGTTATACTCTCTGCAAGAGTATATTGGGTTTGTGCAAATGTATGTAACAGGCAGAAGGAGGCGTGGCAGACCCCATAAAGTATATATATTATTGATCGGCGTCACAAGCCGAGTCGATATAGCCATGTCCGTCTGTCTGTCCGTCTGTCTGTCTGTCCGTCCGTATGAACAAACAGATTTCAGAGATGGTAAGAGCTACAAGTTCGAATTTGGTCTCAAACGACGCGATACTTTTTTTTTTTTGATGCCACGCCCCATTCGCCCACTATGAGCAAAAAACTAGATTTACCTCGTAAAAAATAGATGTTTCCAGCGAATATCTCCTTAACTATGGCACTTAGGAATACCAATTTTGGTATACAGGTTCGCGGAGATAGTATAAATGTATTGTCATTTAAAACTTTTGGATGCCACGCCCGCTTTTTCGTAAGAAATAAAAAACTTTTCAAACTTGCATACCGGATACCAATTTTAACATTATAATCGGGAATAAATGCAGATAGTACTATACGGTCGGGCGCGCTCGACTGTACTTTTTTTTCTTGTTTTTGGTTGACTTTCTCTTAGAGATTTTGGGTTCAAAATTTAAGGTTCTAAGTTATTTATTTCCAGAAAAATTATATATATAAATTATAATAAATTATATATAAATTATATAAGATAGTCGTTTGTTAGAATAAAAGCTTATATATAAAGGAATCATTTTAAATAGATTGAGTTAACAAAGATTTGTAAGAAATCTCGACTTTCTTAGGTGTTTCTTACCATGACCAATGTATTGATTGACAAAAGCAAAGATGTAATGAATGCTTACAGGGTATTGACTAGTCATACTGCTTTACAGTTGTTCTCCAAGAGGGCTGGAAAAAATAACGATACAATGAGAGCGAGCAGTTCCGCGGCAGGGAGAAAGGAAGGGCGTACTTACATTCTCATTCCACTATATAAATAGGTACTAGCCATACCTGGTATTTGCATATTCTGAGTTTGCCAAGCGATTGACACTAATTGTTTAAAAATGACTTAAACGTCGCCGGAGACCCTATGTAAATGGTATAACGAAATGCCTACAAATAACGTATATAGACTTGCAATATGACTTTTAAATCCAACACGTGTATTGACTTTTCTAAAAGCAACAGTTTTGAGGTAAAAGCTAAGATCTATTGTTTGACTTTGTGATTGATAATTGAAAAGCTTACTCCAAAAAATGTTCAGCTAAAACACAGATATGCATTCAAAATACTTGCTAGTAAAATGAATCAATTATAGAACTTGGATTTAAAACCCTAAAATATAAACAATATTTAAACTTCCAATTTCATTTCATTATCAGCTAAATGAATTGATTAGGATTTTGACACGCACATTTCATAATCAACTTATGATCGTCTTGCCGTTTTCATAACTTAAATTTCCCACAGTTTTCAATAGAGTTTTCCGTTGAGTTTTATTTGCATGCAAAACAATTCCAGATTTTGTGTTCGTATCATATTGTCTGGTCAATAAATTCAAAAGTAGTATACGCAATATTATTTGTAATATGCTTGACTACAGTACACAAAAAGTTGATGGTTGCACGATGTTACGTAGCTGCTAATTCCCTCACTTCTCCCACAGATCGTGCGAGAGCTGCGTGTCTAAAGCATCGACTTGGAAGTAGAAAAAGAAAAAAAAAAAAATTAAAAGTTAGTATTATATACTCACATACTATATAGTATTTACAGGCATTTATCTTGATGTAGCCTGCATCTGACTCTGATGGGGTTGACATTGCCTAAAGATCATCACGCAATCTACGATCTGTTGCCTCCACTCTACAGGTCACAGTATACAGCCTATACAGTCTATAACGTTTCTCTTTTTTTTGTCACCTTTGTTCTCCATCTCTATTTCAATTTCTAGAGTAGCAGTTTAAGTTTCTGCCTTGATATTAATCTTTTAATACGCCATATTTTACCAAGTGCATCTTTTTTCTTAATGTGAATGACATTAAGTGATTTTTAATGGCATGGTCACACTGACATTGAATACTCGCGATTCACAATAAAACACTGGTCTTGGAGCGATTATTGTCTCTTGTTTTTTTAACCAATTTATGATTAATTTACTAACTTGCCAGTAGCTGCTGCTACTAAACGACCAAAAGCTTGTTCGCCTTTCTCAAACTTATTTTAAACTTGCTTCGTTTTGGTCGTCTTTTTGACTTGACCCATTATTATGGTAATCTGAAGTGGTGAGTCCCCGTGTGGTTCATAGTTCATAAGATTTAATTAAAATGTTTGAACCTCTCGACCATGTCGACAGTTGGACTGGGTCAGCTTTCGAAATTGATCATTTTGTAGTAACGAAGTAACTTCGCAACGTTAGCTCCTGATCATTTGCAATTTCTATTTATAAAATGAACATTAGTTTTAACTTTTGCAAAATTTATGCAAATTTTACTTTTTATGTATAAAATTTAAAATATTCAATAGGAATTTAAAGCCCAAGAAACACTCGATGAAAGTTTTCATTTCTTACGAGCTGTTTAAAAACTTTCTATGTATCTCGCACTCTCTCTGTATATATCTCTATACATATTATACAGATTAGACATTACAACAATTTGTCTAGGTTAATGCTCGATAATTGTGTAATAAATATAATTTTTTGTGGTTCAGTCTCATTTGTTGACTGACCGCCCACCAGGTGTCATCTGCATGATTTGTAGTTCATAAAGTACAGTGGGTTGAAGTCAGTTGAATTATCTGGCAAGACCCACTTAAAACGGCACCATTTTGCTTGTATTTCGGCAAGAAATACCTAGTTAACTAAAATTACTTGTTATTGTGCAAAAATTAATTAATTAAATACCATATTATGTTCTTCTTTGTAAAAAATATATATTAGTTTTAAAATTAAAAAAGATTTAATACAGTGCTGATTAAATACATTTTTACTTATATATACTTACTTTATGTGCCTATACCGTTTAAAAAGCTATTTAAAATTGTACAGGGTATACACTAAGCGCACTGAGCCGCAACGGCAAATGGCTCTTTACAGGCCCCATCACTTTCGTTTTAATAGCTACGAAATAGCTATATAGTGCTTAGAATTATAAATCCCAAACAATAAACAGAAACTAAAATGTAGTTACTAAATAATAAAAAAAAAATAAAAAAAATACTTTCAATAAAACTGAAGCTAATGATCAAAATCACTAGTATGAGTACGAGTTCGAGTACGGATACAAGCAAATCTGTTAATAGTTGGATTTGAAAAGAGCTGCCAATGTAGAGTTGACGCATGGCAATGCCCAAAAACTATGAAAGAAATATTTAATTAGGATTCGTTTGTCTGGCATTGACATGGCTGTTTTGATTTGTAATATAGTTTACAGATATTGCCAGCAGTTAACCTGCCAAATGGAGCGCAATTCACATCAAAGAGCCCACTATTTTGGCCCAATAAAATTGTTGATTAGAATTCAAATTTGTTAACTGTCAATACATTAAGGCTATAACTTCCTTATGGTTCTCTCTCTTTCTTTCTTAGAAAATATTTGCATGTCATATATTATACTCTCTGCAAGAGTATATTGGGTTTGTGCAAATGTATGTAACAGGCAGAAGGAGGCGTGGCAGACCCCATAAAGTATATATATTCTTGATCAGCATCACAAGCCGAGTCGATATAGCCATGTCCGTCTGTCCGTCTGACCGTCTGTCTGTCCGTATGAACACACAGATTTCAGAGATGGTAAGAGCTGCAAGTTCGAGTTTGGTCTCAATCGACTCGATATTTAGTCAGTCAATACAAGAATCTTTTTTTTTTCGATGCCACGCCCCAATCGCCCACAATGAGTAAAAAACTAGACATACCTCAGAAAAAATCTAGGTTTTCGGCTAATATCTCAGTAACTATGGCACCTAGGAATACCAATTTTGGTACACGTGTTCCTAAAGACCGCATAAATGTAATGGCATCAAAAGTTTTGGGCTGCCACGCCCCCTTTTTCCGCAAGAAATAAAAGAAAATTTTAAACTTGCATGCCGTTTTTATAGCATTTATTCTTATTGTACAGTGTTGATATTCATGATTCGTTTGAAGACGTATCATGTCAAACTCTCCTGAAAGTTTCATAAGAATCCGACCATAAAGAAGAAAGAAATGAAGCAACAAAGATTTTATTCGAGAGCAATGAGTGCGAGAGAGACAGCGCTAGTCGTGCCGACCAATAGAACTCATACACACATATGAATGTGCATACATTTAACGTCAAACAAATTTTTATGTACATACAGAGATACACATATTGTTTTAACGTGTTCTAATACAAGAACTATCTATTGTAATATCCGGATACCGATTTTAACATTATAATTGGGAATAAAAGCAGAGAGTATTATACGGTCGGGCTCGTTCGACTGTACTTTTCTTACTTGTTTTTTTTTGTTTTAACGTGTTCTAATACAAGAACTATCTATTGTAATATTCGGATACCGATTTAAGCATTATAATTGGGAATAAAAGCAGAGAGTATTAAACGGTCGGGCGTGTTCGACTGTACTTTTCTTTCTTGTTTTATCTGTTGTCGATTTAAAAACCAAAGGATCATTAATATTCTCGTAAGTGTTTTTTTTCCTAATTTCATGTTTAAAAGCCAAGCTCTTTGTCTTCTTAAACGATCACTGCAAAATATTGTCTGTCGAAATTATTTCCATCCCATCTCCACTCTCGCTTTCTCTATCTAAAAGTTTAGATATCAAGACAAAGTTGAAAGATTTCTTGCAACAGAAAAATTGATTTAAACACAGACACACACATACTTATTTCTATATATACGTTGGTTTATATATGTATATGTATAGCCGTAATTATTGGCATGTTAATTACAGGCTAGTTATGACTCGCCTGGCAACAATTAAAGTTAATTAACATTGATCGCAGGAGAGTGGAGACGGGAATGCTGTTTGTTTGTATGTCGTGTGCTGTTTAAGCCTGGTCTAAATCCAAATCTTAAGCTCAATTTAACCAACTGACTGCATGTAATGTAAGTATATGTATGTACTAAATATTTTCCAATTCAATTTCCATTGAAATTGAAACAGAGAACTGGATCTGAAGCTGGCACGTTTTCATTGATCTAGAAACGAGGGCACTGCAATAGCCAATTAGACTAATGGACTGGTTTTCAATGGGTTAATACATGATGCTTGATCTTAATATTTCATCGTGAATGTATTTCAAAATTTTTCTTTCTCACTTTCTGTCTTTCTCTCTTCCATTCTTCGAGTTCGCTTTCAGTCCCCCTGATCTATTATGGGTGGTTCCGTATAATTAGCACATGGCTTAACCCCTGAAACCCTCTCAAAAGTGTGAGGATTCAGTTTTGTTGTCTTTCATTCCTTTTAGTATAATTTTAAACATCGGTTCTCATAAATATTTCATATAGCTTTCAGGTATTGAGTATACGTAGTGTGTATCCATTGTAAATGTATTCAAAAGCTATGTTAATCATATGCCATCAGAAGTCAGAAATCAGTAATCAGTTGTACAAAATTCCGCAAAAAAGTTTTCTATATATTTGTAGTTCTCTTTCCAATGAAAATAGATTTGCATATCGTCGTGCTACCTGCAGTTTTGTGCCCAATTCCCCCATTTCAGTATCCATTTCCAATTCACAATTCCCTATTACAATTCTCACTTGGATTATATTTCCGCTGACGTAAGCGATCGACCCAGCCCCATAGGCCTGCATTTATATCGTCTTGGTTCTGCATGAAAAACAGTTTGATTTTTTTCCTCCTGCACCTTGATTGTAATTCTAAAGGGCACTAAGTGAATCATTTCATTGAATATGCGTATCTAGACGTCGTTCATTCCAGCTTTTAATAGAACTTGTACTGCTAATAAATAGTACCGGTGTCCGAGTGATATCAAATACATGATTAATAAAGATTACAGTTAAATTTGTTAGACTATAGTCTGAAATATGTGATAAGACTGAAAGTGTAACCTGGTAGCATTGCTAATAGCCAAGATTTAAAGAGCAGATTTACTAGTTTTAAATTAAACAAGTAAGAAAAGCTACAGTCGAGCGTGCCGACTGTCAAAGGCCCCGTACTCACAGTGGTATCCTTTCCTTCATATCGTTTAATAACGTAAATATTTAGTTTTTCTTATATGCCTTGTTTTAAAAATATGTTTTGCGTAAAAATAAACCTTGTATTATAATTCAAAATTAATATTTGATTCCGATTGTAAGATGTTATTTAAACAAGTAAGAAAGGCTACAGTCGAGCGCGCCGACTGTAAAAGACCCCGTACTCTCCTTGTATTCAAAATTAATATTTGAATGCGATATAATTTAAAATTTAAGTTTCAAAATAAATAAAAAAAAAATTTTAAATCAAGCCAATGATGGGATTTGAACCCGCGCTAACTGACGCAATTTCCATAATACGCTGCAACCCTACTAATTACATCACACCATTCATTTTGCCCAAATACGATTATTTTTATTTATATATATTAATGTAGTTATATATAAAAAAAAAAAAATAAAATAAATTAATGGGTTAGTTCCGGGTTTGAACCGCAGACCATTGATTTAGAAAGAAATACCACCATCACCTAGGCCACACTCCGTTTGGTAACTGTCTTGACTAATATAAGTGAACATAGAGTTATCTATTTACTTTCAACCACGTGCATATAAATTACATTTATTCAATTTTCAAAGTAAACGCCAAACGACTAACCGTAACCCTACACTGTTGCACCAGTTAATATTGTATATTTACATTTTTGTTTAAAATTTAAAAAAGTACAAGTTTTAAAAAAAAAATTTAATTTCCGAGTCTGTGCCGGGGTTCGAACCGCAGGTCTTGTGTTTACATACAATAAGTCTCTACTACCTGGGCCACGCTTCCTTTGCAAGCTTCTGCGGCTAATGTATATATAAACATAGTGTTACTTCTTTTCTTTCAACCACGTGCATTCACAACGCGCTTCAATTGATAATTTGTTACCTAATTGCTCAGTTGTTTATAGTTCGATTTTTATGCAACTTTCAGGGTAGTTTGATATAATTTGTCTTTAAACAAATTTTGAACTACAATACCGTACTATCACTAACCATAGAACAGACTCTGAAATTAAAGCTGTTTTTTTTTTTTTTTTTTTTTAATTTAGCACTATTATATCTTAATGAAAATAATCGGAGCTGTCTCACAAGGAGATGGTGGTGCAATTAGTAGTGTTGCGGCGTGTTCTGCAAGTTGACTATAAGTTCGCAGGTTCAACTCCCGACATTGAAATTTTCTAGTATATTTTTTTAAATTTAAAAAAAAAAATAAATGTAAATATACAATATTAACTGGTGCAACAGGGATGGTTTGTGGTTAGTCGTTTGTCTCTAAACCAATGGTCTGTGGTTCGAACCCGGCACAGACTCAGAAATTAAATTTTTTTTTTTAGTTCTTCTTATATAATAACATTATTATATATAAATGAAAATAATCGGATCTCTGTCTAATGTGGGGCGTGGTGCGACTGATGCGCGTTATGCATCTTGCGTATAAGTTCGCAGGTTCAATTCCCGACAGTGGAGTTTGTTAATATACTTTTTTAAATTTCAAACAAAAATGTAAATAAAGAATTTTAACTGGTGCAACAGCCAATGGTCTGCGGTTCGAACACGGCACAGACCCAGAAATTTAATTATTTTTTTATTTTTTAAATAACTACATTATTATATATAAATGAAAATAATCTAATTTCTGCCAAATGAATGGTGTGATGTAACTAGTAGGGTTGCAGCATGGTATGGAACTTGCGTCAGTAAGCGCGGGTTCGAATCCTATCAGTGACTGATTCAGATTTTTTTAAATTTAATTTTATAACTTAAATTTTAAATTACAGCCGTATTCAAATATTAATTTCGAATACAAGGAGAGTACGGGGTCTTTTACAGTCGGCGCGCTCGACTGTAGCCTTTCTTACTTGTTTTACTTGCTATTTTGATCATTTGATCTATTTAATCACTTCTTTAGGAAATTATGTAGCAAACAGAATAGAAAGACTACCGTCAAGTAAACCGAAGAAAAACAAGTAAGAAAGGCTACAGTCGAGCGCGCCGACTGTAAAAGTAAAGACTGTAATTTAAAATTTAAATTTTAAAATTAAATTTTAATACAAATTTTATATCAAGTCACTGATGGGAATCGAACCCGCGCTATCAGACTCAGGTTCCAGAACATGCCGCAACCCTTCTAATATATTAAAATATAAAAAAAATATTTTAATTTCTGAGTCTGTGCCGTGTTTGAACCGCAGACCATTGGTTTAGAAACAAATGACTAACAGCAACGCAACCTTCGATTATTTTCATTAAGATATAAAAGTGCTAAATTATAAAAAAAAAAAAAAAATTTAATTTCTGAGTCTGTGCCGGGGTTTGAACAGCAGGTCTTGTGTTTACATACAAGTGCCAAAAATAATGACAAGCATCTCTACTACCTGGGCCACGCTTTCTACGCAAACTGCTGGGACTAATGTGTATATAAACATAGTTTTATCTCTTTTCTTTCAACCACGTGCATTGACAATGCGCTTCAAGGGAGACTTTGTTACCTAATTGCTCAGTTGTTTATAGTTGGATTTTTATGCAACTTTCAGGGTAGTTTCATATGATTTGTCTTTAAACGAATCTTAAATTACAACACTGTACGATAAGGACAAATGCCTTAAAAACGGCATCTAAATTGAAAATTTAATATTTTTTTGTGGAAAAGGGGGGCGTGGCAGCAAAAAAATTTTAATGGCACTTTATTTATGCTGTCCCTAGGAACCTGCGTACCCAAATTGGCGTTCGTAAGTGCCATTGTTACGGAGATGTTCGCGAAAAACAGCAATTTTTTTCGAGGTGTCTTTGGTTTTTTGCTTATTGTGGGGGCGGCGAGGAGCGTGGCACTGATTTGAAATAAACTTGATCTGCTCGCGAAAGTTACGGAAATTTTATTACAAATTTGATGGTTCTAGCTTATGTAGTTTAAAAGATCCTGGTGTTCATACAGACGGACGGACAGACGGACAAACGGACATGGCTATATCGACTCGACTATCGATGCTGATCAAGAATATATATACTTTTTGGGGTCGGAAAAGCTTCCTTCTGCCTGTTACGCACATTTCGCTTCTGACAAACCTAATAGACCCCTATACTCTTTTTAAGAGTACGGGGTCTTAAAACCGCGTTATTTTTTGTAGTGCTCATTTTTCAATAGAAATGAGCAATTTTCAACCGATTTGTCCAATGAGAGCTATATGTTACAGTTGTCCGGACCAAATCAGATCCTGCCCAAAATCGGTGAGAAAAGTTATGATGATTCCATACACATACTGTGTGAATTGGATCCTGGTATCTCTAGTCGTATCCAAGTTATGTTAATGTGAAAATAGTTTTTCCCCATTCCCGAGTGTGACTTTTCTTACTTGTTATTTCATAGTCTTAGTTTAGTTGTTTTAATAAAATTTATATTTTAAGACAAATATTGATTACAAGAAAAAATCTAAAACAATCCATTTGATATTGCTTATGTGATATATGTAATTCAATTGCTAACCAAATTGTATAAATTTTTTTTTTAGATTATTGGAACCAAACAAATACTCGTACGCCCCGATGGCTACTTCATCAAGGATCGCACCATATCCAGCTCGTCGGATAATTCCAATGTCACCAACAATACAGCTTGTTCGCCGCCTTTAGCTATTGGCTACACTGGCGACAATAGCTCTACAAATAACAACAACAATATTAATAATAATACAAATACAAGTACATTAAACAATTCAACGAATAGTATCACAAATGTGACAATCAGTGGGAACAGTTCTAGCTCCACTAACGGGCTGAGTTTGAATACATTGGAGAACAGCAGTGAACTTATTCTTCCGATTGCCGAGGCGCAGGCTGCTGGCAAGCCCCTAACCGAGGCCATCGACGAGGTATGTAGAAAAAGAACTTGAGGGAGGGATTAAGATAAGATTGGGATTTGTTATCAGTAGATTATCTAGCCAAGACAATGTTCTTGATTAGACAAATGATTGCCTCAATTAAGTTAAGTGTAGACAATACAAGCGGAGAAAGGGTGAGAGGTTGAAGAAATAATGAAATAATGACTTTTTTTGTTTATTGAAATGTAAAACCATAGTTTGTCTTCTTCTACGTAATATAAGTTTATCCTGATATAATTCGATTATATTTGGAGTACAGTATTATATCTTGAAATGAAAGTCTAAGAAAGGCTATGGTTGAGCGAGCCGACTGCCAAAGACCCCGTACTCATTCCAGTACCCATTTTCCTAACAATTTAGTTCTTGACCGATTTGTCATATGTCCTATGCCAGTCGTATATGTATGTCCATTCAGACAAACAGGCGTGCTCGACTGTACTTCTCTTTCTTTTTTAGAACACGGGATCTAAAAATATGTTTTTTAACTCTTATTCTGATTAAAAAAAAACTTAACATATTGTCGATTTATCAATATTCTGAAAACATTATTCAAACAACATGTTGGCTTTATTTTCTTCGAATTTGTACTCTTATGCTTAGCTATCTGAAACAGTAATTGGTCGAGTTATTTAATGTACTAGAGGTGTAGATAAACGTCACATAGGTTTTTATTGGATCACGATGACGTTTGTTTTGTCAAGTCACTAAGGATTGCATATTGAGTGAGGGGTAAATCTATTGGGGAGCTGTCGTTATAGCATTTCGAGCTGCTATCTTATCATGAAACTGATTAGAGCCTCACTCACGACGCTACTGGAGAATTTGACAAGCCTCTGCTCCCTCAATTTCTCTTCATCTCTCTTATCGAGATTGTAAGTGTTACGGGTATAGGCCTATAGATACGAGGTCGGTCTGAGAATGAGGTAGTGTAAACTTGGGCTTAGTGAGTGTTACAATTTTTTAATTCCATGGAATTGTATAATCGATAGTATGAGTAGAGTAAATTCTGATGTTGACCTCGAGTTGTACATTTAATGAACTGATCTAATCTCAAGAGATGCTTTACCAACAGATCGTTAGGATGGCCTCTCGTACTTTGGACTCTGACCATTAATCGTGCTTATCTATTTAGACAATGCGATATGCCAATTATATGTCATATTATTGCAATATCATTTCACATATGTTGTGAGGTGTATCTTTGGCAATTCGTTCAAGTCTCGTTTCGAATGATTCGTAAACATTTCAGTGACGTAACAAACAATCTTCCAAGCAGGTTTACTAATTTACTTGGTCAATATGGCTAATAAATAGCTATTAGATGGTACGATTCCGTATTGCTTTAGCAAATATTTTCCCCTGGGGAAAATCATGAAAGTGTGAACTTTTGGGGCCCTCTAAAGGCTCTAAGAGGCAGTCTAAAATGTGACACTATATATTTAATCATGATGACGAGGCAAAAAAAAAAAAAAATTACACACTCTTTATTGTTGTTTATGTGCTTATTTTTTCTGTTTAATTGAAAATAATTGCATATAGAGATAGCAACAAAATTCTAAACGGGTTTAAGCTAATTGCCAACTTAGCTGACGCTTTTATTGTAGCCTAGAAATTCTGTTGCCAATTACCAAATTACATGAAGACAAACCAAAATCTAATTGTAAATAAAAAAAATGATTTTTTTTGCTTAAGTTCAATTTTCGGCCTTTGCACTTTGACGTATTAGAAGTTAAAAACTGTTTTAATTAATGAAGATACATTATTTTGTAGAGTTTATGAATCCTAAAGAGATTTTTTTTTTGAGAATATCGGATTGCCGTGAGTTTCTAAAGTAAGCCACGATTTATGGAAACAAATGAGTTAAAATATCATAGAATTTTACCCCAACGATTCCGTACATTTATTAATTTATTGGGCATGTAAATATTTATAAAACATGTTATGCCAAAAAATCTGCAGTGAATTTGTTACTTATTATAAATTCTCATTTATATTTATTTCTTATGTATATGGAATTTAACTTACAGTTCGATGCATATTTACGTTCTCTGTCGCTAATCGATACGGAGATCAAGCTAATCACCGATGGCCAGCTGCCTTTACGTCAGTGCCTACATCGGGAGGCCTGTGCCAAGGATGTAAAGCTGCCTGCCTATTATAATCAATTCAGTGATCTTCGCAAAGAATTTCAGCGTTACAAATCGGGTGACCTCTCACGTGCCCTCGTCCCCCTGAAGGACATTAAGAAGATGCTGCAATCCCCTTCACTGCCCCTGCCGCAGTCTATTGGCGAAATGCTGAAAGGTACATTTTGAGTCTTTTATCTGAAATAGATCTGATAACAAAACTATTTTATTTTCAGAGCTCAACGCAACTTCGGTCGAAGATAATGACTTTTATATACGCGAATCTCGCGATATGGTCACTGTGATTCAAACATTACTTCAAGCGGGTATGATTAAATAATGGATTGTTGTCAAACTTATTCATAGATTTTAATGTTTTAAAGGTCATAAATTTGATAACAATGAACTAGTTAATCTAGTACTGGAACCTGGCATTTGGTAAGTTAAACAAGCTAAGAAATGAATGAAGTATGTAAAGTAAACAGCAATCAATTTTCCCGTAAATAAGCTTTTGGAACTTAAATATATTATAGACGGGGAGTAGTTAGATGAATCATTGATAATTAATAGCTAAATTTATTTGCTATAAAGTAAATAATTTTCATGCGTAAAGAAAAAGCGTGTTTCAACTGGTAGGCATTTTACAGTCGGCTCGCTCGACTGTAGCCTTTCTTATTTATTATTGCTGAACCAGACGAAAAACAATAGATTATACTGAGCTTTAAATTGACTTTAATTTGGATATAAGCTACTATTTCAATATACTTCTTAAGCTAACTAGTATAAAATATTTAATCCAGACACACATTTGTATTATAACCTCAATGATTACAATATTTGCTATATATACCTTTTACTGATATCTTTTAAAATTGACTTTAGCCAATAACAAGCTTGTTATCTGTAAAATGTTACTTAAAAACTATAATTACTATCTTTTAAATATACATATTTTCAAATTGAAATGGGTGAACATCTATCGCAGATTCTGTATTATTTTTTTCGTTTAGTCTCATGAAGTGGATTGTATTCATGTAAATGAATTCAACTTGAAACATCATCATACTCAACAAATCACGTTCGATTTTTAACTCAATGTGAGTTGTTTTCTCCCAATCTCGGTCTTACTCTCTCTTAATCTCAGAAATTCTCTCTTCTGTTAACTCAGAGATATTTAGCGCATTATGCCGAGTGTAGAGTAATGTTTCAATTCTGTCAAGGTCTGCACTCATATTTATCGAGCGTGCCTTAAACCAAAAAACACTCAAATAATGTCATAAAAAATATGCTCAGTGCGCAGAGACTCAGAACTCAGATCGTCGATCGTTGTCGCTGTTTTTTGTCGTCTTTGTTGCCTTTGTCGTTCACGTTTTCGTCTTCAGTCAACGATTGGATTGGGAGGCGATAAGAACTCACAGTCGTATCGCACATCTTTAAAGATCGAAAAGGAAATTGGAAGTCGGGAATCGGTAATTTGAAACGGCTTTTTGCGATCGCTCTAGATCGTTGCATGAATGTGACTATTGTTATCGCTTTCGACTAAACTCACATCGTATATAAATAAGTGTGTCATACTCGGTTAATAAAGCAACTGTTGCTATTAAAGTGTATACCAATTAGTGATCCTAAACTCAAAGGCAAACACAGCCAAAAATGAAAAAACTAATTCCAGCTGCAGTTTGTGTTAAAGCAAAAATGTTGCTTCGTGAGTGTATGTGTGATAGTGTTTCAGCTTTGGTTTTTTTGGAAAGTCAGCAAAAAATTTTTGTATGTTCTTGAAAATCAAACGTGACTTCAAGCAAATCAACTTAACTGAGTCGAGTCTAAAAAGTTTTGTGTCTAGCCCATTGCATAACTAAGCCAGGAAAGATATCAATTTGAAGATTTTTGTTAGAGACACGAAGTACTCCAAAAACATTAGATGGCAACGAACAGAAAAGAAGCACCGAGATAAATATATGAAAAGGAATGTTTGTCTCATACCGTGAGGTGACGCGTCGAGCCTTATGCTCATCTCTAGAGCTTGTATTTCTTTTAATTTCTAGAAATTTTACAGCAATTTAAAACTTAAGTGTATACAAATAATTCTCCTGGACTATATGGTTTATACACTGTTATTACTTGCAGCTCAATTGACGACGAAGTTGACGGCAACTGCATTGTGCGAGCCCGTGGTCTACCCTGGCAGAGCAGTGATCAGGACATAGCCAAGTTCTTTCGGGGTCTGAACGTAGCCAAGTAAGTCAGAGATGTAACCCATTGATAACGCCGCCTTTTCCTCCCTCAACTTCTCTTCCTCCTGCGCTTATCGGGTACGGGAGTTCAATGGGGAGGTCAGTCATAGATTACGGCTGGAATATTGAGTTAAATTCAACTCAGCTGAGCTCAGTTGAGTCAAATTGAGTTTTTCCTTTATCTAAGATGCTTTATTCAACCTTTACTTGCTCTCTCTCTCTCCCTCCCCCTCCTCTTTTCGTTTTCTTCTTTCTCCGTTCGCGTCTTGGTGGAATTTCAGAGGCGGCGTAGCTCTGTGTCTGTCGCCGCTGGGACGCCGCAACGGAGAGGCATTGATACGGTTTGTGTCGCAAGAGCATCGGGACATGGCGCTGAAGCGGCACAAGCATCACATTGGCTCACGCTACATTGAGGTGTACCGGGCTTCTGGCGATGATTTCCTGGCAATAGCCGGCGGTGCCTCTAATGAGGCTCAGGCCTTTCTCTCCAAGGGCGCCCAGGTGATCATTAGGATGCGTGGTTTGCCCTACGATTGCACCGCCAAGCAAGTGGTGAGTATAAAAAATCTATAGATTCGGAGTCGATTTCTTGACTAATTGAACAATAATTTTTGTGATACCAAATTTCCAGTTGGATTTCTTTACAACGGGTGAGTCGCCGTGTTATGTACTAGATGGCAACGAGGGAGTACTTTTTGTAAAGAAGCCAGATGGACGTGCTACTGGGGATGCCTTCGTGCTGTTCTCTAACGAAAGCGACTCACCAAAGGCCCTGGGACGACATCGAGAATCGATTGGACAGCGCTACATTGAGCTCTTCAGGTCGACGACGGCGGAGGTACAGCAGGTGTTGAACCGTTCGATGGACCCGAAGACATATGAGTCGAATAACCATAGCCAACCGCCGTTGATAGCACAGCTACCCACCATGCAGTTGCCGTTGCTACCGCAGGTGGGTCCCGCCTCCGGTGGTCACGCCCTCAACCCGCTGACAGCTAGTGCCAGCCACGCTAACCTGTGCCCATCACTTACCCATGCCCCACAGCACCTTATCACCTCTGGTACCATCAAGAACTGTATACGACTGAGGGGACTACCCTACGAGGCCATGGTCGAGCACATCCTACACTTTCTGGACGACTTTGCCAAGCACATCATCTACCAGGGCGTTCACATGGTCATCAATGCTCAGGTGAGTTGTGACCTCATCAGGCCGACTCTATTTGCTAAAACCCCGCCGCCGTTTCACTATCTTTACGGGCTTTCCAGGGCCAGCCAAGTGGAGAAGCCTTTATCCAAATGGACCTGGAGGACTCAGCTCGACTTTGTGCCCAGCGCAAACACAATCAGTACATGATCTTTGGCAAGAAGCTTCGCTACATTGAGGTCTTCCAGTGCTCTGGGGATGACATGAACCATGTGCTGAATAACGGTCTGGCGTCCCCTGTAGCTCCGCCCCAGCACCCCGGCCACGCCCATTTGGCTGCTGCCGCCGCTGCTGCCGCTGCCGGCAAGCAGCCATCGCTGCTATCTCCGGGTATGTTAGCTCAACCGCCGCCGCCACCCATTGGCGCTCAGGGAATTAGCTCACATTCGCACACAAACGCACACTCACACACTCACACACTCCCACATGCTCACACGCATGCGCTCGCACACACACATACACATGCCGCTGCAGCAGCTGCCGTTGCTGCAGCCGCTCATCACGCTTTGCAAACATCGCCAGTGGCGGGACACGCTTCCCTTACGGGCGGAACGCACAGTGGTTTGGCCGGGTTTATGAGTGGCCCACCCACTGCTACTATGTCAACTCACTCCTCGTTGGGGTCGCTGTCAAGTAGCGGCCTGGCTCCCACCGCCGCAGCAACGTACCCATTTAACCTGCCCATGCCCACCGCCCCCAGCAGCCAGGCTGCCGCTGCGGCTGCAGCCGCCGCAGCTGCGACAAATCCCGCTCTGCTCGCCCAGCAGCAGGCTCAGTTCATAGCCCAGCAGAGTCTGCTCGCTCGCCAACAAGCGGCTGCAGTTGCCGCCGAGCAGCAGCAGCAACAACAGCAGCAGCAGATGTACGCGAACGCCATGATGCAGCCGCATCCGCTGTACATGCAGCATCCAGGAGCTGGTGCAGCTGCGGCTGCTGTCATGGGTGCTCAGCCCCAGTTTGTGCTCATGCAGCGTCCATATCTGCAACCCTTCCAGCTCGGCTACATGCCAGCCAGCCCTGCCTCGGGCTATCAGTTCGCTAGTGCCGCTGCTGCCGCCGCAGCCTCCGCTGGGGTAACCTCAGCCGGTGGGGCAGCGGCCGGAGGTGCCGCAAATCCTGGTTTGGCCTTGCAACAGCACTCGATGAAGCGGTCCTATGAGAATGCCTTCCAGCAGGATGCCCCGGGTGCAGCGGCTGTGGCTAGTGCTGCCAAACGGGCTCTGACTCGGGCACCCAGCAACGTCTACTCCTACTATAATCCGGGCATTTAGACGCTTCAATCATGGTCGGGCTACGAAACTTCTTTTAAACTCGTGGATAATTTTCTAATGAGCTGACCTGAATCTTTACCGATAAACATTGGGTTTCACCAATCAATCATGATAAAACTTTAGTTTATGCTTTGATTTAATAACTCCATATCTGCACTTTAGTCATATACGAGTTTAACATTAATTTAAATCAGCTAATGAGTTTGATCAATCATAATCGATTGATGTACCCAGTTGGTATCAGACAAATCTTTGTGTAAATATGCGGACATAGAAATTAGTCAGCAAATTTGATTGGCTATGTAAATATGATTATTTTAGTCAATCAATCTCGATTTAGTGCTTCAAACTCACTTACCAACAAATTACCAAGCTGACGTGACAGAAATTTATTTCAAGCACTTAATCCAAGTCAATCAATGGGTCACTCATAACTAGATAGAATGAAAATATTTCGACAAATACCTGATGTCATTCATGATTGATTTAGAAAGCAACTCCAAGGCTTCAATCACATTCCAAGGCGACAACGTTTGAAAAGGATGATGAGTGCAAAATATATATTCTATATATATTTAGATTTACATTACTCATCTTGGTAATTGCATATCAACTCATACAGACATGAACACGTGCATTCCAGACATCTTTTTAGCGCTTAAAATTCGATTCTATCGTACATTTTTTATAGTAAAATTTTTGTAGTTTTTTAGTGTTAAAAAAAAGTAAATGAAAACTACTTTTAAGCATTTTGTCTATGGTCTAAGCATTAATTATACTCTGCACACACATACATAAATTGCACACATACACGCACACCTACAAACCGGGAAAGCTAACAAATATGTTAAAAAAAAAAAACAAAAACAAAAAAGAATTTTTTTTTTCACGTTTGTTCACTAAAATAATTTCTTATTCTGAACTTACTACTTAACTTAGCTATGTGTATGTGTCTGTGTCTGTGCTTGTGTGTAAGTGGGTTTATTTGGTATGAGTGCGTGTGTGTGTCAGTGCTATTGCAACAACAGCAAAAACAACAACAGAGGCTAACGATCTTCAAGCAGCGAGTATATTGCGTGATCAATCGTGTCTGTGTTTGCTTGTGTTTGGGTGTGTGCCACGCCCGTTAAAGTGCAATCTATAAACTAATATTTAAGCAAAGCCACACCCCACATACACACCCACCCACACACATGCAGACTCGCTACCTGAACGACGTCTGGTGTTGGTTCTTGCGTTTAAGTGTACAATAAAATGTGTAAAAAATTCGATTTGGAAGAAAAATTTACCGAAAACTCTTTTATGATACGACAACTTAGACATAGTTATTTTAATCATAATAATATTAATATTAATATTAATAATAATAATGATAATCATAATGTTATGGAAAGAAATGAAAAATCTGTAGCTCTAAGTTCGTACAATCTGTAAAATTGGTTGGCATCAGCGTTAATAATTTACACATCTCGTGAGCATTAGAAAACTTTTCCTATGTCTTCTCTCTCACTGGTTGCGGCATGACACAGTCTTACGAGGGTTACGATCTAGCTAGACATTGAATGACAGGAATGTTATGTTTATCTGTAATCTGCTATATAAAAATACTATGTTTTGCTCATTATACTTATTGTGGGGTAGCTTAGATCGTAATGCTCGCTGTGCTAGCTGACAGCTCTCACACTCCATTGGAATTAGATATCAATATTGGAAAATATCGTAATCTTGGTATCTGTTATATCGTATAACTCGTTATATCTGTATCTGCTATCTTTAAGTGTGCGTAACTGGTGTTAGTCGCAAAAATTGGAATTTAGCTAATATTCGATATTCGTTTATCAACATTTAAATTTATTTACTGTGTGTTCTCTGTCATCACTAATTTCTAGTCTATAGTCAAATTCCCCTCTCAATTTATAACTCTCTATACCACTTTCCACTATACACTCTCTCGCCCTTTCTCTCTCTCTCTCTCTCTGTCTCTCTATCCGTCCTTTTTTGCCATAATTAATTATTCTTACATATCGTTATAATCTTTATAAAAAAAGTGGACAGGACAAGTTGCTTATTATCATTGTACTTTCGTGGTATGGTTATGGTTAATTTTGCGTCTCTGCTATAGATGTAGGACTTCATAAGTCTATCGTTTGTCTGTCATTGTATTTGTTCATAACTACACATGGACTGACCGTAATCGATGCAGATATCTTATGTGAGCACATTTTGGCCAGAGCTGCGATATTATCGACACAAGTAAAGTCAAAAATGTATAAATAATTAAAGGAACTATTTGTATCTCCCTTGATAAAATATCTCACTAAGTTGTCCTTATTTACCGTGGGTTAAACAGCTTTACTCTTTACCGACCCCTTATCCAGTTTTGCGTCTAACAAACAGTTTTGTGCAGCAGTTTCAAAAACACAAAAAGTTTAACAAGTCGAGATGCAAATGACATGTGTCTCATAAACATGGGAAAGATTTTCATTGCTTGGCATTTAGTTTAATTGTTAGTTAATTGTTATTACATATACAAGAATTGAGTGGTTTTCTAAGGGTTAAATACTTTGGCTTCCATACATAACTCAAAAGACGCCACTTCAAAAAAAGGAAAGCAAAAACTAAACAAACATCAAAATAATCTTTAATTACAAATAATTAATAATTATTACTTTTTAATGCACAAACAAGTTTTTACAACATTTTTTGATATTTAAACGAAATTTTTATTACAATTTTATACTTTAATAAAAATATATACATATCGCTATATATGTACGTACATATTTATCACAATTGCTTTTTCTGACCTCTAGTCCTGACTTTTTATCTTTCTACCTCTAAAAATCTTTCTTCTAAATTTTTAAATTCCGAAAAATGTCTATTAATTTAGACCTAGTAATGAATTCTTCATCTCGGTCTGTCTCTTAATACTCTATTCATGTCTATCTATCCCTCTCTCTCTCTCTCTCTCTCTCTCTTTCTCTCTCTCTCTCTCTGTTATACCATCTTCGTATTTCTTCAATCAGTCAATTTGTACTCATAACTTGGGTATTGGGCTTGGGTTAAGCTTTATATGTATTTCAGGCGCATCTTCTGGTCTATGAGACAGTTGCGGTGATGTCTGGTCGGCGTTACTAGAGTTGCCTACAAAATTGGTTGATTTTTTATTGGCAATTAAAGGTCCTTTTTTTCTCTCTTCTTTTTTGTATGCAATTGCAACTATGTAACTCCGCCTGAGTAAGTGGTCGTGTCAGTCTGTAATAACTCGTAATATCCTCTAAAGCGCAATGCTCCTTTTTCTCTCTCTACCTTTACCATTCATACACCTTTATATGTACGTAACAAGAACAACACTTAAAAAACCGGAATAGATTGCTGCTTTTATATAACGCGATGTGGCAACTCTAACTATTCTCTTCTCTAACGATAACAAATATGTACCCGGCGAAGTTTTGCTTTTTGTCAGTGATCCCCCTACAGCTCTGTGTGTCTTGTTGTGGTGTAATATTTTGGTATTTTGGATACTTTTATTTGGTTCTTGCATACAAAAAATACCCTAGAAAAATATACAATAAAAATAATGATTTGTTATCCTCTAGAAGACTGATTGGTGCTTGGATGGGAATTTAAAAAAAAATTAAACATGTTTTAAGTCTTACAATGTGCGCAAAAATGTATTCATGGTCTCTGGGTAAAGTGGTAAATATATATACATGCATATACCATATACAGGTATATATTAAAATACACTGATTTACATGCCATTTAAATATACTACATTTTATATCAAATCCTACCAAATATTATATTATTATGCTACATGTCTCCTCTTCCATATTTTGCAAATGTCTAAACGGTGAGTGTTTTTGAATACGATTTTACTTATTATACTAACTAACTAATCCTAAAAACCACAACAACAACGACGACGAGACTAATAATAACTCTGTCAGTTGCAATTGACAACAGCGTCTTTCCTCTTCATCTTTCTACTTTTTATGTCGCTTCCACAACAGCAATTACCGTTAGTTTCTTTAAGAGTAACCTAACTTCCCACCTTCCCAATCCCACCCTTCTTCGCACCCTGCTCCCATACTCACAACACTGACGTTCCATGGTTGTATTTACTTCGTTTGATATTACCTTTCGTTCATTTTCTGCTCACACACACTCTTTTTCTCTTTCTCTCTCTTTTGTGTCTCCCTATTTGACTCGCCCTCTAGGTACCACCGTGTTAAGCGCTCACTTTGGTGGTCATTTTCCCGCCTACGGAGCACCCCCGCCACCGTCTCACACTCCGCTGCTGGCAACTCCTCGTGCCCATCACGCCCACACGCATGCACACGCCCACCACCATCATCATCATCATGCGTCCGCCTTCTTCTCGCCGCCACTTGTCTACTGGCCCTACCCCAGTCCACCTGTCTCACCCACCACCTACTACAGTCAGCCGGGCACCCACTCTCCCTCGCATCAGCACCAGGCTTTGGTAAGTAAAGAGTTTAAAACGGTGATTTTAGAAATGGGGTACAGGCGAGCGGGCTGACCCTTTATAAGGTACTCACCAAACATTTCTGATCATATACGAATCTTTTTTGAGTCGTCTTTCTGATTAAAATAGTCATAAATGAGCTCGTTTTCTGATAAATTACCCATTCGTAGGGAGGGTTGCTTATGATCCTGCAGTTTCGTCATATTTTTATACTTTCTGTCAGAGTATATTGGGTTTGTGCAAAAGTATGTAACAGGCAGAAGGAGGCGTGGCATACCCCACGATACCACACCCCATTCGCCCACAATGAGTCAAAAACCCGACACATCTCGGAAAAAATAAATGTTTTCGGCGAATATCTCAGTGACTATGGCACTTAGTAATACAAGGTTCCTAGAGACAGCATAAATACATTGCCGTTTAGAATTTTTAGCTGCCACGCTTCCTTTTTCTGTAAGAAATAAAAACCTTTTTAAACTTGCATGCCGTTTATTGTTATTTAAAATTTGTTTGAACACTAATTATATGAAACTATTCTGAAAGTTTCAAAAAAATTCGACCATAAACAATGCGAGAGAGATAGCTTTAGATGTAGGGGGTCTTTTACAGTCGGCTCGCTCGGCTGTAGCCTTCCTTACTTGTTAAACATATTTTTACTTTAAACAATTTTTTTAATTGATTAAAATTAAAGTATTTCCCCTTTCTTTTTAAATAAGAATCATTCGTTTGAATGATATTTTAATTTTATGTAATTATTAAATTTTAATACTTACAAAGGTATTTAAATAATGACACTTATTTATTTGTTATAAGCATTTAAATCTTAAACTCAAGATTTTTTTGACTTTATGAATTTTTTTCTTTATTTATTTATTTATTTTTTTGATGAGACATTTTATTTACATAAAGCGTTTCATTTTTTTTAAAGATCTTGAAAACAGTGACAGTGAAAATTAAAGTTATGACCATAAGGGTTAGAGTTTGGAACTCATCACAGCATGATAAGTTCTCATTGTGACGGGTCGGTACTTAGTACTCTGAGGCATTAATCAGACCGACTTACTATAATAGGTTTTTAATTATTATTTTGTTAATCAATTGCTTATGACTTATTTTTATTTTTTATTAATACATGAACGTTTCACGTTTCGCAGTATCCTATGGATTTTTTTCCGCCTTCGCCGCTGTCGCCGCCCAACGCAGGCTTGATATACACGCCCAGCAAGAATGCTGTGCCCTTTGTTCCAGCAAACCAACCCAACAACAATAATAACAACAGCACCGTCAACAACAACAATAACTGTAATAATAACATAACGGTCCCTTTAGCTGTACAAGCCATCGTTCCGGTAGCGCAGTCAACACCGACACCAGTGATGACGCCAACGCCGACGCTAATAGCTGCGACAGTTGCGCCTGCTCAGTCGGTACCGACTGTAGCACCAAAGTCGTCGTCACAAACGCTACTTAGCTTGGACGCAAAAAACGCAGCAGGTACAGCGACAGCGCTAAAAACGGGCAGTCAAAGTGGCACTACCAACGCGACGCCTATAGTAAGCAATAATTGTGTGGAACTTTATATATCATAGATAAGTCCTAAGTCCTCTCTCACTCGCTATCTCTAGTTAAAAAAGAGAGAACAGCAATAATAATACGAAAATTAAACGAATGATATAAGAGAAAAATTGTTAATCTTATTTAATATCTTGCCAATCGAAGAAACTTGTTTGTAGTTTAGACTAGAACCAGCTGTAGATAAGTTTTTGGCCTGGTCTGCTTAGCTGGGTCGCGCACCTTTCATGTACCATATATGGGTTGCGCGGCGAATTGAGTCAGCGAATTTAGCTAAGGAATCTCTTGCTCTCTCCACTTGCGACACTTTAGTCGCTGCGCAAACCTTAAGTTTTTTAATGCTTTTATAAGTAGACGCCCAGTGTAATTTTCAACAAAATGATTTTTCATTTCATACGCACATGCACTGCGTCCAGCGAGTTGATCTATTATGCTGAATATACATATATTCTTTTTATTCCAAATATATATTATATATTAGCAAATTAGCAAAGAGAAAAAACTACAAATTTGTCCCTAGTCAATAGTCAAATTATTTATGTAATTGCAATTATCTGTATTTACTCGAAAATATATATAAGTATATGTCAATGCTGGAATTAACATAAGTTAATCCTTTCGTTTACCTTCTCCCATTTCCTGTACCGTCAATGCATTGCCAAATTAGTCAATAATTATAATAATTATGATAAATGATCGATATGAGTTTAATTATTTCATGTTTTGTTTAGGCTAAGCCATCAAACTTTTTGTTATATTACGAACTCGTCACGTGAAACCAAGAAAAATTACCTATTTAAAAATCTGTTTTTGCTTGTTATGCTATTTTATTCGAAGATATATTATCAATTGTTTCCAAATGTGCAATTATTTTTATAAACAATAAACATCATAAATAAATATTCCAATTTATTGCATTTACATGTTTGTTTGCCATTAAAATAATTTTATTCAATGCTTGACCCCGTACTCTTAAAAAGAGTAGAGGGGTCTATTAGTTTTGTCAGAAGCGAAATGTGCGTAACAGGCAGAAGGAAGCTTTTCCGACCCCATAAAGTATATACACTCATGGCCAAATTTATAGGTGTGAAAAAAAATTATTTTTTTTGCAGAATATTATTTTATACCAAGGGTTTATTATCCAAAAATTAATTTTTTTTGGTTTGCCCACACTGTCTTCATGTGATTTAGGTGGGTTCCAAAAAAATCAATTGCACATAAAAAAAAAATTATTTTTCTGAAAAAGGAGCAATTTAAGATGGACACATGTATTATTCAAAATAATTCAAAATTTTTAATTATATCTTTATATGGACTAAAATTGAATATAAAGTCTTAGTGTGGGCTAATACCCAGAATATTCATCGTTATTTAAAAGAGATTTGTTAATCTTTCGTCGCGTGGACGATACCAAACTCCCCCAGCGCTCTTCAGGATTGCTGGACCAAATAACTTACCTAAATGAGCCTTGTTGTGCGAAACAGTGTTTCCTATTTGATGCTTTAAATGTTGCCAGAGTATATCAATTGATTTAAGATCTGTAGATTGACCAGGCACTTCAAGGACATCAACAATATTCCAATGGAACCAATTTTTTCGAAACTGTGACTTGTGTTCAGGATCATTATCCTGTTAGGATTTACATTCGAGGGGCATTTCTTCACTTGTGTGAGTTAGGACAAGTGTCCGTAGATGAAATTCTTTTTCTTTTTGACTGCGAACATTCCTTTAGGCATCGTTTGAACACAAAATAATTTTTGTTTCATTGATTTAGATGATATTTCGTCATCTTTTGAAATACCATGGATCCAGCGATGCTTCGTCCAGGCGACCAACGTCTATCCTCGTCCTCAAATGGCCGGGCATACATAATGCGATTTTCTGTCTGTATTGATGGGTATTATGATGTTCCACGGTTCTTAATATTTTTTTCGACTTTCTAATAATAGTATAAATGTTTTGTAACCGGAAAAATAAGTTGGCTACGTCGTTAAGAGGTTTCCCACTCTCACAAATTCGTCAAATAATCCTCCTTTCCTTTGAAGGACAGTATGCAGTAAGACCCATCTAACCATAATTAAATTTCAGAAAATAGTCCTTCTAGGATTTTATATTTTAAAACATTGAAATATACACCTATTAATGTGTCCAGCTTAAAGGGCTCCTTTTTCAAATAAATATTTTTTTTTTTAGACCCTGTACTCTAAACAAGAAAGAAAAGTACAGTCGAGCGCGCCCGACCGTATAGTACTCTCTGCATTTATTCCCAATTATAATGTTAAAATCGGTATCCGGTATCGTCATCGGTTAAAACAGCATGCAAGTTTGAAAAGTTTTGTTTATTTCTTACGGAAAAAGGGGGCGTGGCAGCCAAAAATTTTAAATGGCAATGCATTTATACTGTCTCTAGGAACCTGCATACCAAAATTGGTGTTGCTAAGTACCGTAGTTACTAAGATATTCGCTTAAAACATATATTTTTTCCGAGGTAAGTCTAGTTTTTTGATCATTGTGGGCGAATGGGGCGTGGCATCCAAAAAAAAAGATTCTTGTATTGACTGACTAAATATCGAGTCGATAGAGACCAAATTCGAACTTGTAGCTCTTAAGCAAAAACTAGACACACCTCGCAAAAATTTATTTTTTTTGCGAATATCTCCGTAACTATAGCACTTAGAACTAAAAAACTTTTCAAATTTACATGCCGTATTTAAGGCATTTGCTAATATAGTACAGTAGTGCAATTCAAAATATATTTAAAGACAAATTATATCAAACTATCCTGAAAGTTGCATAAAAATCAAATTATAAACAAAAGAACCAGGTTACAAAGTTTTACGGTTAAGCGGAATGCCAATGCATGAATACGAGAGAGACAGAAACATACGCTACGCATGTTTGGCAGCCGTGCCAAGCCATAGTTTACATACGTACACACATATATACATATGTATGTGCATACATAACGATTTTTGGTTTTAATATTTAAATTTTAAATTAAATACAGTCAGATTTAAATATTAATTTTGAATTGGAATACAATATTGAATAATTGATTTTTTTGGTACCCAACTAAATCACATGAAGACAGTGTGGGCAAACCAAAAAAATAAATTTTTGGATAATGAACCCTTGGTATAAAATAATATTGCAATTGTTCAAATAGTACGTTGTGGTTATTTAACATTCGTTTGGAGTCAAATCATATCAAACTATCCTGAAAGTTGCATAAAAACGCTACAATTAATAAGAAAGCTTTTACGTAACAAAATTTTTGTTTTTTTATTAAGTGCCAAATCACTGAATGCGTACAAGCGAGATAAAAACAACAAGAATATGTTTATATGTTTCTGTCTCGCTTGTACGCAGACGCTGACCGTGCCAATATCAACCACTATGAATACGGGGTCTTTTACAGTCGGCTCGCTCGAATGTAGCCTTTCTTACTTGTTATTAGAGCTTAATTTAAATATCTTTTTTTTTTATTTTTAAAAGTGATCATTTTATTTATTTAATTTTACTGCTGTTCCTTCACAACTTGATTTAAACTTTTTATATTATTTACAATTAGAATTATAACTATAAGTTATAAGTGATACGAGAGATGATTTGGTACAGGGTCCACATCCAGGTTCGAACTTCACATAGCATGTTTAGTTCTATTTGTGACACGTCGGCAGCTTAGAGCTCTAAGCTATTGACACAGCCAATTTAAATATCAGTTATATTTTTTACTCTTTTTCATATTTTTGATTTATTTGCATCTATCCACAAAATTTTGATTTATTAATCACTGATTTCATTAGAAATACCAATTTAAATTAAATGTTATAGTTTTTGTTGCATACAAACATTTGTTAAGTTCTTAAAAATTATTTCATAGATAGTTGAGTAAAGCACACAAAAATGTTTAAAGTGAATTAAATAAATGAAGTATTAAATTAAGTAATGAAGTAAATAATAACAAAATTTAAAATTTACGATAACTGTTTTCAATAACTTTTTAGCATTTTCTGTCAAATTTTTTTTCTATTAAAAATTATTCTATTCTATTCTATTAAATTTTTCGGAATTTGTTCAATGAATTCTGGTCGTATTATTCAAACTTTCAAATCTCTTGTACAGCAGGCTAAGATTTTGAATAATTTTCAATGATAATTATTTAACTCAATTAAGTGTAATTACTTATCTTTTAGGTGGTGCTCAGATATCAAATAAAAACATCGCGTTGCAGTTTAATTTATTTATTGAATGTTGATTCTCTGTTGTTTTCTATTAATATTTAACTAATGACAATGTAATCGACTGACATTACGAATGGATCAGATTGAACAATACAAGGCTCAACTCGTCGGCAAATTAGGGATCATAAATAATGACACCAGCTTTAGTAGAGATTCGATGATAAATCGTTGACAAATGGCGTTACAAACGGACGAAAGTCCCACCGACCAGTTTAAAATAATACGGTCGTTGTGAACCATCATCCGGTCGCACCGTACCATAACACACAATGTTGATATGCTGATGAACAATTGATTAAAAATTGACCTCTGGATTTCGGTGTAGTTTTTCTGCAACATCATTTACGGCACCTGATGTCGGTTGGGAGACAATCGGGGGTTTGAGGCTGTTGTAGCGCCATCTTCAACCGAAAGACAACCATTTTGTTGTGCATGGGACAATTTATCAATAGCTGCTGTGCTGGACAGATTTTGTGTATCTTTGTTATCCCTCGAAGCGTTGGCTTTTTGGTATCCAAAAAGTGGCACCTATCAAAAGGAAATTAGGCGATGTCCGGCCAGGGCACAATTTGTATTGACAGCTCCTCGTCCGGCTAAAAGAAAAGGGCAAAATGTTAAAATGCAGCAAAAGTTTAGGTGGGATTAGTGGAGAGGAAGGCTTGAAAAGGGAATAGGGAGAACACTTTTTGGCATTTTTATGGACGCAAGATAGAGTTAGCACTGCACTTCCGCTAATGCTTTCGGAAATGGCAAATAAATCTCATTTGTAATCGTGAAATACGGTGCAGTATTCATATATTTATATATGTATTAGAGACTAGTTAAAAATATGTACAGGCTGCACTCTGTAAAGTGCACACTCGAACTCACACACCATCATAATAAGAGACGCCGAAAGGTTCGAAACAGTTGCAAAACTTTTACCAGTGCCACTCGGAAAGTAAGTCAATAAAAATGCCTGCAACGACTACAAAAAGAAAAATCGCAAACAGCTGAGTACCAACAAACAAGAAGTAGAAGAGACACATAGCAAGTAAAAAAAAAGATATCGGCATATTTTCAAGAGCTTAGCGAGGATTTAGCGACTGTCGCCAATGACGCTGGCATTTCCGGTGAATTCGATTTTGGTATTAAGCCATTGAAACTTTTATTGATTTAGTGGTATTTCTTTCTTTGTAACTTCCTTTTCTCCATTTCTGTTTTTATCGATTGGCCCATCGGCAGTGTGAATATCATGAATCAACCGTTTGATTTTTAGTCTCTGCAAATTTTTAATTTAACTGAAAATCCTTCGGCATAATGGTATAATAATATAATCTTAGTGTAGCTAACATATTATTATTTAAAAATATGAAAATATTTATTGGAATTCATTATGCATATTGTTAAAAAAATTGAAATATTAAAATACAATATACTTGTTATTTTTTACATACTCTTATAAATCTATTTCCAATTACGCATTTTTAAACGTTAATTATAATTTTGTTCGTTTTTGCTTCATCAAATGGAACGGACAACTTTGCTATGTTATTGTATCTTTAATTTGACCTAAAATTTATGGATTACAACCAAATTTTTGAAGGCCTGAATTTTATTCTTTAAAGTATTTATAATAGTAAGCAATATTTAGAGCTTAAAGTGTACAGTTTAGCTTTACTAAAGGGTATTTTTAGATCGATATGGCTTACTGAATTTACTTGATTGAATTATTATTTTTTTGAAATCAATTTCTTGAAACTCATTAAAAATTCCCAAGCAGTTGTAGCTCGTTCAAATAAGGTTTCGACACCTGCCGAGTTAACTTACAAATTTTTTTTGATGTTGAGCAAATATTTACCCAAAGGATATGTCGCTGCTTGAAGACTGTTGCCTCTCCTGAAGACTTCTTGTACCATTTTTGCTGTTTGCGCTTTGTTCTTGCAACAACTGAAGAAAAATAAAAACAATAAAGCAAAAGAAAATGAAAATCAATTTCAAGCACATTACGAGAACACAACCCAACAAAATTTTTTCAAGTTGATTTTATTATTTACTTTTGCTTTGTACTTTGTACATTGTATTTGTGTTTGTGTTTGGATTCCGCATTTCTTATTTTTATTTGTTGTTTGACAGATTTCGTTGAACGCTTAGCACACATGCTGCCTGCTAGAAAAAGACAGCCGGAGAGACAGAGAGCGAAGGGAAGGAACATGACTGCATTGCGTCCTTTTTGAGACACGTTTAGAGCTGTGGATAAAGTCAAATAAATCCAAAAATTGTTTACATGAGAATATCACACACATGATAGTCCTATGCGATTTAGGATGTAAAATGAATGTCAAGTGGATGTTAAGTAGATTTCAAGCTTGGCTTCCACATGGGAATCTAAGCCT
Source organism: Drosophila parthenogenetica (assembly GCA_035047505.1). Classification (NCBI taxonomy): domain Eukaryota; kingdom Metazoa; phylum Arthropoda; class Insecta; order Diptera; family Drosophilidae; genus Drosophila; species Drosophila parthenogenetica. The sequence goes on along the minus strand of JAWNPM010000080.1, from coordinate 15,463,645 downwards.
AGTATTGACTTACACTTAGAGCAAAACTACTTTGTGTCAATTGTTTTTATTCACACCGTGTATTTTCATCCAGTTACTATTTGCATATTTTGCCTTTGGCCTTATTCCTCTAGCGAAACTAAAACTAAAACACTAATGAAAAATGCTTGACGAAAGATTCAAAATCTTATTTATTAAATGTCATCTATTAAGAATCTTTATTAAATATACATATGTAAATTCTTCCCCTGCCTTTCTCTCTCTCTCTCTTTGCTTTTCTATTCCAAGTCTCTTTTTTGCATCTGCTGATTGACGGCTTCTAAGCTTTCGCTTTTCTGCTTTGTTTTTTAACACTGTTGGTTGCCTTTGCTGCCATTGCATTTACTTTGTTGTACACATAGAATCTAAACCCTGTACATATACATATATAAGTATATTTTTTGCGTGTTTCTGTGCGCGTTTGTCTGCGAGTGTCGGAGGCAATGAAGTGCATTTGGAGCACACTTGATGCACGTACAAGAACAGTACGTAGCACCTTTTTTAGATGTATTGTAAATGACTGCAGCGTGGCCGTCACATCGGATAAGTGGGGAGTGGCATGTCGACGCGGTTCGTTAGTTTTCGCACACCCACCCACACATACCCCCACTCTGAATAGACAGGAAGAGGAAGAACATGTGTGTATCTTTGTGTGTGGCGTATGTTTGATAAGTGCCAACCATTTTTCCTCTATTTTTCTTATTTTCCATTTTTTTTTTTTTTTTGTAGGTCTTCTTTGCCACTTTTTGCTGTATGCTTTATTGTGTGTTTGTTTTTTTTTGTGCTGACACTACGTTGTATTCTTTGTTGATCCTTTTGCGCGGCAAACCGGTTGCCCACTAATGAAATTGTTAATTTTTGTTAGCAAAGTCACGTACACGATGTGTTGATGACGCTCAAGAGCCACTTCATGCCTCCAGCAATTGCCAACGCGCCTCAAAAGCCAAAGAAAACAACGGAAGGGGAAAGGAGCGGAAGAAAATTGTGAAGTATGAGGGAAGTAGCGGGAGACGGTGGATTGTAGTGTTAGACAGACAGCTAACTTGGCCCATAAGTTAAAAGTGCTGATTTATGTGTGCAACAGGCCAAATGAAAAGTTTCAATTGCTTTGTTTCGATTTCTGCTGCAACATTTGACTACAAGAATTTAAACACACTTACACACTCCGACACACATACACATACACACGTTGCACGTGCATGTCACGACAAAAAAGCAAAGCAGAAAAAAATATAAATGAAAGAAATAGTAGCAGCCAAAAAAAAAAAATAATAATATATTCGAGGAAAAGTCGCATTGCAGCTATTTCTGTTACGCCTGCCAACTGCTGCCCCGGGGGTTGTCTCTATGTGTCTGTGAATTTGACTGTGTGCGTGTGGATGTGTCTGTCTGTGTGTGTGTGTGTGTGTGTATGCTTGCCATTAATACAGTTTACCTACATCTTTTTAGAGTCCGGGTAGCTCGTTTGGCACGTAGATCCATTTTGCCAGCTTATGCCCAAAAATATATATTACGTATAGACCAAAGTGGCTGACTGACTATTCTCCTCTCGCTCAACCTATGCTTTTTCTTACACTGCGCCTTGTCGCCTCTTCTGTTGTACTTTATTCTCATTTCCAGGTTTTTTTTGCCAATTCGAGTTTGGCATTGCATTTTATTTTACTTTATTCCTTCGTTCTTTTTATTAGTGCACGTCTTTTTTCTTACCATTTTCGCTTTTTTTGGCCTTTGTATTTATGCATGAGTGCAGAACGTTGAAGCTACAAAACGTCTGGGTTGCATGCAACATTTCTCTAGTTCGCATTCATTTTTATTTTTTTTTTTTTATTTACATTTAACATTTTCAGCTGCTTTTGTTCAGTTTTCATATAGCATGTGCCATTGTTGCGGTTTACATAAATTCTAAATGAAATGAAAGTTCATTACAAAAACTCAACTGCAAATTTATATTGCATACTTCTTGACGCTACTCTTGAATTCATGCATGAAGAGGGACATTAAATTGCCTACAAACAATAAAACTAATAAGATGACAACTGCCAAACATCAAAGTTTATAAGCTATTCACTGCTATCGTATTTTCAAGCTCTAAGTCTCCCTTTTTTCACACATCTCGTTCTGATTTTTATACTCTCTGCAAGAGTATATTGGGTTTGTGCAAAAGTATGTAACAGGCAGAAGGAACCATGGCAGACCCCATAATGTATTCTTGATCAGCATCGCAACCCGAGTCGTTATATTTTTTTTCGATGCCACACCCCATTCGCCCATAATGAGTCAAAAACGCCACACACCTTGGAAAAAATCTGTTTTTGGCAAATATCTCAGTTACTATGGCACTTAGAAATTCTAATTTTGGTACGCAGGTTCCTAAAATCATCATAAATGGATTGCCATTTAAAATTTTGGGCTGCCACGCCCCCGTAAGAGATAAAAAGCTTTTCAAACTTGCATGCCGTTTTAAATGCATTTGTTCTTATCGTACAGTATTGTTACTCAACATTTGTTTGAAGACTAATTATATCAATTATATCATAAGAATCCGACCACAAACAAAAAAAAAAAACAAGTAAGAAAGGCTACTGTCGAGCGCGCCGACTGTAAAAGACCCCGTACTCTCCTTGTATTCGAAATTAATATTTGAATACGGTTGTAATTTAAAATTTAAGTTTTAAAATTAAATAAAAAAAAAAAAAATTTGATTCAGTCACTGATGAGATTCGAGCCCGCGCTTACTGACGCAAGTTCCATATCATGCTGCAACCCTACTAGTTACACCACACCATTCATTTGGCAGAAATTTAATTATTTTCATTTATATATAATAATGTAGTTATTTAAAAAATAAAAAATAATTAAATTTCTGGGTCTGTGCCGGGTTCGAACCGCAGACCATTGGCTGTTGCACCAGTTAAAATTCTTTATTTACATTTTTGTTTGAAATTTAAAAAAGTATATTAATAAATTCCACTGTCGGGAATTGAACCTGCGAACCTATACGCAAGTTGCAGAACACGCCGCAACACTACTAATTGCACCAACCCCTCCTTGTGAGACGGCTCCGATTATTTTCATTAAGATATAATAGTGCTAAATTATAAAATTAAAACAAGAAAGAAAAGTACAGTCGAACACGCCCGACCGTATAATACTCTCTGCTTTTATTCCCAATTATAATGCTTAAATCGGTATCCGGATATTACAATAGATAGTTCTTGTATTAGAACACGTTACAACAAAAAAGATAAGTTATAATCGAACATACATATGTTTGTCTGTATGCACATACAAATTCGTTTGACGTTATATGCATGCACATGTACATATATGTATATGTGTGTATGTATACTATTGCCGCCACACATGCATCAAAAGAGTTCGAGTATATGCTTGTATGTTTCTGTCGCGCTCGCACTCATGCATTGACTTAAATATTAACTTTATAATCGGTAGCTCTGTTGTTTATTGTTGGATTTTAATGCAACTTTCAGGATAGTTTGATCTGATTTGTCTTCAAAGGAATTATAAATAACAATACTGTACAATAAGAAGAAACGGCATGCAAATTAAAAAAATTTTTTTTTTCCTATGGAAAAAGGGGGCTTGGCCGCCAAAATTTTTAAATGGCAATGCATTTATACTGTCTCTATTAACCTGCATACCAAAATTGGTGTTCCTAAGTGCTGTAGTTACTGAGATATTCGCTTTAAACATCTATTTTTTCCGAGGTATGTTCAGTTTTTTGCTCATTGTGGGCAAATGGGGCGTGGCATCAAAAAAAAAAAAAGATTCTTGTATTGACTGACTAAATATCGAGTCGATTGAGACCAAACTCGAATTTGTAGCTCTTACCATCTCTGAAATCTGTGTGTTCATACGGACAGACGGACAGACAGACAGACAGACAGACAGACAGACAGACGGACAGACGGACATGGCTATATCGACTCGGCTTGTGACGCTGATCAAGAATATATATACTTTATGGGGTCTGCCACGCCTCCTTCTGCCTGTTACATACATTTGCACAAACCCAATATACTCTTGCAGAGAGTATAAAAATTTAATTTCTGAGTCTGTGCCGGGGTTCGAACCGCAGGTCTTGTGTTTACAAACAAGTGCGTGGCCCACCCGAACCACGCTCTCTTTGCAAATTACTGCGGCTAATGTATGTATAAACATACAGTTATCTCTTTTCTTTCAACCACGTGCATTGACAATGCGCTTCAAGGGACACTTTGTTACCTAATTGCTCAGTTGTTTATAGTTGGATTTTTATGCAACTTTCAGGGTAGTTTGATATAATTTGTCTTTAAACGAGTCTTAAATTACAACACTGTACGATGAGGACAAATGCCTTAAAAACGGCATCGAAATTGAAAATTTTTTTTTTTCTTGTGGAAAAAGGGGGCGTGGCAGCAAAAAAATTTTAATGGCACTGCATTTATGCTGTCTCTAGGAATCTGCGTACCCAAATTGGTGGTCGTAAGTGCCATAGTTACGGAGATATTTGCGGAAAACATCAATTTTTTTCGAGGTGTCTTTGGTTTTTTGCTTATTGCGGGGGCGGTAGGGGGCGTGGCACTGATTTGAAATAAACTTGATCTGCTCGCGAAAGTTACTGAATTTTTATTATAAATTTGGTGGTTCTAGCTCTTGTAGTTTAAAAGATCCAGGTGTTCATATAGACGGACGGACAGACGGACAGATGGACATGGCTATATCGACTCGGCTGTTGATGCTGATCAAGAATATATATACTTTATGGGGTCGGAAAAGCTTCCTTCTGCCTGTTACGCACATTTGGTTTCTGACAAACCTAATAGACCCCTATACTCTTTTTAAGAGTACGGGGTCTAACAAGCAACAAAGTTTATATTTGAGCGCAATGCCAATGCATGAGTGCGAGAGATACAGCACATATGTATGTGCACACATGTATGTTCGATTATGCTTAGTTTTTTGTTTTTTTTTGTTTTAACGTGTTCTAGTGCAAGAACTATCAGTTGTAATATCTGGATACCGATTTTAACATTCTAATTGGGAATAAAAGCAGAGGGTATTGTTCAGTCGGGCTCGTTCGGCTGTACTTTTCTTACTTGTTGTTTTTTAAAAGATTATGAAACATTTTCTCACCTGTTCAAGTTTTAATTTCGACCGTCATCAGTTGTAATCTTGGCTAAAAGGCAGTTTTGTGGGTTGGCTCATGGCTTATATGTACATGCATACTCGAAATTTACACCCACACATGCTGCGTATACGCAATATGTTTAAATACAACAATAAATAATGAAAAACTGCGCAATGCCAAAAGCGAATATACATACAAAACAACAGCAGAAGTACAAAATACCAAAAAGTCGATAGCGTAACATTTAATGGGTATAAAAAAGACAGTGGACAGAGGGAGAGACAAAGTGAGCGGAATAGAGAGAGAGAGAGAGAGAGAGAGAGAGATAGAAAGAGAGAGAGAGAGAGAGAGAGAGAGAGAGAGAGAGAAACAAAAAGTGAGTAAAAATCTGGTCACGTACTTTTTTGTAGCTTTGTGTCGGGAAAAAAATAGTGGAAGGAGCAACCGCTTGGCAATCATGAACATGCCATAATGCTTGTGACCGCGGCTATTAAATCAACACAAGCGCTGCAAAATCACACACACGCACTTACATACGCACGCCCGTTGGACGTAGAATGAAAAAGAGAGAGCAGCGAGAGAGAAAGAATGAACATATATTTTGTATGATTTATTATTATTTCGTGTGGTTTTTTGCTATTATTTAAATTTCAAATAGCTGTACACCCACTCGCACACCCACTAAAAATTATATATGCGCTCAGCCTGATTTTATTGTAGTCCTTATAAAGCTTTGCCTTTTGAAACTGCCGTTGTTTGGGTTGTTGTTGTTAGTATCATTATTATTATTATTATTGTCGTGCAACATTGTTTGTTGCCATGTTGCTGCATGCTCCGGCTGCACTTACAGCTGCTTGTTGTTATTGTTGTTGCTGACCAGGCATTTTGCGGTAAATAGAGTCGTTTAAATGCATACAAACAGTGTACTCTCTTACCGTCTCTTGTCGCTCTCCATGTGTGTGCATATAGGTGTCTGCGTGCATATGTGTCGGTTTGTGGCAAGATTTTATAATAACATTTATAATGCAGCGCTTGCATGTCATTTGCAACGTTCGCAGGGTAGCATAGTGTTCTTTTTTGGAGCAACGCTATGAGTTCCAAACCTTATTTTAAAATTAAAAGCAAATAGTATTTAGATAGTAGCACATTTTTTTGCCACAATAAGCTGACTTGAGAGAAGGCTTGCTGCACCGTCAGATGAGTGTCATATTTTGTGACAAGCTAAGCGTATAATCACTTCCACTTCTACTTCCTCTTTCCCCCACTCTTCTATTTCCCCTTCCCATTGTGCAGCTGCCACTTAATGTCAACTGGCTGCTAATAAATTTTGTCTTAGCACGTCACTTGACATATCAAAAATCGACGTAGTACGAATTAGATTTGCACACATACATACACACGGAGCTACCGTTTTGAAGCACATTTCAAATGATTGGTTTGACGTCTGTTGCCTGCCACAAAATCTGCTAAGTAGAAAAGACACACGCTTGCCAAGAGTCTCTCTTTCTTTTCCTCTTTTTCTTTCTTAAAGCCCCCTTTTTACGGCAATATTTCAATTTTATTGCAGCCAATCATACCTTCTACGCCTACTTTGTTATATCGCATTGAATATAACCTGGATATTATTCATAATATCGCAAGTCAATTGCCAAGTGAAACGAATTCATTCATTATGTTGCCACAAAGCGAAAAACCAAATCAGCATAAATAACTAAAGTTCGCTCTCTTGCAATATCGTGTTATTTCTTTCTTTCACTCTGTCTGTCTTTTGCCTTCCAGATTGTTCAGACCTTCGTGCAGTTGCCTAATAAATGTTACTAAATGTCAACAATGAAATATGCTGGTATACTTGCCGTATACTTAATATAATTATAATAAAAAATGGGAGGCAGTTGCTGCCATTTTGGCTTGTTGCATAAACTGACATTTTATTTACGCGCTCCCTATACCACTCCCTTGTTCACTATTATTCCAGTTTCGCTTTCACTCCTTCTTTCTCTGTGGCAAGCGAAGTGGATGCAGCGAGAACAGCATAACTACAATTTGGCACCGATTGCAACACAATTGAGCCAAAAAAAAAAAAAATGGCTAAAAATATGAAACAAATAGAAATTTATTGCCTGGAATTTATGACATTTCCACGTAATTTCGGCTGTTCCCCGTATTTCTAGCATTTTCTTTATTTTTCAAGTTCCCGAATCTCTAGAGAAATTTGCAAATAACTTTGTTTTGTTGCTCATTTAAAATGTAAATTAGCGTGCAGAAATAAGCGAAAAGTTTTAATTGAACTTAGCTTTCGGCTGGAGTTAAGCTTGAATGCATGTATGTTTTTTGAGAAGTTTTATTTTAAATTGCATCATTTGTGAATATAAATTGTGGATCAGTTAGGAGCTGTTTTGTCCTCTTTCCATCACTTTCTTTAAATCTTTACTTGGGAGTACTCGTAAAAGTAACACCGGATCTTTTTAGAGCATGATTTATTTGCATTTTCTCGAAATATTAAGTAAGCTGGTCTTAAGCCGTTTGAGTGATAAAATATAAAGAAACTTGAGTATGTACATATGTATACGTGTATTTGGCGTTAGTAGTGCACTACTTCTTAATATTCAAATAATAATAATTGCGTGTTAAGTCTTTTGCACTTATAGGCATTTTAACTATACTTTGGATAATTTTACAAGTTAGATCAACTAATCCAATGTTGTTACTTCTGTAAGTTTCTTAAATGTTACTTTTAGCAACTAATGAGATTCAATATTCAAAACCGGATTTAACATTCATATAATGTGGTGCTCGTTCAGGCAATTTAGTGTATATTTAGTTAGTACACTTTACAGAAAGCTGTTCTTAAATTTGTAGCAGCAAGAAACAAGTGAAGCAAGCCAAAAGTTACGCTAAATGCAACTGCAAAGGCACCAATAACAACTAAAGCAATAATATGTGGGAACAACAACAAGAATAATGGCAACAAACATTTGTTGGCACATGTTCAAAATAAAATCCTAACACTTTTCTGCTACTTTTTTTTGGCGTTGTTTACCAACGTGTGTATGTACTGGTGTGTAAACATATATGGAAGACTGTGTCTGTATATATATGTAACTTGTTTTTGTCTTATGGCTTTAGCCGCTGGCACTTGCGCCAACTGTCAGAGTTTCAATCCGTTTGCCTGCGACTTGCCACAACCCCCCTTGTTTTGCAGCACTCAAAATGCATTTTGCTTTTTGGCTGCCAGCCTACACCCACTTCACATTCCCCTTTCTTTGTTACCCCTCTTCTGTAGCCTATCGACTGTCTCCGGCTGCATCTAATTCGATTAAAATGTTGTAAATTATTGCACTCACATGGCCCAGCTTTACATCACAAGTGTGTCCATCTCTGTATGTGTGAGTGTGTGTGCGTTTGCTTGTGTGACTTGGCAATATTACGTAATGCTTTATTGAATTTCGGAATTCGAGCTTCGGTTTTTCTGGCAGTTGGAAAATGTGTTTTCAATGAACGTTTTCAATGTGCGTTTTGTATTCTGCCGTATGAAAAAGTCCATTTGCCCCATAAATCTTGGGGACATGTCCTGCGTCCTCTGCACTGCATCATGATTGTGAGCCACAATCGAATTCGCATTCGCACTTGAATTAAATTTTTTACTGTTTTTATGAAGATATTTTAAAATCAATGCGTAATAGTGATTGAGACTGTAAAATTGCTAGGAGCTAGCACTGGTGGATGTTTCGTGGCTTTTTTTGTGCAAATTGATTTTATAAATTGTGGGGAGACATGCATATTGTATGGACAAACATTTAGTCATTTAAGTAACTGACGCTTGCCACCTGGGGCATATCAAAAATGTTTACTTGGCTTCCACAAAATTTGACGTGGCCTCGCATACAGACTCTCATTCCTTCTATCTGCTGTCTGCAATCAAATGTGGCAATTTAATTTATTGTGTTTTTTTGGCAAAAAGACAGCACGGACAATCAAAACGTGGCAGAAGAAGCAGAAATAGCAACAGAAGCAGCTTGAGGCAGCTGCTCTTGTAGCACGCAAACCCAAAATGCTTGTAAATAAATAATATTTGTCTCTGCTCATGAGAGGAACCCTTCAGCCATGCCAAATGTGATACATAGCTGGTCTGCTTGCTGGTCTACCCAAAATTGAAATTAATGACTCGATGCGGCTTTCAGTGTTGTGGGGTGTACAATCTGTGCCCCACGGCTCCTCAATGATGCGTGCATGCCTTGCCAAATCAAAGCAAATCAGAGAACTTTGGATGAAGTTCCTTTTGTCCCTATCCTACTTCAGGCCTTCTCTCTTCCGACCACTGTACTCTTTTGAATTCCCATTGCCCTAACCACAACTTACCCCTAAAGATGGAACGTGGCATCTCTTTATGCCTCTCCCGGGAGCAAGCAGCAGTATGCGGCTGGCGCAGCTGATTATTATTATTAGTTCTGCATGGTGGCACGCCTCACACTGTGGCATGCGCTCTTAGCATTAGCTGCCTGCAAATATACGGAAAACAAACAAATTTGTTGCATTTATAAACTGGAATGTTTTGTTAAGTATATTTTGATTCCACAACAACTGTTTCTGCTTCTGCCCCTGCCATTTGTACCTCCATGAATGTGTTTGCCTCTTGCAAAGTCAATCAACTTAATTAAAATTAAATAAATATGTGTTTTTAATTAAAAATCAATCACATATCCATTCAATTGATGACATTTTCAGTGGCAAATACGATTAAAACCATTAGATTGGTTTCCAAATCTGAATAAGCCTTCTCTTATCGAATGCTATTGACTGAAACCTGCAAACCGAAAACAGAAAAACGCTCTTCATAATTCCAAATGACAATCATATGCTTAATATGTTTGCTCACAATTTCACATAAGCATCAATTTCCTTTCAATAATTATTGCATACTTTCGAGGCAATTGAATGGAAACTCAAAGAGATTTTAATTAAAAAATGCATGGGCGAGCAAAAAAACAAACAAAATATTTGGTGAAATTTATATTTTAAACTCTTTTTACTTGACTTGTTTTTTTTTTATGTGAACATTTTTCTGATTAAGCTTACATTTAATACTTCTACAAAGTAATCTCGATATTTTTAAGAAGTTCTCATATTTATAGGACAACTGAATACCAATGCAAATTCTTGTTAAATGCATAATTAACCTCATTTAAAAATTGCAGCGTTTGCTCATTGCTTGCTAAAAATTGTCATTAATCATTCAATTGTTTTTAGACTTTTGCACCTGGCCAATTTCACAAAATTGACAACAACACCCAAAAAACTGTTCAAGTTGTTCAAGTGCATGTGTGTGTGTGTGTGTGCGTGATAGTGTTTTCAGCTGCCATAATTGTATGCGTAAACAATATTTATTATTTATGGCAAAAACAACAACTACAGACTGTCTGGCAGGGCTTGATCCAGGTTCAGTCATTGACCTCGTCCTCCATGTTGTCCTGCAACCGGCTGTGTCCTTGCAGCTGATAATGGGACGCGTTATAACTTTTAATTTTCATTTAAAATGCATTTTCGCACACTGCAAATTGCGTGAAGTCCTTCCCCTTTTTCCAGGAGTCATTCCTCCACGTCGCAGTCTGTGTTTATTCGCGAAATGAGTTTTAAATTAATGTGATTTTTTTATTTATGAGTTGGTGCTGGGGACAGCATGGCATATACGCTACTTAAAGCCACAATCTGCTTACACTGCGAAACGAGTAACATTTAGGCCAAATCCCAGTGAGAAAATTCTAAACAAATCAGCAATAGGAAAACAAACAAGCAAACACAGAAATGCCATAGACATACCCACACTACACACTCACTACTATATACACACATACACGGCCACCGACTAAAAAAGGCAAAACAAATGTAAATTGTGTCGCACATACACACATACACACACTCACTTGGTTGAGTTTTAAACTCATGAAATATGCAATCAATTCTCTGACTGCAATTGAAACCTTTTTTTCTCTTTGACCCAATCACACCTGCAGTCCCCTTGCTACCCCTGCTTCCCATTCCCTTTTCCCTTTTTTCCTTCAGCTACCACGCGTACCGCGTGATTCTGCACAACTCACCCTCTTAGCCCAAAACCGTCTCATTTGTAATTCTAATTGTTTTCCAAATTCATCAATCGCTTTTAGTTGAATATTACTTTCTCGCTCTCACTCTCCCTCTATCTATCTTGCTGTATAGTTCCCTTTTAGCAATTGATTTGAGTGTTGCTGCTTTTGTGTTCATTTTGCTCTCATTTTATTTTATTTTTTCCCATTGAAATTGATAATAAATGGATGTCTGTCAATAATTTTAATACTTTGTGTCTATCACGCTGTAATCCGTATGCCCCCCTTTTGCCCAGCAGCTTGCTGTTACAAATCAAACAGTTGCTCTCTGCTGTGATTGATGCCTATGATTGATTTGTCGCTGAACTATTACCACATATGACAAAGACTTCTTTTATGTTTATATTTTATTAATCTATCGAATATATTAATGTAATGTTTATGTTTTCGCAATTTCATTGGTATATAACAATGTCTGTGTGTCCGTCCGTGTAGACACCTGGATTTTAGAGACTATAATAGTTGGAGCACCCGAAAAGTCCGTGTATACGCTGTCCAGCCTGTTATTGCCCTCGAAAATTGTATAACTGATTTTATAACACCATAATTTGGAAACAACTAACTATTATGACCAAATATAACATTGTATGTATGGTACCAATACAACTATCCTTATTGGACAACTAAATCCTATAGTTCCAATATGACTAATAGTTTGAAAATTGCTTATTTGTTTGGTAAAAAGAGCACTGGAATGACTGCGGGGACTTTTAAATTCGCTTCTAGTTTTGATTACTTTTTGCTTGATTATATGAAATTAAAGGCGTGAAAATTTTGTTTCAATTTTGTTCTCTTTGATCGATTTACGCTTGAATCAAAGAGGGCATTCCATGAGTCTACAAAATTCCATAGGTTCACTTTCCACTTCTTACATTATCTGCCTTTTACCAGCATTTTCGTACTCTTTCCTTCGGCCTTTTTTCATGAAAGTTTAGCATCTGATTTGCAAATAAATGTTACATTATTTTATGCGTAGCTTAAGCTTTGTCGTGTCATGCTTTGCCAACTAGTTGGGAGTGGGAATATTCGTGCCACATACCACATGCTCCTTGCAACAGTAGCTGGTCTCGCGCGACGCTTCATTCACAGAGTGAATACCAGCTGGTGAAAATTGTGAATAGCTTGTTAATACCTAGTGAGTGTGCGCGAATGCAATTGCTGCTGCGTCTTCCGCAGACCACGCCCCATTGATAAGGCCTATAATAAATCAAGCGCTTTAGGTTCAACGTTGCGGACATTTCCGCTTCCGTTGCGCTTTGTCATGTTCAGAGTGGGGCTAAGTGTCATGGGTCATGGGTCAAGGGTCAATGCAGCCCGTCTTTGTTCAACTTCAAAGCGAAGTCAACATTTAGCGGACCATTTGACGCAATCAATGATGTTGCCAAAAGGACCACTACCTTACCCGCAACTTGGCAACTTCTTTTTGATACTCCCTTTCAGCCCTCAACAAAGTAAATGAACAAGCCACCAAGCATTGAAATTTGATGAAGTCAACACACATTAGCATTACGTTACTGTCTGTGTGTGTGTTGGTAGGTTTGTGTGGGTGAGGGTGAGAGTATGTGTGTGTGTGTGTGTATGTGTGGCACAAAAGCGAAATCTCTTATTTATAATCACTTACATCCGACTGGCAAATTGCTTGGAACGGCACAAAAGCGCCTTAGGTCACTGCAAAAGAAGAACTTGAAAGAGAAAAAAAGCTCACAATATACCAAGTCGTATACCCTGCAAACCGCATTGCAACCGTTTTCATGCAATAGACAATTTATATATATACGTTAAGGAAATTTTACGACTTAAACTCTGATTTTGATTTCTGAGCAAGCAAGAAACTGTGCCAAATTTTCTGTTTGTATCAAGTTATGTTTTTTTTAAGGGAGAACTGCACGTTCATCAGCATTGAGATTTTCTTCTGTGTCTTTTGTCGTGGGCGTGTCCAGACTGGGCTGAGGAAAATTGTATGGCACTTTAATTTGCGTGCGGCGCGCTTTGTGCTGCGACGCATTTAATGATGCGTATACTTAATGTTGACCCAAGGAAACGTGAGGTATGCGGTGGGTGAGGACAGCGATGAAACGAGAAGGGTTTGGGATTGGTCAGGCGACGTTGCATTTAAATTAATGAAGCTTAAAAAACGGGAAGCAGCTACGAAGCGGCGCGTGCGGCAGCAACAATAATTAAAGTCGATACCGGCTAAAACTGTGCAACGTCAGCAACAAAAAGCATAGACAGGAACAGGAACATTGATAAAAACTGAGAGAAAGCAAAAATGGTGAGTTAGATAGAATTAGTAATGGGGAATAAGTCAGGGATAAACGTGATGGAAAATAAATGGCGTTAAGCGCTTATCGTTGTCTCAAAAAATGTCTCTGCCACACTTTGCAGCACTCAACTCGGGCTGCAACTTTATGCAATTATGATAATAACAATGAAGCGACAACGAGAGATGCGAGGAGACGCAGGAGTAAAAGATATGGAAAAAGAACGGAAAGTAAGAAAGAATTTTGAGCAAACTTTTTGTTTTGTATTGCAGATGACAGCAGTGGAAAGGAAGTGGTAGTGAAGGTGGAGGAGTTGTTTACTTTAGTTCGCTTTACACATAATGAAATAATTGCGACGCCTAAAAGTGTGCAACGGCTTTTGCAAGCACACAGATTGCAAAGTTTTTACTTAGCATACTATAATTTAATAAGTAATCACAGGAGTGCAAGGGACACGAAGACGGTGAGGAAGTTAGTTCATGGAGCAATTTAGCTAGCTTGCAGGCTGTATGACTGTAAGGCTGGCAGGCTAGTAGCTTATGTGGCATGTGCCCCAAAAATATTCAATTTTACACATTTGCCCATTTGCCGAGACATTTTCTTGAGCCAGCCTTTCTTAATTGTAGCATAAACTTGGCCTTATTGGCAAGTCCGATAAACTTGAGCTTGTAATAGAGACAGTAATAGAGAGAGCAAGCGAAACGGAGTAAGAGAGGGACAGATCTAGTAAAGAATGCTTAATAAATTGCAACGTTACATGAAAAGAAGAGTAGGAAGGTGGTTGGAGGATAGGGATGTGTCTTACATATGCATAACATGTGTAATTTGTGCTGAGTATGTTACAAAATTAGAAGTTTTACAGTAAGTCTACAAAATGTTTCAGTCGAAAAACGGGGAAACGGGAAAACTTGTGGCAAGTATTTTTCATTCATTTTTTATCTCAAGGAAGTGAAGTGGCATCTCTATTCCTCTTTCTCTCTTTCTCCCTCTGTCTCTCTCTCTCTCTCTCTATCTCTCTCTCTCTCTCTCTCCCTCTGGTTCAGAAGGAAGTGGCAGACAGTTAGCAAGTTGAGTCTTTGGAGCAGATTAACTTGTAGCAACGCCAACTGCAAACATTGCATGCAACAAACCGGGAAGACGCACGACGAATCATTGAAAAGATGAAAGGCGGAGTTGCTGGGCCAGGGCCTGGAGGAAGCCGAAATTTATCCCTTTAAATGCAGTTGAAGAAATTGAAAAAGTTTGCTTTTACTCCCTTGTATTCGCAATGTGCATAATGCAAAGCTCATGCTAGTTTCGGTCTTAGCTTTGTCTGTCCGTCTGGCATTGTGTAAGTCCGTCAGTCTGGCAGTTTGCTTGGCAGCCTTCTGCTCTCTAATAGACTTTGTCCGTGTGCAACTCGCTATAGAGTGTGTATTGCAGTGCTCTGCTGTTGCAGTGCCAAAAAAAAAAATGGCTGAAAAAAGAGAAGCCAACGCAAAGTATACACAAACACACATACGTACTACATGTGTACTTGGTAAGAATGAATATAAGACACGCCCACGGTGGAAACATGTGTTGCTCAACGCCTTCGCTGTGCAGACATAGTTTTAAATTACACAACTTGACGCTGTTATAAAATTCAAATTAACTCCTCCTCTCAAGCGTATGTAAGTGTGTGTGTTTGTCTTCTGCTCTAAAATGAGAAGAAATCTTAATTAAAAATTATTGTTTACACTTTTTTTCTGCTTGGTTTTAAGTCTTTCCATTTTAGGGTTTTGCTTTGCTTTTTAAAACTTAAAAAAAAACAAGTAGGAAAAGTACAGTTGAACGAGCCCGACCGTATAATACTCTCTGCTTTTATTCCCAATTATAATGTTAAAATCGGTATCCGGATATTCCAATAGATAATTCTTGTATTAGAACACGTTAAAACAAAAAAAAAAAATACGTATAATCATACATGTGTTTGTTTGTATGTACATACAAATTTGTTTGACGTTAAATGTATGCACATACATATGTGTATGAATACTATTGATCGGCATGACTGGCGCTATCTCTCTCGCACTCATTGCTCTCGAATAAAATCTTTGTTGCTTCATTTCTTTCTTGTTTGTGGTCGGATTCTAATGAAACGTTCAGGAGAGTTTGACATACGTCTTCAAAGGAATCATAAATAACAACACTGTGCAATAAGAATAAATGCTTTAAAAACGGCATGCAAGTTTGAAATTTTCTTTTATTTCTTTCGGAAAAAGGGGGCGTGGCAGCCCAAAACTTATGATGTCATTGCATTAATGCGGGCTCTAGGAACACGTGTACTAAAATTGGTATTCCTAAGTGCCATAGTTACTGAGATATTCGCCGAAAACTTAGATTTTTTCCGAGGTATGTCTAGTTTTTTGCTCATTGTGGGCGAATGGGGCGTGGCATCGAAAAAAAAAGATTCTTGTATTGAGTCGATTGAGACCAAACTCGAACTTGTAGCTCTTACCATCTCTGAAATCTGTGTGTTCATACGGACGGACAGACGGACATGGCTATATCGACTCGGCTTGTGATGCTGATTAAGAATATATATACTTTATGGGGTCTGCCACGCCTCCTTCTGCCTGTTACATACATTTGCACAAACCCAATATACTCTTGCAGAGAGTATAAAAACGCCTCCATAATTTATTTTACATTATATCACATTCAATTTGAATTCAGTACTGAAGTGATTTTTCATGACCTTTTTTCAAGCAAGAAATTAATGATCAGGAAGAACCAGAAGAAGCAGAAAGAGTTCAAGGAGAAAAGAAGGACAAATAGGAAGTGAATGGGGGCAATAGTAAATAAGCTACAGCCCTTATTAGTCTCTGTACTCTAAAAAGGAGTAGAAGGGTCTTTTAAGTTTGTGCGAAACATATATATTCTTGATCAGCGCCCAACAGCCGAGTCGATATAGCAATGTCGTACAGTATTGTAATTTGAAATTCGTTTCAAGGTAAACAATATCAAACTATCCTGAATAAAAATCCGAATATAAACAAGAGAGCTACCACGTAATAAAGTTTATGTTTAACCGCAATGCCAATGCATTTGCGCAAGCGAGACAGAAATAGACAATCATGTGCATGTGTGGCGGCAGGGCTGGCCTTGCCGACCAATAGTATATGTGTATACATGTAATGTAAAACGAATTTGTGTGTGCATACAGACAGACAGATTATGCATTGTTATACCCTTGCAGAGTGTATATTGTTTTTTCACGATGTTTGTAACGCCGAGTCGATATAGCCATGTAAGTCTGTTTCTATGCGAACTAGTCTCTCAGTTTTAAAGCTATCGTGTTGATACTTGGTACACTTGCGTATTCTCTCTGCACGCAGCTCATATGTTAAAATCGGATCACTATATCATATAGCTCCCATAGGAACAATCGGTTAAAAAAAAATTTTTTTTTGAGCTAGCTCAACCAAATTTTGTCCTATATGCATTTAGTACTAAATTTCATTCAAATTTCATCCAGATCGGACCACTATATCATATAGCTGTCATAGGAACAATGGGTTAAAAATGCTAAAAATGCTTAATATGAAAATTTTCAGTGTCTCTTGAACGAATTTAACCAAATTCTCGCAATATGCATTCTCTACCATTTTCCATGAGCTAACCAAATTTCATTCAAATCGGACTACTATATCATAAAGCTTCCATAGAAACAATCGGTTGAAATACTTAGTATGACAATTTTATGTCTATTGATCGATTTTAACCAAATTCCCACAATGTGAATTTATTTTCATTCCCTATATGCTCACAAAATTTCATTCAATTCGGATATCTATATATATCATATAGCTACTGTTGGAACAATTATTGATAAAAATAAAATTAACGCAACATGCGTGTCTGCAAGGGTATTTAATCTTCGGCTAGCCGAAGATAACCTTTTTTCATGTTTTTTTTTTTAAACGTGTTTTAATGCAAGTACTATGCATTCTAACACCCGGATACCAATTTTAGCCATATAATCGGGAATAAAAGTAGAGAGTACTATACGGTTGGGCACGCTCGACTGTACTTATCTATCTTGTGTATGATAGGAATTAAGTCAGAGGATTAAATAAAAGGTTCTTATTAAAGTACTGATCAAATGTTTGAAATTGTTAGCTGCGCAAATCTGTATTAAATAAGTTAAATAAGCGTTGTTAGCGAAACGAAACCTGATTTGATAGGGCGCATAAAATTATTGTCGGCTTTTTTGGCCATAATTTGCAGACGAGAACAAAACGCAAAAAGGGAAATCAGTACTCATGTTGGCTTAAAGCAGAATTTGTGGCAAGTATGTAAGTATATAATTTGGTAAAGACGCACACTCAAATACATGCACACAGGCTCACACACATGTGTGGCATTAAGTTGAGGCTTATTGATTAGCTTTAATTTCCGTGCGACTTGTGAGTTGCGCTTAATATGAGTTTTGTTAAAGCCTCGCCAAAAAATGGCGAGTGAGAGCCATTTTGTTGAAAGCTGCTCCTTTCTTAAAGCAGCTTTAAGCTGAGTCCCATGTGAGCTTTACAATTTTCTCTACGGTAAGAAAATAGTAACATTTTAACATTGTAACGCAGTTTTTCGAGTTTGGCTTTTAGTTTTTTATTTTTTTATTATTAAGAACGTTGTTAGCCTCTTGTTGCCACCGACACGACAACCCATTTAAAAGTGCAACAAAAGTTTTCTTGCACATACTTGCACACAATGGAACGCTGGGGGAGCGGGAGTGGGAGTAGCAAGCTCATTGCATGCAAATAAACATTCAATATACAAGCAGCAGATACGATGCAACATGTCCCGTTGCAGGATAAAGTTTTTCCTACAATGTTGTTGCCTCTTTGTCTTTGTCTTTGTACTTGTTTCTTTTCCGCTTTAAGTCCCCCTCGTACCTCTTCTCTCTTTCTCTCCTTTCAATTGGTTTCTATCAGTGCATTTTGATTTTGTTTCACTTCAATGAGTAACTCAATTGTTTGTGCATGTTGCAAGTGGCATGTAGAGTGTAAGAAGTAGGAAGTAGCAAAGTAGCAAGTACCAAGTTGCAAGAAGTCGTTTAGTTTTATTGCGTTGTCGTGTGCGGTTTGTTAGTCGCCGAAAGTATGCATTTAGTTTGTTATTTTATTAGTCTAGTTGCAACTCGCCCTTGCCGCTTGGCGCTTTCTACTTGCCACTTGCAAATTTTAGCTGTTTAGATTACACACTGCTCAAGTTTTTTCTACCTGAGTCGCATCTTTAATGAGATTTTGCCCAGTTAAAAACTGACTAAAATGCTGTTGAACTTTAATTAGGGGCAAATCGTAGACGTGTCCGCCCATTCTTCCTGCCCCTTCATGCCCCTTTCTATCCCTACCCCTTATCCGAGGCCACATTGCTACATAAACAGCTTGTTAAATGTTGATTTGAGTCAAGAAATTCAAGATAAGCAGTGTTGCTTGCCATAGAAGCAAGTTAAACTGAGAAAGGTGTGCAATTAGCTTAGTCGAACTATAGTTGAGCTAATTAAATTTAATAACAGCTAATTCTAGAAAATAAATAAGGAAGCAATGGAAAAAGGGAACTTTAATATGAATTAGATTTAATATATGTTTAAGTCAAATGAGTACAATTAATTTAAAAAGAGTACTGGTATTAGCTTAAGTAGCTCGTAAGTAAGAAGCACTAAGGGATGTTCAACTAATATAATACTAGACGTGACATTCGTTCAGCATTTACATAATATGCATTACCTTGCAACAAACTGTGGCAACCTTATTGGTCTCCATTCCTTTGCCATTGCCCCTGACTTGGCTTAGTTGAAAAGTTGTTTTACTTTAGGCCGTGGCAACACTGCACCACCGCCCATTAAGGGAGACAAAATTTATTTGCTTTCCGTTGCAGCCTATGGAAACTAGTCGAAAATCGTATTCAGTGCTCGTGTACTCTACACATGCAACAGCAAACTGCATTGCAACCTTCGCGCTGTGTGAGAAACTCTGCACCTTGCAACAACCAACCAAATGGGAGACACCAACTACAGACACACCAAGAGCGAGTGAGAAGCAGTGTGCATAGCGTTAACATTGAGGACATCAAGTCACCACTCTGTACTCTTCATTCCCGTTGCAAAAACCTATTTGAAAATGTGCACAGGGCACATTTCTATGCAGTTTTTCAATATGCAGCCTAAACGTTCGAACATATGTTTCTATATTTATAGTCGTATTTTAATGCAAGTTTCAGGATAATTTGATATAATTTTGAAACGGGGGCGTGGCAGCTACAAATTTTAAATGACACTGCATTTATGCTGTCTCTAGGTACCTGAGTTCCAAAATTGGTATTCCTAAGTGCTATAGTTACTGAGATATTCTCCGAAAACATAGATTTTTTGCCGGGTGGGTCGAGTTTTTGAGTCATTGATAAATAAATAAACCTTTTCCGTAAGAACCAAAAAACGTTTCAAACTTGCATGCCGATTTTAAGGCATTTGTTCTTCTCGTACAGTATGGTAATTCATGATTCGTTCGAAGACGAATTATATCAAACTATCCTGAAAGATTCATAAGAATCCGACTTTATAAAAACATAGAGTATAAAAAGTAAGAAAAGTACAGTCGAACGAGCCCGACCTTATAATACTCTCTGCTTTTATTACCAATTATAATGTCAAAATCAGTATCCGGATATTACAATAGATAGTTCTTGTATTAGAACACGTTACAACAAAAAAAGACAATTTATAAACGAACATACATATGTTTGTCTGTATGCACATACAAAATGACGTTATATGCATGCACATATATATGTGTGTATGTATACTATTGCCGTCACACTTGCATCAAAAGAGTTCAAATATATGCTTGTATGTTTCTGTCGCGCTCGCACTCATGCATTGACATAAATATTAACTTTATAATCGGTACCTCTGTTGTTTATTGTTGGATTTTTATGCAACTTTCAGGATAGTTTGATATGATTTGTCTTCAAAGGAATCATAAATAACAATACTATACGATAAGAATAAACGGAATGCAAGTTTAAAAAGTTTTTTTTTTTCTTAAGGCATAAGGGAGCGTGGCAGCCACAAATGTTAAATGGCAATGCATTCGCTTTAAACATCTATTTTTTCCGAGCTAAGCCTAGTTTTTTGCTCATTGTGGGCGAATGGGGCGTGGCATCAAAAAAAAAAAAAGATTCTTGTATTGACTGACTAAATATCGAGTCGATTGAGACCAAACTCGAATTTGTAGCTCTTACCATCTTACAGACGGTCAGGCGGACATGGCTATATCAACTCGGCTTGTGACGCTGCAAGAGTATATTGGGTTTGTGCAAATGTATGTAACAGGCAGAAGGAGGCGCGGCAGACCCCATAAAGTATATATATTCTTGATCAGCGTCACAAGCCGAGTCAATATAGCCATGTCCGTCTGTCCGTCTGTCTGTCTGTCCGTCTGTCTGTCCGTATGAACACACAGATTTCAGAGATGGTAAGAGCTACAAATTCGAGTTTGGTCTCAATCGACTCGATATTTAGTCAGTCAATACAAGAATCTTTTTTTTTTTCGATGCCACGCCCCATTCGCCCACAATGAGCAAAAAACTGAACATACCTCGGAAAAAATAGATATTTAAAGCGAATATCTCAGTAACTACGGCACTTAGGAACACCAATTTTGGTATGCAGGTTCCTAGAGACAGTATAAATGCATTGCCATTAAAAATTGTTGGCGGCCACGCCCCCTTATTCCGTAGGAAAAAAAAACTTTTTAAACTTGCATGCCGTTTCTTCTTATTGTTCAGTATTGTTATTTATGATTTTTTTGAAGACAAATCATATCAAACTATCCTGAAAGTTGCATAAAAATCCAACAGTAAACAACAGAGCTACCGATTATAAATATAACATTTAAGTCAATGCGTGAGTGCGAGCACGACGGAAACATAAAAGCATATATTCGAACTCTTTTGATGCATGTGTGGCGGCAATAGTATACATACACACATATATACATATATATGTGCATACAAATAACGTCATTTTGTATGTGCATACAGACAAACATGTATGTTCGATTATAAATTGCCTTTTTATACTCTCTGCAAGAGTATATTGGGTTTGTGCAAATGTATGTAACAGGCAGAAGGAGGCGTGGCAGACCCCATAAAGTATATATATTCTTGATCAGCATCACAAGCCGAGTCGATATAGCCATGTCCGTCTGTCCGTCTGTCCGTCTGTCTGTCTGTCTGTCTGTCTGTCTGTCTGTCCGTCTGTCTGTCCGTATGAACACACAGATTTCAGAGATGGTAAGAGCTACAAGTTCGAGTTTGGTCTCAAACGACTCGAAATTTAGTCAGTTAATACAAGAATCTTTTTGTTTTTTTATGCCACGCCCCATTCGCCCACAATGAGCAAAAAACTAGACATACCTCGGAAAAAATTGATGTTTTCGGCAAATATATCAGTAACTATGCCACCTAGGAATACCAATTTTCGTACACGTGTTCCTAGAGACCGCATAAATGCAATGACATCAAAAGTTTTGGGCTGCCACGCCCCCTTTTCCGCAAGAAATAAAACAAAATTTCAAACTTGCATGCCGTTTTTAAAGCATTTATTCTTATCGTACAGTGTTGTTATTTATGATTCGTTTGAAGACGTATCATGTCAAACTCTCCAGAAAGTTTCATAAGAATCCGACCATAAACAAGAATGAAATGAAGCAACAAAGATTTTATTTGAGAGCAATGAGTGCGAGAGAGACAGCGCTAGTCGTGCCGACCAATAGTATTCATACACACATATGTATGTTCATACATTTAACGTCAAACGAATTACAGACAGACAAACACATGTATGCTCGATTATGCTTAGCTTTTTTTTTTGTTTTAACGTGTTCTAATACAAGAACTATCTATTGTAATATCCGGATACCGGTTTAAGCATTATAATTGGGAATAAAAGCAGAGAGTATTATACGGTCGGGCGTGTTCGACTGTACTTTTCTTACTTGTTAAATATGAATCCCCCTGATTCTTCTTAATTATTTTGTTTTTTTGGATAAAAGCGCACTACTATTTTTAAGCTTATCTTATTAAGATTGCTTAGTTTTCTGAGTTATTTTTGCTATTACCATGTGTTGCATAAAGTGCAGTTTGAAACATTTTATTCCTGTATTAGTTATAGGAACTTATTGTCGCCCGTAAGACATGGAAACTCAAATATATTTTAAAATTTTTGTTTTAACTTGTTATTTGTTTCTGAAATATCCACTTTATTGAAAATGTTTTTTATTCAGCTTTCCTCTCGTTGTAAAAAAGATGTAATTTTTACTGTTTAGACCTCGTACTCTAAAAAGAGTAAAGGGGTCTTTAGTTTGTCAAAAGCGAGACGTGCGTAACAGGCAGAACGCAGCTGATCCGACCCTATACAGTTGAATCGGTTATATCGACTTCGCTTAAAGCGTTTGTCCGGTCATTGCGACGAAAATTCGATGGTTTGGTTGGTCCTTTCATGCAAGTTTGTATTGGGTTATGTATGGTTAAAGCGTCTGCCGGGTATAACAACGTAAAAACGTCGGTCTCTTGAGTGTCGTTATAAGCGGATTCTACTGTATATTTAGACCCCGTACTCTTAAAAAGAGTATAGGGGTCTATTAGGTTTGTCAGAAGCGAAATGTGCGTAACAGGCAGAAGGAAGCATTTCCGACCCAATAAAGTATATATATTCTTGATCAGCATCAACAGCCTAGTCGATATAGCAATGTCCGTCTGTCCGTCCGTCCGTCTGTCCGTCTGTCTGTCCGTCTGTATGAACACCTGGATCTTTTAAACTACAAGAGCTAGAGACACCAAATTTTTAAATAAAAGTCCGTCTATGATGTACGCAGATCAAGTTTATTTCAAATCAGGGCCACGCCCCCCACCGCCCCCGCAATAAGCAAAAAACTAGACACACCTCGGAAAAAATTGATGTTTTCTGCGAATATCTCCGTAACTATTGCACTTAGGAACACCAATTCTGGTACGCAGGTTCCTAGAGACAACACAAATGCAACGTCATTCAAAATTTTGGTCTGCCACGCCCCCTTTTCCCACAATAACTAAGCAAATTTTTCAAACTTACATGCCGTTTTTAAAGCATTTAGTAATATAGTACGGTATTGCAGTTCAAAATTTGTTTAAAGACAAATTATATCAAACTAACCTGAAGGTTGCATAAAAATCCAACTATAAACAACTGAGCAATTTAGTAACAAAGTGTCCCATGAAGCGCATTGTGAATGCACGTGGTTAAAAGAAAAGAGATAACTATATGCTTATATACACATTAGCCGCAGTAGTTTGCGAAGAGAGCGTTGTGCGACTGATAGGGTTGTGTCGTGTTATGCAACTTTCGTATAAGTTCGAAGGTTCAATTCCCGATAGTGGAATTTATTAATATACTTTTTTAAATTTCAAACAAAAATGTAAATAAAGAATTTTAACTGGTGCAACAGCCAATGGTCTGAGGTTCGAACCCGGCGCAGACCCAGAAATTTAATTTATTTTTTATTTTTTTAATAACTACATTATTATATATAAATGAAAATTATGAATGTAGTGGTGCAACTAGTAGGGCAGCATGATATGGAACTTGCGTCAGTAAGCGGGGATTCAAATCCCATCAGTGTCTGACTTAAAATTTTTTTTATACTCTCTGCAAGAGTATATTGGGTTTGTGCAAATGTATGTAACAGGCAGAAGGAGGCGTGGCAGACCCCATAAAGTATATATATTCTTGATCAGCGTCACAAGCCGAGTCGATATAACCATGTCCGTCTGTCCGTCTGTCTGTCCGTCTGTCCGTCTGTCCGTCTGTCTGTCTGTCTGTCCGTATGAACAAACAGATTTCAGAGATGGTAAGAGCTACAAGTTTGAATTTGGTCTCTATCGACTCGATATTTAGTCAGTCAATACAAGAATCTTTTTTTTTTTCGATGCCACGCCCCATTCGCCCACAATGAGCAAAAAACTAGACATACCTCGGAAAAAATAGATGTTTTCGGTTAATATCTCAGTAACTATGGCACTTAGGAATACCAATTTTGGTACACGTGTTCCTAAAGGACGCATAAATCCAATGACATCAAAAGTTTTGGGCTGCCACGCCCCCTTTTTCCGCAAGAAATAAAAGTAAATTTCAAACTTGCATGCCGTTTTTAAAGCATTTATTCTTATCGTACAGTGTTGTTATTTATGATTCGTTTGAAGACGTATCATGTCAAACTCTCCAGAAAGTTTCATAAGAATCCGACCATAAACAAGAAAGCAATGCAGCAACAAAGATTTTATTCTAAAGCAATGAGCGTGAGAGAGACAGCGCTAGTCGTGCCGACCAATAGTATTCATACACACATATGTATGTGCATACATTTAACGTCAAACGAATTTGTATGTACATACAGACAAACACATGTATGCTTGATTATGCTTATCTTTTTTTTGTTTTAACGTATTCTAATACAAGAACTATCTATTGTAATGTCTGAATACCGATTTAAGTATTATAATTGGGAATAAACGCAGAGAGTATTATACGGTCGGGCTCGTTCGACTGTACTTTTCTTACTTGTTAAAATTTAATTTTAAAACTTACATTTTAAATTACAGTCGTATTCAAATATTAATTTCGAATACAAGGAGAGTACGGGGTCTTTTACAGTCGGCGCGCTCGACTGTAGCCTTTCTTACTTGTTTTGATCAGCATCAACATCTGTTTGTCTGTCTGTCCGTCCGACCGTATGAACACCTAGTTCTGAAGGACTATTAGAGCTAGAGCCACCAAATTTCCGTCCATTTCGCGAGCTGATCAAGTTTATTTTAAATTGTTGCCACGCCCCCTACCGGCCCGGAAAATTTTAAAAAACTTTTTTCATAACATTTTAACTATAAGAGATATCGTGATTACATTTACAAGTTGTGTATCTGGTAGCATTGTCAATATTCTCACCAAGTACGACTATGATCGGATAACTATAGCCTATAGCTCCAGGACATATCGGTCGAAAATTTTACATTTGTATGAAGACATATAGTATTAGTTGAGCGATGGCAACCAAACACACTTATTATGCGTATATTGTAGTTATAACTATCCTTATCCGGTTTAACCCGGATCAGACAACTATAGCCTAAAGCTCCCATTGGACAAATCGCTCGAAAATTGCTTATTTGTATGGAAAAATTCGCACAAGACGGAGAACGGTGTATCTTACAGTCGGCTAGCTCGCTTTTCTTGCTTTTATATTTGTGTTTTCTCCTATTGAACTGCTGCGTATTATCATTTAAGTATAAATATCAAATTTATAAAATTGAAAAACTTAACTTTACTAAACCAAGACAAATATATAATAAAATGGATTACAGTTGATGGCAGTATTTCCCAAAATGCTTCTTTTCCGCTGTTTTTCGTTTATCTTTTATTTTATCACCGACTTGTTTTTTATTTGAGTAGCCAAAAAATATTTCCAAAAATCATCGACAACTTCAGTATTGCAATTGATGTGTTGCTGTTTTTGTTGGTGTTACTTTTGTGTTGTTGCTATGTGCATTTGAGCACATTTGTTGCTTGATTTGCGAGCGTGCCAGTATTTTGCATAACAATTGCAGTTGGAGGGGGTGTGGCAAGCAGATCCGCTTACCCTTGGGAGGCTCATTCGCTATACAATTGAGTTAAATGTTTGCGCACATGTTTCCAGCCAGCAGCGTGCAACAAAGAATAAAAAAAACGAAGCTGCAGTGCCAACAAGCAAAACGAGAGAAAACCCAAAAGCTCGAAGAACCAAAAGGAATTCAGGTAATATTATGCAGAGAAAGAGAGATAGTCCTATAGAAAAAGAAAGAGGTAGAGAGAGAAAGCTGTAGGGAGAGGTGACTGGGAGGCAGGGAAGGCATCGATGTGCATTCAAATGCAAAAAGGGGCGGGCAAGGGCCGCTGAGCTGCAATTGTCCCAACATGTCGCTGGCGTCAACAAAATTTTTTCCAACTCAATTACCAAGCAGCAACTGCAACGTGTGTTCGGTGTGCAACGTGCAACATTAAGCAAATCTCAAGTGGCAACAGAAGAACCTGAAGAAGCAAGCAAATAACCATAGATATTTACAGGCAGCATTAGTGCTCTCATGAAGGAGCGTGGCTTTGCACTACCAGTCGAAAGGAATTTAAAGCTTGAACACTGAAAAAAATATAAATTTTTAGAGTACAGGGGCCTATTTAATATTTTGAATAAACTTGATCTGCCTGACATATAGACGGACTTACATTTTAAATTTGGTGTCTCTACCTCATACAGTTTTTCAGATAAACGGGCGGACAGACAGATTTGTTGAGAGCTTTAACACCTTAAAAAACATTTACCTCAAATCGAGTGTGAAGAGGTAAATCAAATAAAAAGAATTAAATAAATTCAATTCAAATTAAAAATTGTATTTTCTATTGCAACCAAGATATAAAAATTGTATTTAAATTGATTTCTTTCCGAGAATAACATAAATACTTTTTATTAAAACGGATTATTTTCGTTCGTTAAAAAAAAAAATTGACTAAAATGGACGTGTTTGTTTGTCAGAATTGATCAAAGAGATTATATTGAGACATTATTCCATTCCAAATGTTCCACTACTTAAGATATGAGAAAAATCTTAATGTTGGGAATGTAGAAAATTTAAGAAATTCGTAGAGCTAATTCGAAATTTTTTAGGCATGCTAAAATGAAGAATATATTTTTTGTAAATACATTTTTGAATTTTGAAAGGGCTATCTGTTCCTTCAGTGTAACGTGGGGTATGTGGTATGTGGCATGCGGCATTTGTAGCACGTGTGCAATCTGCTTGTATTTATATTTGCCAGCCACAAACAAGCAGACAGACAGCATGACAGGCATAAAGCATGCTTCCCACAAGCACCAACACACACAGACACTAACGCACACACACACCAATGCACACACACTAAGGATAACACCTTGAACTAATAAATAAACAAAGCAAGACAAACTGACAGCAACAGTAACAGGAGCAGCTCAGAGATGAGCGTCTGCTGCAACTGCGACTGCGATTGCTACTGCCATCTTGCCTTTTGCTAAGGCCCTGTCAGTGGCTAATCACTCATATAAATAAATGTCTGTTGTTTGTGCGTTGTTATCACTGTTGTTGTTCTTTTAGGTAACCGAGAAACAGTTTTGTTCCCCTTTCTATCATAGTTTAACATTTAACACTCAAGCATCATCCTCAGCACAGAACATTGTAGCTCTTGCTGATTACTAAAATCAACTCTTGGCCTTTCTTTCGCTGAGCAAAGGGCATCTTTTTCTCTTTCTCTCTATTTCTATTTATCTGTTCTTCTCTACATTTATCTCTGTTTTCATTTGATACCTAGTGCACATGTTCTCTGCCCCAACAAAACCAAAGAGATAGCAGCAATTTCATTAATATCTATGAATTAGTTGGCCATTTATGTCGCTTAATTATTTTAGCAAACTATTAAAGTTTCCAAATTGAACATTTTTTACTCACGACACTTTACAGGATGACTTGCGAGTCGTTCACACACTGGCTTTTAAATCGTTGAGTATTCGCATTTCGTGCTGCTGTAGCTGTAGCTGCTGCTGCTTTTGTGTTTTTTGGTTTTTCTGCAGTTGTTGTGGAGCACACAGTGAGCAAATACTTTATTAAGCCCCTTTCTTGAGTGCTGCTGAGCAAAATGTAACACATTCATTTGTCAGAATAACAGCAGAACTGCTTGCCGCACTTTCTACTTCTGAATATGTGTGTGCGTGTGCAAAAACAGTATGGGCTTGGTTAATAAGCAGCTCTTAGAAATGTGCTGTTGTTTTAATTTTGGTTTACGGCTCAAGTGTGTGTCTTGAGCCTCAAGTTAAATAAGTATATGTAAACACAGCAATATCTACAGAGACATCTTGACGTATGCGCAATGTGTGCAGTATTCTGCTCTTGAAGTTAGTTAGAAAGTCTCAGAATTTTAGCTTGGTAATTGATATAAGGACTAATAGTATTACGAGATGTTTGCTAACGCAACAAAAAATCGCAAACACACCCATTCACACACACAACATCTTCAAGTACGGCTGCTTTGGCTGCTTTTGGGCCTCCAAATTGTTTGAATCAACTGCAAAAGCACAATTGAAATATGTTGGCGGTTGTCGGGGGCAAGTACCAACTTGAGTGTTGCCAATTCTCTCGATTGTCTTGTTTGTCTTCATTTCTCTCTCTTTCTCTCACTGTGTGGGGTACCTTTAATCACCATTACAATCAGCAATTTTCTGTCAAATGCAGCTGCGCTTTGTTTGCCTTTGCCTTTGACTCCATCTGTAACTATCACTCTTTTTCTCTTTCCATATCTCTTTCTCTTTTGCTGTCTGTCTCCTTGCAATTTGATTCATCGTGTTGTCGAGTGCCAAATTTTTGAATCATTCACTTGAATTGGCGTCAGTAAGCCTGAAACTTTAACAAAATCAAGCACATGTTGAAACTATCGAAATTTAAATACCTTAAACTGCGATTAAAAACTTTATTTAATAAGAAACATTTAAGTCATTTAAAAGATAAAAACTAAACATTTAAGTTTTTATCTTTTAAATGACTTAAATGTTTATGTTTAAATTGATTTTATTTAATTAACTGTATTAATACTCACACCAGATAAAGTTATTACATAGAAATTATTCCCTTGACCAAAGGGTATAAAAACGTGCATATAAATTGCTTGAATATTCATTTTGCTAATTAACCCTCTCTTCCCCGATTATGGCTTCAAAAAAATGTTGGTTTGGAAACATTTTTGAATCGTGGAGATCCAGGATCTATAGGTTCAAAAGATGACCCCGCCTGAATCTTTTACCTCGAATATAAATCTTAACACTCCTAGCTTAATCCATTTTGTATAAGTTTACCAATTCAGCATAACACGTTTTAAAAATATATGTATATATTGGGACGCCAAAAAAGATTTCCCGCCTCCAGGCGGTCCTGGGAAGTAGTGGGTTAACTGTCCATTTTGTCCAACTGTCTGTCTGTTTTGTCAATTTGTAAGGGCCTGTTTCTAACGAGTAACTAACTGCCATCGAGTCTATCTAGCTATCTATCTATCTAGCCTGCCGGCCTGTCTGTCTTTTGCTCTACACAAACACACATACATATGTATATACATCACACTCGCACACATCGCAGTGATGTATCAAACTCTGCATGTCCACTTCTGACATAATATTGACAGCTAAACAAATCCAATTATGCCCAACTCCTTTGGATACGTAACCAAAACTCGAATGGCATTCGAATCAAACTGAAACGTCTGCTTTTCATGCGAACAAGATTTCAGTTTCTATAACTTACAAAATATGCTAAATGCTGTCCATGTTTAAGGCTCTCTCTCATTCTTTCGCTGTTGCTTTCTCTGTCTATCATTGAGTGTGTGTGTCACTGTATTGGCTTTAAGCTTTTCGAGTGTGTGACTTTGTTTGGGCCATGTTTGTTGAAACGCTTTAACGGTTTACTGCTTCACCAGAGAGATGAACAGAGATTAAGAAAGACAGAGAGAGAGAGAGAGAGAGAGAGAAATAGATAGAGAGGTCTTTTGAATGGCGATATTTCAATATTCCGATATGATGCTCTTGTGTTGTTGTGGCGCCAGTAAATTGCGTAGGTGTGCAATTGAATTATTGTAGTCAACGCACACATTCTCACACTGCCAAGTTCCCACTCCCTACACTTTACTGTGTACCATCCACCTTCTTTTTCTCTCTGTCGCTTTCTCACTCCCACTGCCTATTTCCGGAGTCACAAATATGAAATTTTTAGCCTGTCTGCGTAGCTTGCTTGCACATTATGTCACACCTCAGCTTGATGCCAAGCATGCAGCTGCATTGCGGCACGACCCACACACTTTCCGCCGCCACCTTGTTCCCATCGCCTTCTAACAGTTCTGTGCTGTTTGCTGTGCCAACAAACATTTTACGGGTTATTTTTGGGGCATCGAATGCAAATATTGGCATAAATTTTGGCTGTTGCGGTCGCTCTGGGCGTGGCATGTGGCAGAAAGCACCCCAAAAAATCAGCAAGAGCCACAGCTTCAGTTTGGCCAATTTTCATTTGGCGTATAGCATACACTTACACACTCACACACACCTTTTACTGCATTGTTTGCTGACTGACAAAATGCACTTTAGATTTTGGGATTTTGGATTTGAAAATTTGCAAATTTGTACCCTTTTGTTCGTTTTTGTTTTGGCCAGCAAATCGATAGGCCAAGTGGCATTAATTTTACTACATTTCGTTTAATTTCGTTACGTTTCCTGCAAAGCACGAAATTTAATAACAACAACAAATATGTTATCAACAAAGTTGGCAACAGCTGAAGGTGATTTCAATTGTCTGGTGCCAGTGAAAGTCAGTTTGTTTTAGGTCCTGTCAGCAGAACTTTGACTAGACTTTTGGTTTGCTACTGCTAAGAAAACACAAGTCTACACTGTTATGCCAAAAATATTAAATTATCATTATATAGTGAAAGAAAAACAATGAATTTGCATATTTTACATCTATAAAAAACTCTCGAAATTGTTATAAAGTATAAGACACAAAAATACCATAAAATAAAAGACACAGACGTTTTTAGTCTCGAAAATGTTCTACTCGCACTATTTAGAATATTAATTAGTGTTAACACACCTCGGTATAGCGTTCTTGATTTTTATGATTAATGTACTCGATTTTCAATATTTCGTTAGTATAACTTGAATATTTCTAGCAGTGTAAGTTTACTCAATGCCTACCACATGCTTGTAATTTATGTGTTTGTTTTTGCTTGTGCGCATTTATCAACAAAAAAGGAAACACAGCAAACAAAAAAGAAGAAAAAAAAAAAAACAAAAAACCGAAAACAACAATGAGAACAAATGACAGATCAGCTTTTTAGGCAGTAGCATTTACTTAGGGCCAAAACGTTTATTTAGTCCAAAGCAAAACTATTTGAATTTCACCCGAAAAGCACTCAAGAGCACACGATAAACCAATTCAAATCGAATTCGAAACCATTTTGGACTGGGTTTCATCAGGCCGAGTTCAAAGTTCAATTAAGTGAACCATTTTGCGGGGATTTGCGATTGGGATTGTTAAGCCTTTGATTGCTATTTAGGCCAAACATATAAATTTACACGGCTCCAACATGGTTGCGGGTAACACCCACTATCTCTAACGAAAATTCGTATAGTGCCAAACTGTAGACCCAATCAATAAATTAATCGGATCCAAAAGCGGCGGCTTTAAGCTTTTGCAGTAACTTTTTCCCGTCGATTTTTTTTTCTGTTTTTTTTGTGTACGCGAAATTGGCAAAAACATCAAAAACTTTCTTGGCTCGGACGAAAAGTATGCTGCAAAAATGTTTGTTGGGCCTAAAACTATGCAAATTTCCGACATGACTTTGTTTCCCTTCTATCTTTTTTTTTCTCTATGTTTTTATGTGTACGCATGTTCCTCCCGTACTAAGGAAACCAATTTGTTGTTCGCCTTTGTGTGTCAGTTTGCCTTAAAATTTTATTAAAACCGCATAAATTACAAACTTGAATTCGAGCAAGTGAGGCGACGAGGCGAAAAACGCATTTAAATACATTTTAATTAGCTGGCAACGTAAAAGGAAGAAAGCTTAAACGTCATTTTCCATTCCCCTTCCCCTCTTCTCAATTTTTTATACTCTCTGCAAGAGTATATTGGGTTTGTGCAAATGTATGTAACAGGCAGCAGGAGGCGTGGCAGACCCCATAAAGTATATATATTCTTGATCAGCATCACAAGGCGAGTTGATATAGCCATGTCCGTCTGTCCGTCTGACCGTCTGACCGTCTGTCCGTCCGTATGAACACACAGATTTCAGAGATGGTAAGAGCTACAAGTTCGAGTTTGGTTTCAATCGACTCGATATTTAGTCAGTCAATACAAGAATCTTTTTTTTTTCGATGCCACGCCCCATTCGCCCACAATGAGCAAAAAACTAGACATACCTCGGAAAAAATCTATGTTTTCGGCGAATATCTCAGTAACTATGGCACCTAGGAATACACGTGTTCCTAAAGACCGCATAAATGCAATGACATCAAAAGTTTTGGGCTGCCACGCCCCCTTTTTCCGCAAGAAATAAAAAAAAATTTCAAACTTGCATGCCGTTTTTTAAGCATTTATTCTTATCGTACAGTGTTGTTATCTTTGATTCGTTTGAAGACGTATCATGCCAAACTCTCCAGAAAGTTTCATAAGAATCCGACCATAAACAAGAAAGAAATGAAGCAACAAAAGCAATGAGTGCGAGAGAGAGAGCGCTAGTCGTGCCGACCAATAGTATTCATACACACATATGTATGTGCATACATTTAGCGTCAAACGAATTTGCAGACAAACCCATGTATGTTCGATTATGCTTAGCTTTGTTTTTATACTCTCTGCAAGAGTACATTGGGTTTGTGCAAATGTATGTAACAGGCAGAAGGAGGCGTGGCAGACCCCATAAAGTATATATATTCTTTATCAGCGTCACAAGCTGAGTCGATATAGCCATGTCCGTCTGTCCGTCTGTCCGTCTGACCGTCTGTCCGTCTGACCGTCTGACCGTCTGTCTGTCCGTATGAACACACAGATTTCAGAGATGGTAAGAGCTACAAGTTCAAATTTGGTCTCTATCGACTCGATATTTAGTCAGTCAATACAAGAATCTTTTTTTTTTTCGATGCCACGCCCCATTCGCCCACAATATGCAAAAAACTAGACATACCTCGGAAAAAAATTGATGTTTTCGGCTAATATCTCAGTAACTATGGCACTTAGGAATACCAATTTTGGTACACGTGTTCCTAGAGACCGCATAAATGCAATGACATCAAAAGTTTTGGCCTGCACACCCCCTTTTTCCGCAAGAAATAAAAGAAAACTTCAAACTTGCATGCCGTTTTTAAAGCATTTATCCTTATCGTACAGTGTTGTTATTTATGATTCGTTTGAAGACGTATCATGTCAAACTCTGCTGAAAGTTTCATAAGAATCCGACAATAAACAAGAAAGAAATGAAGCAACAAAGATTTTATTCGAGAGCAATGAGTGCGAGAGAGACAGCGCTAGTCGTGCCGACCAATGGTATTCATACACACATTTGTATGTGCATGCATTTAGCGTCAAACGAATTTATATTTACATACAGGCAAACACATGTATGCTCGATTATGGTTAACTTTTTTTTAGTTTTAACGTGTTCTAATACAAGAACTATCTATTGTAATATTCGGATACTGATTTTTAGATTATAATTGGGAATAAAAGCAGAGAGTATTATACGGTCGGGCTCGTTCGACTGTACTTTTCTTACTTGTTTTTATACTCTCTGCAAGAGTATATTGGGTTTGTGCAAATGTATGTAACAGGCAGAAGGAGGCGTGGCAGACCCCATAAAGTATATATATTCTTTATCAGCGTCACAAGCCGAGTCGATATAGCCATGTCCGTCTGTCCGTCTGACCGTCTGTCCGTCTGACCGTCTGTCTGTCCGTATGAACACACAGATTTCAGAGATGGTAAGAGCTACAAGTTCGAATTTGGTCTCTATCGACTCGATATTTAGTCAGTCAATACAAGAATCTTTTTTTTTTTGCGATGCCACGCCCCATTCGCCCACAATAAGCAAAAAACTAGACATACCTCGGAAAAAAAATTGATGTTTTCGGCTAATATCTCAGTAACTATGGCACTTAGCAATACCAATTTTGGTACACGTGTTCCTAGAGACCGCATAAATGCAATGACATCAAAAGTTTTGGGCTGCCATGCCCCTTTTTTCCGCAAGGAATAAAAGAAAATTTCAAACTTGCATGCCGTTTTTAAAGCATTTATCCTTATCGTACAGTGTTGGTATTTATGATTCGTTTGAAGACGTACCATGTCAAACTCTGCTGAAAGTTTCATAAGAATCCGACAATAAACAAGAAAGAAATGAAGCAACAAAGATTTTATTCGAGAGCAATGAGTGAGAGAGACAGCTCTAGTCGTGCCGACCAATGGTATTCATACACACATTTGTATGTGCATGCATTTAGCGTCAAACGAATTTATATTTACATACAGGCAAACACATATATGCTCGATTATGCTTAGCTTTTTTTAGTTTTAACGTGTTCTAATACAAGAACTATCTATTGTAATATCTGGATACCAATTTAAGCATTATAATTGGGAATAAAAGCAGAGAGTATTATACGGTCGGGCGTGTTCGACTGTACTTTTCTTTCTTGTTTCTTTTAACGTGTTCTAATACAAGAACTATCTATTGTAATATCCGGATAACCATTTAAGCATTCTAATTGGAAATTAAAAGCAGAGAGTATTATACGGTCGGGCGTGTTCGACTGTACTTTTCTTACTTGTTACACTCTCACTTTCTCACTCTCTTATATTAGAAGTTGCCTTTGATTTCGACTAACAGCCTAAAAGTGTTCTACAGTTTTTCTTACTTCTTTGCGTTTCATTTGTTTCGTTTTTCTCGTTTGCTCTTCCGTTCATTTTCCACTTTTCATTTGCACAAAATCTACTTAGGCACGACTTTGGCTAGGGTCATCAACCATAATAAGGCGACTGAGAGGCAGACATTGGGCAATGGCCAAGGCAGAATGATGACTCTGATGTTTAGTTGCATAACAAATAAGCTGAAAGCAAAACTGTGTATTCAAGGGTGTTTATATGTGTATGTGTGACAGAGTGTATCTTCTGTTTGAGATGAAACACAGTCACATTGGAGCTGATACAAGAATTGATAATAAAACTCTCTGCTTTTATTCCTAATTATAGTGCTTAAATCGGTATCCGGATATTACAATAGATAGTTCTTGTATTAGAACACGTTAAAACAAAACAAGAAAGAAAAGTACTGTCGAACACGCCCGACCGTATAATACTCTCTGCTTTTATTCCCAATTATAATGTTTAAATCGGTATCCTGATATTACAATAGATAGTTCTTGTATTAGAACACGTTAAAACAAAGAACAAGTAAGAAAAGTACAGTCGAACGAGTCCGACCGTATAATACTCTCTGCTTTTATTCCCAATTAGATAGTTCTTCTATTAGAACAACTTACAACAAACACGTAAGAAAGGCTACAGTCGAGCGCCCCGACTGTAAAAGACACCGTACTCTCCTTGTATTCGAAATTAATATTTGAATACGGTTGTAATTTAAAATTTAAGTTTTAAAATTAAATTTAAAAAAAAAATTTGATTCGGTCACTGATGAGATTCGAACCCGCGCTTACTGACGCAAGTTCCATATCATGCTGCAACCCTACGAGTTACACGACACCATACAGAAATTTGATTATTTTCATTTATATATAATAATGTAGTTATTTAAAAATTAAAAAAATAATTTAATTTCTGGGTCTGTGCCGGGTTCGAACCGCAGACCATTGGCTGTTGCACCAGCTAAAATTCTTTATTTACATTTTTGTTTGAAATTTAAAAAAGTATATTAATAAAAACTTATACGCAAGTTGCAGAACACGCCGCAACACTACTAATTGCACAAATCCCTGCTTGTGAGACGGCTCCGATTATTTTCATTAAGATATAATAGTGCTAAATTATAAAATTTAAAAAAAAAAAATTTAATTTCTGAGTCTGTGCCGGGGTTCGAACCGCAGGTCTTGTGTTTACAAGCAAGTGCGTGGCCCACCCGGACCACGCTCTCTTTGCAATCTACTGCGGCTAATGTATGTATAAACATACAGTTATCTCTTTTCTTTCAACCACGTGCATTGACAATGCGCTTCAAGTGACACTTTGTTACCTAATTGCTCAGTTGTTTATAGTTGGCTTTTTATGCAACTTTCGGGGTAGTTTGATATAATTTGTCTTTAAACGAATCTTAAATTACAACACTGTACGATGAGGACAAATGCCTTAAAAACGGCATCGAAATTGAAAATTTTATTTTTTTTCTTGTGGAAAAAGGAGGCGTGGCAGCAAAAAAATTTTAATGGCATTGCATTTATGCTGTCCCTAGGAACCTGCGTACCCAAATTGGTGATCGTAAGTGCCATAGTTACGGAGATATTCGCGGAAAACATCAATTTTTTTCGAGGTGTCTTTGGTTTTTTGCTTATTGCGGGGGCGGTAGGGGGCGTGGCACTGATTTGAAATAAACTTGATCTGCTCGCGTGAGTTACTGAATTTTTATTACAAATTTGGTGGTTTCAGCTCTTGTAGTTTAAAAGATCCAGGTGTTCATACAGACGGACGGACAGACGGACAGACATGGCTATATCGACTCGGCTTGTGACGCTGATCAAGAATATATACACTTTATGGGGTCTGCCACGCCTCCTTCTGCCTGTTACATACATTTGCACAAACCCAATATACTCTTGCAGAGAGTATAAAAAATCTTCCGCTACATTCGACCACATATTTTGTGGCATTGACAAATGTTCAGAGCATTGGAACATTACCATTAATAGAGTGACATTAATTTTGAGGCGTCATATATAGCTTGCATTAAAGCGGCCAATTATAGACGCAGACCTCTATTAATATGCTGAGATAACTGTGCGATGGCTTTAATCACGTTACACATTAGGTGGAAGGACTTGGCAACTAACTGCTGTCGTTGGCTTTTGTTGGCCAGGCTAAAATGAAAATCCACTTTGTAACAACTTTTGAGGTAATGTTTGCAAATGTCAGAGCCCTACATCAGGCTTCAATAGCAGCTAGTCCCGGACCCGAGGCTCAGTTTGCATAAATAATTCAGTTGAAAGGACGCTTTTAGGCTCGAAAACTGTTGTAGACAAAACTGCTTAAATATGCATAATTACCTGAGACATCAGGAGGTGACTCCGCGCCTCAAGCTTGCCACTATACTAGGCTACAAGTCGTCATGATACGACACGTCTCTAGTAAAGACAAGTCTAGTCGAGTCATGTCGAGTTGTTTTGAGCTTTTGGAGTCCCAAGTCAAGTCGGCCATGCCCCTCTGTGCCGGAAGTGTGTGCTCTAGAGCATCCCAAGGCACTTGGCATAAATTTTGTGTATGGCCTGCAAAAGTAAACAAGTAGAAATAACATAAATAACATTTAGCTGGGTAAAGGAAATGAGTTGAAAGCACAGATTTAAGATTTCGCAAATGCTAAATGGCTGAATGGGAAATTTGACAAGTGCTTAAAGAATGGCTACATTAAAATAATAAACACACAAAAAAAGGCTATAAAGTGCAAAAGGAAGGTGTGTGTTGAATGAAAAAATAATTACAGTAATACATAGCATTAAAATTATTATTATTTTTTAATCATTTTGACCTTAGACTCTTGTAAAATTAATTTTAATTTTTAACACCTGTAAAATTAGCCTAATAATATTAATAAAGGTCTAAAATAGAATAAGTTTTGTAATGAAAAAAGAGCTAATTTAGAGAGATAATTCGAGGAAACCCTTAAAACGACTAATTGACTAACATTGGTAATGTTTTTTTAAAAGATAAATGTAAATATTACAATTACATTACGTTAAATAACTTTCGAAATGTGTGATTTTATGTAAATGAGCATAAGTACAAAATATACTTTGCCTATTTAAGCTCCCATCCTGATAATTTAAAAAGAGATAAACCATAATACGACTCTATTAGATTAAGCGAATACCCATTATAATAATTATTAATATTAGTTATAAACAAGAAAGAAAAGTACAGTCGAGCGCACCCGACCGTATAGTACTCTCTGCATTTATTCCCAACAATAATGTTAAAATCGGTATCCGGTATCGTTATCGGTTAAAACAGCATGCAAGTTTGAAAAGTTTTGTTTGTTTCTTACGGAAAAAGGGGGCGTGGCAGCTAAAAATTTTAAATGACAATGCATTTATACTGTCTCTAGGAATCTGCATACCAATTGGTGTTCCTAAGTACCGTAGTTACTAAGATATTCGCTTAAAACTTATATTTTTTCCGAATTAAGTCTAGTTTTTTGCTCATTGTGGGCGAATGGGGCGTGGCATCAAAAAAAAAAGATTCTTGTATTAACTGACTAAATATCGAATCGATAGAGACCAAATTCGAGACAAATACCATCTCTGAAATCTGTTTGTTCATACGGACAGACAGACGGACAGACAGACGGACAGACGGACACGGCTATATCGACTCGGCTTGTGATGCTGATCAAGAATATATATACTTTATGGGGTCTGCCACGCCTCCTTCTGCCTGTTACATACATTTGCACAAACCCAATATACTCTTGCAGAGAGTATAATAATTTTAAAAATTAAAAGTTTTGAGTTAGCTGTAATAATAATGCTTGCCACAGTTAGGTAATTTCAACTTTTTATTTTCCAAAATTCTCATTTTTCAAAGTACTTTTTAACCTTTTTACTTTAGTTTACTTTAGTTACAACAATGTAAGGGGGGAAAAGGTGAGTCTTTGGTTTCCAAAATGTTTTACTACATGACACCAATAAAAAAGCGTTTAAACATGCTGCTAATATTCTTTAAGCAGCTGCAAAAAGTTAAGAAAGCAAACGAAATGGCAATTGCCTCATTTTCAATGTGGCACGCAAAATTTTCATGAGTAGGGAGTTAGGGCTAAAGAGTATGGAGCAAGGAGTGTTCCCTTTTCCGAGCTGACACAAATATCCACAATGACATAGACTCAGAGAGTTGCACATTCAACATGCCACAATCCCAACTCCACATTCCACACGGCCATAAATATAATTACAATAATAAAGGAAATATTTACAACAATTGTAAATACC
This sequence comes from Drosophila parthenogenetica, assembly GCA_035047505.1. Taxonomy (NCBI): domain Eukaryota; kingdom Metazoa; phylum Arthropoda; class Insecta; order Diptera; family Drosophilidae; genus Drosophila; species Drosophila parthenogenetica. The sequence goes on along the minus strand of JAWNPM010000080.1, from coordinate 15,424,254 downwards.
TCGATTCAACTAAAGTACTCAACACGCAAGGCCCCAAAATTAATAAACTTCAATTGGCAACGCCTGAACGCTAAACATGCACCCATATTCCTTTCATTCCCTTGTTTTCCGGGGAATCCGGTGGCTTGATTGCCGACAACTAAGCTTCCTGATGAGCGTGCGAGCTCATAAAGATTTCCTGACTGCCTATGGGTTGTGCGTGTGTTAGAATGCCACGCAAACGATCTCGACTATCTTATACTCTGTGGTACTTGCCAAAAGACATTTAGCTACTTTAAGTTTTAAAATTTTTAATGTTATTGTTCTAAATATAAATCTGGAATCAAATATGTTTTTATCAAAATACCAAATAGTTTGCTTTGGGTAAAAACAACAAATCACGAATAAAAACAAAATTTTATTTTAATATTATTATTTTTAATTTTTCTTGAAAATCAATACATAAGTTTAATTTTTAATATGCGATCATAAACAAATTATTCTTATCATTATTTTATCCAACATTTGAAACTTTAAGTTAATATTCTTTTTGGACCCCGTACTCTTTAAAAAAGAGTAGAGGGGTCTATTAAGTTTGTCAGAAGCGAAATGTGCGTAACGAGCAGAAGGAGGCGTGGCCGACCCCATAAAGTATATATAATCTTGATCAGCATCAACAGCCGAGACGATATAGCAATGTCCGTCTGTCTGTCTGTTCGTCCGTCCGTCCGTTGGAACACCTGGATCTTTTAAACTACAAAAGCTAGAGCCACTAAATTTGGAATGAAAATCCGTCTTTATATCAGGCAGGTTAAGTTTATTTTAAATTGTTGCCACGCCCCCTACCGCCCCCGCAAATTGTACAAAACTATTTTCATTACACTACAACTTTCAAGCTATCGGAGCTGGTCCAGATCGGACAACTATAGCCTATAGCTCACATAGGACAAATCGGTCGAAAATGGGACATTTGTATGGTGACATGTTTTATTAGTTGAGTTATCGAAATTTACACATTATGTGTATGGATTGTATTGTGTATTATTATATGTGTATTATAACTATTACCACCAAGTTTGATCCGGATCGGGCAACTATAGCCTACATCTTCCATTTACATTTACACATTATGTGTATGGATTGTATTGTGTATTATTATATGTGTATTATAACTATTACCACCAAGTTTGATCCGGATCGGGCAACTATAGCCTACATCTTCCATAGGACAAATCGTTTGCGAGACATTTGCATGGGAAAATTCTCACTACAAGGAGTACGGGGTCTGCTACAGTCGGCTCGCTCGACTGTAGCCTTTCTTACTTGTTTTAATTAGAACACAAAGTATGTTGTTATGAAATAATTCTGGTTTTCCTCCATTAATTTTTAATTAGCAGTTTTTTGAGGGTATTAGCATTAAAGGTGTTGGGAACTGTGACACTTTCCAGTCCATCAACCAATATTATAACTCTTGCTGTTCACTGTGACTGTGACTTTTCTCTTGCGTTTGCTTTTGCTTTTGCCTATCTGATTGGAGTGTCACGCTATAATGTCATCAGAAGTTGTAGTTTTTCCTGGGGTTAAAGACTAGTTGACAGTTATAACTTATAATTGTTGGTTCACTCACTGACTAAAGTCAGTCTCTGACTCAGATTTTGACTCTGCGACAGTTGCACAAAGGTATTGTGGCAGCAATGTAAGAGATGGCACTTGAGCGAAATTAATTTTATGATTAAACTAATGTCTGTAAGCTACGAGTGTTGTCAAAAGGTAGAGATTATGCCTTGCCAACGAGGGTCCAACTGCCTAGAGCGTATGCTAAAGACTTTAGCGGCAAAAAAAGCATGAGGCAAGGGGCATGAGGTAAATTGCAAGGCACGCGCACAATAGCCGCCGTTTACCTTAGGCCAAAAGCCACACTTAAGCGAATTACAAAAGCAGCTTGCTGAGATTGAAAACTGCTAGAGAAAAGCTTAGAAAGGGTGTGGTGTTGGAAGGGGCAGATTCACAGTCAGGCAGTCAACGCGTTGACAGCCACAACAAGCGGCTTAATCGCATTAGTGCAGCAAAGCGAAAGGCTCTAACTCTTCAGCCTCTTCGCACAGCCCTCTTCGCCCAGCCCTCTTCGCCATTTTCCAACCATCGAGTGGGTTGTGGCAAGTGCGAAAACTGATTGTGTGGCGCCGCAGTCGTGAGTCCTGCTACGTTTCCACATTGCCTGGCTGCCTGCTCGTTGCCGCTAAGCTGCGCATTGTGCGACGCAACACGACGGGACGACAAGAACAACGACAACTATTTATACAAAGAAACTGTCAGTTGGGGCTGCAGCCAGGACTCGGCTCGGCTCAGGCAGTTGCTGCAACACTCACCAAAAAACAAAAAAACAAAAAAATAATAACAATAATAATGATAGAAAAACCAACGGACTCACAACTATGAGATAGCCGCTACTTAAGGATTTATTTTAGTTTTTTTAACGGCTATAGGTCTATTTAATATTTTTCTGAATACTCTCCCTATATAGCGGGTTAAAAGTTTAAAGCAATAAGAATGATATGATGGAAGCAACAAAAAGTGTATAAGAAAATTAACGTAGTTGCGTGAAATATTTTGTATTGAACAATTCTTTTTAGATTTTATATTGCAGTTTATTTGTTTACATTAATTTAGATTTTCAAAATAAAAATTTTAAGTAAAACACTTCATTATATTGAAGATAAGTGTGAAGTCTTCTGACTTAAAGCTAACAAAATTCAGTAGTTTTTCTCGATATACATATATACTACTTATTACGTCGACTTCATACCCTTAATACACTTGTAACGGGCATAAAAATATAGTATTTATATTACACTGAATGTGCTTTCGTTCTTTCTTTTTTCCCATTTTTTGGTTGAGTAACACACTCAAAAAACTGAAAAGAGAAAAGAGAGAAAGCAATTAATCTACGACACAGGACACAGAGCATGGCCCGAAGGACAAGCCCAGTTGATGGGCAGAGGGGATGGATGGGATGGAAGGTTGGCCTACTGGGAGCAAAAGTGCTTATACCGAAGCTTCCTGTCCAGCAAATCCAATAACTTATCTTCATTTTATGGTTATTTCAACAAAGGCCGGAAGTTTTAGGTGCAGTAGAGTCGACAGCAAAAGGAAACTAAAAACACGAAGAAAATTACCAAAACCAAAAGAAAAAAAAACCAAAGAGCTACCCCGCTCTTGCTTTTATCTGCTATGATACTGTTCTAGCAGATAGAGTGAGTGAGCAGGTGTGTGAGCGAGTGTGTGTTTTTGCATATTGTACTTGACACGTCATTGTGTATGCCACTTGAAGAACAGGGTAAAACGGAACTGGGCGTTCAAATTAACTGCCAACTGTTTTCTGTATATGAAAGTGTGTGTGTCTGTGCCTGCAATTGACATATGGTTTCTTTTCAGTATTTGATCGGCTTTCATGTTGTAAATTTCACATGAAATATTTTATTAGAAATGTCCTACATTGCATTGAATATGCCCGTGTCTGTGAGTGCGAGTGTGTTGCACGACACTAGCGGTGGCTGCACATGTCTCAATTCCCAGAATGCTGCAGGTGATGTATGTCCTCTCCCATTCATAAACAGGGAGCCAAACAGTTTGTAAGTTGACATTATCAAGATTAATTGTATTCCTTCTGACTTTACATATATATAAAATTGTACATCAGGTGTGCATACACAACTTTCAGAGTGTGTATGTGCATTTGACATTTAAGAGGGGCATAAATCTTGGAAAACAACAGAACAGCAACATTTTAATGCAACATCAGCTTTGCGACTAATTGATTAACAAGTTTTGAAATCATTTTACGAAATGTGTTCAAGGCAACCAGAGGCATGCACCACAAAATGCGTCTTTAGTCACTCTCCAGAAGTCCCATTTCCATAAATGAGCTTTGGTCTGTGGCAATACCCGACGGGGTGGCTAACATAGGGAGTCGTGATGGCGAGAGACAGGAAGGCAGAGAATTTTCAATTAATATTTAAATTCCGCACAGCAGAAGTTAATAATCAAATTATTTTAAAGCAATAACCAGAAAAAACTGGGAAATATAAAACAGCTGTTCAAATGTTGAAGACTTCAAAATGCCCTGTACGAAGTGAAGGAAGTTAGTTAACTTTTAGAAAAATTACAGCGAAGATTTTTACATTTTAAAAGAAGTGAAAGCAAATGTACACGTTCATTCATCGTTTACAGGGTGTGCCAAAATGGCTCCCCCTGCAACGCGTCAATTACAAGTCGTGAGCTGGGAATAAGCAGACTGAGAAGCGTCAAAAGTTCGGCGAGATTGGCGCACCGAAATTTCTTTATTTTTATACCATTGCAGAGGGTATATTATTTTTGTCATGATGTTTGTAATGCATTGAAGGAGGCGTTTCCGACCCCATAAAGTATATATATTCTTGATCAGCATCAAAAGCCGAGTCGATATAGCCATGTCCGTCAGTCCGTCTGTTTGTATGCGAACTAGTCTAACTAGTGATGTAACTTGGTACACATGTGTATTCTCTTTGTACGCAGTTCATATTTTAAAATCGGCTAGATCGGATCACTATATCACATAGCTCCCATAGGAACAATCGGTTCAAAAAAAAAGAGCTATTTTCACCAAATTCATCATATATGCATTTAGTGCTAAATCCCATGTGCAAACCAAATTTCATCCAGTGTGGACCACTATATCATATAGCTGTCATAGGAACAATCGGTTAAAAATGCTTAATATGAAAATATGCATTCTTTACCATTTTTCATCAGCTGACCAAATTTTATACAGATCGTATAGCTGCCATAGGAAAATCGGTTGAAATACGTAGTATGAAAATTTTCAATGTCTATTGATCGATTTTAACCAAATTCGCACAATGTGCATTCATTATCAATCCCTATATGCTCACAATTCAAATCGGACTACTATATCTTAAAGCTACTGTTGGAACAATTATTGATTAAAATAAAATTAACGCAATATGCGTGTCTGCAAGGGTATTTAATCTTTGGCTAGCCGAAGATAACCATTTTTTCTTGTTTTTTACCACTTGCTGTTGTTGTTGTTTTTCTTTTAGGGTATTTGACGAACCCGCAGGAAACAAGCTGCCAAATGCAAAGAAAATGGCATGAGAGAAAGATGAACAGACAAAGATAATGATATTTCTTTGTTCTGTCCTTTTCTGTTATATTCGGTTCTGTTATACTATATTCTGGCTCTACGAGTGGTACTCAAAATTTATGCGGTAGCGATATCATTCTAGTTATTTTGACTTCTTTTTGGCATCACATATTCATTAAATTAGAAACGCAAGAAATACTGAGAGCAATCTTTTTGCTGAGTGGAGTAAACTGACTGGAGTAAACAGGCTGGGAGGCAGTGTCAAGTATCAATGGGGTCTCAATATTTAGATATGTTAAATTGGTTATCCACTTAAACTTTGCACAGCATCCATAACATTAACAATTCTCATAAAAGCAGCAACAATAACTACTTTTGTATAAAAAGCAGAGAAATGTTTGAAACGAGCTCAAACTCGTTTTCTTACCTACACACGTAACTACATTCTTATATTTTGTTAACTGTGTATAAGTTTGAATTGAGGCAATGATACAAATTGACAGATATTTAATGGTTGAAATCATTGCAGAAATATTTTGAACTCATTTGAATGACATCAGAGAACGTAAACAGTTGATTTCTTTAGATAACTAGCCATTATAGCATCATTGGAAAAAAACTTGAATTAAATTTTTAACAATACTATAAGAGGTTAAACAAAATATAATCTATTTTAACAGTAAACATTTTTTGTTATATTAATATAACTGATTAGTAATTACATGTAGTTCCTAATAAGATAAATATGATTGAATCAACTATATAAATCACAAGTATATATAATTAAACTTTTACTGGACAATTATTTTTACACATAGGTTTGTATCTTTTTCACAATTCCTCAAGCATTTTGTGTAAATAAAGTTAATCAGCAATAAAGTCAATAAAACAAATGCAAATTTAGTATGCAAGTAAATGAAAAAACTGTCTTAATTTATGCATACCATTTATAAATGTAATCAATAAATAAAATAAATTTTCCAATGCATAATTTCATATATTTAAGTTACAGTTACAGCTGCTATTATTAACTTTCAATAAATTCAAATAGATAGCAATTAAAGTGCATGCAGCGGGTTTTCAATAGCCACATTAAAATAATAATGCGGGATAAAATGGATTGAAAGTATAAACAGAGTTTTGCAAATGCGGGACTATCATACACCAAAATAAATCACACGCCGTGTTGACCAAACATTTCCCTGAGCAAGCATAATTTCTATGTAACTTTGTTGAGAGTACTCTGCAAGAGTATATTCGGTTTGTGCAAAAGTATGTAACAGGCAGAAGAAGGCATAGCAGACCCCATAAAGTATATATATTCTTGATCAGCATCACAAGCCGAGTGAATATAGCCATGTCCGTCTGTCTGTCCGTATGAACAAACAGATTTAAGAGATGGGAAGAGTTACAAGCTCGAAGTTGATCTCTATCGACTCGATATTTAGTCAGTCAATACAAGAATCTATTTTCACTTTGAGTCAAAACCCACCCACCCACACCTCGGAAAAAAACTATGTTTTCGGCGAACATCTCAGTAGCTATGGCAGTAAAAATTGTGGGCTGTCATTCGCCCTTTTTCCGTAGGAAATAAAAAAATTTTCAAACTTCCTTGCCATTTTAAAGGCATTTGTTCTTACCGTACTGTATTGTTATTTATGATTCGTTTGAAGACAAATCATATCAAACTCTCCTAAAAGTTTCATAAAAATCTGACCATAAACAGAAAGAAAGCAAGCAACAAAGTTTGTATTTAAGCGCAATTCCAATGCATGCGTGCGAGACAGACAGCGCTACCCATGCCGACCAATAGTATACATACACACATATGCATACATTTAACGTCAAAAGAATTTGTATGTGCATACAGACAAACAAATGAATGTTCGATTATGCTAAGTTTTTTTTGTTTTAACGTGTTCTAATACAAAAACTACCTATCCGGATACCGATTTTAACATTATAATTCAGAATAAAAGCAGAGAGTATAATGTGGTCGGGCGTGTTCGACTGTACTTTTCTTACTTGTTTGGTTTGTTTTAAGTAATTAATATTAAGTTTTCGCCACTGGTAATGATTAATTTTAAACAATAAATTCTCAATTTCATTCACAATGCAAACGACAACTATTAAATGCGAATTATGCAAATTCATAATATTGATGCCTATAAAAATGATATATTATTAAGTAAAATATAAAAACATATTAATTACCACAAACCAAAGCAAATAAACAAATATATTTTAAAATATGCACATTAACTTTTTTTTCAAGAAAACATTGCAAAAAGCCAATCTACGATGCCGTTTACCAAAAATCCGCAAAAAATAATAAAATAAAATAGCGGAAAATGCCCAAAGAAATACAATCAAATTTAAAATCAAAAACAAAATAGGTGTAATAAAAAAAATACAAATGTGATTTAAATGCACGTTTGATGAAATTGTCGCTCTAATTTGTTTGTGGACAGCCATTAAACTGCAGATATATAAAAGTACATAGTTCCCTGTCAGCCTTGCAGCTGACCTGTAAAGAATTGCATGTACATAATATATACATATAGATGTAAATTATTAGAGTTTATATATATATATATTTTTTTTAAATTTTAGTGGGGAGAGCTTTGTAACAATTGAATGGCGGAATGGTTAAAATGTCGGAAGTAAACGCAAAATGGCCGCAATTAAACAATCAGCACAACAATTACAAATGTTGACAGTCATATCTGTGTGTTACTGGGTGTTTCTAGGCATGTGTAGATGTGCGTGTGTGGTTTTAATAATAATTAAACAAGTTGATATCGCTGACAATTGTTAGCTGCAAGTTGTGACCATGATTTATTGCATCTGATTTACTTGTGCAATTAAGTTTTGTATAAATTGTTTAAATTTATGATGTCAATTTGGAAGTTTTAAGTTGCAAGCATAGTTAGGTTGCAAACAGCAAGTTGCAAGTTTGTCGTGCCGCACAAAACTGATGAAAGGCAAAGAATGACGATAGAAAACTCATCTTTAGATTAACTCAATATTTGCACTGTCTGCCTACCGAAACACCGGGCGTCACTCCCGAAAAGGAGGGTGTTAAGGGGGGCAGTGTAAGTCTTACATGCTGGTTGGGCTCTTCAAATGATTGATATGTTAATGCCGCACGTATACGCCGCGCGATGTCGTTGTCGTTGTCGTTGTCGCTGTCGTCGTCGGCGTTTGGCGCCATCTTCAGCTGACATTTGCATATAGACATCATATGCAAATATCTTCCGCAATCTAACGATGTGTGATCAAGAGTGTGTGTGTATCTTGGTGCTCAAAAAGTATCTGCGAATTTGTGAATATGTGTATGAGTGGTGTATTTGGGATTTGCGTTTAATATATGCATGTGCAAGATGGCGTCGCTCTTCATTGCAGCTTGTCTCATTTTACCATTTTTGAGTTCTTCATTTTATACTCTCTGCAACAGTATTGCAGTATAGGGTTTGTGCAAATGTATGTAACAGGCAGAAGGAGGCGTGGCAGACCCCATAAAGTATATATATTCTTGATCAGCATCACAAGCCGAGTCGATATAGCCATGTCCGTCTATCCGTCTGTCTGTCTGTCTGTCCGTCCGTATGAACAAACAGATTTCCGAGATGGTGAGAGCTACAAGTTCGAGTTTGGTCTCAATCGAATCGATATTTAGTCAGTCAATACAAGAATCTTTTTTTTTTCGATGCCACGCCCCATTCGCCCACAATGAGCAAAAAACTAGACATACCTCGAAAAAAATCTATGTTTTCGGCTAATATCTCAGTAACTGTGGCACTTAGGAATACACGTGGTACACGTGTTCCTAGAAACCGCATAAATGAAATGACATCAAAAGTTTTGGGCTGCCACGCCCCCTTTTTTCGCAAGGAATAAAAGAAAAAGGTTTTTAAAGCATTTATTCTTATTGTACAGAGTTGTTATTTATGATTCGTTTGAAGACGTATTATGTCAAACTCTTCTGAAAGTTTCATAAGAATCCGACCATAAACAAGGAAGAAATGAAGCAACAAAGATTTTATTCGAGAGCAATGAGTGCGAGAGAGACAGCGCTAGTCATGCCGACCAATAGTATTCATACACACATATGTATGTGCATACATTTAACATCAAACGAAATTGTATCTACATACAGACAAACACATGCATACTCGATTATGCTTAGCTTTTTTTTTGTTTTAACGTGTTCTAATACAAGAACTATCTATTGTAATATTTGGATACCGATTTTAACATTATAATTGGGAATAAAAGCAGACAGTATTATACGGTCGGGTTCGTTCGACTGTACTTTTCTTACTTGTTTTTTTTGTTTTAACGTGTTTTAATACCAGAACTATCTATTGTAATATAATATATATAATACCAATTTTAACATTATAATTAGGAATGAAAGCAGAGAGTATTATACGGTCGGGCGTATTCGACTGTACTTTCCTTACTTGTTTCATTTTGTTTTACTTTTTTTTTTGTACTGTAGAATTTCTCATATTTTTGGTCCAAATTGCTTTATTTTAGATGTGTCGCTGATTTCTAACAAGCCACTGCAGCCCATAAATGTCTAACTAGCAAACTGACTGATGAACTAACTGACTGACAAACTGGCATACCGAGTAAGTGTCCAAGTGGCAGACTTGCCTTGTCTGACGTTTTGTCAAAGGCAAGTGAAGTTGTCGTCCTTCTTCTCCAGTTTGACAAACGAATTTTGGCTACAACCACGAGAACAGCAACAAATGTGAATTGTTGGCTCGTTTTGTTTGTATGATTGGCACTGATTTGTTAGCATTCGCTGCGTCATTGACTTGTTTTTTCCGGCTCAAAATTCATGAGTCCTGGATACAGGTCGCACTTTGGGTCAGCAGCGACGATTCGACAAAAAAACAGCCAACTATCTTGTCCAGTGTGTCTGTCTGTGTGTGTATGGTTTTTTTCCTTTTTGTATTTGTTATGCCATGTCCTGGCATATGTCCTTTGTATCAATGTGGTCCTTCGCCACATTCTTTGTGTGCGAGTTTTGATTATAACGTTTCGGGATGTGGCTCCCTTATTTTTCCCTTTTTGTTGCCATTCTTACTTCTAAGCTGATTTACGTGGATTTTATGTCTTTTCTGTTTTCCGTTCTTTGCTCCTTTGCACAGATGGGCGTATGAGTAATGTTTTTTGCTCTTCTGCTGCCTTTTGTGCAGCAAAATTTCCGGCAACAGTTGATTGATTGATTGAACGTTTTGATAAGTACTGTCAGTGGGTTAGCTTTGTTTTTATTGACTTCCCTTATGGCTGAATTTTTATACTCTCTGCAAGAGTATATTGGGTTTGTGCAAATGTATGTAACAGGCAGAAGGAGGCGTGGCAGACCCCATAAAGTATATATATTCTTGATCAGCATCACAAGGCGAGTTGATATAGCCATGTCCGTCTGTCCGTCTGACCGTCTTACCGTCTGTCCGTCCGTATGAAGACACAGATTTCAGAGATGGTAAGAGCTACAAGTTCGAGTTTGGTCTCAATCGACTCGATATTTAGTCAGTCAATACAAGAATCTTTTTTTTTTTTCGATGCCACGCCCCATTATTTTTGATTCGTTTGAAGACGTATCATGTCAAACTCTCCAGAAAGTTTCATAAGAATCCGACCATAAACAAGAAAGAAATGAAGCAACAAAAGCAATGAGTGCGAGAGAGAGAGAGCGCTAGTCGTGCCGACCAATAGTATTCATACACACATATGTATGTGCATACATTTAACGTCAAACGAATTTGTATGTACATGCAGACAAACACATGTATGTTCGATTATGCTTAGCTTTGTTTTTTTTTGTTTTAACGTGTTCTAATACAAGAACTATCTATTGTAATATCCGATTTAAGCATTCTAATTGGAAATAAAAGCAGAGAGTATTATACGGTCGGGCGTTTTCGACTGTACTTGTCTTACTTGTTTAGAACACACACATACATACACGCAGCACAAAGCTACACATTCTGGGCGTTTTCTTTTGTTCAAAATTATGTGAATAGCAAAAAAAAACTTGAAGCACAATCCATGGCAAATTGCATTGATAAGTCAATCATAATTAACCACAAGGCGATGTACTTTTTCATTTGGAGTTTTGAGTTATTTTGATTGAATTTTCTTTTTATAACCGTTTCTCTTACATTAAAAGGGAGTACTTGAATCGTTTGAATTTTTGTAACAAGGAGAAGAAGGCGTCGCAGACGGAGCCGACTGTAAAAAAACGCGTACTTATCATAGTGCGCAGTTTCGTATATACGAATAAGACATTTTTGATAGATTTGTCCCATTGAAGCTATACGAAATTGTTTTCCGGTCCGGACAAAACTTATTTATAGTGTGAGTTTGGTTGTCATTGTAACGTACAAATAAATTTTTACAATGGCGTAGCAAACATTTTTAGACCCGGTACTCTAAATTAAAGTAGAGGAGTCTATTAAGAAAAGAAGCGAAATGTGCGTACGAGACAGAAGGAGGTGTTGCCGACCCCATAAAATATAGATATTCTTGATCAACATCAACAGCCGAGTCGATAGTCAGGAAGATAAAGTTTATTTTAAATTGAGATGAAACGAAGTGTGCTCTATATGGTAGAGACAACAGTCGAATCCTTTTAGGGAATTATTTTTAGACCCCGTACTCTTAAAAAGAGTAGAGGGGTCTATTAGGTTTGTCAGAAGCGAAATGTGCGTTACAGGCAGAAGGAAGCTTTTCCGACCCCATAAAGTATATAAATTCTTGATCAGCATCAATAGCAGCGTCGTTATAGCTGTGTCCGTCTGTCTATCTGCCTGTCTGTCTATCCGTCCGTCTCAGCTTTGGTACCGTTTTAAGCCATTTGTTCAAATAGTACAGTGTTGTTATTTAACATTCGTTTAAAGACAAATCATATCAAACTATCCTGAAAGTTGCATTAAAATCATACAATTAATAAAAAAGTTTTCACATAATAAAGTTTTTGTTTTTAAAGTGCCAAATCACTGATTGCGTACAAACGAGACAAAAACAGCAAGAATATGTTTGTATGTTTCTGTCTCGCTTATAGCATACATACGTACATACATGTGTATGCATTTAATTTCAAAGGAATTTGTGTGCATTACATTTCAATTTAAATAAAGAGAACATTCTCAAAAGTGGAGCATGGTTTAACTCATAGAGTCGCCGTGTGTTGCTGAACTGCCGTCTGTTGCGCAGGTTCGAAGCCGGTCAGTGAGATTTTCTTTTTACTTTTTTTAATCCCATTTTAAAATTTAACTTTTTAACTTAAGTACAATAATATTTAAATATTAATTGTAAACCACTATGAGTATGGGGTCTTTTACAGTCGGCTCGCTCGACTGTAGTCATTCTTACTTGTTTTTATTTAATTTTTTTCAATTTCATTTTAAAATTTTAATTTAAAATAAATACAAATGCGCACTACTATAAGTACGCTTGACTGTATCCTTTTTTACTTGTTATTGCCAAAATTGGTAGAAATTGTGTCTAAATATAAATTACTATGAATAATATCTGAGTCTACTATGTTATCTCAGTGACTTTCACACAGGATGATGATATTCTTCTGCGTCCCTGCCAAAATAAAAAACTAAAATGTATATCGTAACTAGTAATTCATAAACGTGTGTAATAAGCTTTGATTTGTTATTTTAATACACTGAATGGAAGTTATAGAAATAACAATTGAGACATGCCTCATACAGAGCTTACTAAAGGAGAAAGAAAGTGAACACAAGACAAATGGTGGCTGGGAACACTTAAGTAAACTACAAAAAAATATGGACTATGTAAGACTTTCTACCAGACTGCACTCGAATGGATTTCCTTGTTGGAAGTGGTAGTGAGAGACAGAGAGACAGAGGTAAAGAGATGGAGTTGTTTCTTGGGCAAAGTTTGTAGGCAAAGTTTCATTCATGCGCTTGATAGCACCTAATGCAGTCAAGGATTGAAATTTAAGCTGCAAATGAAGTTTGCAGCAATCTTAGCCATTCTCCCATTCCGCATTTTCTGCACCCTTACGTGTTCTCGCTCTAATGTCGCCTCTCTAGTGATACCCTGGCTAGCATTGCAGCTGTGCAATTAGCACGCATCGATAGACACGCGCGTGCACTCGACACCAAGAGCTTAACAAAAGCAGCAAAAAGCGAGCATTCCAAGCAAAATGCTAATTAAGTGGATGAACACAAGTTTTTGCTTTTAACAATGGCAGCTTAAAGTAGATTCCGGATGTTGCCTGCCACATATGCCTCATATCACACGAAAACACATACACATAGTCGCCATATATGAATATAATCGCCAAACAGTCATATATTATAGTCAGGTCCAACTGTGTATCATGCCACAAAAAATATTAAGTAAACGCCAAGGCGACCAGCTGTCGAGCGACCATTACAAATGGGAAATTTACCAACACTGTTTCAGAGTTCAGTGCTGAGTTTCTGTGCTGTTACCAACACAAGGGAAATTCAACGAAACTTTTCGGCACAATTAATGTATGCAAAATTTGTTTAATTGAAGACTCGCATGCCATAACTTATGTTCCACAAAAACTCACACTCTCTCACTTATACATACAATATTAAGTGCTGATTGGAGTGAGAGTTTGGAGATAATGGGAAAAAGGGACAACTAATGCTAGATAACGAGTGCTTGTTAGTTACATAACAATAGTACTTGGACTGCTTAATGCGGCATGGCTTTCTAAATACCCTACACTGTAGGTAATTTAAAGGTTGTTAAGTTGTAATTAACTTCAGTATTATTTGCAAACTGGGTAAAGGCCACATCAATCTTTCTTTCTAACTATTACAACTTATTCGTTTGTAAATTTTATATATCTGTTCTGATTTATTATTTTACAGGGTATCTTATATAGGTGTCTTAATGCTGCTAAAAATGCAAACATAAAAGTTTCTTTTGGTGCGTGCACTTTGCCAAAAAGGCATACCGGACACGCCCCTAAAGGGCCTTAGTCGTCTAAGCAAATTGTAAGTTGTAGTTGTAGTTTGGTTGCACCCTGCGTGTTATAGCGCTCTGCACAAAAACTAGATTTAGAAGAAGTCAAAGTTTGTTAAGGGTTGCCCATTTCATGCTCATAAGCATAACTTTGCATTTTGGTATTTGAATATTTTCGAATTTTCTTAGATTTGCATGTAAAAGTTGAACTCGACTCTGAGCGGAGCGTGAGATTGGCAACACAATGGAAAAAAGTGAACTAACAAGTTCTTGGTAAGAGTAATTTGTTAGCTATGCAATGAAATTTAAGTGGTTTTCCTCTTCCGGAGTATAGTTTACAATCAATTAAAAAAAGGGAGAGGTGAGAGTGTGGCAGTAAAGGATTGGGAAGAGGTATAACTTATTGTTAACCTGCCCGACATACATTTAAATGCAATTTAATGGAATTTATGGGATAGTCAGAGCTGTTGCTATAGCTTATAATGCGATGGCAATTGGCTGGCTGCATTCATAGCTCATGTTGTTAAGCCAAGGACCCCAGAACATAACAACAGTCCTTATTAAAAGCGGAAACAATGCGCACATCCGATTCAATTGTGTGTGAGCACTGTGCGTGTATGTGTAGTGTGTGTGGCACGCAAATGAGCACTGGAATAATGCGCAGAGATTATTATTCATGTTGTTGCTTGCTCTGATAAAAAAACCAACAACAACATCAGAAAACTTAACAATTTATAGCCAACAATGCGCAATCCCCTTCGCCTTCCTATCACTCTTGCCACAACAGCCTATAGCCACTCCTTATATCCTTATATGGCGAAAACCACTTGGTCGCATTTAAATTACCAGCTATAAATAAACAGCGTTCAATTAAGGTGGCAAAAGAAAACACATCGTGAAGTTTCGTTAGCATTTCGATCCAACGTTTCATGGCTTTTCATGAGAGCATTGAGGACAGGAAAGGATCTCAGGACAAATGTTGGGAGCACATAAGCATTAAGGGTTTACATACCTTGAGCGGGATCGAAAAATGGAAAAATTTTTTATTGTATATTATCAAAGTACATTAACTTGAGAGTATACATTCCAAATTTCATAAAGATCGGATCACTAGAACAAAAGTTACAGCAGTTTTTAGTATGCAACCTCCATTGTAACAAGGCTTAGCTTAAGGGGGTAGTAAAGTTAATTCAGTGAAAACTAGGCCTGTTTTTGGGAATTTTTTTGGCCGACACAATTGATTTATTTAAAATTTTAAGTTTACTACAATATAATATAATGTTTAAAGAATATTATGCTAAATATTTTATTAATTTTGTTGACGTCATGAGCCGGTGGCAGCGAATCTCCGCGGGCACTTTAACTAAAAGGTCGTTTGCGATGTCCCTCATAGCGCAACATTGAATCAACAAAAATTTTAAAACCAAATTGATTTCCATAGTTAATGAATTTTCGCAGGTAATGGCGTCGAGTTTTTTTTCTTTTTAACTTTTTTATTTTTTTTACAGCGTTTTGAAATCAAAACAGCGATTTTTTATCAAAAAAAATCGCAAATTTTAATTTTTTTAAGTATGTTAAAAATAAAAAATAAAAAAAAAACTCGACGTCATTACCTGGACAATAAAGTAAAGAATTTTTGTAAAAAATTTGAAAAGAATCGGTTCAGTAGATTTTAAGCTAGAGTGGACACCGACCTTAAAAAGGGCAAGTGTGGGAAAACGCGTTTAAAGATTTTCGGCAGCGTGTAATCCGACTGCAGAGGAGCAAACTAAACCATCTGTATCTTTGTCAATTTAACTCCGATCGACTTCAAATTTTCACACAATAATCTTACAACATTGCTGAGTAATATAAAAAAATAAAAATAAAATGAGAAAAAAATAATTTAAATACTTTACTACCCCCTTAAAACTTTAAAATCGATTATCCCGGAATGTGTTTTTATCAAAAATACACTTGCGGTGATCACGATAACTCAAAAAGTTGCCAGCCGATTTTCAAAATTTTTAGACCCCGTACTCTTTAAAAAAGAGTATAGGGGTCTATTAGGTTTGTCAGAAGCCAAATGTGCGTAACAGGCAGAAGGAAGCTTTTCCGACCCCATAAAGTATATATATTCTTGATCAGCATCAACAGCCGAGTCGATATAGCAATGTCCGTCTGTCCGTCTGTCCGTCCGTCCGTATGAACACCTGGATCTCAGAGACTATAAGAGCTAGAGACACCAAATTTGTAATGAAAATTCCGTAACTTTCTCGAGCAGATCAAGTTTATTTCAAATCTGCGCCACGCCCCCCACCGCCCCCGCAATAAGCAAAAAACTAGACACACCTCGGAAAAAATTGATGTTTTCGGCGAATATCTCCGTAACTATGGCACTTAGGAACACCAATTCTGGTACGCAGGCTCCTAGACACAACACAAATGCAACGTCATTAAAAATTTTGGCCTGCTACGCCCCCTTTTCCCACACAAACTAAAAAACTTTTCAAATCTTACATGTCGTTTTTAAAGCATTTACTAATATAGTACAGTATTGTAATTCAAAATTTGTTTAAAGACAAATCATATTAAACTACCCTGAAAGTTGCATAAAAATCCAACTATAAACAACTGAGCAATTAAACAACAAAGTAGCCCATGAATCGCGTTGTGAATGCACGTGGTTAAAAGAAAAGACATAACTGTATGTGTATATATACATTAGCCGCAATAGTTTGCAAAGAGAGCGTGGTCCGGGTGGGCAACGCACTTCTTTGTAAACACGAGACCTGCGGTTCGAACCCCGGCACGGACTCAGAAATTAAATTTTTTTTTTTTTTTTTTTTTTTTTTTTTTTTTTTAATTATTTAGCACTATTATATCTTAATGAAAATAATCGGAACCGTTTCATAAGAAGGGGTTGGTGCAATTAGTAGCGTTGCTGCGTGTTCTGCAAGTTGAGTATAAGTTCGCAGGTTCAATTCCCGACAGTGCAATTTACTTTTTTAAATTTAAACAAAAATGTAAATAAAGAATTTTAACTGGTTCAACAGCCAATGGTCTGCGGTTCGAACCCGGCGCAGACTCAGAAATAAAATTTTGTTTTTTGTGCTTCTTATATAACAACATTATTACATTTAAATGAAAATAATCAGATCTCTGTCTAATGTGGGGCGTGGTGCGACTGATAGGGTTGTGACGCGTTATGCAAGCTGCGTATATGTTCGCAAGTTTAATTCCCGACAGTGGAATTTACTTTTTTAAATTTCAAACAAAAATGTAAATAAAGAATTTTAACTGGTGCAACAGCCAATGGTCTGCGGTTCGAACCCGGCACAGACCCAGAAATTTAGTTATTTTTTTATTTTTTAAATAACTACATTATTATATGTAAATGAAAATAATCAAATTTCTGCCAAATGAATGGTGTTGTGTAACTAGTAGGGGTGCAGCATGATATGGAACTTGCGTCAGTAAGCGCGGGTTCGAATCCCATCAGTGACTGATTCAAATTTTTTTTTTCAATTTAATTTTAAAACTTAAATTTAAAATTACAGTCGTATTCAAATATTAATTTCGAATACAAGGAGAGTACGGGGTCTTTTACAGTCGGCGCGCTCGACTGTAGCCTTTCTTACTTGTTTTTTTATAAGTTCGTATTAAAATTCTTGAGGTACTGAACGGATAACTTTGTAAAAATTATTGCACTGAGGGCTACAAAAATTGTTTTTGTAATATTTTTTAACCTCAAAAACCGAATTTTTTGCTCAACGGGTCTCCGTATCGAGAAAAAAAAATGTTTTTTGGACAAATGAACCGTTCAGTACCACTAAAATAGATTTTCCTTTAATAATCATTCGATTTTTTTCATCTCGGTTGAGCTGTTCGCATGCCATAGTGATCACCGCAAGGCTCTTCCAAAAAAATGTATTCCGGGCGAAGGGCGATAACAACAACAAATATCACAAATTTTTTGTTCCTAAATATTGAAATATTTTCTTCAAGAGTTACCCTATAATATTGTATACCCTTCATATCAATAGAATCAATGAAACATACTTAAAAAAGAAAATGAAAATCATGTACTTTGATGGGCCCTCAAGGTATGTAACCCCTTAAACATTCCAATCAGTCATAAACTGAAATACAGGAATATTCAAATCTAATCGCTACCAATCACTTATTGTTATTCCTAAACTCTATGCCACCTAATACTTTTTTCTCTTTATCCATGAATAACATGAAAAAGTACAGCTACTTTTAGTTTTGTTTTTATGGTGGTTAATGATTGTTCTATTGACAAAAATAAGATACATTTATTATATTTGAGACAAAACTGGTAAGACGAAGGCACTAACTTAGATAAATAAGGAGTTAGGGTTAATCATAATAATAAATACTTAAAGGCTTTTAACAGTTTTGTAAATGAATACATTTCATTCTAGTTTGCAAAGGAAACTATTTTTAACAGAAGACTTACCTTATGAAAATACGGCATTAGTTTATGCAATCAGAAACTGCAATAAGAATAAAGAAAAGTGGACGGTAAGTATTCGATTTTATAAAATGCTTATAGGCTCAATTCTCTCGAAAAAATGTGAAAAATTGATTTGAGCGAAGGGACAAAGCCCTTTTACTCTCATAGGCCACGCCCACAAATATACAAATTTTGAGCTGAACCAAACTAAAATGAAACGGAACGTTATCAAAAGTATTTTGAATTGTGATATATTTTAAATTTCGTTTGCTACAAAAAGGATCAAAGTGCTGGTTAAGCAGCTGTTCTAAGCTCATTTGAGCATTTTAATGTCGTTTTAAAGGCAACAAAACTGACACAAAAAGAGTGCCTCCAAGTAACACACACAGACACGCACACAAAAAACATCGAAAGGAGGGAAAACTTGTCGCAGTTTCAGGGTTTGAGTTTCGGGTTGGGTTTCTGGCCAGCCAAAAATACTGTCATCACGATTATCCTTAACGTCGTATGGCTGCCAATGCCAGTTGTTTCCTTTTCCGTTATAGCTGCTTCACATACACACACAACACACAACACACAACAACACTGCGGATATGTAAGAATTTGTAAAACGAGCCACAGAGTCAGCAACAAGATTCAGAACCTGCACAAGAATTGTTCCAACGACAGAGACAATCCAAATAGTAGAGTAAGGAAGAATGAAAGAAAACCAGAGAGAGGGAGACTGCTTTAGCTTGGTCATGGCCAAAAGGCAGCAGTCAACTTTACTGACCCTTTTTCAGTCATAGCCATATCCAAAAGTGCGTTAGGTGGCTTTTCTTTGTTGCCTGCTAATTTCGTATATATTCATTTTTTTATATTTTCTCTTTTACTTTGCTCTTTCCTTTTCGTGCTTTACTTTCTTTTTATTTTTTGTTGTGTGTGCATATTTCTTTCATTTCATTTGAGTTGAGTTTTCAGTTTTGCTTTTGCGTTTTTGGATTGCAAATTGAAATTTAAAATTTATGCAAATTGTACTGTCAGCGCAAAAGGGATTTACTGATGGCCCAGGAAATGGCTATTACCACTTACACACACAAATATATGTACAGACATACACTCAGTCATAACTTCAATTTGATGCCGTTCAATGGTGTTGATAATTGCGAATTTGTGTGTGAGTGTCTGAAACACAAATTAATCGAAATTTAAGTTTCAGTTCTTTCGCTTCATTATAGTTTTGTTCTGGCTGCTAACATTTTTATTGGACACTTTGAGTCGACGCTACGCTAACAAGCCACGCCCTAAACACAGCACGCACTATGGACTAAGCTGTGCTAAGAGAGAGATGGAAAAAGGAGGAAGACATAGAATAAAGAGAGTGGTGCAACCTTATCTAAAATCCTAGCACGCTATTCAAGTCCACAGCTCAGTAACCACGGTAGCTTAATCACTGTGCCACACGCAGCCTTGCGCCCACTCGCCAAGCCCATAGTAATAGCATGCCACATGTGTCGCAGTAAGAGGGGAGTGTGGAAGTTAAGTTACTTCAGCGTCACCGCGTGCAATTAATTAAAAACAAACAAATTTCAGAAATACACGACAGAGGCACAGAAACCAAAAAAAAAAAAAAAACAACATAAATAAAATAAAATAGAAGAAAAACTGTCAATGAACAATGAGCTAGTACATGGCCAGGCTATGGCATCTGACCAGGCCAGACAGAGACACAGAGTCAGAGTCAAGTCCAGGCAGCGCCGAGACCCAAGCACTGAATATTGTAAACTGGGCGCTCGACGGCAGACAGGCGACAAAAGTTGCTGCTCTAAGCATTTTTTAATGCAGCACACAGATTTTTACTTTTTCCCTCTATTTCTATCTAGGGGTTTTTTTGCTGTTTTATTCACTTTATCCCTTGTGCTGTCTCTGGTAATTTCGTTTTATTATTTTTGCAGTTTTCTGTGCTCCACTTTGTAAATATTAAATTATGAGGAGAAAAAACGACGATCGAGCCAGAAATGCCCAAAGGAATCAAACGCCAAATTTTACAGCAAGCCAGAAAGTAGGAGCAGAGAAAAAGGCAAAGAAAAATAGCAAAAGAAATCAGATAACAGTTATGGTTATGGTCATAATAACTGCAAGCCAGGTGGGAATAAGGCAACAGCTTTGGCTTTCCAGTTTCCCAGCTTCCCTGCTTTCTAGCCTCGACTGCAGTTGTAATCTTGTGCTTTTTTCGCTTCATGCTCGCTTTAACATGCACAGGTACATATGCTGCGTGGACATTATGTGTACGTAATGTGCGCCATTTTCAAGTACCATTGGCCCAACAATTACGTGACATTAAACCGCCTCCCTTTACTCTTGCCACTCCATCCGGCTCGTCCTCTATGTTCCTCTCTCTCTCTCTCCGCCTTTATATTTCATCTATTGCCCCTTTTGCATTTGAATTTTCGCAATTCAGTTGCGCGGCATGTGCAGCAAATGGTCGCTTGAAAAGGGAAGGGCGTGTCCAAATGCCAACTACACTGTGCCACAAAAATTAAATGGCTGCATCTACACACAGAGAAACAAGTAAGAAAAGTACAGTCGAACAAGTCCGACCGTATAATACTCTCTGATTTTATTCCCAATTAGATAGTTCTTCTATTAGAACACCTTACAACAAAAAAGACAATTTATAATCGAACATACACATGTTTGTCTGTATGCACATACAAAATGACGTTATATGTATGCACATATATATGTATATATGTGTGTATACTATTGCCGCCACACATGCATCAAAAGAGTTCAAATATATGCTTGTATGTTTCTGTCGCGCTCGCACTCATGCGTTGACTTAAATATTAACTTTATAATCGGTATCTCTGTTGCTTATTGTTGCATTTTTATGCAACTTTCAGCATAGTTTGATATAATTTGTCTTCAAAGGAACCATCAAAATTTTAAATGGCAATGCATTTATACTGTCTCTAGGAACCTGCATACCAAAATTGGTATTCCTGTCTAGTTTTTTGCTCATTGTGGGCAAATGGGGCGTGGCATCAAAAAAAAAAAAAAAAAATCTTGTATTGACTGACTAAATATCGAGTCGATAGAGACCAAACTCGAATTTGTAGCTTTTAAAATCTCTGAAATCTGTGTGTTGATACGGACTGACAAACAGACAGACAGACAGACACACGGGCATGGCTATATCGACTCGGCTTGTGATGCTGATCAAGAATATATATACTTTATGGGGTCTGCCACGCCTCCTTCTGCCTGTTACATACATTTGCACAAACCCAATATACTCTTGCAGAGAGTATAAAAATATAATTCATGGGTCCTTTTGTCGAAGTTAAAAGTAATCTGTCTCTTAATTAGATCTTTTCAACTTATTCAATTCAAATCACACTCAGTTTTCTTACAGGCTTGTTTCTCGGTTGGAGCATGTTATCCACAATTTTTCTCTGTGCAGTGACCATATGATATACCAATGATGGTCATCGCGCTAACTACTTTAAGTGTGATGCAAGTTACCAACTCTATGGCAATGACTACAGCTCCGCCACACTCAGCTGTACACACTCAAAAAAAAGCAAGAAAATAAATTCGTACTCAAAAAAAAAAAAGTAAAACATTAAAAAAAATATTAAAATTGAAAACGACAAAAAGTTGCGACCGCATCCGGAACAGACCGCGACTCGAGGTCCGTTTGCAGTTGGATGTCGTTTGTCCTTTGTCGCATGCAATAAGTGCTAGTTGAGTGCCGACACTTAAAAGCAGAACCACAACCCAGTACACACACAACACAAGCACACACACTCATACACATATAAGTACACTCGCTTATTCAATTGGCCAGCTGCATGTGTTTCTGGCGTCGCTTCGGATTACAGTTTTGGTCCTAGTGTCGGTGTCGTTGTCGGTCTGGCGACCTGACGCCGCCATTTCCGTCCAGCGCCAGCACGGAAGTGGCAACCAGTTACAGGCCCTCCTCACTGTCTTGCACCTCCTCACTACCTACTTCATACATTCATGTTCTTCCCTTTCTGCCGCTCGATAGCTTTTTGGTCTTTCGTGCGGATTTGCTGCGGCCATTGCATACAAAATGCGTTGCATACATTTGCGCACTATGTGAACAAACTATACGAGGGAGAAATGGTTGCAAACGTGGTACAAAGGAAAACTCACTTAGAGGCCCGCCGAAGCGACAATCATAATGGAAATAAAAAATATAGCAAACATGGCGCAAACTCGGTTTTATTCTTTTTCTTTAAATAATCCAAACAGGACAACAAAAACGATTGTTATAAAACCTATATACGAACAGCAATTACAACAACATAAACTGTGAACACAATGAGATTTTGCTTTTGTTGTGGGCTCTTTAAACCCAAAATTCTGTCAGTAAAACCGTGGTAAGGCCAACTGGCTTAGCCGCAAAATGAGGGTTTAATGGGTATAAAAATATAATCAATTCATAACATTAAAATTGACTTTCAGTTAAGATTTAAAAATACATTTTAAAACTTAAGCAAGTAGAAATATTAGTTGAGTGTTTTTCTTAGATTTTTCTGAAGAATTTCGGAAAAAAAACAAGAAAGAAAAGTACAATCGAGCGCGACCGATAGCTCTTTTTTTTTTAAACCAATTGTTCCTATGAGAGCTATATGATATAGTGGTCCGATCTAGCCGATTTTAAGATATAAACTGAGTACAGAGACAATACACATATGTACCAAATTTCATCACGATAGCTTTAAAACTGAGAGATAAGTTCGCATAGAAACAGACGGACAGACAGACGGACATGGCTATATCGACTCGTCTGTTGAAGCTGATCAAGAATATATATACTTTATGGTGTTGGAAACGGCTCCTTCAATGCGTTACAAACTTCTTGACAAATGCAATATACCCTCTGCAAGGTTATAACAAACAAGAAAGAAAAGTACAGTCGAGCGCGCACGACCGTATAGTACTCTCTGCATTTATTCCCGATTATAATGTTAAAATTGGTATCCGGTATGCAAGTTTGAAAAGTTTTTTATTCCTTACGGAAAAGGGGGCGTGGCATCCAAAAGTTTTAAATGGCAATGTATTTATGCTGTCTTTAGGAAAATGTGTACCAAAATTGGCATTTCTAAGTGCCATAGTTAAGGAGATAGTCGCTTTAAACATCTATTTTTTACGAGGAATGTCTAGTTTTCTGCTCATAGTGGGCGAATGGGGCGTGACATCAAAAAAAAAAAAAAGATTCTTGTATTGACTGACTAAATATCGAGTCGATTGAGACCAAATTCGAACTTGTAGCTCTTACCATCTCTGAAATCTGTTTGTTCATACTAACGGACATACAGACAGACGGACATGGCTATATCGACTGGGCTTGTGACGCTGATCAAGAGTATATATACTTTATGGGGTCTGCCACGCCTCCTTCTGCCTGTTACATATATTTGCACAAACCCAATATACTCTTGCAGAGAGTATAAAAACACAATCGAAAATATGTACATCTGTTTGTCTGTAAGCACATACATATACGTTTGACATTAAATGTATGCACATATATACATATGTGTGTATGTATGCGCTCAGCTATAAGCTTTGTTGCTTGATTTCTTTTTATACTCTCTGCAATAGTATATTGGGTTTGTGCAAATGTATGTAACGGGCAGAAGGAGGCGTGGCAGACCCCATAAAGTATATATATTCTTGATCAGCATCACAAGCCGAGTCGATATAGCCATGTCCGTCTGTCCGTCTGTCTGTCCGTCTGTCTGTCCGTATGAACACACAGATTTCAGAGATGGTAAAAGCTACAAATTCGAGTTTGGTCTCTATTGACTCGATATTTAGTCAGTCAATACAAGAATCTTTTTTTTTTTTTTGATGCCACGCCCCATTTGCCCACAATGAGCAAAATACTAGACATACCTCGGGAAAAATAGATGTTTAAAGCGAATATCTCAGTAACTACGGCACTTAAAAATAACAATTTTGGTATGCAGGTTCCTAGAGACAGTATAAATGCATTGCCATTTAAAATTTTTGGTTGCCACGCCCCCTCATACCTTAAGAAAAAAAGAAAATTTTCAAATTTGCATGCCGTTTTAAAGGCATTTTTTCTTATCGTAGAGTATTATTATTTGTGATTCCTTGGAAGACAAATTATATCAAACTATGATAAAAGTTGCATAAAAATCCAACGATAAACAACAGAGATACCGAATTTAAAGTTAATATTTAAGTCAATGCATGAGTGCGAGCGCGGCAGAAACATACAAGCATATATTTGAACTCTTCTGATGCATGTGTGGCGGCAATAGTATACATACACACATATATACATATATATGTGCATACATATAACGTCATTTTGTATGTGCATACAGACAAACATGTGTATGTTCGATTATAAATTGTCTTTTTTGTTGTAAGGTGTTCTAATAGAAGAACTATCTAATTGGGAATAAAAGCAGAGAGTATTGTACGGTCGGACTCATTCGACTGTACTTTTCTTACTTGTTTTTTATTTATGGTCGGATTCTTTTGAAACTGTCGGGATAGTTTGATTTAATTTATCTTCAAACGAATTTCAAATAACAATATGGTACGATAAGAACAAATGGATTTAAAATGGCATGCAAGTTTGAAAAGTTTTTTATTTCTTACGGAAAAAGGGGGCGTGGCATCATCAAGAATATATGTGGGGTCTGAAAATTCGTAATCAAAATTAATTAAAACAAAATGTAATTTCTTAATCGTTACAATTTATTGCTAGACGGTCAATCGCGGAAAGGCTTGTGTAAGCATCTGGCAACTCTACCGACCGAAACCAGACCTTGTTCAGCTGAACGACATCGTAGGAGTTAGTGTGTGATGAGCGACGGCATTGGATGCACCCGTATATTTGATCATGAATATTATTCTTTATAATTTGACTTTAATAAATAATTAATGTTAATCTCTAAACGCTTATTTGCCATCTAACGCGGACTATCTCTCACACTTTGCAGAGTGTGTGTGGTTAACGAAATGCTAAATCGAACTGAGCTGCCGATCGCGACAGCTGCACTACCGAAAGCAAAGAACTTACGCGCAAACTTAAATATAACAGTTGTGCTTACACTATTGGACAATTCAATAATTTCATTACTTTAAGCCTATACTAAAAATGCATTATTTCTTTATGCTAACTATCAATGCCTATGCTCCAGCATGGTCTTCCACGCCTCCTTCTACCTGTTACATACTTTTGCACAAACCCAATATACTCTTGCAGAGAGTATAAAAATATAACACAAATTAATTTATCTAACAACACTATTATTCAATTTATTAACAACTGTATCAATATTTAATAACAATTTACAGACTAATTATGACGTAATTTAACGCATAATCAAAACGCAAAACTGCAAAAAAATCGTAGAGTTAATTTGTGTTGCTCTCAAATACTTGGTACTAAATGGAAACTTATTTCCATTTGGACAATAATTTACACAACGCAACAAAATTCTTTTATTTTGTTGGCCACCACAACAATTAACATGGCCAGAACATATTTTTTGAGTGTGCGTGTGTATGTGTGTGGGCTCTAGGCTCTGATTAGTGGGCGTGGTCATTTGGTGTCAGTTGGCAAGTTTCTTATCTCGGCTCGTTGAATTTTCATAATAAACAAATTTGTTGTTACCATGATAAAGAAGAAGATGAAGTCCTGTGGTTTCCGGTCTGTGCATGGTTTGGGATATGGCCCTGCTGTTGGGCCAAAATAATGTGCGTTGCACTGGAAGACAATGCGAGCCACATTAAGCATTTCATATACTTCACCCTACCCGATGGAGCCTCTGTTCGTCCATCTCTTTCACAGCTGAGCAAGCAAGGCAATTATTTATCTTTTTCATTTTTGGCTGCGGTTTGTGACGCCCCCCGCCTTCGTCGAAAAGGATAAAAGGAAGCTTGCTTTGGATAGTACTTTATAAAGAACTTAACTTGCAGTTTTGTCTGCCACGCCCACAGTTTAATGCCGTTGTTTGGTCGGCCGTGTCTTTAACTAATATTAAAGTCGCACGCAGCAAAATAACTCAACATGGCTCAATAACAAAATAAGCAGAGCGGGCAAAAACGTGGTTGGACATTCCGACCATTTTAGGGTATTGAGAACATTCGTGGCAGCAACTGCTGCCATGCATTTTATAGCCTAGTCGGCCTGGCTAAAAACAAAAGGCAAAAATCGAAGCAAGCCAGTGCCACACACGTCGTGACTTTGGCCCAAAGTAGTTTTCATAGTATATCCCGTTGGTACAGAGGAGGAAGGGGTGAAAACGCGACGTCTGTTTTGTTGTGGCCACAAGCAACAAGGACTTCTAATTAGCACACTGTCAGCCGCTGGTCAGGACAGAACAGGCCAAAAAACGACGGGACTGGATAGTACAGTAAAGTGCAGCACAGTGACGACAAATGTGCTTAAATGGCCAAGTTAGTCGACCCGTTAAAAACTCTCGACAAAACCTAAGCACAAACGGAAGCGGCAATGGCAAATAACAGCACCGCGAAACATTCTACAGGGTGAGAGAAAGCGAGAGAGAGCATGAATAAAAGAGTGTTAGGCAGAAAGACAGAGAGAGAGAGAGAGAAAGAGAGAAGCAGAAAACAGAAGGCAGCGAAACGTCGCTTAATGTGGTTGAAGGACATTACATTTGTTGCTGTCAGTTTTATATACGAGTATTTGGCCTGCTTTATAAGCGACCACCAGCAGCGAAAAGTGGGCAGAAAGTATTCGCATAGTTAAAGCTTTTATTTACTGTTTTTAGACCCCGTACTCTTAAAAAGAGTATAGGGATCTATTAGGTTTGTCAGAAGCGAAATGTGCGTAACAGGAAGAAGGCTTTTCCGAGTCGATATAGCGATGTCCGTCTGTCTGTCTGACTGTCTGTATGAACACCTGGATCTTTTGAACTGCAAGAGCTAGAGACACCAAATTTGGAATAAAAGTCCGTTTATTATGTACGCAGATCAAGTATATTTCAAATTGTTGCCATGCCATCAGTAAAAATAAATTTTTTTTTGGCGAATATCTTAGTAACTATGGCACTTGAAACATCAATTCTGGTACGTAGGTTCCCAGAGACAGCACAAATGCTTTGTCATTAAAAATGTTGGGCTGCCACACCCCCTTTTCTCACAAGAAACAAAATAATTCTCATCTTTGGTATCGTTTTTAAAGCATTTGTTTAAATAGTACAGTGTTGTTATTTAACATTCGTTTGGAAGCAAATCATATCAAACTATCCTGACTTGCATTAAAATCCTACAATTAATAAGAAAGAAAAGTACAGTCGAACACGCCCGACCGTACAATACTCTCTGCTTTTATTTCCAATTACAATGCTTAAATCGGTATCCAGATATTACAATAGATAGTTCTTGTATTAGACCCTTAAAACAAAAAAAAAAGCTAAGCATAATCGAGCATACATGTGTTTGTCTGTATGTACATACAAATTCGTTTGACGTTAAATGTATGCACATACATATGTGTGTATGAATACTATTGGTCGGCACGACTAGAGCTGTCTCTCTCGCACTCATTGCTCTCGAATAAAATCTTTGTTGCTTCATTTCTTTCTTGTTTATGGTCGGATTCTTATGAAACTCTCAGGAGAGTTTGACATGATACGTCTTAAAACGAATCATAAATAACAACACTGTACGATAAGAATAAATGCTTTAAAAACGGCATGCAAGTTTGAAATTTTCTTTTATTCCTTGCGGAAAAAGGGGGCGTGGCAGCCCAAAACTTTTGATGTCATTGCATTTATACGTGTACCAAAATTGGTATTCTTAGGTGCCATAGTTACTGAGATATTCGCCGAAAACAGATTTTTTCCGAGTTGTGACGGGTTTTTTACTCATTGTGGGCAAATGGGGCGTGCCATCGAAAAAAAAAAGATTCTTGTATTGACTGACCAAATATCGAGTCGATTGAGACCAAACTCGAACTTGTAGCTCTTACCATCTCTGAAATCTGTGTGTTCATACGGACAGACAGACAGACGGGCAGACGGACAGACGGACAGACGGACAGACGGACATGGCTATATCGACTCAGCTTGTGATGCTGATCAAGAATATATATACTTTATGGGGTCTGCCACGCCTCCTTCTGCCTGTTACATACATTTGCACAAATCCAATATACTCTTGCAGAGAGTATAAAAAAAAAAATTTAATTTCTGAGTGTCTGTGGGGGTTCAAAACGCAGGTCTTGTGTTTACATACAAGTGCGAAAAATAATGACAAGCATCCCTACTACCTTGACCACGCTCTCTTTGCAAACTACTGCGGCTAATGTATACATAAACATACAGTTATCTCTTTTCTTTCAACCACATGCGTTGACACTGCGATTCAAGGGACACTTTGTTACCTAATTGCTCAGTTCTTTTTAGACCTCGTACTCTTAAAAAAAGGATAGGGGTCTATTAGGTTTGTCAGAAGCCAATTGTGCGTAACAGGTAGAAGGAAGCTTTTCCGACCCCATAAAGTATATATATTCTTGATCAGCATCAACAGCCGAGTCGATATAGAAGTGTCCGTCTGTCCGTCTGTCCGTCCGTCCGTCCGTCTGTATGAACACCTGGATCTTTTAAACTACAAGAGCTAGAACCACCAAATTTGTAATAAAAATTCAGTAACTTTTGCAAGCAGATCAAGTTCATTTCAAATCAGTGCCACGCCCCTTACCGCCCCCGCAATAAGCAAAAAACCAAAGACACCTCGAAAAAAATTGATGTTTTCCGCGAATATCTCCGTAGCTATGGCATTCACGACCACAAATTTTTTTCAATTTTGATGCCGTTTTTAAGGTATTTGTCCTCATCGTACAGTGTTGTAATTTAAGATTCGTTTAAAAACAAATCATATCAAACTACCCTGAAAGTTGCATAAAAATCCAACTATGAACAACTGAGCAATTAGGTAAAAAAGCGCATTGTCAATGCACGTGGTTGAAAGAAAAGAGATAACTGTATGTTTATATATACATTAGCCGCAGTAGTTTGCAAAGAGAGCGTGGTCCGGGTGGGCCACGCACTTGTATGTAAACACAAGACCTGCGGTTCGAACCCCGGCAAAGACTCAGATATTAAAGTTTTTTTTTTCTTTTTTTAAATTTTTAATTTAGCACTATTATATCTAGATGAAAATAATCGGAGCCGTCTCACAAGGAGGTGGTGGTGCAATTAGTAGTGCTGCGGCGTGTTTTGCAAGTTGAGTATAAGTTCGCAGGTTCAATTCCCGACAGTGAAATTTTCTAATATACTTTTTTAAATTTAAAAAAAAATGTAAATATAAAATATTAACTAGTGCAACAGGGTTGGGTTGTGGTTGATGTTGAGTGTATGGAGTGGCGCAACTAGTAAGGTTGCTGCATGTTCTGGAACCTGAGTCTGATAGCGCGGGTTCGATTCCCATCAGTGACTTGATATAAATTTTTTTTTTTAACTTAATTTTAAAACTTAAATTTGAAATTACAGTCGTATTCAAATATTAATTTCGAATACAAGGAGAGTACGGGGTCTTTTACAGTCGGCGCGCTCGACTGTAGCCTTTCTTACTTGTTCATAGTTGGATTTTTATGCAACTTTCAGGGTAGTTTGATATGATTTGTTTTTAAACGAATCTTAAATTACAACACTGTACGATGAGGACAAATACCTTAAAAACGGCATCAAAATTGAAATTTTTTTTTTTTTTTTTGTGAAAAAAGGCAGCAAGTGGCAGCAAAAAAATTTTAATGGTACTGCACTTATGCTGCCCCTAGGAACCAGCGTACCCAAATTGGTGGTCATAAGTGCCATAGTCACGCAGATATTCGCGGAAAACATCAATTTTTTTCGAGGTGTCTTTGGTTTTTTGGTTATTGCGGGGGCGGTAGGGGGCGTTGCACTGATTTGAAATAAACTTGATCTGATCGCGAAAGTTACTGAATTTTTATTACAAATTTGGTGGTTCTAGCTCTTGTAGTTTAAAAGATCCAGGTGTTCGTACAGACGGACGGACAGACTGGCATTGCTATATCGACTCGGCTGTTGATGCTGATCAAGAATATATTGGCTTTTGACAAACCTAATAGACCCCTATACTCTTTTTAAGAGTACGGGGTCTAAAAACGTTCGGTTGTTTTTTAAAAGGGAACGGCACGGCCCGGCCCGGACACGACACGGCACGGCCCATGCCCATCTCCAGTGTCGACCAATAGCATATATACATACATATACAGCTGCGAGCAAAAAAATAGTAGTGGCTATTTTATATTTATTCAACATGTACAAAATAGTGTTTTCTGTTCAAGTTTTTGGGGTTTTTTGATGCACACTTGTTTAGTAGGTTGTAGTTGTTTAGT
Source organism: Drosophila parthenogenetica (assembly GCA_035047505.1). NCBI lineage: Eukaryota > Metazoa > Arthropoda > Insecta > Diptera > Drosophilidae > Drosophila > Drosophila parthenogenetica. The sequence continues at coordinate 15,393,294 of JAWNPM010000080.1, read as the reverse complement.
TTCAGAAAAAAAATGAGAGGTCCTTTATCCTTATCCGAAAATATGACCTTATTCAGAAAAAAATCCATTTTCTTAACGAGCAAAATAATAGTAGTGAATTTATTTAAGTTCAATAAAAGAATAATTTGGAACTTTTATTGCAAGGAAAATGTTATAAATGTAAGATCCGATAATTATTTATAAATTTAGGTTAACTTGGATGATATTTGGTGTCAAAAACAGGTGCACAGCCCCATGACATGGAGTCTACTAAGGATTAGGACTTTTAAGGAACAGTAGGCATCCGTTTGCGGTCTACTTTAGTCCAACGACCTTATTTGGTTTTTGGATTGGCAGTAGATACACTAAACTTTATATAAGAACACATAATTTTAATTGGGGGCACACTGGGAGCCTGCGAGGGTCACTTCATCAGTTCTAGTCTTGCGTTTTTAAAGAAATTTTTCCTAACTTGATGTGGTTTTGGGAGCGTAGTCATGTTTGAAGACCTTGAAATGGGGAATACCATCCCTGGCACAGACTGCAATTGATTTTCCAATGATTTGAAGGTAATCATCTCGATCTATAGCATCTTGGACAGAATATACAGACCAAGCCACAAAATAAGAAAAGCATGTCCAGGCCATAACAGTGCGTTTTAAGATACAAATCATCTATTTATTGCATTTGGCACCTATTCCGGGTTTTTTGCTCATAAATCATACAACCGTGATCCCTTACATAACAACAATTCAATTTTGGACCCATCTGACCACCGTTTAATGGACTACTCCACTACTGGCCGATCCTAGCCAATTTACGTGTATTATAGAATACTCAGTTCGTTGGTTTATGGTCTTCCACAATATTTTGGGGGCTTTCCGTATGCTATAAATAGTTAAATAATTTTCTATCAACATTCGCGGCTCTGACCAAACCTTTAAAGACACTTCCAGTGCTTCCTGGGTCATCCCAGTGGATCCCAAAGAATGAGGACTTATAGATCCCGATCTAACTTTTTATAATTTCAACTAAATTTATCGCAATTGCCCGATAGTTTCTTTCTTATATTAGATATTGAAAGTCAGGTTAGGGAGTACATTCATATTTTTGCCATTCTGGATAGAATCTGATAGAATCCTTTTCTCAAGGAAAGTGCGTTTACCACTGTCCGTTAAAGCTACTAAATTCTAAAAATTTAATTAAATTTGTATAGGAGTCTTTAAAAATACATAATACAATGCAGAAAATTTAAATTAATCGGAAAAGATTTGGGTTTTTTGCGTTTGTAGCGTCACCACTACTATTATTTTGCTCGCCCGAAATTCGTCCTGTGGACTTAAAACAGAATTTGTAAAGTGGTAGAAGCTTAAAGTGCCGTTATAATGAATTGGACACGTAATACATACATCAAATAATCAAAATAAATTAGAGTTTTAAGCAGATCAGACTATTATCATGCGAAATCACGACCATAATATTGAAGGGATCAACCACTACTATTTTTTTGCTCGTAACTGTATGTGTGTATATTTAATTAATACGAGTTTGTGTGTGCATTACATTTAAATTCAAATAAAGAGAACATTCTCAATAGTGGAGCGTGGTTCAACTCGTAGAGTCGCGGTGTGTTTTTGAACTGCCGTCTGAGGCGCAGATTCGAAGCCGGTTAGTGAGATTTTCTTCCATTCTTTTTATACTCTCTGCAAGAGTATATTGGGTTTGTGCAATAATATGTAACAGGCAGAAGGAGGCGTGGCAGACCCCATAAAGTATATATATTCTTGATCAGCGTCACAAGCCGAGTCGATATAGCCATGTCCGTCTGTCCGTCTGTCTGTCTGTCCGTCTGTCTGTCCGTATAAACAAACAGATTTCAGAGATGGTAAGAGCTACAAGTTCGAATTTGATCTCTATTGACTCTATATTTAGTCATTCAATACAAAAATCTTTTCTTTTTTTTTCGGATGCCACGAAACACCTCGGAAATAATCTATGTTTTCGCCGAATATCTCATTAACTATGTCACTTAGGAATACCAATTTTCGTATACGGGTTCTTAGAGACACCATAAAAGCAATGAAACAATGCCACGCACGCTTTTTCCGTAAGAAACAAAACAATTTTATATTTGGCGCGTACATACTCACATATGAATATATGTGCATACATTTAATGTCAAATTTATATTTATGTGCTTACAAACAAACAGATGTGCATATATTCGATTACGCTTTGTTTCTTGTTTTAATACAAGTACTATCCATTATAATACCGATATTAATGTTATAATCGGGAATTAATGCAGAGAGTACTATACGGTCGGGCGCGCTCAACTGTACTTTTCTTTCTGGTTATACTCTCTGCAAGATCATATTGGGCTTGTGCAAAGTATGTAAAAGGCAGAAGGCGACGTGGCAGACCCCACAATTTATAAATATTCAGCGTCACAAGCCGAGTCGAAATAGCTATGTGTGTCTGTCTATCTGTCTGTCCGTTTGAAAAAACAGATCTCAGAGATGGTAAGAGGTTCAAGTTCGAACTTTGTCAGTATCAACTCTATATTTAGTTCGTCGACAAATATCTCAGTAAGTATGGCACTCAGCAAAACGAATTTTAGTGTGCAGGTTCCTTGAGACTTCATAAATACATTGCCGTTTAAAATTTTGGGCTGCCACACCCCCCCTTTTCCCACAAAAACTAAAAAACTTTTCAAACTTGCATGTCGTTTCTGAGGTATTTGCTCATATACAGTATATTTGTTTGAAATTAGTTTGAAGACAAATCATATCAAACTATCCTGAAAGTTGCATTCAAATTCGACTATAATTAAGAAGGAAAACATGTAACAATGTTTATATTTGAGCGCAATGTCAATTTGTGTGTGCAAGGGAGACAAAAACACATAAGCACATTTTCAAACGTTTACGCTGCATGTGTGGCGCCAGTGCTGCCTGCGGATACATACTTATGTATGTTCATACTAAATAAAAATACTAAGTTTTTGTTTCAACCTGCTTTAATGCAAGTACTATACGTTGTAATACATGAATCCCGATTTTAATTATATAATCGGGAATAAAATCTGTCGGGCGTGTTCGACTGTTCTTTTCATTCTTGTTATAAGTCTGGCAAAATAAAGTTTTTGTTTTTTTCTTTGGGTGCATTTATTTATGTGTTTTGTATCTTTTTCTGAACAGAAATCTTTGTGAGCAAATTATCCGTACAACTGCTGCAATTGCCATTTTTGTAGCTGCTTAAACAGCAATTTCTCTCTTCTCTCCAACTCTTCTCTCTATGTATTTCTCGCCTCGTCATTCTCTATGTGTCGTACTTCTTGTCTGACACTGGCGCTGAATAATTGCGCCCCATATATAACGTGTCTGCCCAGACGCCTGTCACTGAGACCCACGAGCAAAAACAGGAACGGAGCAGCAGGCAATTCTTCTGGGTTTGCTTCCAAGGAAGTCTTCAAGCTTCCCGGCAATTTCTTTTGATAACTCAATGTGTCGTTTATGCGCTTTGTTTCCCCCGCGTTCAAGTGGAAATGCACAGAGAGGGAAACTCAGCTTTCCTCAGTCTAATATTACTTATAAACACACACACACACTACACAGAACTGAAAATACGCACGAACAACACTTTTATTGACACTTAAAAGCCTAAGCAATTTAAATGGCGTTAAAGCAGAAAAGCTACGTGAGCAGCCATCAGTTACGAGTAATTCCTAATTTGTTTCCCACAAGGAATTTCCACAGAACAGGTTAACTAACTCAATCTGTTTAAGGATTTTTAAATCATTCGCATATTAAAGAGCAAGTTAAAAACAATTTGCTGCCCTTTTTAAATCAAATCGATAGCATTAAAGGCTCTGTAATTTAAGCATTGGGAGGTAACGAAAAATAATTTAATTGAATCATTTTTACACAATTTTAAAAAATTAAATGTTTAAACATTATGAAATGAATTTTCGATCGGGAATTGCTTAATTATATGGAAAAACGGGTACTAGAATCAAAACCGGTGTCTTTTGCGAACAGGTCGCTCGACTTTAGGATTTCTTACTATAAGGATACATTCTCAAACACGGTTGACTTATGACTGCAAATTCTCTGATTGAAATTCAAATGAGAGGGTCTCCTTATTGACCACTTTTTCTATCATTGCTTTATATTAAAAATCGATCAAAGCATGTTCAGCAAAAATAACTTTAACAATTATTTCGTTGATTTAAGTAACTACATATTTGCTAGTATTACAAATTATTATATTATTTTCTTTTTGCTTTTCAAATTTCTTATATCATAAATGAAAGCTTTCAACAATTGTACTGTATTCATAAATATCATAACTCATAAATGAAATATGCATTAAATACAACATATTTATAAATTATAGTGCACAATTCGATGCGTTTTTGGTTATACTCTATATGTATTTTTAGTTGTATGCTGAAAGAGAGAGAAAAAAAGAGACAGAGGGAAAGTACAAAAAAAATGTCTCTAAGCGCATTCCCAGCAGGAATTTATTTAGCTCAGTTTAAAGCTGCAACTCGAATGTAAATGTGGTTGCTGAAATTTACAAATGTCACAGGCACATACACTCAGACCCAAACACACACTCTGGCGACTGTCATGCTCTTCGGTTGCTGCGTTGTTAACTTCATTCATTATTTATGGTTTACCTCGAAAACGCATCACACAGCTGGTGACATTGCACCCTCTTTACTCTATCTACCACCCTCCTTTCTCCGCACAACTCTTGCACCCAGTACATTCTCTGGGTGCCCCTCTAGCTACACTTTTAATTAACAAACGCACGAAAATGCCATTTAACATGAAACATGTAAGAGTATCTAAAGTTGGAGCCGAAGCTGCCCATCGCGAGTGCCAAAGTGCCATACGCTGTCTGTTTGCCAATCTCTCTTTCTGTCTATTTTGCTCTCTCTCTCTCTTTCTTTCTCTCGCTTTTGCTGTACGTATGTGTGCCTTGTAACATATGAGCAGCAAACATATTTCATATGCAGCTATGTAATGACTTTGCGACGCACTCAAAGCTCTACACTGTTTTTAATTTCAATGCATTGCACATACGCCCAGGTGTCTATAGCAGCTTTTTACCGGTTTTAAAGCCAACTATTCGGTATGCATTTTCTATTCTGCTGCCAGTTAGTGTATGTCAAGTGAGTATCGTATTGTATCATGCAATTAAATGTGGCATATTAATCAACAGGCGGCAATGCGAAATAGACTTATGTAGAGGGAGAGCAGCTTTCCTCCTTAACTCTCTTTTACTTGTTATACCCTTTGCAAGAGTGTATTGGGTTTGTGCAAAATTTTGTAACAGGCAGACCCCATAAAGTATATATATTCTTGATCAGCATCACAAGCCGAATCGATATAGCAATGTCCGTCTGACCGTCTGTCCTTCCGTATGAACACACAGATTTCAGAGATGGTAAGAGCTACAAGCTCGTATTTGGTGTCCATTGACTCAATATTTAGTCAGTCAATACAAATATCTGTTTTTTTTTTTTCGATGCCACGCCCCATTTGCCCGCAATGAGCAAAAAACTGGACACATCTCGGAAAAAATCTATGTTTTCTGTAACTTCTCAGTAACTATGACACTTAGAAATACAAATTTTGGTACGCACATTCCTAAAGACAGTATAAATGCAGTGCCACGCCCCCTTTTTACGTAAGAAATAAAAACTTTTCTAACTTGCATGCCGTTTAAAGGCATTTATTCTTATCGTACAGTATTGTTATTTAAAATTTGTATAAAGACTAATTATATCAAACTATCCTAAAAATTTCATAAGAATCCGACCATAAACAAAAAAGAAAACAAGCAACAAAGTTGGTGTTTAAGCGCAATTCCAATGCATTAGTGCGAGAGAGACAGCGCTAGCCGTGGCGACCTATAGTATACATACACACATATGTATGTGCATACATTTAATCTCAAACGAGCTTGTATGTGACAAACATAGACAAACATATGAATGTTCGATTATGTATATTTGATTATGTAATACAAGAACTATCTATAGTAATATCCGGATACCGATTTTGATATTATAATTAGTAATAAAAGCGGAGAATATTATACGGTCGCGCTTGTTCGACTGTACTTTTCTTAATTGTTTAGTCTAGTTGTCACCCACAAAAGTTGGCTATAGTTTCGAGCGAAATTTTGTTGCATTTTCGTTCGCTGCGATCGCTGCTTTAATTTATTTAGACCAAATACAACGCAAGCGAAAAATGGCACACGACAGAAATTTATCTCTTGCACGCCTAGTTACATAAATTATGTCGCTGTACCCCTATTCACTTCCCGCTTTTCGCCCTCTCTCATTTTCTATCTCTCAACCATTCTATGGGTAGACTCAGCGGCGCCAGACAAAATTAATGAAAGCGGCAAAAGATGCCGAAGTGAGCGTAAAACAAAAGACAAAAGAGATTTAAAACGAACTAAAATTAAATGAAATGCACCCGAAGGAAGGGGAAAAAGGAGGGCCAACTGAGTTTGCTGGGTGGGTGGTGTTGCGCCTAACGACGACCACAATGAAGCAACAACAACAACACTGAAGGACAGGAAACGGAAATGAAGGCGACGCGCAATGCAGAATGAAAAATATCAAAAGACAACGACGAATGACAACGATGCGAATGCGAATATGGAACGAAAATATCAATGTGCAACAAATCAGAAGTGCAACGCACAGCAAATGTTGCATGGTAAATGCGATTGTCAAGCAATGACCTCATTAGAAGCAAGACCAGGCACACGGGATCCAAAAGGATGTGGCAACTTCACTGCAATTAAAGACTGCGATAAGAGAAAGAGACCGAGAGTTAGAGAGGGAAAAAACGAGTTTTGCCTACAAGGCAAACTGTCAGCATGCATGCAACAACATATACGTCAAGAGTGTGACATGAAAACATAGCTAGCAGGGACAGTAAGTGAAACAAAAGCCTCTAATAATAGCAACATGATTACAAAACAAGTTAAAAATTAAAATGTCCCGTTTTAGTTGGTTCATGCCATAAAAGTGTATTTTAAGAATCTTGATGTCAAGTTTCAAGTAAATCGGCTAACTAAAACTTACGTTATCGTGGCGAAAGTTTTGATAAAAGATGTATTCGAAATTAATATTTGAATACGACTGTAATTTAAAATTTAAGTTTTATAATTATTCGAACCCACGCCCGCAGACGCAGATTCCGTAACATGCTGCAACCCTACTAGTTGCACCACACCACTCATTTGGCATAAATCGGATTATTTAAATTTATATATAATAATGTTGTAATTTAAAAAATAAAAAAATAAATTAAATTTTTGGGTCTATCCCGGGTTTGAACCGCAGACTATTGGTTTACAAACAAATAGTAATTCCTGCCACCTCTACAACCTACGCCACACTCCGTTTGCTACATGTCGTGACTAATATAAGTAAACATAGAGTTATCTCTTTTCTTTCAACCACGTATACATAATTTAAAGTTATACAATTTTACAATTTATACGCCAAACGACTAACCGCAACTCTACCCTGCTGTTGCACCAGTTCAAATTCATTATTTACATTTTTGTTTGAAATTTAAAAAAGTGCATTAACAAATTTCACTGTCGGGAATCGAACCTGAGAACTTATACAACACTTGCAGAATACGCCGCAACCCTATCAGTAACACCACGCCCCACATTAGATACAAATCCGATTATTTTTATTTACATATAATAATGTTGTTATATAACAAGTACAAAAAAAAAAAAAAAATAAAATAAAATTTTTGGGTCTGTGCCGGGGTTTGAACCGCAGGTCTTGTGTTTACATACAAGTGCGAAAAATAATGACTAGCGTTTCTATTACCTCAGTTGTTTATGGTTGGATTTTTATGCACCTTTCAGTACAGTTTGATATGATTTGTCTTTAAACGAATCTTAAATGACAACATTGTACGTTAAAACCAAATGCCTTAAAAATGACATCGCAGTTAAAAAATTTTGCTTGTTTCTTGTGGAAATAGGGGCCGTGGCAGCTCAAAAGTTGTAATGGCACTGCATTTATGCTGTCTCTAGGAACCTGCGTACCCAAACTGGTGGTTCTAAGTGCCATAGTTACAGAGATATTCACGAATAACGTAAATTTTTTCAAAGGTATCTGTGGTTTTTATACTCTCTGCAAGAGTATATTGGGTTTGTGCAAATGTATGTAACAGGCAGAAGGAGGCGTGGCAGACCCCATAAAGTATATATATTCCTGATCAGCATCACAAGTCGAGTCGATATAGCCATGCCCGTCTGTCTGTCCGTATGAACACACAGATTTCAGAGATGGTAAAAGATACAAATTCGAGTTTGGTCTCTATCGACTCGATATTTAGTCAGTCAATACAAGAATCTTTTTTTTTGATGCCACGCCCCATTTGCCCACAATGAGCAAAAAACTAGACATACCTCGGAAAAAATAGATGTTTAAAGCGAATATCTCAGTAACTACGGCAATTAGGAATACCAATTTTGGTATGCAGGTTCCTGCATTGCCATTCAAAATTTTTGGCTGCCACGCCCCCTTATGCCTTAAGAAAAAAATAAAATTTTCAAATTTGCATGCCGTTTTAAAGGCATTTGTTCTTATCGTAGAGTATTGTTAGTAATGATTCCTTTGAAGACAAATTATATCAAACTATGCTGAAAGTTGCATAAAAATCCAACAATAAACAACAGAGCTAACGATTATAAAATTAATATTTAAGTCAATGCATGAGTGCGAGCACGACAGAAACATACAAGCATATATTTGAAGTCTTTTGAAGCATGTGTGGCGGCAATAGTATACATACACACATATATACATATATATGTGCATACGTTTAACGTCATTATGTATGTGCATACAGACAAACATATGTATGTTCGATTATAAATTGTCTTTTTTGTTGTAAGGTGTTCTAATAGAAGAACTATCTAATTGGGAATAAAGGTGAGAGTATTATAAGGTCGGACTCGTTCGACTGTACTTTTCTTACTTGTTTACTTGTTGCGGAGGCGGTGGGGCGCGTGGCACCGATTTAAAATAAACTTGATCTGCTCGAGAAAGTTACGGAACTTTTATTACAAATTTGGTGTCTCTAGCTCTTGTAATCTTTGAGATTCAGGTGTTCATACGGACGGACGGACAGACGGACATTGCTATATCGACTCGGCTGTTGATGTTGATCAAGAATATATATACTTTATGTGGTCGGAAAAGCTTCCTTCTGCCTGTTACGCACATTTCGCTTCTGACAAACCTAATAGACCCCTATACCCTTTTTAAGAGTACGGGGTCTAAATATATATACATTTGTTTAAAAAATCTTTATTAGATTCTTTAAGCTGCTAAGCATGGCTTAGCCTCTCTGTTTAGTAACCATGTAAATTATGTCGCATTTAAGTTTCATAATATTCTCAAACTTTTCTTCATTTACTTTTTGTCTTATTTAAAAGGTAATGTTTTTATTTCACATTGTATAAACTAAACCGAAACACCTGCAAGACAAAAAGCAGAAGTTAACAAAGGCGAAACGGAGGAAAAAGAAAACACAAAACAGTTGGACCATGAAACAGTAACTAAAAGGAGCAGCAGACATCAGAGCCATCACTAACCAAGTTGTCCTCTGTCTTCCTACTTTTCCACCTTGTCCTTACCGCTTATGTACTCTCCGTTGTCTGATCCCTTTCAAGACAATGGACTGAGACAAGTGCGGAGTCTATAAAAACAACATGCTCGGAGACTACTACAAAAACTACAACTACAACTTGCAAATGCACAGTTTTACCTGCAAAGATGAGATACAGAGGATAAAAGGGACAAGAACAAGTGGAAAGGGGAATACGTGAAAAAGCAAGTACACATCAACATAAGAAATACCCTGTACAAGTTAAAATATGTAACATTCGCCATTCAGATTTAACGTTTGGAAATAATTCAGTAGCTATAAAAATAAAACTTATTTAACTCATTGTAGACAGAATACAGTTTAATGTTAACTAAACTTCAAAATAAATTATCGACAAATTTATAACATACATTTTATCTCAAGTTTAAAACGATAATCTAATTAAATATAGTACATCTCTTTATCTACTTTTTGCTTTAAGACATTTAGTAAAAACTCAAATTAGTTTTACTCTATTTATTTCTTTTTATTTTAGGCGCTTAAAAGTAATTCAGAATTTTTATACTCTCTGCAAGAGTATATTGGGTTTGTGCAAATGTATGTAACAGGCACAAGGAGGCGTGGCAGACCCCATAAAGTATATATATTCTTGATCAGCATCACAAGGCGAGTTGATATAGCCATGTCCGTCTATCCGTCTGACCGTCCGTCCGTCTGTCCGTCGGTATGAACACACAGATTTCAGAGATGGTAAGAGCTACAAGTTCGAGTTTGGTCTCAATCGACTCGATATTTAGTCAGTCAATACAAGAATCTTTTTTTTTTCGATGCCACGCCCCATTCGCCCACAATGAGCAAAAAACTAGACATACCTCGGAAAAAATCTATGTTTTCGGCGAATATCTCAGTAACTATGGCACCTAGGAATACCAATTTTGGTACACGTGTTCCTAAAGACCGCATAAATGCAATGACATCTAAAGTTTTGGGCTGCCACGCCCCCTTTTCCGCTAGAAATAAAAGAAAATTTCAAACTTGCATGCCGTTTTTTAAGCATTTATTCTTATCGTACAGTGTTGTTATTTTTGATTCGTTTGAAGACGTATCATGTCAAACTCTCCAGAAAGTTTCATAAGAATCCGACCATAAACAAGAAAGAAATGAAGAAACAAAAGCAATGAGTGCGAGAGAGAGAGAGCGCTAGTCGTGCCGACCAATAGTATTCATAGTATGTATGTGCATACATTTAACGTCAAACGAATTTGTATGTACATACAGACAAACACATGTATGTTCGATTATGCTTAGCTTTGTTTTTTTTTGTTTTAACGTGTTCTAATACAAGAACTATCTATTGTAATATCCGATTTAAGCATTCTAATTGGAAATAAAAGCAGAGAGTATTATACGGTCGGGCGTGTTCGACTGTACTTTTCTTACTTGTTTCTATTTAACTTCTTTCAATCTTTATCTTCTGTGGCATACAGGGTATCCACAAAACGCAAGCTCAACAAAAACTACAAGCCCACAACTATATTTAATGTTCGCACTGTATGTGTCTGTACTTTTGTGCAGTTGTGTTTAAAAGGAACACGGCTTTGTTTAGTCAGAAGTTGAGGGAAGAAGTAGGAGAAGAAGTGGGAGGAAATCGGGCACACACTGAAGAAGGTTGCTGCATTGTCTACGCCGACGACTTGTTAAGCACAGCGTTGCATTTTGCACTTGCAACACAGCGGTGATGTATTGGCTGCATGTGTCTGCTTCAATGTCTGCGAGAGTTTTGTTCTGTTGCCTTTGTTGTTTGGCTGACAGAGGGATATAATAAGATAAACAACAAGGACATCTGCTGTTGCAAATGTTTGTTTGTCACCAGAGAAAAAAAGAGAACAAATGAATTTGATCTAAATTATTGACTCTAACTTTCAAGAATTATTTTTCGATAAAGTAAAATATTTAAAGGGGCTGCAGAGGGAAGTAAGGAAGGGGCAGTTAATTAACTTGTTGCCGGAGCATCATTAATAAACAGCTGTGAGGTATCAAAATGTTAATTGCTTTGACCTTTGAACTCATTGCTGTTGAGCTGCTTAAGTAATTGAGAGATTTCCAAAGTTGCCACCCTTGCAACAACGCTCCCTCTCTCTGCTTGTCTCTTTCGACACCCTGTGGCGCCAAGCAATCAGTTTTTGCCAGAACACTCTCAGAAGGCAAGAAAACCATGAGAGTTTCTGTTGGTGCTGTTACACTGTGCTACAAAAAGCGGAAAACAAATTATGCTGTAGCTTACATAAATCATTTAACAGCTCACAGAGTCCATGTGTGGCAAGTGACATGTGGCAGGCAAGTTGAAGGGGCAGCTTGGGTCACTTACAAATTATGATAAACTGCAACGAGCCAAAAACAAACGAGACAGCCAGACTGAGGCAAAAGCAGAGATAGAGACAGCGACAGCGGCTGCCTTTTTATTTAGTATGCAACACCAGAAAACACAAAGCTGTGCAACGGCTGGAAGGCAGCCCAGTCGGTGGGTGTTCCAATGGGCGTAACAGTTGCAAGGTGGGCATTTTGGGGTCAGAATCGCACTACTCTAAATTGGCAAAAACTTTCTGCCCAACAAGCTGTAGTATGAGATATGTAAGCACCTTGGCACCGCTAAAAGTAGGGCGGCTAGTTTTTTGGGGCGTGGCACAGTTTGGCGACAACCACCATTGTGTTGTGTAGCGAAACGACAATTTTGGCCCGTTAATACCATTTGGCAAAAGCAACAAATAAGTACTCACTCTTCGTTCATAAAAAACACAAAAAAGCAAACAAATTAGTGAAAAAGAAATATTTAAAAACAATAAATAAGAAAATAAAAAAGGATACAGACGAGCAAGGCGACTGTAAAAGGCACCGTACTCATTATAACGCGCGGTTTTCCACACTCATCACCAATTTTTGAGCAATTAATCCAATGGGAGAAATAATCTGTAGTTGCTCGATCGAAACCAAGTTTGATAATGATATACAGAGTGATATACATAGAATGATATACACATGATTTGTGAGTTTTCATGCAATCGGTAATTAAAAACTGAATTTTTGCATATAAATCACTAATTTTTGACCGATTTCTAGTTGTTCAAACCAGATCAAACGTAGTGAGGATAGTTATAACTGTACTCCAATAGCTTCCAAGTTATGGTTATATTAAAATAGTTTTTACAATTTGCAGGGACGGTATGGGGCGTGACAAAAATTTGAATTTAAATTGATCTGACACACAGACGGACATTTATTCCAAATTTGGTAGCTCTACCTATTGTCGTTTAGAAGATCCAGGTGTTCATAGCCGAAAATGACTTAAAAATTACACATTGGACGTTCTGCAGTACATTTTCGGACATGCTGCCAGTTGCTGTTGTTGATATTTAAATGTAGTTGCTTTAAAACATGCTACATCATCTTGCCTGTTGATGTTAATCAAGAATATGTGTACTTTATGGGGTCGGAAACACCTCCTTCTACCTGTTACGCACATTTCGCTTCTGATAAATTTAATTGACCGATCTACTCTTTCATAGTGTATGGGGTCTAAACAACACAAAAAACATCATAAATATGTTCAGTTTATAAAGATATAGTGTGTGAACATGATGGGCAGGAGGCGGTTGGATAAGAAAGCAGAAATATTCTAGAGAGAAGAAGCGTACTGCTGCTGCCTTTGTTGTTGTTGCCACGCCCATGTCTACCCACCTTTGAAATATGATTTTTTTCTAATTTCTATCGTTGTTCTGCCATAAATTCTGGCTGAAAAAGTTTTTCCACAACAATTTCTTTTAAGCAGTTAAAAATTCATATGTAAAAAGAAGAAGCAAAAAAATCGCAGAAAAGTAGGCTACACTTTTTTCGTTATGCAAAATTGTGCCAAGTCAACAGGAAAATAATATATGTATATAAAATACAAAGAAAAGTAAACAAAGTTTGCCGAGCTAACAGGGGGATAAAGGTGAAAGAGAATTGGACAGGGAGACATGGAGACTAAACAAGGGTAAGAGAAATAATCAGCTGGAACGCTGTTAAGTAAAATGGCTCATAAAATTATAATGCATATCAAATGATTTAATTTGCTGGGCAGTAGCTAAAAGAATGATGGGCGTTTAGGGCGTGGCAATGAGAAAAATTCAACGAAATTGAAGGTGGAGGTAGGGCTGAAAGTTTTGTTGTGGGTGAGACACGAGGCGTGGCACAGTTTGCTGCAAATGAGAGAAATGCGGACGTCGTTTTGGTAATTACTTTGATGAAAAATGGCAGTTTCAGTGATTAAGCAGCGCGTGTATAACTCTATGTGTGTGTGTACGTGTGCGACTTCAACAATTCACTTGATTACACATACGCTATGTGAAGTCCTAGCAGGAAATTAAGCTGGGCAAAGCGGAAGTCGCTTACCAAGGCGACTGCACATATGTGTGTTTGTAAGTGTGTGTTAGTGAGTTTGTGTTAGTTTCTGCCTAATGATGTCAGCCATGTTTGCAACAACACGCAGTTGCCGCATTAGTTGTAATTGCTGCGTCATGTTCCTTAAACAGCAAAACGGATTTTAAAGCAACTACAATAACTTCATTAAAATATCAGCAGCAATAGCAATCATTTGCAACATATCCCAAAATATTCTGCAGAACGTCCAGTTTGTCCTTTGTATATTTGTATATTTAAGTAAATATTGGCAAAATATATGCCAGATACATGGCGATCACAGTCAAGAAAAATCTTTCAAGATAACGCGTTAAAAAAGACAAAATAGATCGCAATAAATAATACTGGCAGAAAAACACGAAAAGAAAAATGCGAAGAAAATGGGTGGTAAAGCGCTTAAAGAGAGATTGCAATGAAAACTGTGCGAAAACAACAAGAACAAAATGACAATAAATCGCTACTAAAAATGAGCAATGAGTAATTCATACTGTAAGTTGCAATTGTTGCAAGCTCAGCAGCAGTGGCAGTGGAAGAAGCAACAGCAAAAGAACATACAATTCAACGGACCATCAATCTTGCAACTAGCTGGGGAATGGAGGGAAATGGCAAGCAGAAGCACGGACTAGAAGAGGAAGAGAGAAAGAGACAGCTAGTATGAAGGAAATGAAGGAGTTGAAGGGAAAAGAAGAAGGGATATTCTTCACTTTTGGCGCCGCAGTGTCTGCCTCAATTTTGTCGGACGTGGAACGCGCTTTTATGTGGCTGCTGGGAATTGGTAGAAGCGAGCGGCATGCTACACTGGCACATGCCACATGCCACATTGCGGCAACTACGTGAGAGCTGCGCGTTTGTAATATGCTTGTAAATGCAATAAATTTTGTTAACTCCATACTGCCGGCTAAACTTCAGCGTTTTTTGCTTTTGTATTTCGGACACAAAGTCATGATGAACAAAGAGACCGAACACATCAGCAAGTGGAACCATATGGCCACATTAAATCACCTCAAAGGAAACGCAGGTTGTGCGGGTGGGCGTGGCAGCAACAGGCGTCAGGTGTTGCTCTTATTTGCTTTGTTGCTGTTATTGCGATATTTATTTTGTTACTTTCCTTCAAGTTTCAACATAAGCGCAGTTATGTTTATTTTAGGACTACATTTCATTTAGTTCTGATGCAAGCTTAAAACTTTTGGTATAATTGTGGAAACATTTGAGAAATTGCCATGAACCGACTAAAAAACTTTTAAGCAGCTCAAATAGTGGAAACAACAAATTGAAACATTATGGTCCCCAATGAACTTTAAGACTGTTCAAAAGCTGCTCAAATTTAGATTTATTTGCATTGAAAATGTTTGAGTTAATGATTTTAAATAGTTTTAAATAAATTTAAAATAATAATAAATTTAATATTAATGTGAATTTATAATTATTTTACTATTATATGTTTGAAGAAATTTATTCTTTGAGGCTATAAATAAAAGAAATTTACCACAATTACCACTTTTATACATATATCTTATGATTTTACTAAAGTAACAATTGTTAGTTATGTTTATAAAAGTGTTAATATGAGTGGGGTTGATCTAATATTGAATTTTCCTGAAACAAGTTTTTCTTTTGAAATAAGTATATTGGGTTTTTGAGTATATTGGGTTTGTGCAAAAGCATGTAACAGGCAGAAGAAGGCGTGGCAGTCCCCATAAAGTATATATATTCTTGATCAGCATCACAAGCCGTGTCCGTCTGACCGTCTATCCTTCCGTATGAACACACAGATTTCAAAAGTTCGAATTTTGTCTCCATCGACTCGATATTTAGTCAGTCAATACAAGAAATTTTTTTTTGATACCACGCCCCATTTGCCCACAGTGAGCAAAAAACCGGACTGATCTCGGAAAAAATCTATGTTTTCTGCGAATATCTCAGTAACTATGACACTTAGGAATACCAATTTTGGTACGCCGGTTCCTATAAACAGAATAAATGCAATGCCAGACAGGGGGCTGCCACGCCCCCATTTTCTGTAAGAAATAAAAACCTTTTCTAACTTGCATGCCGTTTTAAAGACATTTGTTCTTATCGTACAGTATTGTTATTTAAAATTTGTTTGAAGAATAATCGAAAAAATTAATGCTTTTGACGAATATCTCAGTTACTATGGCACTTAGGAGTACCAATTTTGACCCTATAGACGCAGAATCTCCACGGAGGACAATTTTTTTTAGAAGCCATGACCAATCCGAAAATAAGTTGTTTTGCAAGAAAAAACTCGCTGAAGGAGAGCGATAAGAAATAAAAAATTTTCAAACTTGCATGCCGTTATGAAGGCATTTGTTCTTATCGTTCAATATTGTAATTTAAAATTCGTTTGGAGTCAAAATATGTTAAACTATCCTGAAAGTTGAATAAAAATCCAACTATAATAAGAAAGAGTGAGTGTATATCAATTTAAAACTTTATTAAAGTTAGTATTACTCTCAGTTTTATCATAACACCAATACTTTTTGTCCACCTATTAGAAAATTTTTTAAGAAACTTTGGAAACTTTTTTTATCAAAGTGTGTGGGTGTAACATGGTGGTAAACACTTACAACATTTACAAATTTACCATTTTTGATACACGCATTGCCTATTAAATAAGAGTTGACAAGCTGTTTCTGTTTTTGTTTACTGTTGTTGTAGTTGATGTTCTGAAATTTTGAACTTTAAGCCTATTTACCAAACCCGTGGGAGCAGCAGAAGAAAGGTGGCAACAGTTTTGAGCGTTGTCGTCATCGGTCAACGCATTTTCTTCTCTTTGCGTTGCTTTTTATACTCTCTGCAAGAGTATATTGGGTTTGTGCAAATGTATGTAACAGGCAGAAGGAGGCGTGGCAGACCCCATAAAGTATATATATTCTTGATCAGCATCACAAGGCGAGTCGATATAGCCATGTCCGTCTGTCCGTCTGTCTGTCTGACCGTCTGTCCGTCCGTATGAACACACAGATTTCAGAGATGGTAAGAGCTACAAGTTCGAGTTTGGTCTCAATCGACTCGATATTTAGTCAGTCAATACAAGAATCTTTTTTTTTTTTCGATGCCACGCCCCATTCGCCCACAATGAGCAAAAAACTAGACATACCTCGGAAAAAATCTATGTTTTCGGCTAATATCTCAGTAACTATGGCATTTAGGAATACCAATTTTGGTACACGTGTTCCTAGAGACCGAATAAATGCAATGACATCAAAAGTTTTGGGCTGCCACGCCCCCTTTTTCCGCAAGAAATAAAAGAAAATTTCAAACTTGCATGCCGTTTTTAAAGCATTTATTCTTATTGTACAGTGTTGTTATTTATGATTCCTGAAAGTTTTATAAGAATCCGACCATAAATGAAGCAACAAAGATTTTATTCGAGAGCAATGAGTGCGAGAGAGATAGCGTTAGTCGTGCCGACCAATAGTATACATACACACATATGTATGTTCATACATTTAACGTCAAACGAATTTGTATGTACATACAGATAAACACATGTATGCTCGATTATACGTAGTTTTTTTTTTTTGTTTTAACGTGTTCTAATACAAGAACTATCTATTGGAATATCCGGATACCGATTTTAACATTATAATTGGGAATAAAAGCAGAGAGTATTATACGGTCGGGCTCGTTCGACTGTACTTTTCTTACTTGTTGTTTATGTTTGCCTTGTTGCGTTCGCCTCGCTCTTTATTACTCTTTCCCTCTCCCTCTGTCGCTTTTAGTTTTGCTTCGCTTGCTTACACCAGTTTTTATGTATCGCAAATTGCGATTTGCGAACTCGCATATGCAAAAGCATACGCCAAACATGTGGGTCTATCTCCCCAGCCTGCTGCCCTTTCCCCATCCACTGACTCGTACCCCCTGCCACTGCGCTCTTAAGCCCACAAACTAAATTTGTATCTTGTATTTCGAATTGGCTGTGTATCTGTTGACGTAATGCCCATGAAAATAGCCATCATTTTAGAGCATGTGTTACCACTTTCAACTGTGGCAACTGGCAAATAACTCCCTAAACTATGCAGCGTAAACTAAACTCTGCTTTACGGAATGTGGTCTCGTAAACATTTTAGTTATGCCAAAGACGGTTTTAGCCTAGTAAATATAACAGCTGTTTTCTGGACCTAAAACGTGTTCAAATTGTACAAACGGCCTACCAGAATGGTGGCATCATCATCGCAACAAAATTTGTCATCTAACTGTTTGGCTTCTTAACCTTCATTAAAAGCCCTTAACAAAATTGAAAATAAAAAAATCAGAAAATGGAAAAACTGCAAGAGAAAGCATAAAAACTATT
Source organism: Drosophila parthenogenetica (assembly GCA_035047505.1). Lineage (NCBI taxonomy): Eukaryota > Metazoa > Arthropoda > Insecta > Diptera > Drosophilidae > Drosophila > Drosophila parthenogenetica. Next base: position 15,374,868 of record JAWNPM010000080.1, on the reverse strand, counting down.
AACTTCATAAAAACTGGTCAAAGGAATTAAATTAACCAGAATTGTGGCATAAATTTATGGTTTACGCCTAATTTGAATACCCTCAGATAAAATTAAAAATTAAGTCTAAATGTTTTGGTTATTAAAGTAACATACTCCAGATCTAAATTTTATTCGTCCAACACCGAGCATAAAATTCATTGTGCGTTTGTCAGTATATTAAGGTCGAATATAAATCAATTGTAAGCTACTCGAAGCAAAAGCAAACAGACATGCATCACAATTAATCCCTAAGACAGTTAAACCGAAGAACAATTGATGTCCAAATAATTCTATCAATTCCCCAGTTGGTGTTGTCAATTAATACTCAAATTGTAGTTATCAAAACTAAAGTGCAGAATATTTTGGTTACGTGTCTGTTATTTATGTATGTATATAGAGGCACGAGAGTGAAAGAGATGTATTGATAGATTTAAACTTGAACCAAAAATCATGCAGATTGTAGATTTGTTATATTTCAATATTTTATTAGCCCCTGGCTTTTTGTCTAAAATAAATTGCAGCAGTTGCAAGTTTTGGCTCTAAACAGGAGCAAAACAAGGACAATAAATAAATATCACAGCCATCACACGAATACAATAGCAACAGTTACACATACAGATTCACATTTTAGATAGTTACAGTTACGTCTGTAAACAGAGTCGCAGCTAAGGACAGAAATGGAAAAATTCAATAGCACAATAAATAAATCCGTACACCGTTTTTAAAACAAATCGAAAAAAGAACAACAAGAGAAAAATCACAGCAACAACAAAAAACCAAATCGTTCAAAAAAAAATTAAAAAGCGAAGCAAACGTATAAAAATAAAAGCAAAATAAATTTGCATTTTTTGTTGTTTAAAGCATCGTATCAGTAGCAACAACAAAAGCAAGCTATATATATATATATATATATATATATATATATATATATATATATATGCGCAAAGTCAAAGTCAGAGCGAAATGTTATCGAAATGCTATTGAATACAAGTATCAATTGGCGATAAAGATTCAGCTAAAAGGGAGACAGAGAAAGACAGACAGAATGCGAAATAGTGATAGAGAGAGTGTTGGAGAGAAGAGGAAGAGAGGACGGAGATGAAGACACTATTTACTTATGTGCATATATTTGTACCATACCCTCGACTTGTATGAGCAATCAAATATATGTACATATATATACAATAAGTACGAACTGCAGCTACAACTGTCTACATACATTTCATTTCTGAGTGTTTTTACGTTTTTTAATGGGGTTTACACGAATTTACACTAAGACGCATGACAAAATAAAAACTGTCGTTATAGCTATCTATTAGTTGGGACATTTCGATTTAAGTACATTTAGATGGAGAAATTATTTTAAAGAATTGCTTATATTCCTTTTTGACTATAAGAAATTTTTAAATGTATAACGCAAAGTCATTATCATTGCGAGTAAACTTGGTAATTAAATATTGCATCTGAACTATAAAAAGATCTCTGAATTAAAATTGTATACACTTAAATCACACCTATTTGAATCCAGCCTATAAGTCCAAATCATATTTCTGCTATGATCTTATGTTTAATATTTAGTAAATGTGAATGCAACTGTATTCATTTCAATACACATTTTTAGACCCCGTACTCTCAAAAACAGTGGAGGGGTCTACTTACTTTGTCAGAAGCGAAATGTGCGTATCAGGCAAAAAGAAGCATTTCCGACCCCAAAAATTATATACATATATCAGTATATATATGTCATAAAGTATGTATAAATCAGCATCAACTGCCAAGAAGATAAAGCAATATCCGTCTTTCTGTCTGACCGTCGTATAAACTCCTAGATCTCAGTGACTAAAAGAGCTATATCTACCAAATTTGGAATGAAAGTCCGTTTCCTTCTTGAGCAAACCAAGTTTATTTCAAATTGGTGCCACTCCCCCTCACCAAGTATAATCTAAATCTTACAAATATAGCCTTTTGCTTTTATAGGACAAGTCGGTTGAAAAGTGCATGTTTATATAAAAAATTCGCGCTAGAAAGAGTACGGGGTCTTTTACTGTCGGCTTGCTTAAGTGTAGCCTTTTTATACTCTCTGCAAGAGTATATTGGGTTTGTGCAAATGTATGTAACAGGCAGAAGGAGGCGTGGCAGACCCCATAAAATATATATATTCTTGATCAGCATCACAAGCCGAGTCGATATAGCCATGTCCGTCTGTCTGTCTGTCCGTCTGACCGTCTGTCCGTATGAACACACAGATTTCAGAGATGGTAAGAGCTACAATTTCGAATTTGGTCTCAATCGACTCGATATTTAGTCAGTCAATACAAGAATCTTTTTTTTTTCGATGCCTTGCCCCATTCGCCCATGAGTAAAAAACCCGTCACACCTCGAAAAAAATCAATGTTTTCGGCGAATATCTCAGTAACTATGGCACTTAGGAATACCAATTTTGGTACACGTGTTCCTGGAGACCATATAAATGCAATGACATCAAAAGTTTTGGGCTGCCACGCCCCCTTTTTCCGCAAGAAATAAAAGAAAATTTCAAACTTGCATGCCGTTTTTTATGCATTTATTCCTATCGTAAAGTGTTGTTATTTATGATTCGTTTGAAGACGAATCATGTCAAACTCTCCAGAAAGTTTAATAAGAATCTGACCATAAACAAAAAAGGAATGAAGCAACAAAGACTTTATTCAAGCCCATGAGTGCGATAGAGACAGCGCTAGTCGTGCCGACCAATAGTATACATACACACATATGTATGTTCATACATTTAACGTCAAACGAATTTGTATGTACATACAGACAAACACATGTACATTCGATTATGGTTAGTTTTTTTTTGTTTTACAAGACCTATCTATAGTGATATGCGAATACCATTGTTAACATTAGCAGAGAGTATTATACGGTCGGGCTCGTTCGACTGTACTTTTCTCTAGAACACATATCCCTTGAATCTTAGATCAAAGTGAAAGGTATCTAATCTTCTTGATTGTGCTTTGCTTATTTACATTAATTCTTATTTATCTTTGACTTCGACTTTGCGTTTATGAGTTTGCCACTTTCCATTGCGCGTTAACATTTGCTCTTTAAGTTTTTTTTTTCTACTTGTTATACGCATTTAATCAGATACAAAGCGAAATTCGTTGGTTCCTTCTGTATTATTTCTTTGTTTTGCATTAATAAAAATAAATATACAAAGGCAGATAAAGCAGCAAATGCAAATACAGACACAAAAGCAAAAGTAATATAAAAACAGAAGTGTGTGTTTGCATTCAATGTTGCTTTTTGACAACGCTTCGTATGAGCAACGCTTTATGACGTATCACTGCGATCTCTCCATGACCAGATCCATTTGCATTTCTCTTTTTTATGTCAGGACTGACCCACACCACTTTCAATTTTCTGCAAATATTTTTATGACGGCCTTCTGATTATTCATTTGGCTTTAATTTTTTGTGCTCATTTTGATTAAGACAAACTTTTAACTTCAATTTTCAGTCTTTAGGCAGCTTCCCCTCTGATCCCCCCTGACTAGTATTTTAATTTCCTTATCATCGTATCAATAAATTAAGTCGAAAACTTTTTTGCTGCTTCCATTCAATTGCTGCCTCTATTCGACCCATTTCTGTTCCAATTTGTTTTTTCTTTTTTTCCAGCTCAATTTCGCTTCCATACCCTTGCTAAGGGTATTATGTTTTTGTCATGCATTGAAGAAGTCGTGGTCGACTCCATAAATTATATATATACTTGATCAAAATCAAAAGCCGCGGCATGTTCGTCTGTCCGTGTGGTTATATGCAAACTAATCTATTAGTTTTAAAGCTATCTTGATGATAAGCGGTGGAGATGTGTATTCTCACTGCAGTTCATGTACGCATTTAATACCAAATTCCATGTGCAAATGAATATTGTTTAGCTGCCAAAGGAATAATCAGAGAAAATGCTTGGTATGAAAATCGTCATTGAAACAAAATTAATGCAAAATGCATGAGTGCAAGGGTATTTAGTCTGCCGCAAGCAAAGATAACCATTTTTTTTTCTCGTCATCGTATCTTGTATCTATATATGTTTGCTAGCTGGTGTCGAGTAATTTGCTTTCCGTCTCGCTCAATATTATTGTTATTTTTTTTTTTTTTTTTTTTTGGTAACATAGACTGTAAACGACCCACGACAAACGACAACTACAACTACAGTGCGGCAGTCACACGACAGTTAGCCCCCTCCCTTGAGTCCACTTACTCCCCTCCACTCTCTAAACATGGCATGAAAATGCTGCCTGGATCCATCACTATATTTGGCTATTGAATTGGTTTCGTGCTCATGCATTTTATATGATATTGACTGCTTGTCTGTCTGACTTTTCGCCACCCTTTTGCCACGCCCCTTAATAGCACAATTCGAAAAAAAAATATATATATATATATATGTGGATAATCGAAAAATGTTTGGCGCTGCAATTAGTGGACAGCGTTTGTTAACCAACGAAGCCAGAGCCAATGGCAAATGCAGGTAGTGGCACAAACATAGCTACTAACTGAGCTCTTATCTTTATTGCAAACAAAGAGGGCGCCAGAAGTGTTGGCAAGTGGGTGTAGGGACGTGGTTGGTGTAAAAATGTGGGTGCCGCCGAAAATGAAAAAAAAAAAAAACGAAAGAAAAGAAACGAAATATTCGAAGTAAAACATGCCGAATAAAATGTAACAAGCTAAAATTTTAATTTTTCTCTTTTCTTCTCATTTTTGCCTATTTGATGTAGAACTTTAATCCATGGTTTTTTAATGCGGGCGATAAACTTTTACTACAACTGTCGACAGCCTTTTTCGAGGCTGTCTTTCTTTAAATCTACATATATGTGAGTGTATACATACATATATATATGTGACGTCGTCGACGCTTATGCCGCTTAATGTTTTAATTAAATGTTTTATTAGCACGCTTTTGGGGTACGAATCCAGCACAAAAGGGACAAAAGAAAGCGAAGAGTATAGAGTTTAATTGAAAATGGAAAATGGGGAATGAAAATGTACAGAAGGCAGAAGAGTTTGAACTTCTCCGGTTTTATCAGGTCGTACATGAATCTATAAGAATTAAAGCACGTTTACGTTGATTTTGGAACAGTCTTAGGTTAAGTATGTAAGTCTTAAAAATGCATTACATTTATTTTGTTAAGTTTGTGTTATGTTATTGCTCTTAACAGTTGTGTAAAGTTCATAATAATTTTATTATTGCTGAATATAAAATGATTAACTACGTTATTATCATTTCTTTACAAAAAAAAAAATACATAACTTTTTCTGAACTAAATTCTATATTTTAGTCTATATTTTTCTATATTTTTGTAAAAGGAAAAATAAGTCTTACTGTAATAGGCTAAGTAATCGAATTATATTTTTGGTTTGATTTTTGTATAATAACTTTAGCTAAAGCTTTGGCTTACCAATTTCAAAGTATATATGAGTTTTCTGATGTTGATGCGAAGTTAAATTGGTAGGTAAGATTTTTGAAAGGACTCTATAAATTTACTTTTCTTGTTTTGCAAAGGTTTCTTTGGGCAGGTCTTTTATTAATTGTCATTTGGTATTTGTTTTCATCTTCGCGAGGATGTTCCAATCCCACACTGTTTCGCCTTTGAAGATGGCTGCAACACGACACGACAGCCATGTTCTGTTGCTCTAACGACCAACAACAAATCAACATCCGGTTAGCTCAAATGGCCAGCAAAGTCGCCAAGTCGCACAAACATTGCACGTATGATTTATATACAAAAATACAAGCTCCCCTCTCTCTCTCTCTTTCTCTCTGTTATTTGGAGACACTTCTATGACTTTGACTCTTCCCCTCTCGCTCTTTCTCTGTGCCTGTGTCTACAAGTTGACAGACCGGCATCGGCCGCATTTGATAACTGTAGCTGCTAACTGCTAGCTGAAGTCGCCTTTACACATCTACACATTCACACATCTCCACACATGTGTGTGTGTGTGTGAGTTGTCTGGCCGGCCTCAGTCTTTGCATGCGTGTGTGTGTCTCAGCGATAGTCAAGCTTTTTTTATTGAGTGAGTAACGCGTTGTCGTTAACATTTTGGCGACTTTTAGCACAGACAGGCGTCGTCTTTTTATTTTCATTTAATTTATTTATTTTTTTTTTTTCAATGTTTGCGATTTTCAATTATTATTTTCAGATTGTACACTTTTGCTTTAGCACATTTAGCACTGCTTTGTCTTTGTTTCTTAGCACCAACTGTTCTCACTGTTGACTAAGTGAGCGTCTGGGTTTGTGTGAGAGTTTTAATGTGCGGCTGACAATTGAATATAAAGACAGCGATGCGGTGATGTAAGCGTTAGGCGACCGGCACTGATGAGACGCGCAGCACGAATGAACGAAGTTGGCGAAGCAACGAAATAGCGAAGCTTCCATGCTCAGCAGCGGGAGCCAAGTGAAGCAGAGACGCAGCAGCGAAACGTCGCGATGGCCCGATGACAAGACACGACACGAAGCAAAACGACGAATCATCCACAAACGAAGCAACGCGATGCTGCCAGCAGCTAAATGGTTTCGTTCACTTGCTCTCTCTCGCTCTCGTTTGCGTTTATTGCTCACGCGTGTAGGTCGTCTAGAGGCCGTTTGTTCAGCCATTTTCATGATTTTCTCTTTGGAGGCCACTTACTTTGCTCTTTGCTTTTGCTACTGACTCTCACTCGCTCACTTGCAAATTCTTTGCTTGCTCAAAACTGCAAATCAAAGTCGAGGTCGTTGTACGAATGAAAGAATGTCGGCATGTGCTTGTTACTGTTGTTGTTGCTGACGCCGCCGTCGCTGGTGGCGTTTGTAATGCTGCCGTCGCTGCTAGTAGTGCTGCTGCGCTGATGTTTAATGCTTGGTCCGATCCGCCATTGTAGTTGTAACTGTGCCGCACGCCTCCTGTCGCTGCATTATTCTGCTTTTGTCTGTCTATCTACATCTCTCTCTCTCTCTCTCTCTCTCACTCTCTCACTTACGAACTCGCTGGTAACTGTGTGTGAGTGTGCTCGGCATGCCTTAACTTGGCTTTCTTTTGAATAATGTTGCTTCATGCTTTCGCAGTCTTGGTCTTCATCTGCCTTCTTTCGTCGGTTTGTCTATTTATCTGTGCAGTTGTCTGCTAGGCAAAAATGCTGTTACTTTTTATGTGCACTCTCCCACTCTCTATTCTTCACTCCCCATTTCTCTCTTCCCACTCGCTATTCTTGCTTCATTCAACTACCCTTCAACCCAGACACTCCTTGGAATTTTGTTAGACCGTCGTCGCCGTCGCCGTTGACGTTGCCGTAGCTGTCGTCACCACTGCTGCGCTGCTGCCGTACGCTGCCCATTTTTACTCATTTTTTCTACTTTTTTTTTACATATACATTTTTGGCTGTTGGTAGCTTGCTTACAAGTAACGGGATTCGGGACAGCGGAACACGGTAAAAGGGGTAAGGTAAGGTAAAGGGGAAGTGAGTTTGAGGGAGGAGAAGGTGAGGCTTTTTTAGGATTGTTTGTGAGCTGCTTTCGCGCGTTTGTAATAAAAACTCGTTATAAGTAGAAATTCTTTACTTTTTCTACTTCTGCACCTCTCTATCTTTCTATCCTCTGCTCTCTCTTTCTTTTACTTTTGACTAGTTCACCTGAATTCTCCCCCTTCTGCCATCCTCGACCTGAGCTGGCGCACTCATCTATTTCCATTTTTTAAGCACTCTTTGTGGCCACTTTTCTTTATTATGATTTTTTTATTTTTTTGTCGTTTTTTTTTTAGCTGCTGTTCCATGACAAATGTGAGAACCGCTTGTAGCGAAAAAGGTTTGGCCAGTCGGCGGCTAAAGCGCTTAGAAGTCAGCTCGACTGGGTAACGCCCCTCTACGCCTTCTGCGCTCTACTACAGGTAAATTCCAGCTTCTTTCTCCCCTACCAATAATTCAACCCCCACCCCTCTTGCACCGCTGTCATCGTTAGCCAACATTTTTTTTGGCCCCAAACGAAGCGCAGACTCAATTATTAGGCCAGTTGGCAGGCTAATTTTCTTATCATTAAATGCGATTGAGAAAGTGCCCTAAGGGTGCACTGTGGTCAGGAAGGTGTGTGGTATTTGGTGTGTTACAGCATTAAACTGCGCGCCAAAAATTTTCCACAAACTTTCCTGCATTTCCCCATTTTGCTAACTGTATTTGTGCTGATAAGATACTATGGAAAAAAACAATGTCAAATTAGTTTGGGTTCTCAAAAGTGCAAATCATTGGCAATCTCTCGATGCTGAGAAAACTCAATATACAGTAGTTAAAAAACTCACAAATTCGAACTATTTAACGCCGTTTATCGCAGAGCAAAAACAAACTTCACAATGATTTGACAACAAACATTCTAATGATTATTGACCACCTGCTATTTAACGAACTAAGCTGGAGCGAAATAAACTAGTTTATTCTAACAAAAGTTCGGCATGGTAATCCAGTTAAACAAAAAACGAAAAATAATTAATATTTTTGGATTAGCCAGAATTTCTTAACTATGAATGATACATTGATTTTTATTATATTATAGGCTTTAACTGGATATCAAATATGTTTGCAAACATTTTTTTAATATGTGTAATTTCTAAAAAATTCAATATCTGTTTCTTTCAAAATCGTTTAAAAATATAGGAATATATTAGAATAAAAATACTGATTTAATTACTCATAGAAACAAATAGTTTTCATTGGCAAGTCAATAATTTTGTAGTTCTTTAAGAATTATTTTAAAAGTCGATTTATTTTCCAGCAAGGTTTCTGGGTTTTTCCGATTTTCTGGTTCCGTCTTTATTAATAATTCATAAATAAACTTTAACAAAACGATGTCAAGTTCAGTTTATCAGTCTACTGTATTTATCCAAAGAGATGTCTATCTCAGGGATTAGTTGAGCATCGTATCGCATCGTATTTAACTTCTATATCGTGTTAAATCATAACACTCACCTGTATGAATCTTCTTTAAATTGTATAACACTGAGAAAATTCCAAACGATTGCAAATTTTGTTCTCTTGTTTTGTTTTTAAGTTTTTTATTACATAATTTGATTGTGGCCAAACTGAACGACAACGAAATGGAAATGCATTAACGATTAAAATTGATCTGGACGACTCACGTGACATGTGAGAATACACATAAGTATATTATTCTTATTTACTTTTTCGCAGTTTTTTTTTGCTTTATCAGTTTTTTACTTATAACTTTTAATCACTCGCTTCCAATTCTGCTGATCACTTCAAACTGTTTAATTGAGTGCTGACATGGCACAACTGTAACTGAGCAAATGTCAAGCAATCTGTCAGAAAGTAAGACAGTGCGTATGCGCAACGATTCGAAATATTTTCGCAGCTATTAAATCAACACTTCGAGCTACGTGCTTGTCCCAATCTGACAACCGTATCGGCTGAGCGACAAACCTAGACTGCTTACAAGTGCGGCTGTTGCTACTCTTTGTGTTTTGTCGATGCTGCTGTCGCTCCTGCTGTCGTTGCTTATGTGGCTTTTGCTTCTGCTGTTTTCGCTGGCGCTGCCGCTGTTTCCATTTCCGTCTTTGCATTCTCCTTCGTGTTGTGCTCAGTTAAATGCACATTTGCTGAACTAAACTGTGGCCGCTGGGCAACCGCAGCTGGTGAATGTTGCGTTTCAACTGAATGCTTACTTTACGGGGACTTACCCAACTAGAACTGCTGTGTGCATTGAGACCTGGGCAAACTCCAAGCGCAGCTAATGCAGCAGCAGCCGTGGCAGCGACGCAGCTGCGACGCAACGTAACAGCTGGTGAAGGTGAAGGTGGCCCCAGTAAATGCCAATCAATAGGAGCGCGAGAGAGACCACTATGCTGCGTCGGCGCTCTTCTCGGCTTTGCCATGTCTGCTGCCGCAGCCACTGCACTGCAAAGAGTCCAAATGAGTGCGGTGTGGTGCCGAACGCTGGGCGTCAGACGATGACGACGACAACGACGACTTACCGTTGAGTGCATTGGCATACTAAACTTTGCACGAGGCGTCGTCATTGCCGACGGTGACGGTGACTGCAACGACGACGACGAAGTGACTGCTTGCAGTAAGGTTACACGCAATGAGAGAGCAAACGATTCGCAGCCGACTCTCATTTGTATTGCTTGTTGTTGTAGCCGAGTGCCGTTAGATGCGCACTTGACGATTCGTCGTTTTTGTCGTTGCTCATCAACAAGTCAGCAACTGCGGCAATGACTGCGGCTGCGACTGCGACAGCGACGTGGCGTCAACTTTTTTTGCTAAGGTATTCCCACGAATTGATGTCGACTTTTACTGCGCTGCCCGAAGCAGTAATAAATATATTTAAAAAAAATAAATAAATTTACGAATTTTACGATCAGTTTACGGATTGTAAAATAAAAATTATAAATGTCTTTTAAGAACTGCAGCAAGATGAATGACGAGTTGACAATTACATTAACAAAGAGCGTGCTGCAAAGAGCGAAAGAGGAAAATAGAGAGGCAGACAATGTTGCTGGCGCCAGCAGCGGAAGTAAACGGAAAGCTTCAATTTAGCCGGCATTTTGCAGCGCATCCGCCCGGCTGAGCAGAGCAGCAACTGCGAGATCTTAGGGTGGCACGACAGAAGAGAGACCACGAGAGAAAGGAGGAAAGCGGCAGAGAGAGCGAGAGAGATGAACTTCGAGAGCATTGGCAGAAGTTAAGAGCAGGATGAGTTTCTCTTTGCTGGCCTTACTGCTAGCACGTGGGGCAGGTCAGTTGTGAAATGATTGTGCTCACAGCGATGTCAGCTGATGCTGCTGCCACACGACGCGTTTTCGATAGGGCGCTCAGAATTTGTCAAGCAGCAGCAGTAGTAGTAGCTACAGACCGAAGACAGAAGCTTTACTCTCGTCGCATTATTAGATTTATCGTGTTTTAGCGTTTAAGCAGATGCCCAAAAGACCTCTCTCCTTCACCTTTTCCTTTCCCTTTCCAGCAAGCTTTCAACCACTGACCATAAAGTGGAACTGCAATTTGCGACGACTGGGCACATTTTATGGCTGCCACATCTACTCTCTCTCTATCTCTGTCTCTTTCTCGGCCGCTGTCTCTACCCAGCCACTTGTCCTTTTGCTTTGCTCCTGCGGGCTCTTTTCTCATCATTATTTGCGCCTGAATTTTCTTTAGCTTGCCTTTTTTCTTTTTGGGATTTTCTTTTCCGTGCAGTTTATGTTCTGCGCTGACTTTTCATTATTATTATTAGCACATCTTGAGTTGAACAGCTTCTTAACAGGATATATGAATCTTCTCTTCAGCCCCTTTCGATCTCCCTCACTCTCTCTCTCTCTCTCTCTCTCTCTCTCCCTTTCTAGCTCTCAGTTTCTCGCTCTTTGAATTGGCATGCAAATATATTTAATTAGCTGACTGAGTTCTCAAGCTGACGACTCGCTTCAAATTATGGTGGCTTTAATTTTGTGGCATGCTACCCGACGCAAGCCAGACAACAGCAATTAAATTACAAACCAATTTCAGACTTGCCAAAAACTTTTCACTCCAAAATTATTATTAAATTTGTCCACAAAGCACACAATATTACACACATATGGATAAACGTAAAAATCTAACACCTACACATACACACACACACACACACACACACACACACACACATTTTGACAATTTTCCACACATGTCGCCTTTTAACCGCGCACAATTTTCATATGCCAAAAATACTAAATACTCGATATGACCGAAAATATGCAAATATTTATACACAGAGCGAAACTACATGAGTCACTGAAAAACAGTTTAAAGTCATTATTCTGATACCTGAGCAAATTTGTTAAATTTAGAATTATAGTGAATATTTCTGACCTATTATCAAATTAATTCATTACTTTAGCTTTATGTATGTAAATTTGATTTTTAATTGCAAACGAATTTGAATAAAGTCGTATAATTCAGATCTTAAAAATAGCGAATACTAAAATAATTTCTATCTATGGTTAAACTATTTGTTTTTAATGTATCTCAAAAAATCTCAGTGTTTGTGTTAGATTGGCGAATTGCAAACTGCATTTTAGATATTTTGTCGATAAATTGAGTTCCGGTTTCACGATATTTGGATATTTTTATGGGTATTATGTTTGGGGCTCCCGAAAATTGCTAGTAATTAAACCAAAAATAATGTTGCCAAAATGTCAGCAGTGCCAGCGACAAGAAGTTGGCAGCAATTAACAATGAAAAAAACAAATAAATAATTTAAAATTTTTGGCATTGCCATTAACACAAAGCCGAGTAATTGCAAGCCCCAAATAAATCAGAGGCAATTTGAGAAATAGAGAGAGAGAGAGAAAGCGGACTAGAATTTATTTATTTTGTATGTATGTGTTTTCAATTTATTTGTAAAATATTTAATGTTCAACTAATGGTGGCAACATTGCATTTGGCGCTTTGCTGGCCACCGAAGCTTCAACTTCAATTAAACATTAAAACGATGCTAATCAGACGATCAGATCCCCTGGCAATTTTATTCATATCGACCACAACACATCGGCATACATGTAGACTATTCGGTATAACGCCCCAAAAATATGCGCAAAATATTCAAATGCATCTAAATAAATATGAGAATTTTATATCAAGGCAAAAATGCACAAAAGATATGCGACAACAACAACATTAATAACAAAGGCAACAACAATCAAAAACAAAATCAACAAACTAAAAAAAAAAAAAAACTCTGCGACCTACTTCAAATTCCGACTAGTACATATCCTGTAAAAATGCATTGTTATTATTATTATCTAATAATAATAATAGAATCCAATTATACTGATTCCGCTTAAAGCGTCCGTTCGGTCTTCATACAAACTTGTATGAAAGGTTATGTATGGTTAAAGCGTCTACCGGGTATAACGACGTAAAATTGTCGGTCCTCTGTGTGTCGTTCTAACCGGTCTCTACTGTAGTTAAGGATTATTAAAAAGAAAATACAAAAAATTTGTATATTCAAATTATAAAATGCAATGTCATACCATTAGGGCTTTTTCAATTTCTGCATCTGAGACACCTTCTACAATATTTTCTAGTCTCTGCAGGGTATCTAAAATAACATACATTGGATAGTGCAATATGCCAAAGGATTAACTTTGATCAGATGCAAATGAAGGGTCAGAACGGACGGCACCCAGGGACGCGACTGTGGCACAAATTGAGCTAATTGCAAACTATATCTGCGTACACTTCCCACCGGGTTGGGATTAGGAAGGTGGGCACAAAAGGGAGGGTGGCAAATGGATATAGGAGGGCGGATAGTGGTAAGGACTCCGACATTAATAGCCGCATTAGCATAAAGTACCGGGCATTGTCAGTCTCTCTCGTTCACTCTCTGTCTCTCTCTCTCTCTCTCTGTTTTTTTCTCTCTCTCTCTCTCTCTTGACCAAAGGCACCATAACCAATTGACTATCGACGACTCATTCTTCCGCTTTTGCTCTGGCAATTCTGCAGGAAAAACCAAATTGCAATATCAGACATTTAGTCTATTCACCAGACAATATTCCATTTGATTGACATGTCATTCACTTCAATTGACTTAAATTATGCAAACAATGTGACAAAGACACCAGGCTAGAGCGAGAAAACACGACAGAAAGAGATAGGAAGAGATTAGGAAAGAAAGGTGATGGAAAAGGTTAACAAGTACTTACCATCGAGACGTTAGAGGTCTTCTTCTTCTCTTTCTTACCCAACTTTAAAGCTAGTCATAGCCTTTGACAATTGAAAGCTTTAAATACCTAAAGAAGAAAATAACTAAAACCAACCAAGTTTATTATAATCAAAAGTTTAAGCCAGTTTATTTTCAGGTTAATCAACAAACCGTTAATTTAAGATTTCTATTAAATTTAAAATTGCCAATTTTACTATTTAATATTTTATTGAACCAAAGAGTCCAACTGCTGTACCATTCTATAATATCATTTAATCTTTATATAAATTTTGATCCTAAAAACCAAACAATTACAAAAACTTTTATTGAGTGCTTTGTTTTTCCCAAATAGAAATTAAAACAATCAATTTAATTAATAACAAAGGAAAATTAGGGTATATTAGAATCGTTAAGCTCGGAAATTGCCGAGTAACTTCTTATTTTTAATAAGCCAACGAATTAATTTTATATTGATATCAATTTAATTTTAATTATTAAGATATTTGTTCTATTTTTCTACAAAACATTTTGTTAAAAAAAACAAGAAAAAAAAGGTTATCTTCGGCTAGCCAAAGATTAAATACCCTTGTAGACACGCATATTGCGTTAATTTTATTTTTATCGGTAATTGTTCCAACAGTAGCTATATGATATAGTAGTAGTAGTATTTGAACGAAATTTTGTGAGCATATAGGGAATGATAATAAATGCATATTTTGTGAACTTGGTTAAAATCGATCAACAGACATAGAAAATGATGAAATTTGGTTTGCACGTGGGATTTAGTACTAAATGCATATAGGCTGAGTTTGGTGGAGCTAGCTCAAAAAAAATTTTTTTGAACCGATTGTTCCTAGGGGAGCTATATGATATTTTTGTAACATATGAACTGCGTGCAGAGAGAATACACATGTGTACTAAGTTTCATCACGATAGCTTTAAAACTGAGAGACTAGTTCGCATAGAAACAGACGGACAGACGGACATGGCTATATCGACTCGGCTGTTGATGCTGATCAAGAATATATATACTTTATGGGGTCGGAAACGCCTCCTTCAATGCGTTACAAACATCGTGACAAAAACAATATACCCTCCGCAAGGGTATAATAATTTATTTTGTAAGTGCGGAAGACAACGTTTTGCAACTTTGTAGGCAACACTTGCAACAGATGCAAATCAAAGTGCCACACAGACATGTATCACACTCACAAACACAAACAAACACACTCTTTTCACAGCACCAAATCCGACTCTAAGTACCTTCTTTGACTTGTGTCTGCCATTGCACACCGACCTCACAGCCCCCATTCAAAGCTTCTGCTCTTCACTTGACAACCCACTTATTCTCTCTCAATTCCCCACTTAGTTAACTTTCGCGCTTTCCTGTTAATTGATTTGCATTTTTTAATTACCAAAACCATCTGAAAATATATAAAAGTATCTCTTCAGAAAGTGTCTGAGAGTGTGTTCCAGTATGTGAGGGAGTGTCATAACTAAGGGTTACTTGACGGTGCAGGTGGTTCCGTTGTGTTAGAAAACCGCTAAACGCGCGCTAAATGCGGTTTAGCTTTTTGGAAGGAAATGTTATGAAATGTGGTCGCCGAGTGGGTGGAAGAGATCCTGGGAGGGGTTGTAGCAAGTGGTGTTTGGGCAATGTGTTCAGTAAGTTGCACAGCTGCTCGAATTGTGACTACCGCTGGGTTGGGCAGGTGTAATGAAAAAGTGGAGGTGCAGTAAACATATTTTGGGCTTTTATTTTTATTTTTTGTTTCCTTTTTTGTGTGTTAGTATTTGCATGCAACGCAGCGGAGTAAAAACAAGTGTGGCACTAAAGTGTGCCGCATGAGTGTATCTATGTGTGTGTTTATGTGTGTGGCAAGTGCGTTGTCTGTGGCATGCGTGGCAAGTGTGGTAGCCACGTCTGTGGCAAGCCGTGCAAACAACGGTTTAAGATGATTAAGTGCCTTTCTACCCACAACTTTTGTGGCTAGCTCAGCGGCTCGGTTGGCTCATGTTGCAACTAGTTCTGCCGCTTCTTCTTCTACTAATGCTGCCTGTGGTTGTTGCAAGTTGTTAACAGTTGTTTTGTTGTTGCAACTGTTTCAAATTTTTCTAAAATGTACACAAAACGACTACACCAAAAGAAAAAAAAACAAGTAAGAAAGGCTACAGTCGAGCGCGCCGACTGTAAAAGACCCCGTACTCTCCTTGTATTCGAAATTAATATTTGAATACGACTGTAATTTCAAATTTAAGTTTTAAAATTAAGTTTAAAAAAAAAATTTATATCAAGTCACTGATGGGAATCGAACCCGCGCTATCAGACTCAGGTTCCAGAACATGCAGCAACCTTACTAGTTGCGCCACTCTATACACTCAACATCAACCACAACCCAGCCCTGTTGCACTAGTTAATATTTTATATTTACATTTTTTTTTAAATTTAAAAAAGTATATTAGAAAATTTCACTGTCGGGAATTGAACCTGCGAACTTATACTCAACTTGCAAAACACGCCGCAGCACTACTAATTGCACCACCTTGTGAGACGGCTCCGATTATTTTCATTAAGATATAATAGTGCTAAATTAAAAATTAAAAAAAAGAAAAAAAAACTTTAATATCTGAGTCTTTGCCGGGGTTCGAACCGCAGGTCTTGTGTTTACATACAAGTGCGTGGCCCACCCGGACCACGCTCTCTTTGCAAACTACTGCGGCTAATGTATATATAAACATACAGTTATCTCTTTTCTTTCAACCACGTGCATTGACAATGCGCTTTTTTACCTAATTGCTCAGTTGTTTATAGTTAAATTTTTATGCAACTTTCACGGTAGTTTGATATGATTTGTCTTTAAACGAAACTTAAATTACAACACTGTACGATGAGGAAAAATGCCTTAAAAACGGCATCGAAATTAAAAATTTTATTTTTTTTCCTGTGGAAAAAGGGGGCGTGGCAGCAAAAAAATTTTAATGGCACTGCATTTATGCTGTCCCTAGAAACCTGCGTACCCAAATTGGTGGTCGTAAGTGCCATAGTTACGGAGATATTCGCGGAAAACATCAATTTTTTTCGAGGTGTCTTTGGTTTTTTGCTTATTGCGGGGGCGGTAGGGGGCGTGGCACTGATTTGAAATAAACTTGATCTGCTTGCAAAAGTTACTGAATTGGTGGTTCTAGCTCTTGTAGTTTAAAAGATCCAGGTGTTCATACAGACGGACGGACGGACGGACGGACGGACAGACGGACATTTCTATATCGACTCGGCTGTTGATGCTGATCAAGAATATATATACTTTATGGGGTCGGAAAAGCTTCCTTCTGCCTGTTACGCACAATTGGCTTCTGACAAACCTAATAGACCCTTATACTCTTTTTAAGAGTACGGGGTCTAAAAACCAACCAAATTTTGGATACCAAAATATGTACATTTTTATACCCTTGCAGAGGGTATATTGTTTTTGTCACGATGTTTGTAACGCATTGAAGGAGGCGTGGCAGACCCCATATAGTATATATATTCTTGATCAGCATCAACAGCCGAGTCGATATAGCCATGTCCGTCTGTCCGTCTGTCCGTCTGTTTCTATGCGAACTAGTCTCTGAGTTTTGAAGCTATCTTGATGAAACTTGGTACACATGTGTATTCTCTCTGCACGCAGTACATATGTTAAAATCGGCCAGATCGGATCACTATATCATATAGCTCCCATAGGAACAATCGGTTCAATCGGTTTTTTTTTGAGCTAGCTCCACCAAATTCATCCTATATGCATTTAGTACTAAATCCCACGTGCAAACCAAATTTCATCCAGATCGGACCACTATATCATATAGCTGTCATAGGAACAATCGGTTAAAAATGCTGAAAATGCTTAGTATGAAAATTTTCAGTGTCTCTTGAACGATTTGAACCAAATTCTCGCAATATGCATTCTTTACCATTTTCCATCAGCTGACCAAATTTTATCCAAATCGGACCACTATATCGTATAGCTGCCATAGGAACAATCGGTTGAAATGCTTAGTATGAAAATTTTCTATGTCTATTGAGCGATTTCATCCAAACTCACGCAATATGCATTTGGTATCATTCCCAATGTGTTGACCAAATTTCATTCAAATCGGACTACTATATCATATAGCTGCCATAGGAACAATCGGTTGAAATACTTAGTATGAAAAATAGTATGTCAATTGATCGATTTTAACCAAATTCGGACAATGTGCATTTATTATCATTCCCTATATGCTCACAAAATTTCATTCAAATCGGACAACTATATCAATTAGCTACTGTTGGAACAATTAGTGATTAAAATAAAATATGCGTGTCTGCAAGGGTATTTAATCTTCGGCTAGCCGAAGATAACCTTTTTTCTTGTTTCATTTTTCTTTTATGTATCACAAAATTTTCTTTTGCTGTTGTTGTGCAAATGTAATTTTCAAATGTTTTTTTGTTGGTATCTGGCAAGCAAAGAAGAATTTCTGCCGATCTGCGGTTTTTGAAAGCAACCGAGAAGCACACAGACAGACCACCCTCACCTCCTCTAACTGACAACCCTTCGCCTCCCTTCCAACGCCTATCTATTTTTCCTGGTACTTCACCAATTTTGTGCTGATTTGTTTATATTTGCATTGAATCTTCTACGTTTTCAGTGTGTGAAGTTGTGTGGTTGGATGTTAACACATTTGATGTGCTTGACGTTCAACTACACACACAAGCATGCAGTTCTTGCACCCTCACTCCTGTTTTTCGAAGATTAAGTATACGTCAAGTTGCACACGCCATATAGCGTTTTTCATTTAGCGTCGACTTTCTGCTTTCTGCTCCCTTTGTACACACACACACACACACACACACACACACACACACCACACAACACACACCACGACAACAAGTTGCGTATGACAGCTGATAGGCATCATTTTAGCATTAGGTTTGCCAATGTGGCTAACGGTTCTGTCATTAAGCCAAACACCATTGTCGTCATTCCACTTATATATATATACAACACAAATTAAAATTAACCAAAGTGAGCTGGTAAAATTATTCAGTTACACAAATAAAATTATTAAAATTAATTATTATAACTATTAACTATATTTTGTACAAGGATTTTTTTTTTAAATTTAAACAAGAAAGAAAAGTACAGTCGAACACGCCCGACCGTCTAATACTCTCTGCTTTTATTCCCAATTATAATGCTTAAATCGGTATCCCGATATTACAATAGACAGTTCTTGTATTAGAACACGTTAAACCAAAAAAAAAAAGCTAAGCATAATCGAGCATACATGTGTTTGGCTGTATGTACATACAAATTCGTTTGACGTTAAATGTATGAATACTATTGGTCGGCACGGCTAGCGCTGTCTCTCTCGCACTCATTGCTCTCGAATAAATTCTTTGTTGCTTCATTTCTTTCTTGTTTATGTTCGGATTTATATGAAACTTTCAGGAGAGTTTGACATGATACGTCTTCAAACGAATCATAAATAACAACACTGTAGGATAAGAATAAATGCCTTAAAAACGGCATGCAAGTTTGAAATTTTCTTTTATTTCTTGCGGAGAAAGGGGGTGTGGCAGCCCAAAACTTTTAATGTCATTGCATTTATGCGGTCTCTTGGAATACGTGTACCAAAATTGGTATTCTTAGGTGCCATAGTTACTGAGATATTCGCCGAAAACATAGATTTTTTCCGAGTTGTGACGGGTTTTTTACTCATTGTGGGCAAATGGGGCGTGGCATCGAAAAAAAAAAGATTCTTGTATTGACTGACTAAATATCGAGTCGATTGAGACCAAACTCGAACTTGTAGCTCTTACCATCTCTGAAATCTGTTTGTTCATACGGACAAACAGACGGACAAACGGACAGACGGACATGGCTATATCGACTCGCCTTGCAACGCTGATCAAGAATATATATACTTTATGGGGTCTGCCACGCCTCCTTCTGCCTGTTACATACATTTGCACAAACCCAATATACTCTTGCAGAGAGTATAAAAAGCTAAGCATAATCGAGCATACATGTGTTTGTCTGTATGTACATACATATTCGTTTGACGTTAAATGTATGCACATACATATGTGTGTATGAATACTATTGGTCGGCACGAATAGCGCTGTTTCTCTCGCACTCATTGCTCTCGAATAAAATCTTTGTTGCTTCATTTCTTTCTTGTTTATGGTCGGATTCTTATGAAACTTTCAGGAGAGTTTGACATGATACGTCTTCCAGCGAATTACATTCTGCCTGTTACATACATTTGCACAAACCCAATATTCTCTTGCAGAGAGTATAAGAAGAGTATAGGGGTCTATTATTTTTGTCAGAAGCCAAATGTGCATAACAGGCAGAAGAAAGCTTTTCCGACCCCATAAAGTATATATATTCTTGATCAGCATCAACAGCCGAGTCGATATAGCAATGTCCGTCTGTTGGTTGGTCAGTCTTTCTGTATGAACACCAAGATCTTTTAAACTACAAGAGCTAGAACCACCAAACTTGTAACCAAAATTCAGTTACTTTCGCTAGCAGATCAAGTTTATTTCAAATCAGTGCCACGCCCCTTATCGCCCCCGTAATAAGCAAAAAACCAAAGACAACTCCAAAAAAGTGATGTTTTCCGCGAATATCTCCGTAACTATGGCACTTACGACCACCAATTTGGGTACGCAGGTTCCTAGAGACAGCATAAATGCAGTGCCATTACAATTTTTTTGCTGCCACTCCCTTTTTTTCCACAAAAAAAAAAAAAAATTTTCAATTTCGATGCCGTTTTTAAAGCATTTGTCACGTGTTTAAGGCATTTGCCTTTCTTACTAGTTCATTCCTAAAATTGTCTTCAAAATTGTCCAAAGTGTCTATTGAAAGAAAGCTGCATAAGGTTGGCTTCTTAAATACCCTTCGTTTTTAGTTTTAGAGTGTTAATTAATCACAATTACACAATTACAATCGAAATACAGATTAATTAACACTCTAAAACTAAAAACGAAGACTATTTAATAAGCCCACCTTATGCAGCTTTCTTTCGATAGACACTTTGGACAATTTTGAAGGCAATTTTAGGAATGAACTAGTAAGAAAGGCTACAGTCGAGCGAGCCGACTCAACTCACCATACATCCCATTTTCGACCGATTTGTCTTATGGGAGCTATAGGCTATAGTTGTCCGATCTGGGCCAGCTCCGATAGCTTGCAAGTTGTAGTGTAATGATTGTGGGGGCGGTATAAGGCGTGTCAAAAATATTAAATAAACTTAACCTGCCTGACATATAGACGGATTTTCATTTCAAATTTGGTGGCTCTAGCTTTTGTAGTTTAAATCATCAAGGGGTTCATACAGACGGACGGACAGACGAACAGACGGACATGGCTATATCGACACGCCTTGTGACGCTGCTCAAGAATATATATACTTTATGGGGTCGGAAACGCCTCCTTCTGCCTGTTACATACATTTGCACAAACCCAATATACTCTTGCAGAGAGTATAAAAAGTTAAACTAATCAAATCTTAACTTTTTTAACAACCACAAAAATATGCTAACTCTATTGGAATTAAATACAGGGTAGACATACCTTTTGCCATTTTGGAGGTCGCATCGCATTTCAACAGCAGGAAAAGAACTAAAAGTCAAATAAACAATTCAACTTAACGCTGTCAACGAAAGAAGAAACTGGCAACGAACATCATCATTGCTCAAAATACAACACACTGGAAACTGAACATAGAGTTCGGACAAGGAGTTGAACTGAAGACAGTAAAGAAACTGAAGCAGTTCAAGACTCCTGCGACTTCTGCAAATGCTGCCATAGTTTCATATTTCGCATTTCACTGCCTTTTGTATGTCTTATTTATTGTTCAGCGTCGTGTCGAGACAGAAACTGACTAAGAGTCGTAGACTGACTTGGAGGTCCTTTTGGCCAAAAGGTAACAACTCTTGACTTTAATTGTTAACAAGTGACTGCTGTGAGCTTAAATTATTGAATGCCATAAGCGGAAGACATTCATCTTAGTGGAGCATCTTGCTGTCGGCGCTCTCTAAACAATGTTCCAACCATATATCTTAAATTTCCATAACGCAAATTTTCCAAACGCAATGCAAAATTTTCTCATCTTTGGTTGACTTGATTAAAGTGCAACATTTTGTGACATTAACAGCGCGAATGAGGTCAGTAACACATTAGGAAAGACTGTCAGGCAGCCAGCCAGCTAATAGTTAACGGTATGGTTTGCATATTACAGAAGAAGAAGCAACATCAGCATCAAAAACAAAAACAACAAGAGAAGTTTCATGTGGCAGTAACATCATTAGTCTTCATCACCAGATGCGTCCCAGCGATGTCCTCAGACTTGTGATAGGACTGCGTTGCGTATTCGTAACGTGCGATATTTCATGACGACTTACAAGAGTTTTCCCCTGAGCGAGAAATGTAGCAGTTGAAAGAGTCGACGCGGAGAAACAGAAAGAAAGGGAGAGAGGGAGATAGATAGATAGCAAGAGTAGGCAGCAAGGTAAAGATACTCGTACTCTGACACCTTCTACGGTCAAACAAACTCAAAGGCAAACAGCACGGAGTGTTTGCCTGAAAGTGCGCCTAGCAAATTCCCTAGCAAATAAACTAACTAGCTGTTAAAATGCAAAACTATTAATGAAACTCTTGAGGTAAAACACAAAAAAAAGCAAATCATAGCCATTAAGAACAAGATTAATTTTCACTGCTTATTTAAGAAGTTATCCCTGGGTGTAAAGTTGATAGAAAATTAAACAACTTCATTAATCTGTCAATATATCATATTATAGAACAAAGAATAAATATCCACATGTAAGTTTTTTGGGGTGTCTCAAATTGCTGTGAAATTGATCACCAAAATAAAAAATTATTGGTAAAGAAAGGTAAAAAAATTAAAATCTTGTCTTTAATCAAATGATTTGAAAAATATTCATAATTATCAAAATGGCACACAGTCAACGATTTAAACGGATTTAAAAAAAACTTATTTTTTTGGCAATAAAACGGATAGTAAATATCTAAAATAAATCTAACTATTAAAGACAAGCTTTTCATTTTTTTAAATAAACCTTCCAAAATTCAAAAAGATCGGTCCATTATTTTTTGAGTAATCTTGGACACTGATTTCGAACAGCCGTTTACCGATAACCCCGCCGCAAGGCAAAGTAGCCGGTGAACTACAAGACAAATTATGTTTCTTCAATGGTCATACTTTATAACTTTAGAATACAATAAAAATTATTCATCCGTTAAGAAATGTAAGTTTAATTTAGTTTCAGCATAAAAATCACTCAAATTCAGGAGTTTGTTTTTTTTTTAGCATAAGTAAATTTATGAATACTATTAACCCTTTACAAGTTGGTGATATTCAAAGTATAATTTGTTCAATGTATCTCAATTTTTTAAACTTTTCTGAATTAGTTTAATTCGTATACAGCCTAGGGTAACATTCTGATTCTAGGGTATTAAAAAAGGTGAAAAAGTGAAAAAGTTTGCCTTCAATTAACTTTGATGTGTTGAAATTCAGCCGCAGGCTTGAAAATAATTAATTGTTGTTATGTGTGGGATCTTCTCATACATGTGTGTGTCTCTGTGGGGGTGTGTGTATGTGAGGGAAACAAATTGTGTTGAGTATTCGCACACTTGACGTTGTCGTCTGACTTTGTTGTCAAGTGCGACGCTCATTGTGTTGCAAATTTGTGTGGCAGTTACAAGAGTTAAATTTAAAGCAACTTCTTCGGCCAATGAATCATGAATTGCCCAGGACATGACCAGAAGGAGCAAGGAGAGATCCAGCGAATACCAGCACACGATATCAATGCAAATTGAAGTGGCCAACGTGGCTCTGCGCAATTGACGAGCTGACATGGCCGAAACCACATGGAGCCAAAAGGGCTTAAAAGAGAGTTAAAATGGGGTTGATACGGGGCTAAAAGGGAGGACAAGAGGCGTTACAACGCTGTCCAAGTCACATTTGAAATTCAATGAATTTTTACCTAGCGAATTTCTGCGGCTTAGATGAATAACAGCAGCAGTTGAAGCAGTTGAAACAGGTGAGTCAAGAGTCCTGTGTCGTGTGTCCTATGTCCTGTGCCCTGGCAACTACCTTACTTCCTGCATATGTCAATTGGCTGACTAAAAGGAAACCCAAAAGCAAAGTAACGTGCCACTTGCCACATGCCACAGCGTCACTGTTGCATTATGAATGATTCGGTCAGAAAATTGCCACAAACTGTTTGCAGTTTAAGTTGAATTCAATTTCGTTTTCCGACTCCTGACGAATGTCCTTAAAAAGTCACATAAATTTCTCTTCCAACAGTCGCCGTCACTAAATTGCCGCTAATTATCCTGAGTGCAACAAAACGGACCAAACAGGAGCAAATAACAAAAACGAAAATAGAAGCAGCAAGAGATCCTACGATTTCATTGTTGTCGTCTACTTGTGCGTGAACAATGCAAATGGCTCATTTCAGTTGCGCTAATTTAATGGCAATATATAAAAATTATAAAAAAATTATAAATTTATATTAAGACTATTATTGTACAAAAACAAATAGTTTTCTTTGAAAATAAAAATTTATACAAATAATGTACCTTATAACGTGTTAAAAATCCTAAGAGCGCATATCTAGTTAAGATCCCATCATGTAGCAGGCTACTAAGTAGGAATACCAAAAATGTTAAAGTTAGTAGGAGTAGCATAACATAAATATTATATTATATTACTAAAAGTACTGAGTACCGAGTAACAAGAAGGAACAAGTTTTCTCTCAAACAAATGAAGATTTTATTTAAACAATATGTTAAAGCTTTCATCATTTGAATGAATTTTAATTTGTAACTTAAGAAGCTTTGTCGACGAGCACATAACTTTTATCGTTAATCAAAATTTAAAATGCCATAAAAGCACATTTGTATTAATTTTGTCTTATTTTACAAAGTATATTGGCGTTTAAATGTTTAGCCCTAGAGTCCAAACTAAATTCACTTTAATTTTGAAGAAAATCTCATAAATATTCGTATACATTTTGTAGGCCAATAAACAAAGTGGTCAACTTGGCCAAGTCGTGTTGCTTTTGTGGATTTGCTCTGGCGATGCCCCTAGGAATTGACAGCTCAACGAGCAGAAGCAGAAGAAGAATGGACAGAGCTACAGACAGGAAACTAAAGCCGTCACAACACTTCGTATACACAATAAAACAATTATCAAAAACTGCTAAGGCAATTTGACATGCCTCCAGAGCGGAAAATGTATCCTTGCTTAACGCAGAAAATTCCACAAGGAACTCAAAACAAATTCTAATTAATTTGATATCTGATAGAGAAGAGACTTTATTTATGTATATGTGTGTGTGTGTGTACTTGCAAGTGTGTAGTAAGTGAAAATTCCGAAAAACATTCGATGAGTATTTTTCAAATAACTTGTCAAGATGTCCAATTAATAAATCAATTCGAATTCGATGCAACATCACATTTCTTTTTCCCATTGCGTTTTGCTTTTATTTGCCGGAGACGCAGACATAATGACACTTCCACTAAAAAATATATAAATCAATTGCTAAGATTCAACAATTATTCTCAGTCCCTGCCACACCACTTTTAAAATTCTGAGAAGCCTGGCCAGGAAATTAAATTAGGAAATCAAGGTAAATTGGCATTGGGGAATAAGTTTAAGACCGTTTAGTCTTTAGGAGTCTCACTGGATATCTGTTAGTCGAGCTATTTAAAATTAATTTTCAGAGTCTGCTGAGGAATCAGAATCTTGCTAACAGAGCATCTTCTAGTCAAATTAATTTTAAAATGGATTATTGCAATATCTTTTATTATTGTATGATATTTTCTAGTCCAGCACATTCTATTTGTCTAATAGAGTAGCTATTTTCTCTATTAATAATATCTATAGTATTATTAGTATTGGTATAACGAATTCTGATGTCCTGATGCCCCTCATTTTGGGTCGAACTTTTGGGTAGGGCCTTTAAAATTTGCCACTACCCAAAATTACGACCAAAATTGGAGGACATCAGAATTCGTTTTAAAGGTATGGTTCCTTTGGCAATGTTTCTTTTTTTGACCCCTAGAATACGATTTTTACAGAATAAAAAAAATATATGCATATATATATATATATATATATATATATATATAAACAGATAGTTTTATTAAGTTTGTATTCTATAACTTCAATTTAGCAGTATTGTTATGGCATATCTGCTAGCCAAGTCTCTTCAAAGATTTAAAAATTAATTACACTCTCTGCAAGAGTATATTGGGTTTGTGCAAATGTATGTAACAGGCAGAAGGAGGCGTGACAGACCCCATAAAGTATATATATTCTTGATCAGCATCACAAGCCGAGTCGATATGGGCATGTCCGTCTGTCTGTCCGTCTGGCCGTCCGTATGAACAAACAGATTTCAGAGATGGTAAGAGCTACAAATTCGAGTATGGTCTCTATCGACTCGATATTTAGTCAGTCAATACAAGAATCTTTTTTTTTTGATGCCACGCCCCATTCGCCCAAAATGAGCAGAAAACTGGGCACACCTCGGAAAAAATAGATGTTTAAATCGAATATCTCAGTAACTACGGCACTTAGGAATACCAATTTTGGTACGCATTTTCCTAAAGACAGCATAAATACATTAACACTTAAAATTTTGGACTGCCACGCCCCCTTTTTTAAAAAACTTTTTAAACTTGCATGCCGTTTTAAAGGCATTTGTTGTTATCGTAGAGTATTGGTATTTATTATTCCTTGGACGACAAATCATATCAAACTATCCTGAAAGTTGCATAAAAATCCAACAACAAACAAGAGAGATACCGATTATGAAGTTTATTTAGGTCAATGCATGAGTGCGAGCGCGACAGAAACATACAAGCACATATTCGAACTCTTTTGATGCTTGTGTGGCGGCAATAGTATACATACACACATATACATATATGTACATGTGCATACAAATAACGTCAAACGAATTTTTTTGTGCATATAGAGAAACATATGTATTTTCGATTATAAATTGTCTTTTTTGTTGTAACGTGTTCTAATACAAGAACTATCTAATTGGGAATAGAAACAGAGAGTATTACACGGTCGGGCGCGTTCGACTGTACTTTTATTACTTGTTTTTCAATACAATTAGTTTCCTAAATACTACTAAATTATTAAAATATACAAACTTACAATATCTTTAAGTCTAAACCAATTAGCACTCAAATTTCCACAAATCATTTTGTTATAAATATACCTTTCGGGCCCATTCGTGGATTAATAAAGTAAGTTTTTTTAGGGTATATTCCAGTTGAGTCGCGGCAATTCAATATTTCATCACATAACTCTAACATTTACATTATATAGATACTTCTTTGACTTCTGAACCCAAATAGTCTTTACTTATGTTTTACGCTTGTAAAAATTTTTTTAGTTACCACTAAGTTAATCTTATTATTGTTGTCGTTGTAACAATCATGCGAGACACGCGCAAACTGGCAAAAAAGCACATACATAAATCATTTGGCAATTTTTGGACTTTCAAAACGCAAAAAGAAACAGTTAGGTCCAAGCAGCGCTTCAGGTAAATGAACTAGAAGTATGAAAGCGTTGCCATCAACAACTGTACCAACAAAATAATATCAAAATAAAGGAAGCGAGTGATCAGTGAGCGAAGTTAGATTGCTACACTTTCGAACATAATAAAATAGTTGAGAATAAACGATAAAAAGGCAGACCAGAGGCAGAGACGGAAAATCGGGAGAAAGAGAAATAAGCAGAATAGACATCTCAACTGTTTGTTGCATATTTAAAATCAAGAGAATTTCATATGAGTATTTAAAATGTGAATAGAATTTGAATGGTTCATTAGACCCCGTACTCTTAAAAAGAGTATAGGGGTCTATTAGATTTGTCAGAAGCCAAATGTGCGTAACAGGCAGAAGAAAGCTTTTCCGACCCCATAAAGTATATATATTCTTGATCAGCATCAACAGCCGAGTTGATATAGCAATGTCCGTCTGTCCGTCCGTCCGTCTGTATGAACACCTGGATCTTTTAAACTACAAGAGCTAGAACCACCAAATTTGTAATAAAAATTCAGTAACTTTCGCAAGCAGATCAAGTTTATTTCAAATCAGTGCCACGCCCCCTACCGCCCCCGCAATAAGCAAAAAACCAAAGACACCTCGAAAAAAATTGATGTTTTCCGCGAATATCTCCGTAGCTATCTCCAATTTGGGTACGCAGGTTCCTAGGGACAGCATAAATGGAGTACCATTAAGGGGGTAGTAAAGTATTTAAATTTTTTATTTGTCATTTTATTTTTATTTTTTTATATTACTCAGGAATGTCTTAAGATTATTGTGTGAAAATTTGAAGTCGATCGGAGTTAAATTGACAAAGATACAGATGGTTTAGTTTGCTCCTCTGCAGTCGGATTACACTCTGCCGAAAATCTTTAAACGCGTTTTCCCACACTTGCCCTTTTCAAGGTCGGTGTCCACTCCAGCTTAAAAACTACTGAACCGATTCTTTTCAAATTTTTTACAAAATTTCTTAACTTTATTGACAAGGTAATGACGTCGAGTTTTTTTTTTTTATATTTTTAACATATTTTAAAAAATTAAAATTTTTTATAAAAATCGCTGTTTTGACTTCAAAACGCTGTAAAAAAATTAAAAAGTTAAAAAGAAAAAAAAACTCGACGTCATTACCTGTGAAAATTCATTAACCATTGAAATCAATTTGGTTTTAAAATTTTTGTTGATCCAATGCTGCGCTATGAGGGACACCGCAAACGACCTTTTTGTTAAAGCGCCCGCGCAGATTCGCTGCCACCGGCTCATGACGTCATCAAAATTAATAAAATATTATAATTACATTATAATATAGTAAACTTACAATTTTAAATAAATCAACTGTGTCGGCTAAAAAAATTCCCAAAAACAGGCCTAATTTGCACCGAATTAACTTTATTACCCTCTTAAAATTTTTTTGCTGCCACGCCCCCTTTTTCCACAACAAAAAAAAATTTTCAATTTTGATGCCGTTTTTAAGGTATTTGTCCTCACCGTACAGTGTTGTAATTTAAGATTCATTTAAAGACAAATCATATCAAACTAACCTGAAAGTTGCATAAAAATCCAACTATAAACAATTGAGCAATTAGGTAGCAAAGTGTCCCTTGAATCGCAGTGTCAATGCACGTGGATGAAAGAAAAGAGATAACACTATGTTTATATATACATTAGCCGCAGTAGTTTGCAAAGCGAGCGTGGTCCAGGTAGTAAGGATGATGCTTGTCAGTATTTTTCGCACTTGTGTGTAAACTCAAGACCTGCGGTTTGAACCCCGGCACAGACTCCGAAATTACATTTTTTTTTTTTTTTTTTTTATAATTTAGCACTATTATATGTTAATGAAAATAATCGGAGCCGTCTCATAAGAAGGTGGTGGTGCAATTAGCAGTGTTGCGGCGTGTTCTGCAAGTTGAGTATAAGTTCGCAGGTTCAATTCCCGACAGTGAAATTTTCTATTATATGGTGGCAGACCCCATAAAGTATATATATTCTAGATCAGCATCACAAGCCGAGTCGATATAGCCATGTCCGTCTGTCCGTCTGTCCGTCTGTCTGTCTGTCTGTCCGTCCGTATGAACACATAGATTTCAGAGATGGTAAGAGCTACAAGTTCGAGTTTGGTCTCAATCGACTCGATATTTAGTCAGTCAATACAAGAATCTTTTTTTTTTCGATGCCACGCCCCCTTCGCCCACAATGAGCAAAAAACTAAACATACCTCGGAAAAAATCTATGTTTTCGGCTAATATCTCAGTAACTATGGCACTTAGGAATACCAATTTTGGTACACGTGTTCCTAGAGACCGCATAAATGAAATGACATCAAAAGTTTTGGGCTGCCAAGCCCCCTTTTTCCGCAAGGAATAAAAGAAAATTTCAAACTTGCATGCCGTTTTTAAAGCATTTAATCTTATTGTACAGTGTTGTTATTTATGATTCGTTTAAAAACGTATCATGTCAAACTCTCCAGAAAGTTTCATAAGAATCCGACCATAAACAAGAAAGAAATGAAGCAACAAAGGTTTTATTCGAGAGCAATGAGTGCGAGAGAGACAGCGCGTATGTGCATACATTTAACGTCAAACGAATTTGTATGTACATACAGACAAACACATGTATGCTCGATTATACTTAGCTTTTTTTTTTGTTTTAACGTGTTCTAATACAAGAACTATCTATTGAAATATCTGGATACCGATTTTAACATTATAATTGGGAATAAAAGCAGAGAGTATTATACGGTCGGACTCGTTCGACTGTACACTGAACACGTGTACCAAAATTGGTATTCCTAGGTGCCATAGTTACTGAGATATTCGCCGAAAACATAGATTTTTTCCGAGGTGTGACGGGTTTTTTACTTATTGTGGGCGAATGGGGAGTGGCATCGAAAAAAAAAAAGATTCTTGTATTGACTGACTAAATATCGAGTCGATTGAGACCAAACTCGAACTTGTAGCTCTTACCATCTCTGAAATCTGTTTGTTCATACGGACAGACAGACGGACAGACGGACAGACAGACGGACATGGCTATATCGACTCGCCTTGTGACGCTGATCAAGAATATATATACTTTATAAGGTCTGCCACGCCTCCTTCTGCCTGTTACATACATTTGCACAAACCCAATATACTCTTGCAGAGAGTATAAAAAGCTAAGCATAATCGAGCATACATGTGTTTGTCTGTATGTACATACAAAATGACGTTATATTTATGCACATATATATGTATATATGTGTGTATGTATACTATTGCCGCCACACATACATCAAAAGAGTTCAAATATATGCCTGTATGTTTCTCGCTCGCGCTCGCACTGATGCATTGACTTAAATATTAACTTTATAATCAGTATCTCTGTTGTTTATTGTTGGATTTTTATGCAACTTTCAGCATAGTTTGATATAATTTGTCTTCAAAGGAATCATAAATATAAATACTCTACGATAAGAACAAATGCCATTAAAACGGCATGCAAATTTGAAAAAAAAATTTTTTTTCTTAAGGCATAAGGGGGCGTGGCAGCCAAAAATTTTGAATGGCAATGCATTTATACTGTCTCTAGTAACCTGCATACCAAAATGAGTATTCCTAAGTACCGTAGTTACTGAGATTTTCGCTTTAAACACCTATTTTTTCCGAGGTATGTCTAGTTTTTTGCTCATTGTGGGCAAATGGGGCGTGGCATCAAAAAAAAAAAAAGATTCTTGTATTGACTGACTAAATATCTAGTCGATAGAGACCAAACTCGAATTTGTAGCTTTTACCATCTTTGAAATCTGTGTGTTCATACGGACAGACGGACAGACAGACAGACAGACGGACAGACGGACATGGCTATATCGACTCGGCTTGTGATGCTGATCAAGAATATATATACTTTATGGGGTCTGCCACGCCTCCTTCTGCCTGTTACATACATTTGCACAAACCCAATATACTCTTGCAGAGAGTATAAAAATAAATGTAAATATACAATATTAACTAGTGCAACAGTGTTGGGTTGTTGTTAGTCGTTTTTTTCTAAACCAATGGTCTGCGGCTCGAACCCGGCACAGACTCAGAAATTAAAAATTTTTTTTTTATATTTTATATACATTTTTAGACCCCGTACTCTTAAAAAGAGTATAGGGGTCCATTAGGTTTGTCAGAAGCCAAATGTGCGTAACAGGCAGAAGGAAGCTTTTCCGACCCTATAAAGTATATATATTCTTGATCAGCATCAACAGCCGAGTCGATATGGCAATGTCCGTCTGTCCGTCTGTCTGTCTGTCCGTCCGTCTGTATGAACACCTGGATCTTTTAAACTACAAGAGCTAGAGACACCAAATTTTTTAATGAAAGTCCGTCTATGATGTACGCAGATCAAGTTTATTTCAAATCGGCGCCACGCCCCCCACCGCCCCCGCAATATGCAAAAAACTAGACACACCTCGGAAAAAATTGATGTTTTCTGCGAATATCTTTGTAACTATAGCACTTAGGAACACCAATTCTGGTACGCAGGTTCCTAGAGACAACACAAATGCAACGTCATTCAAAATTTTTGTCTGCCACGCCCCCTCTTCCCACAAGAACTAAGCAAATTTTTCAAACTTACATGCCGTTTTTAAAGCATTTGGTAAGATAGTACGGTATTGTAGTTCAAAAATTGTTTAAAGACAAATTATATCAAACTAACCTGAAAGTTGCATAAAAATCCAACTATAAACAACTGAGCAATTAGACAACAAAGTAGCCCATGAAGCGCGTAATGAAAGTAGTGGTGCAACTAGTAGGGCAGCATGATATGGAACTTGCGTCAGTAAGCGCGGGTTCAAATCCCATCAGTGACTGATTTAAAACTTTTTTTTTAAATTTAATTTTAAAACTTAAATTTTAAATTACAATCGTATTCAAGTATTAATTTCGAATACAAGGATAGTACGGGGTCTTTTACAGTCGGCGCACTCGACTATAGCCTTTCTTACTTGTTTATATATGTAAATGAAAATAATCGGGTTGATGTCGAATGTATGGAGTGGCGCAACTAGTAGGGTTGCTGCATGTTCTGGAACCTGAGTCTGATAGCGCGGGTTCGATTCCCATCTGTGACTTGATATAAAATTTTTTTTTAAATTTAATTTTAAAACTTAAATTTGAAATTACAGTCGTATTCAAATATTAATTTCGAATACAAGGAGAGTACGTGGTCTTTTACAGTCGTCGCTCTCGACTGTAGGCTTTCTTACTTGTTTTAAATGAAATAGACACACGTTTATAGTTATCAAATACATAAATTAATGATTTCTAGTTGTTTTAATAAAACACAATACTATACCATATTAATAGGCAGTGCACCGCAACGATCAATGATAGAGTGTACCAGTTTGATGCAGTTGTACCACTAAGTGCACTCTCACATCACGCAGAGTGGACCCAAATTCTCTCAGTTGTACAAGGGCGCAAGTGCCGACGTCTCTTACGCAATTGCAGAACGGAACAAGAAAAAAGGGTTATCTTCGGCTAGCCGAAGATTAAATACCCTTGTAGACACGCACATTGCGTTAATTTTATTTTTATCGGTAATTGTTCCAACAGTAGCTATATGATATAGTAGTCCGATTTGAATGAAATTTTGTGAGCATATAGGGAATGATAATAAATGCATATTTTGTGAATTTGGTTAAAATCGATCAACAGACATAGAAAATTTTCATACTAAGTATTTCAACCGATTGTTCCTATGGCAGCTATATGATATAGTAGTCCGATTTGAATGAAATTTGGTCAACACATTGGGAATGATAACAAATGCATATTGGCAGCTATATGATATAGTGATCCGATCTGGATAAAATTTGGTCAGCTGATGGAAAATGGTAAAGAATGCATATTGCAAGAATTTGGTTTAAATCGTTCAAGAGACCCTGAAAATTTTCATACTAAGCATTTTCAGCATTTTTAACCGATTGTTCCTATGACAGCTATATGATATAGTGGTCCGATCTGGATGAAATTTGGTTTGCACGTGGGATTTAGTACTAAATGCATATAGGCTGAGTTTGGTGGAACTAGCTCAAAAAAAATTTTTTTTGAACCGATTGTTCCTATGGGAGCTATATGATATAGTGATCCGATCTGGCCGATTTTAACATATGAACTGCGTGCAGAGAGAATACACATGTGTACCAAGTTTCATCACGATAGCTATAAAACTGAGAGACTAGTTCGCATAGAAACAGACGGACATGGCTATATCGACTCGGCTGTTGATGCTGATCAAGAATATATATACTTTATGGGGTCGGAAACGCCTCCTTCAATGCGTTACAAACATCGTGACAAAAACAATATACCCTCTGCAAGGGTATAAAAAAAATTAAATTTCAGAGTCTGCGCCGGGGTTCGAACCGCAGGTCTTGTGTTTACATACAAGTGCGAAAAATAATAACAGGCATCTCTACTACTTGGGGGGCATGGCAAACATTTTAAATAAACTTGGTCTGCGTACACTATTGACGGACTTTCATTTGGTTACTCTAGCTCTTGTAGTTTACAAAATTCAGGGGTTCATACGGACGGACAGACGGACAGACGGACATTGCTATATCGACTCGGCTGTTGATGCTGATCAAGAATATATATACTTTATGGGGTCGGAAACGCCTCCTTCTTACTGTTACGCACATTTGGCTTTTAACAAACCTAATAGATCCCTCTACTCTTTTTAAGAGTACGGGTCTAAAAAATAAAGAAATTTTACAGAGTTGTCTATAACTTTAAGATTTAAGTGGCACGCCTAGTCAGTGGCAATTTTACCAAAGAAGCAAGTAACTATGCTAGCTTCGATAAGTAACTATGCTAGCTAGTAACTATGTGATAACATTAATAGTACAATCGTGAGTTTGATTAAAATAGTTTGCTAAGCACAAGAAATGTTCATATTAACATATATTTTCTACCAACAATTTCAATGGCAGCTATCTATATAGTAGTTCCATTTAGAGAAAACTTGGTTAGTGTGTTTATTATGTTGACGAATGTTTTTTGTATGTATTTTTTTGAGATTCCCTTACAAACACATACATTTTAGTATAAAAAATGTTTGTTTATATTCCGCACATGTACTCCCTGGACATGTAGTACCCTCTTACTCTACAAGCAACGGGTATGATAATTGGTTATTGATATTATATTTTTGTTTTATTATTTTACATATATGGGTATTATCGAGTTTTACTCTGGCAAAAAACAAATAAGGTAAGAAACTTATTAAGTTGAAAGTATAACAGTTAACAAAGAAAATTATTATAAACTCTTATTTCTTATTCTTGGCCAATTATTATCAAGCAAATAGGTTCTATGAGTATTAGAAACAATTTTTTATTAAATATCATAATATTAAATAAAACAATAACAATAAAAAAAATTGTTCATATGTAACTGTTTAATTTTTAAACATCTAGCATTTTACTTTGTTAATTTATTACATAGTTGACATCAGTTGACATTGCTTAAAACTAATGATGATTCAGCCATGGAAATTGCAACACAAGATCATCATGGGTAAGTTGCACTGTAAGCTGCTAGAATCTGTTTTGCATTCACTTCTTTTGTTTCTTCTGGATTGTCTAGTCTGCCGGCTGTTGTTGTTGTTGTTGCCTCAGCTGCCGTTCGCTCCGCTATCTGCACAACAAAGCCACAAGTGGCAAGTGGCAAGTGGCAAATCGCAGTCGCCGCGTCTTTGGCCGCCGTCGTGTTTGGCTTGAATTTCGGAATGCGGAGAAAGTAGGCCGCGATCGTCTGATCGTCAGTTGCCGCTGTCTAATGCTGCCGACGTCGACGTTGCGCCTCCGCTGGTCGCGTGCAGTTCCAAGCAGTAGTAGCAGCAGCCATGGCAGCTGCTGTGGCTGCAGCGCTGAACAGTTAGATGCTGCAGTTCCGTTTGCCACAAAGCGGATTTTGAGCCACTAATTGGTCTCGATATGTCTGGCAAGGCGAACCAATGATCGTCATTAAAGTAATGATCATAATGATGACAATAATCTGCATTAGGAAGAGCGTCCTCGGCGCAAGGTTGTTACATGCCACTAGATATTAGCGCAACATTGTTGCAACAAGTAGATATCTAACCGCTCTTTGATTTATATAATATATGTATTTAGCTATAAAAGCCCAGTTGCAGGTCAGATATAGCTAGATACCATTTATACATATGTTCATACCTATATTAATTTTATATGGGAGAATTAAACCTGAGATTTCTTGCTGACTTTTGCTGCTTTTCATTTGCTTTGTTTGCTGATATTTGAAGCGTGTTTGTTTGTTTACTAGTTTGTTTACTTCTTTACTTATTTGTTCAGTTGCTGTTGTAGCTGTTGCTGTTGTCTGTAATGAGTCGCCTACTGCTCGTTATTTTGCCATAGAAAGCAGCTGCTAAAAACAGAGACAACTCATAAATGGTATAAATTTAAAAAACAGCCTCTTGCGTCTGGATAGTGGCTACTTGCAAAATGCAGTCGATGCAAATCGGTCTTCAAACCAAATGGCAATTAATTATCATGTGAAATGCCGTTATTATGACCACAATTAAAAGTTAATCAGATAAAATTTGCATTTAACCATTGTGAATATAATAATAAATTATATAATTTTAACATAAATGGAATATGGAGATAAACAAAATACTATTTATTATATATTTAAATCGCTCACAACTAAGTTTTCTATACTTTTCTATACGTTATCGTTACAGCTAATCATAAGCTGCCAGCCAAATCACAATTGTAGCGCCCAATTAAGTAAATTAGCATGCAAAATTAGTTAAATGCAAATCTATCGGTCTGTAAGCCAGTCCAAAGTACTCGCAGATCAGTCAACATGAAAGTATGGTGCCTTGTCCTGGTATTCCTCCGCTACGTAAAATGTACATGGAATCATTGCAGTTCCACCACAGAGGTAACATTATATCTATGTCCTCCTGTAGCTATAACAATTGTTTTTGCTAATGTAGCCTCTAAATATTACCGTACTCTATGAAGCACTGTGTGAGGATAGTCAAAAGTTTATAACGGATTTCTGGCCAGTTTTTCAAGAGTTACATTACTGCTTAAACGTAACTTTGGTGCCCTATGGCAATACTAAAGTGAGTAAATCAAATAACTTCCCAGTTTGATACTAATAAATGTACTTTGTAGAGGGTAGAAAACGGTTTTAAGTGTCAACATGGTCAACAGGAGTGTTGGGAAAATAAAATGCACAGTTGTGCTTTTCACACACTTTTGAGTCCAGAGCAAAAAATGAAATTCGCATTTTGTGAAATGAAAAGTTTAAAAGTTGTTAAGAAACACAAGAAATTCAAGTGTGCAAAATCTTCTCACATTGACAAAAACGTAAAAAAGTGCTTAAAATCACACAGTCAAGAATATCAGAATGAAGCGGCACAAATCACTGCACAATATGACTTCCATTCAATTCCTGCAGTTATTGTTAACGGAGTAAGTAAAAGACATTGAGATAGATTGAACTATGTACACAAGATTATTTACCGATCAGGTATATAACGCTTCCATACAAAAGACCATCCGATCCAATGTGCATCTAAGTGTGTGCAGTATTTTGACGACTACCAAACATGTATCACCAAAAGATTGTTTAATTAATATCTAGATAATCAAACTTATTCTATTACCGATTAAAGCCAAAGTTTCAACAAAACAATTTAACAGGAAACGTTTAAGTCGTTCGCAGTTAATTAATGTAATATTGTAAGGTGTTTCAAATATGTGAATATCGATAATGTATGTTATGTTAAGTGATTGCCGATCGATCGTTCAGAATGATATGGTAACTATCGATAAGTAGCGTTGTCTAGGATAAGCATCTATTATCGAGTGTTAAGAATCTGCTGACAGGATGATATTAGGATAAGACTGATCTTGACTCCTTCTCTTCTTCCGATAACTGTGATGAGATGCAGACTTGATCTCACCCTGCTTTCATTTTATGATTTTTTTAAATTTTTGCCATGCCTCGTGTAGCTCCCCAAATTGCAAAAAAACTATTTTCACAATACCATAACTTGGAAACTATAAAACTTTTGTAATCAAATTTACACATTATATGTATGATATCATTATAAATATCCTCACTAAGTTTGATCCGAATCGGACAACTAAAGACTATTGGGCAAATTCGTCGAGCATTAGTGATTTGTATGAAAATCGGGGTCTTGTACAGTCGGCTTCCTCGACTATAGCCTTTCTGGCATATTTTTGTTTGGATATACTCGAAAGACTTTCAGTTGATGCTGATCATGAATATATACTTTATGCCGTCGAAAATGCTTCCTTTTGCCTGTTAAGTACTTTTCGCGTCTTACAAACTTAATAGACCCCTCTACTCTTTTTTAGAGCATGGGGTGTTATAAAGAACAAATGTTTATTTTAGCATTTTTGCCACTTTAGTTAATTCCCTGGACAGACCCACAGCAACGTAGAAACACGCAAGAGAAAGAGAAATGTTGAGTAAAAGCAACAACAAACACTTAAAATTTTCAACTACTTACTTTACAAAAGTATGTGTGTGTGTATGTAAGTAAACCAATTAAAAATATATGTATATGTATGTTAATGTTTATGTACTAATAAAAAAGTATATATATTTGTGTGGAAGTGCATATTAATCTCAGGGTTTAACTGCTTTCGTTTGTACAATACATTTGGCAAGTTCAAACGGAAGTTTATTAACCTTTTCTTTTGGGCGCCGTCGAAAGATCGAAAGCAAAAATTTTGATTAAAGAGCGCAAAGAAAAAAAATTGTACAGCATAGAAATAACATCATATGTAATGACTTAACGATCTCTCTCTTTCTCTCTCTCTCTCTCTCTCTCTCTCTCTTTCTCTCTATGTTAACAAACAAGCTCTCTTTGTAATCGTCATCCATGTATACGCTGTGCTTCTTTTTGCCTCGCTCTAGCTCTCTTAGCAAGACCACAAAACGAACTTGACATACTAACGCAGTTCTTATGTCAGTCTCGTTGACTTTGCAAGCCTTGCAGTGTGATCAACTCAACTCACTATGGCGGAACGGTGCATAAGTTCGTTGTTGGATGGGGAGGGAAGTTGAGAGTGTGCATGTGCATAACTTTGAGCTGAGCCGCTCTCTGTAACTGTTAAGCAAATATTTACGCAGCAACAGAGACGAGACGCAACGTTGCGCTTTCTGTTTGCCGTTTGATTTATTTACTGTTTGCACTTGAATTCTTTGTTTCTCATCGTGTACTGCTACATCGTTGGCGTCGCTGCTACCGCTATCGTCGCTAACGTCGGTCTTTATATCAACCCGTTTAACTGCATTTGTTTGCCCGTCTATAGTTGTACTTGTAGTTGTTGTAGTTGTTTTTCTGTTGGCGGTGCTGTTGGAAATTACAGTTATCGTTAGACATTAGACGCCTTCTCCCGTTAAGTAGCCTGGCTAAGCTACCTCACCCTCGGCATTTTCCTCCCGCTCTCTCTGTCTCATTCTATACTCGTTTCATTCTGGTTCTCTTTCTTCCACATTCTCTGGTCTGCTTGGCCTTTCTTGCTCAATGATCTAAAAATAGACGCTTATTGGAACGCAGTCTGCGTCGCAAGTGACGTCAGCATTTTGCAAAACTAACACAAGATCTGCAAATTAGCCAATTTTCAAGTGCTATGAACTTTTAGTTCAGCTTTCCACTTGCGGATGGTTCGTTTAGTTGGAACTACGAAAGAATTCATCAACCACTAACCACTTTGGTTAGTGCATCAACAAAATAAAAAGGTATTTAACGCACGACTGGGCATTTAAAGTATTAAGTTTATACAGAAGTGACGTCATTCTACTGACTACTATGAAAGACCAAAATGCCTTAAACACATAAAATTATATTTTAACTTGTCAGTATGAACATAAATTTAAAATGAACATGTATTTATTTAGCTATATTATCTGAACCAAATTTTTTTTGGTAGTACATCTAAAGAAGGTACATGTGCTGGCCAAACTTGATCGGGCTTTTACATCTATAGGATTTTTTCTCGATCAAAAATTAAACCACAATGATTTTACTTTTATTTTTATACTCGTTAGCTAGAAAGCCGCGAGAGATCGCAAATGAAAGATAAAATGCTCAGGCAGTAAAATTTTCTTTTGCTTTTGGCACGCCCACTTATGGGCGTTACATGTTCATGCTAAGATAAAAACTGGTTAAAATAGCATGTTTTAGTATGGAAAACTGTCTTGGTAGCTGTACTATCTGAACAACATGTTATATGTTTTTTTTTAGAATCGACGGTCCAAAATAAACTTTTAATATGAATTAGTATGAACAACTTTTGCGTTGAATTCACACAAAATACTTTTATCAATAATATAACGGGTATCCTAAAGTCGTGAGGCGACTATAGAATTCTTTCTTGTTATTTTTATTTGTTTTGCTTTATTTCCTATAAACATTTTTAAACTCATTTAAAGCTCATTTATAAATTCATTGTTTCCAGAGTTTAGATTTATGCTTTTCAACTCAAACATATCTTATATTTTGTTCTTATGATTTTATGCTTATTTAACAATATTTGCATGCAAGGAATAACTACTTGAGATAAAAACTTTAATAAGGTCTTAATATTACCAATCTACTTAATAATATAATAATCATACTAACTAAGTTTTTATCCAAATAGGACAACTATATCTACAACTTTTCTGGCAGAATTTTTCAAAAATTGAGCCTAAGTACGAATTAATATGTGTTTCTATGTTTACCAATGAAACTCACACAAAATATATGTTCCAATGATATAAACATACTAATCAGGTTTTCTTCAAATCGCACTACCACATCGCGTTACTGGCACAGGATCATTTGACAGTTTATTTTCTTTCTGCACAATATATTGTTGCCTTTTCTTTACATCTGCGATATAGTGACTGTAAGTCAAAGATTCTCAAAAGTTAACTTTGCTTTCATAGCAAATGTTTATCGCCCGCGCTGAATCCCAGCAACTTTTCAGTTGCTTCCTAGCACACAAACATATTAACCCCAACTTTAAACGCCAATAGCATAATCTACACACACATACACATGACAGCAACAAAACAATGCGTAAATAGCATTGAAAAAAAACAAAAGAAACAAACTGAATGAAAAAGACAAACAAAAAATGAAACGAGTTAAAGTAAAACAAGTAAGAAAGGCTACAGTCGAGCGCGCCGACTGTAAAAGACCCCGTACTCTCCTTGTATTCGAAATTAATATTTGAATACGACTGTAATTTCAAATTTAAGTTTTAAAATTAAATTTAAAAAAAAATTTTATATCAAGTCACAGATGGGAATCGAACCCGCGCTATCAGACTCAGGTTCCAGAACATGCAGCAACCCTACTAGTTGCGCCACTCCATACATTCGACATCAACCCGATTATTTTCATTTACATATATAAACAAGTAAGAAAGGCTATGGTCGAGTGCGCCGACTGTAAAAGACCCCGTACTATCCTTGTATTCGAAATTAATACTTGAATACGATTGTAATTTAAAATTTAAGTTTTAAAATTAAATTTAAAAAAAAATTTTAAATCAGTCACTGATGGGATTTGAACCCGCGCTTACTGACGCAAGTTCCATATCATGCTGCCCTACTAGTTGCACCACTACATTCATTACGCGCTTCATGGGCTACTTTGTTGTCTAATTGCTCAGTTGTTTATAGTTGGATTTTTATGCAACTTTCAGGTTAGTTTGATATAATTTGTCTTTAAACAATTTTTGAACTACAATACCGTACTATCTTACCAAATGCTTTAAAAACGGCATGTAAGTTTGAAAAATTTGCTTAGTTCTTGTGGGAAGAGGGGGCGTGGCAGACAAAAATTTTGAATGACGTTGCATTTGTGTTGTCTTTAGGAACCTGCGTACCAGAATTGGTGTTCCTAAGTGCTATAGTTACAAAGATATTCGCAGAAAACATCAATTCTTTCCGAGGTGTGTCTAGTTTTTTGCATATTGCGGGGGCGGTGGGAGGCGTGGCGCCGATTTGAAATAAACTTGATCTGCGTACATCATAGACGGACTTTCATTAAAAAATTTGGTGTCTCTAGCTCTTGTAGTTTAAAAGATCCAGGTGTTCATACAGACGGACGGACAGACAGACAGACGGACAGACGGACATTGCTATATCGACTCGGCTGTTGATGCTGATCAAGAATATATATACTTTATAGGGTCGGAAAAGCTTCCTTCTGCCTGTTACGCACATTTGGCTTCTGACAAACCTAATAGACCCCTATACTCTTTTTAAGAGTACGGGGTCTAAAAAGCAAACTTTTTTTACATAATTCACATTTTATAATGACAACATTTACCGCAGCATACTTTTTGGCTGAGGCTTCAGTGCTCATAACTTCTCGCTGTCGCTGTCGTGTCCCTGTCTGCTTCATCCTTGCTCACTCGTTTTCTGTGCTCTTCACATTGTTGTGTTAATTAAATGTCAGGCGTGAGAAAATTGGCGCCATATTGGATTTTATCTGGCTGAGCTGCGGTTTCACAATACAAACGCACACACCTATACACACGCACCCGCACACACACACACAAGTGTTTGCTATATACGCATAGTATGGATACTCCACCCCCTTACCGACCCTGCTTCACCGCCTCCTTCTAGCCCCTTCTGCAGCGAGTTCAATCCTTTTTTACTGCTGTTTGGTGCTTATCTGCCTTTTGGCTTTTGGCAAATTAATGAGCCACCTACACGTTGCAGCTGGCACATTGCTTGCACACTTTCCCCTCCAGCTACAGCCGCCACCTCACCCACCACCACTTTCTGCTGTGCACTTTTTGTGTTTCGCATGCGCCTTTTGCGAAACCAAACTTATAAGTAAAACATGTAATTTCAATTTTGTGGCTTGTTGTTGTCCTGTAGCACATAGCGTATGCAGCACAGGTTTTTCACTAACAGTCACAAGGATTTGGGAGGGGGATAGGCAGCCGAGTAGGCTGATTTGCGGAGCCGAACCCAATGTTGACAACAAAATGGAAGTTGATAATAATGCAGTGCGATTTCTTTGCGGCCGTTGAATGATGTAACTGAAGCAAGGCCGAGGCAAGTGAGGGGAAGGGTGAATGTAGCAGTGACGTACTAAGGTAGGCGACATGTTGGAGGGCGTGTCACTGGCACCCGCGTCGCCGGCTGCAGTTCATATGTCAAATTTTTGGCACATGTCCAAATAAAAATACATAAGGCCAAACGAACCAACAAACACAAATATGTCGGGCGTCCAGACTCGTAAAAGTCAACAGAGGGAAAGAAGAAATGAATGGTGGGACTAGTGCTTCAGGTCGTCAGCAGTTCTTTGCGGAGTGTTGGTAAACGACAGCAGCAAAGGCAACAGTGGCTGCACTTAGCCAAACAGTGGCTTCCCCTTTCCTTTCCACCTCCTATTTTTAACCCCTCCCCCTTTTCTACCCTTTGCTTATCCCCCATCTTTGCAACGGTATCCAGTGTTAGGTGATGCAGCGGAAGCGGATGTTCGTATTTGCACTTTTGCATTTTCGCTAAATGCGCAATTTTGTTATGCGCCACTGGCTAGCGGGTCACGCCCACAAAAAAATCCAGTCCCTGCCCCATCACATTCAACCAAGACATTTGGCATAAGAGGCGTATGTGTAATATTCGGTTCTGGCTTTTTTTAGCCATTCTTCCATCACTTTGTTAGCAGTTTTTCTAATTACTTGAAAGCTCCTACAAACAAAACCGAAGCGAGAAAACAACCGAATGATGAGAGCACAGAATGATAGAATGACAGAAGATGGAACGGTGGAATGATGGAATGATGACTAAGATGATGCAAGTCTTTAGGCTAATGAAGGTCTGAGACAAAGCCAAAAGTTGGCCATAATCAAATTGCATTTTGTGGCTGTTTTTCCTGCAATCAACAAAGCACAAAGCAGAAAGTCGAAATTAAGAGAAAGGAGAGTGAGAATGGATCAAGTTCTGGGTTCGACTCTTTAATACTCTGTAAACAGTTTAGGAAGTTAGAAAAGCGAAGGAGTTTCTGAAAACTTTAATAAATAGATATATGTTTGAAAAAGGAATGCAAGTGCTTAACAACACCCTTTAATTTTATTTTTTGATTCTATATTTAAGAACTAAGCATTTCAAACTTTATATCAAAATTTTATGGAGGTGATTTACAATAAATATTTAATTCATAACGTAAGTCATCTTTATTTTAGCCCTACTTTGGAACCGATTAGAATAAACTAAGAAAATATTCTT
This sequence comes from Drosophila parthenogenetica, assembly GCA_035047505.1. Taxonomy (NCBI): domain Eukaryota; kingdom Metazoa; phylum Arthropoda; class Insecta; order Diptera; family Drosophilidae; genus Drosophila; species Drosophila parthenogenetica. The sequence goes on along the minus strand of JAWNPM010000080.1, from coordinate 15,331,249 downwards.
AAGAAAAGAGGGCCCCAAACAAATAGAAAAACTAAACCAACAATTCTTAAGGAAAATAAGAATATAAATACGGACTTCGGAAAATAAATAAAGGTCTCTCTAGTTACATTTTTGGCGAATCTAATACTTTTTCAAAGCATTTAAGTGTCAAAATTAAAATATGATTTTCTTTCCTAATTGTATTTTTATACAAATACATATGTACATACATTTTCAACGAAAAAAACGTTAAAACTCCCTTCAATACAACAAACAAAATATTCTTGATTCGTATCACACCGTTATGTTTGACGAAATGGCAAAAGTTTATCGTGCAAACGCTTAATAATTTTTAACACTTTTTGCATTTTACAGGGTATAACGAGAGTCTTTCACGCATCATTTCTTACAATGCTTGCTTGAAAATAACTAAAAAAAGGCAACAAAATTTTTGTTTGGTGCTGGAAGCAAGTTTAAAATGAAATACAAACGTTCTAGCTGAATGGCTTGACATGGACTTAAACCGGAAACGGAAACGTAAATATTACTTTCAATATGGCAAAGTGGCAGTGACTGAGCGAGAGAGGAATATGATATGGCAGAGAAAGAGATAGTGAGAAGGAGAATTGAAGCCTGTGCAATGGGCGTATGAAAGCCGCAGTCCATGTCCAGTTTCAATACTATTCTGACCAGGATAGAACTGGACAGGACAGAACATGTCCTGTGAGGCCTCAAACGCAAGCTGCATACCAAATGCGTGTGTGTTGCAAAAAACTAAAAGCTGCGGTAGGGCAAGGGTCGGCTTGGGCGCATTTCGTGTTGTTGGGGAAAGACAAAAGACAAAAGGGCAATCTTTTTGCTGGACATTACAATAAATCTAAAATAAATATATAAATGGAGCGAAGAGAAGGAGGCAAGCATAGGCTAGCAGAACAATGATGAGAATTCCACAACACTCACACACGCACACATACATAGACACACACACACAAATAAAACCTTTACATATATAGAGTGGTATGAAAGAAAAACATTTTTACGATGTGGCAAAATGAAAATGACTTTTGCAAGTTGGTTCGCTTTTTATTTTTATTCCTTTTGCGAGTCATTTCCTTCAGCCTCAGCGCTCGGACTTTCCTTCGCAAAATTAGGTGCAAAATGAGCACACAAAATAAATTTTCAATTGCAGCGCTCGAAAAAAAAACAAAAGCAACAATCTAAAAATACAACAACAACAACATCGTAAGCAACAAAAACAATTGACCGTCTGTCTGACGGACACACCATTACAATGGTCGGCCGAACAAGACGTTGCAAGTCGCAGCATGTTGAAGCAAGTCAAGTGCTGAATCAAAATAACAATATGAAAGTGATGCAATGAGAACAACGAACCTTTAATACTCTAAAAAGAAATAATAAATGATTTTAAAAAAAATAATAAGGCATCCTCTCTAATAATCTAAGGTGGCTTTTTATAGATACTATGCAGTTAGATGAAGAAAAACGCATACAAAATTGGGGAAAAGTTAAGGAGAGCATATTCAGCAAATGACATTATTGTTATTCCCTAACAAAAAACAAGAAATTCTGAAAAGAATTAAACAGAAAAAATTAAAAACAAAAATTTAATTTGTAATGTTATTAAGAATCTGAATCTAATAAAGAAATTGCAGTTTGTCTAACAACAAAAAATAATTTAATCTAAAATAGAAGTTCTAGGAATAAACCAAAATTAAAAAACAAGTCCATAAGAAATCATTGCAGGAAAAAAAAATTTAATGTTTGGAAAAAGAATTTATTTATCAAAAATTATAAAATGTCCTTTATAAATTAAATAGCTAAATTTAGCAAAGAAAGCCTAATATTAAGTTTATAAATGTTACAAAATTTTCCTATTTTCTTGCACATACATAAATAATATATTATACTTAGTGCAAACTGATTAAGTTAGCACAGATGTCCATTCAGTTTAACAGTGTATACAAAATCAGCAGAACAAAAAAGGTTCGTTGGACATTTTTGTTGCTTTTTTATAAGCATTTTATGGCTTTTGGCTTTACGATCTTTGAGCTTAAAGTGGGAGCTACTTTAAGGTGCGAAGGTATCAGATAGAAAGATACGCGGAGAAGTAGAGACAAGAGAGAGAGAGAGTCATAGAGAGATGAAGAAAGAGATAGGAAAAGAATCGCAGAGTGGCTGATTTAATGTTTATTACAATAAGGGAAAAGTGAAGCGTTTAATATGCATAATTGTCTTGAAAGCAGTCAAGCCATCAAGCCAAATCTGAAATAAGCCTTTACATAAATACACACATGCACACATAAACACGTGCACAGACTGCAGGTAAACTCTGTATTGGTTCACACAATATGTACACCTTGTCTGTGCTTGTGCGTGCATGTTGTGCCAGAGTCTGTCAGGATTTGCAGTGTAAATGCGTTAATATCTAGCCTTGGCATCAAATAACCTGCAACCTGGTAACAAAACAATTAAAACAATATGCAATTTTGATATGTTTATTTGTCTATCCACATTCAACATGCTGTCCCTCTCCGGCCGCCACTTCCACTCCCTTCTGCTGTCTGCTTTGCTCACTGTGGCAAGTGCAGTTTAAATTACATTAGATGACATCCTTGGGGAGCAACAGAAACATCAACTTCAGCTTCAAATTCAACTACAGCTGCAATAATTGCATTTGGTTAAGCTTTCCACTTGTTTTCAGAGTCAGAGATATGGAGTATAAATGTGTTTGTGTGTGTACTTTAGTGTGTATGTGTGCTTACATGTGTACTTGTTCTTTATGACACAATGTTTTGCTAGGCTTTGAAAATGCTTTTCAAAAGCAATGCGTTTATTACGGCACAAAGTAGTGCTGCTGATTTAAGGTCTTATTTCAGCCTTAGAAATCATCTTTCGGTAGGTTTATAATAAATTAAATATAAATTTTTTTTAACTTAATAAACGGGTGTACTCTCTGACTTTGTCCTGTCTCCCTGTCTACACTGCCTATTTGTCAGTCTTTCCTAATATTTCTGAATATTTTCAATTATCGAACAACATTTTGTCTTCGACATGTCTTCTTATCACATTTTGAAGGAATGCGTTTTAATTGACTTCAAATTCCATTTTCTGCTAGTTTGCCATTTACTAAAACCGCTAAACCATTGCAGCATAAGCTTTTCAAACGTCCGCCGCTTCCGCGCCCGCTTTGTTTCCACTGTTTGGTAATCAGTTTTTCAGCCAACAATCAATTGTCAAGCAAATTGGGCGTCATAAGCTGCCACGCCCCCAGAGCTGAAACAACTGCAGCAATTGCAAATTTCGGTCTATTTTGCACATCATTTTTGTGGTAAACTTTTTGGTTGGGTCTGCCAGTGTGTGCGTAAATCCGTGTGTTTCTGTTTGCATGTGTGTATGTGCCACGCCTCCTAGCTGAACTTTTATGTGATTAACTTTTGATTGACTGGAAACTGCAAGGAGTATATGCAACATTCTGTCACTCGCTTGGTTAATTTGTGGTTGCAATTGCAACAGATTTAATTTTCCTTGTTGCAACAATTGCTCTTGTCGTTCTTAATATTTTGTTGGTTTTGTAGCAATGCGTCAAAGGTAGAAATTTTTCTGTTTAATTTCCTTCCAACAATGGCAAATATTTTACTTACATTTAATGCCGTCAGTTGCATGAAGTTGTCGCAAGACTTGATTAAAATTGTTGTGGATATTTGTATGAACGAACTTGTTGTCCATTACACCTAAAACTTGGCTTCATATGATCAGTATTTACTTTGCACGGGGCATGCTGGACTTCGAAAGTTAAGTTTTAATAAATTATTTTATTGTAACTATTATAAACAAGTAAGAAATGCTACAGTCGAACGAGTCGACTGTAAAAGACCCCGTACTCCTTCTAGTACGAATTTTCCATACAAATGTGCAATTTTCGACCGATTTGTTCTATGGGAGATATAGGCTATACCTGTCCGATCCAAATCAAACTTGGTGGAGATGATTATAATGGTACCATACACATAATGTTTGAATTTAGACACGAAAGCTCAACTAATACAACATGTCATCATAAAAATGTCCTATGGGAGCTCATAGGAACGGACGGACAGACAGACAGACAGACGGAGCTGTTACCAAAATCATGCTGTCTTTAAAGTAAGTTAAAAAATTAATTATTTCCTAACTCTATGTTATAAAGTATTTAGAAAGAGAAGCTACAATTTCCAAAAAAAATTAACTATATATTGAAATTGACTTGGAACTGAACTTTCGAAAAACGGTTAGTTTTACTGAATTCTAACAGTTACAGTCGTTTCTTTCAAATAAATGATATTGAGTTTACAAAATAACACACTTTTCATAAACATTTATGTACACTATATTTTAATTACATATTTATTTCACATTTTCTGTTTTCACTCGATCACACCAGTTTCTTTTTATACTCTCTGCAAGAGTATATACGGTTTGAGCAAATGTATGTAACAGGCAGAAGGAGGCGTGGTATACCCCATAAAGTATATATATTCTTGATCAGCATCACAAGCCGAGTCGATATAGCCATGTCCGTCTGTCTGTCCGTCTGTCTGTCTGTCCGTATGAACAAACAGATTTCAGAGATGATAAGAGCTACAAGTTCAAATTTGGTATCTATCAATTCGATATTTAGTCAGTCAATGCAAGAATCTTTTTTTTTTTTTTTGATGCCATGCACCATTCGCCCACAATGAGCAAAAAACTAGACTTACCTCGGAAAAAATAGATGTTTTAAGCGAATATCTCAGTAACTACGGTACTTAGGAACACCAATTTTGGCATGCACGTTTCTAGAGAAATTTTTGGCTGCCACGCCCCCTTTTTCCGTAAGAAACAAACAAAACTTTTCAAACTTGCATGCTGTTTTTACCGCAAACGATACCGGATACAGATTTTAACATTATAATTGGGAATAAATGAAGAGAGTACTATACGGTCGGGCGCGGTCGACTGTACTTTTCTCACTTGTTTGACTTAGTCTTTTCTCTATTCTGATCGTCTCTAATATAAGTATTAACGCTCTACTCACTTCTCCTTTAGGTTCCCTTTATTTAAATAATTTAAATTTCTAATTTCAGTTCCTTTTTGTTCGCAGGTGCTGGGTATCTACCAGTCCTTCATTATTTTTTTCAGTTACTTTCACACTCTTGGGCTGACCAAAAGCTGTTGAATCTTTAGCGCTTCTCTTGTTGGTAGTTTAACAAACATATCCGCATTAAGGTTAAAAACTTTTAATTGTTTGCTTGTTTTGAGAAACAAACACACACATACATCGAGAGTTGGGTCACAGCTGCCGGCTTCTTCACTGTCTCCCTGCACCCAGCTCCCTGACACACGCCGGGCTTCACGTATGTTTAAGCCAGCGATGTTTTTGCGACCCAAAAAAGGGAGCACTAATTAAAATTCGCGCGCAATTCACGTTGGTCAACCGACAATAACAACAAAAACAGTAACAAAACTTTAGCACAAATGTCATTTCTTTTTGGTTGTTTTTCGAGGTGTATTTGGGGTTGTGTATAGGGGAACAGGGGGAAAAGGGGAGAAGGGGCACTTGAATGCTCTACAAATGCCCAACAGCGTTTTTCGGCCATTTTACGTACTTGGCTTGTTATTAATTTTTCCATTTTTTCTCGCTGTCTTTTTCACTCTCTCTCTCTCTCTCTCTGTCTCTCTCTTTCTCTCTCTCTCTCTCTTTTTTTTTGTGTCTCGCTTTCTTTGTTTTGTATTTTGTTTGTTTGGACTGAACCGAAGAGATGAAAACGCAACAAACTCAGACTCTTAGCCACATTTACTGGACTTGTATGTCACTTTTGCGAATCCTTAAACCTCTTCTCCTCTTCTTTACTTTTGCTGTTGCTGTTGTTACTCAGCATTCTAATGAAGTTTACCCACAGCAATTGTTTAGCAAACGTGCCTTGGCCTGCGTTTAAGCGATTTTTTGTCAACGCGCGCACAAAAGTCGACAGCAGTTTTTGGAATGGGTATTGCATCGAAAGCGGCTTGGATAAGGGTGCTGCGGAAGAGCTGTTGAAAGAGTAGGCTACGGGGCGGGCAGCTACCTTGGCATATACCCTACATAAAGAAGAGCTACTTCAATACCAGCCCGTTGATTTAAACAAAATTTCCAAATAAAAATTATATTGTATGAGCCTAATAAATATATATAAATTTATAAATAAATAAATAATAAATTCTGTTTTACGTCAATAAAAAATGTAAACTATTTTTATTTATATTAATAAATTTCTAAGCGAAATAAAGCAAAAAATTATGTTCTTGAAATATACATTTATTATTATAATAATAACAAAAATTTTCTGTTATGGCAAACCAATTTTATTTATTTATTTAAATTACTTATAAATTTTACAAACTGTTTTATTTTACAACTTTTTTCAACTTATTACTTTTCAGGGCAACAGCGTTTTCTATCAAGCTTAGTGATTGCAGTGCTTATTTGTTTACTATTGTTGTTATTGTTATTTTTTTGTGCATTTGTTGTTATTGCTGATTTTGTTCTTGTTGTTGTTTCTCTGCTATTATTGTTGTTGTTCATGTGGTGTGCACGTCGTGTGTTTTTGTTCGTTTTTTGTTGTCGTAAGCGTTTTTTGTCATTTCCTGTGCAGACAGAGAAAGCTATAGCTACACTAACAGACTGCTAGAAGAAGGGAAGAAAGGGACAGACTAGAGACAGAGTACATAGTATCGTTTTTTCGGCAATGCATTGGCCGATTTTAATAGAATTTAAAGCTGACTCCGAGCGACACATTTGCCAACTGGCCGTAAAAATAGTGAAATTTAGTTGGCTGTTGCCTGTCGTTTCCTTGCTTTATGTGCGACAATAAACATGAAAATGGACATAAATGCGTTTTATTTAGCTTTTCTCTCTTTCTACATATATTTCTTCTTCTTATTTTGCTCTTCTTTCGCCTTGTTTACTCATAAAAATGGCTTGAAAATAAATAAAAATTTATATACAGCGAATTGAAGCATAGAAACATTACAAAACACAAAACCCAATAAAGTGTAAGTAACGACAATGGCGAAGTAAGGCACCAGCAGAGTTAGGAGGAGAATTCAAGGATGGAGAGGTGTAGTAGAAGAACACTACTCGAAAATAGACACAAAATATTGGCAGCATGTTTAAGCTTTGTGGCCAATTGTCGCATTTGTTTTGTGTGAAATGACAACAGACCAAAAAAATGTTTTGCGGTTAGCGATGCTCAACAAGCCATAGACGACAAAGAGCGTGGCAAGTGAGTGAGAAAAAAAAGTAGCTGATATAGATAGCGAGAGAAAACGATAGAGATGACAAGGCGTGTGGTGAATCAAGCTAAAAGTTTCATTTATTAAAAAGTTTGTGACGCGGTCACTTTTTAAATGACTAGCAATTTTTCACGTGACAATTGCACTTGCTCTACTCTTCTTTCCTCTCTCTCTCTCTCTATTTTTTACACAAGCATTTATCTCAATATTTGTCTCGGATGCTCGCGCTCATTTGGCGTTTGCAATTAACAACCAGTTTGCTGTATAGTTTTCAGCACAATTTGTCATGTGGCGCCTCAAAATAGGCAACGTGCGTGAAACTAGCCGGGAATAAAGTAAGAGAGAGAGAGATAATGGTGAGAGACAGAGAGAAATGAAATATTGTTTCCAGCGCAATTTAAAAGCTCATTATTTCTTCCCTTAGTTTCCACCCATTTGCACCACTTTTCGCAAACAAAATGTATTAAAAATCTATAGCATATTTTGTGGCGTCGTAGCACAACGCACGATTTATCATAATTATTGCTGTACGCCACTCAAGCCAACAAAAATAAAAGCAACAACCATATCAACACCATCAGATGAGCCACAGCAGCCCCGCACAATGCGACGGATGAACAATATTTGTTATTTATGCAAACAAAGTAGCCTGTATTCTGCATACTTTATGCAAAAACAAGTAAGAAAGCCTACAGTCGAGCGCGCCGACTGTAAAAGACCCCGTACTCTCCTTGTATTCGAAATTAATATTTGAATACGACTGTAATTTAAAATTTAAGTTTTAAAATTAAATTTTAAAAAAAATTTTATATCAAGTCACTGATGGGAATCGAACCCGCGCTATCAGACTCAGGTTCCAGACCATGCTGCAACCCTACTAGTTGCGCCACTCCATACATTTGACATAAACCCGATCATTCATCGCTACCAAAATCTCCGGTGGCGTATCAATTTCTAAATTTAATTTCTCTCAGCCTAGAGAAATTTCATCTTTTAAGATCAGAGTTTCCCCTGACCTTTTTCCTATAATATGTGATCCAAATTTTTGGCCTACATATATGATAGTTCATGAGTTCAAACCGAAAAATAGAACTCGCTCAATTCCTATCAGCCTTCCGACTTGTGGTTCGACTCAAGCGCCCACAGCCTCAAAAAACTAGATTCTGGTCAACTTCTGATTCATTATCAGAATGTTAGGGGTCTTGGGTCTAAGCTTAAACAGTTGCATTTGAATAGTTCTTCATTTGAATCTGACATTATTGCATTTTCAGAGACTTGGCTTAATTGTAATATATCTGATAATGAAATAATGTCACCTAATTTTAATATCTTTAGACGTGACCGTCTTAATCGCCGCGGTGGAGGAGTTCTTATCTCAGTAAAATCTTCACTTAATGCTGAGTTGGTTGATCTTTCTCCACTTGATGGTATTGAATTTGTTGCCGTTAAGGTAACTTTCTCTTCTTTTGTCCTTTATGTAACTTGTTCTTACATACCTCCTTCTTCTGAATTGATGATTTATTTGCATCATTACAATTACATTAAAGAAATATTTTGTCGCATTCGCGATTGTGATTTCGTTGTAGTATTAGGTGACTTTAACTTGCCAAACGTTTCCTGGACGTTTTTCGAGAAGCTAAATTATTTAGTACCCACACCTAACAATGATTTTTTAGACAGTTTGATTGATCTTCCTTTTTATCAAATCAATCAGGTGTCTAATCGTCTTAACCGAATGTTAGATCTTATTTTCGTTAATGACCCAACCAGTGCTACTGTCATTGCATCTTCTCCTGTAGTTGTACCTGAAGATTCTTTTCATCCTACTCTTGAGCATTCCGTATCACTCCCTAACTTAACCTGTTCGCCCACTTCCTCATCTTCTAAGTCGCGTCGTTGCTTTCGCAAAGGAAATTTTTCTTTGTTAAATTAACTGATTTCTGCAACTGACTGGTCTGTACTTTACAGTACGAATGATATTAACATAGCTGTCGAGTATTTTTACAACACATTAAATTCAATCTTTGATGTCTGTATTCCTAATAGTGTTGTAAAGTCCGTTTCACGTAAGTCTCCTTGGTTCTCACCAAGACTATCCAGCTTAAAAAATACAAAATCTAAATACTTTAAAAAGTTTAAGCAGACTGGTTCTAGTTTAGACTTTTTAAATTATTGTAAAGTAAAAGCAGCCTTTACCCTTCTTAATTCTCAATGCTATGAAAATTATCTCGTTCGTTGCAAGACTCAATTTGCGCATGATCCTAGACAATTCTACAATTTTGTTAATTGTAAACGTAAGTCTTCTACTTTACCCAATTCTTTTTTCTTCAATTCTACTAAAGTAAGCGAAGACTCGGCAGCTTCCGATCTCTTTGCTAACTTTTTTCAATCTACTTACACTTCTAGTTTGCCTACTAACTCAACTTACCCCTATAAACTCCTTTCCTCTAATATGTCTTTTTCCCCTTATATCACTGATAACTGCCTACTTTCCTCAATAAACTCTTTAAATCTTCCTTCTCTCCTGGTCCTGACAACATTCCTAGTTGTGTACTTAAGGAGTGCTGTTCTTCTTTATTAAAACCTCTTTTATTTCTTTTTAACCTCTATTTAGATTCCTGTGTCTTTCCTTTATTATGGAAAGAATCTTACATTATCCCATTGCATAAAAAAGGGTGCAAGTCGGATATATCTAATTACAGGGGAATTGCGAAGTTGTCTGCAATCCCTAAGCTCTTTGAGAAAATAATTTCATTGACTTTGCAACACCTCTGCAAGTCAATTATCTCTCCTGCCCAACATGGGTTTTATAAGAGTCGGTCAACTTCAACCAATCTATTAGAATTCACCTCTTTTATAAATGAGGCCTTTCTTAATAGAATGCAAACTGATGTCATTTATACTGACTTTAGTAAAGCGTTTGACTCTGTTAATCACAATCTCCTGTTACACAAACTTAGCATTCTAGGTTTTCCACCTTCCCTTCTTCTGTGGATATCTTCATACAAGACAGGCAGGACCCAAAAAGTTATGCTTAGATCAGCCATTTCTAAATCGGTTTTGGTTACATCTGGAGTTCCCCAGGGTAGCCACTTAGGCCCCTTATTTTTTAATCTTTTTATTAATGACCTTCCCTCTTCGCTATCCCTCTGTCGCATACTTATGTATGCCGATGATGTGAAATTATTATTATCTTATAAGAACACTTCTGACCATTTGCTATTACAGGATGATTTAAATTCAATGCACAACTGGTGCATATCTAATCACTTGCATCTAAATTTTTCTAAATGCCTGTTTATGACTTTTAGCAGGGTTACTCCTTACTTAGCCAATTACTGCATTGACAATGTTCCCTTAAAACGCATACTGTCAGTTGATGACCTTGGTGTTCTTTTTGATAGTAAATTAAGTTTCACACATCATATCTCCACAATTGTTAATAAAGCCAAGGGCACTCTTGGATTTATTAAACGCTGGTCTAAGGAATTTAATGATCCCTTCGTCACTAAAATTCTTTACACATCCCTTGTCAGGCCCATTCTTGAATATTGCTCATGTGTCTGGTCACCTCAACATACTCATACTCAAGATTTAATTGAGTCGGTGCAGAAGCAGTTTTTACTCTTCGCACTTAGAGGTCTTAATTGGGACCCTAGTCTTCGCCTTCCCTCATACGCTAATAGACTCTTGCTTCTAAATCTTCCTTCCCTTATTAACCGTAGAAAAGTTCTCGGAGTTATTTTTCTTCATAAGCTAATAATTGGTGATATTTGTTCCCCACACCTTTTAGAACGTCTTAATTTTAATATCCCATTTAGGACCACTAGGTACTACATCCCTTTATTACTCCCTACATGCACCACTGATTACGCTTTGCACAATCGTTTTCGGGTATTATGCGTTAATTATAATGAATACTATAGAATAATTAATTCATCTCTCTCTCTTTCCAATCTTAAAGCTTCACTTTACAGCCTACTCCGTTAAATCTCTGATTTTCTGGGGCAGTAAGTCTTGCATATCTGCGTCCCTTTAAATCAGAGATTTTTCGTGATAATTTTTCCATAAAGTTTTATTGATCTGGTTGGGTTTTTCTGGGTTTTCCCCACCCTTTGCAACAAATGTTGGATCATTTTCTTTTTTAATCTTTATTCCCAGATTAATTCATTAATTAAATTAATTATATTCAATAACTAATTTACTTTTTCCTTTCAGTTATAATACATATTGATACTTTAATTATACCCATTAATATAAGCCTAATTTTTAGATACTTTTTTTAATTGATTAGTACTCGCGACTGCTTTTAGTCTGCGTCAATAAATAAATAAATAAATAAATAAATAAATAAATAAATTTTCATTTACATATAAAAAAAAATTTATATAAAATATAAAAAAAACAAGAAAGAATGCTATAGTCGCCTCGCGACTTTAGGATACCCGTTACTCAATTTCAATATATAATTAACAATGGGTAATGATAATAATATTAGTGCAATAGTTTAGGGGATGGCTAAGATAGCTTGGAAAACACAGAAAATTTTCACACAAATTTATGGTCAGAGCATATTTTTGACAGATTGTTCCTATGGGAGCTATACGATATAGTAGTCTGATTTGGATCAAACTTGGTCAGTACGTTTATTTTTCTGATAAATATATTCTGTGTCAGTTTCATTAAGATAGCTTGGTAAATACAAAAAATTTTCATACAAATTAATTTTAAAAGCGAATTTTTTACCTATTATTCCTATGGGAGCCATACGATATAGTAGTCCGATTTGGATCAAACTTAGTCAGCTTATGTACGCCATGGATATGTATATCCTATGTGAATTTGGTTTGGATAGCGTAACTAACAAAAAAGTTTTCTAAACTAAAACATGATATTTTAACCACCTTTTACCTTTATATGAACACAGAACGCCCTAAAGTGGGCGTGTCAAAAAACAAAAACAAACTTGTACTGCTTGCAAAATGTATCTTTCATTTGCGACCTCTTGGGTCTTTCTAGCTCTTATAATTGCTGAGATCCTTTTGTTCATACAGACGGACAGACGGACAGACGGACGGACGGACAGACGGACACGGCTATATCGACTCGGCTGTTGATGCTGATCAAGAATCTATATACTTTATGGGGTCTGCCACGCCTCCTTCTGCCTGTTACATACATTCCAACGACTACAATATACCCTTGTACTCTACGAGTAACGGGTATAAAAATTTTAATTTCTGAGTCTGTGCCGGGTTCGAACCGCAGACCATTGGTTTAGAAACAAACGACTAACCACAACTCAACCTTGTTGCACTAGTTAATATTGTATATTTACATTTTTAGACCCCGTACTCTTAAAAAGAGTATAGGGGTCTTTTAGGTTTGTCAGAAGCCAAATGTGCGTAACAGGCAGAAGGAAGCTTTTCCGACACCATAAAGTATATATATTCTTGATCAGCATCAACAGCCGAGTCGATATAGAAATGTCCGTCCGTCCGTCTGTATGAACACCTGGATCTTTCAAACTACAAGAGCTAGAACCACCAAATTTGTAATAAAAATTCAGTAACTTTTGCAAGCAGATCCAGTTTATTTCAAATCAGTGCCACGCCCCCTACCGCCCCCGCAATAAGCAAAAAACCAAAGACACCTCGAAAAAAATTGATGTTTTCCGCGAATATCTCCGTAACTATGGCACTTACGACCACCAATTTGGGTACTCAGGTTTCTAGGGACAGCATAAATGCAGTGCCATTAAAATTTTTTTGCTGCCACGTCCCCTTTTTCCACAAGAAAAAAATAAAATTTTTATTTTCGATGCCGTTTTTAAGGCATTTGTCCTCATCGTACAGTGTTGTAATTTAAGTTTCGTTTAAAGGCAAATCATATCAATTAGGTAACAAAGCGCATTGTCAATGCACGTGGTTGAAAGAAAAGAGATAACTGTATGTTTATATATATGTACATTAGCCGCAGTAGTGGGCCACGCACTTGTATGTAAACACAAGACCTGCGGTTCGAACTCCGGCACAGACTCAGATAAAAAAGTATATTAGAAAATTTCAATGTCGGGAATTGAACCTGCGAACTTAACTTATACTCAACTTGCAGAACATGCCGCAACACTACTAATTGGACCAACACCTCCTTGTGAGATGGCTCCGATTATTTTCATTAAGATATAATAGTGCCAAACTATAAAAAAAAAAAAAAAAAAAAAAAAATGTAATTTCGGAGTCTGTGCCGGGGCTCAAACCGCAGGTCTTGAGTTTACATTCAAGTGCGAAAAATAATGACAAGCATCATCCTTACTACCTGGACCACGCTCGCTTTGCAAACTTCTTCGGCTAATGTATATATAAACATAGTGTTATCTCTTTTCTTTCAACCACGTGCATTGACACTGTGATTCAAGGGATACTTTGCTACCTAATTGCTCAGTTGTTTATAGTTGGATTTTTATGCAACTTTCAGGGTAGTTTGATATGATTTGTCTTTAAACGAATCTTCAATTACAACACTGTACGATGAGGACAAATACCTTAAAAACGGCATCAAAATTGAAAAAAATTTGTGGTCGTGAATGCCATAGCTACGGAGATATTCGCGGAAAACATCAATTTTTTTCGAGGTGTCTTTGGTTTTTTGCTTATTGTGGGGGCGGTAGGGGGCGTGGCACTGATTTGAAATAAACTTGATCTGCTTGCGAAAGTTACTGAATTTTTACTGAATTTTTATTACAAATTTGGTGGTTCTAGCTCTTGTAGTTTAAAAGATCCAAGTGTTCATACAGACGGACGGACGGACAGACGGACATGGCTATATCAACTCGGCTGTTGATGCTGATCAAGAATATATACTTTATGGGGTCGGAAAAGCTTTCTTCTGCCTGTTACGCACATTTGGCTTCTGACAAACATAATAGACCCCTGTACGCTTTTTAAGAGTACGGGGTCTAAAAATTAATTTCTGAGTCTGTGCCGGGGTTCGAACCGCAGGTCTTGTGTTTACATAGTGCGAAAAATAATGACGAGCATACCTACTACCTGGACCACGGACTCTTTGCAAACATACAGTTATCTCTTTTCTTTCAACGACGTGCATTGATTTGTAGGATTTTATTTCTCTCTGTGTAACTGCATTTAAAACAGCGTTGAGTAATTGTGCGCGAAAAAATTCGCAAATTAAGCGCAAGACACAGACCCAAAACAGGCAACCTCTTATATTTTCTTTGGGCGCGTTTTGTGCCCCTTTGGCCTTTACCTTGCGGCATGCAAAAGTTAGTTCTCGAGTATGTTTACTTTACGAATTGCAAGTTGCTAGTTGCGTTTTGCGTGCGAAAAGTTTTACTTACGACTTGTGCATAAATGCAGTTATTGCAGCGCCTGCTAAGTTCCTCGCCTGCAACCGCGTTTTTTCCGCATGCCACAGCGCCTCAGAGCTAAAAGATTGGCATGTAAAATAGCATGCCATTTGATCATCCAACGGAAAGGGAAAATTTCGAATTCTTTTCTGTCTTGTATTGTATTTCATCTGTTAGATAATTAGTTTAAAATTTCTGTTGTTGAATAGATACAAATGAAGAGTAGGAAGGAAAATAAACAAATTAAATTACAGACAATAATTGTGATTAGTAAATAAATTATTTGATAATAAAACAAGAAGAAATGCTGGCTATCGACTCTTACCCATTTGTTAAAAACAGAATATGAATATAATATAAATGCAACCGTTTTAGTTACGGACACTAGTGAGTTTGTTAAAGATGGGTACATGCACTCCCCGATTATGTACTACTCTTGTAAGTTTGGTTTGGATAGCATATCTATAAAACAACAAGTAAGAAAAGTACAGTCGATCGATATAATACTCTCTGCTTTTATTCCCAATTATAATGTTAAAACCGGTATCCGGATATTACAATAGTTAGTTCTTGTATTAGAACAAGTTAAAAGTAAAAAAAAAAACAAGTGAGATAAGTACAGTCGAACACGCCTGACCGTATAATACTCATTGCTTTTACTCCCAATTATAATGTTAAAATCGGTATTCGGCTATTACAATAGATATTTCTTGTATTAAAACACGTTAAAACACGTCGAACATTCATGTGTTTGTCTGTTTGTACAAAAAAAATCCGTTTGATGTTAAATGTATGCACATACATATGTGTGTATGTATACTATTGGTCGGCACGACTAGCGCTGCCTCTCTAACACTCATGGCATTGCGCTCGAATAAAATTTTTTTTGCTTCATTCCATTTTTGTTTATGGTCGGATTCTTATGAAACTTTCAGGAGAGTTTGACATATTTCGTCTTCAGACGAATCATAAGAATATATGCTTTAAAAACGGCATGCATGTTTGAAATTTTTTTTTTATTTCTTGCACAAAAGGGGGCGTGGCAGCCCATTGCATTTATGTTGTCTCTAGGAACACGTGTACCAAAATTGGTATTCCTATGTGCCATAGTTACTGAGATATTCGCCGAAAACATAGTTTTTTTTTCGAGGTGTGACGGGTTTTTTACTCATTGTGAGCGAATGGGGCGTGGCATCGAAAAAAAAAAGATTCTTGTATTGACTGACTAAATATCGAGTCGATTGAGACCAAATTCGAACTTGTAGCTCTCACCATATCTGAAATCGGTTTGTTCATACGGACAGACAGACGGACAGACAGACAGACAGATAGACGGACAGACAGACGGACAGACAGACGGACAGACAAACGGACAGACAGACGGACAGGGCTATATCGACTTGCCTTTTGACGCTGAATATATATACTTTATGGGGTCTGCCACGCCTCCTTTTGCCTGTTACATACATTTGCACAAACCCAATATACTCTTGCAGAGGGTATAAAAAGCTAAACTATTTAAGAAAGACCAACGACAATTTTGTAACGGCGCAGCTCGAGCTATGACTCTTGCCCAGTTTATGGGCCAGGCAAACGATGGACACACAAACAGATACACATTAACTGTATGTGTGTTGGTTGCTTGTTGCTTCTGTTTCATTTTCTTTGTTATACTCTTTTTTTTTGTTGTCTCCACACTTCTTGTTCTTTCACTTGCTCTTGTTGTTCTTTCGTTGCGCCTTTTAGTTATGTGCTGCAGATGCACTAAAAACTGCCAAAGCACAACACGAATACGAACACGAACAAACGGAACACGGAAGGGAAAAGTCTTGCCTTTCCGAGCCTTTGCCCCGTCCTTGACGCTAAATTTTGCGCCTCGACGTGCGACATGCGCCACGCAAATGGCTCCAAAAACATCAACAAAAACTACAACTTAAACAACAACAAACTGCAGCCTGCTGCATGCAAAACTGTTCAGCGTATCTGCAACGCTAAATGGGTCGCCAGCAGGACACAATTTCATTCTCAGTCACTGACCCTCCTGCCATATGCCAGATGCCTCACGCCGAAACCCCTATGGCACACAGCGCATAGGCCCAAGCACGTTAACCGGGACCATTCAGGCGATAAGATGCGACTTTTGCAATGTCCATTAGCCAAAAAAAAAAAACATGTGGGAAATATAAAAATTGACCGAGTCGACTGTAAAAGACCTTGTACTTTTACTGGGGCAGTCAATAAAATGTAATATTCAATTTACTATTTTTGATAACAAACAAGTGAGAAAAGTACAGTCGAAAGTACAGTTTATGGTCGTATTCTTATGAAACTTTTAGGATAGTTTGACATAATTAGTCGAACACGCCTGTGCATTGACTTAAATACTAACTTTATAATCGGTAGCTCTGTTTCTTTCAGGATAGTTTGATATAATTTGTCTTCAAAGGAATCATAAATAACAATACTCTACGATAAGAAGAAACGGCATGCAAGTTTAAAAAGTTGTTTTATTTCTAATCAATCACATGGGAGTTGGGTTACGACAATCAAATAACAAATTCCAAACCAAAATCCAGCTTTCCTTATTTAATTTTCTGACCTACTAGGATCGGCATAACAGGCAGAAAGAACATTTTCGATCCAATGAAGTGTATATATTTTCTATCAGATTCAACCGCCAAGCCGACATAGACAACACGTAGACTTTAGGTGCTAGTGCCAGCAAATTAAGTTTATTTTAATACAGACCCTACCGGCCCTGCAAATTGTAAAAAACCATTTTCGATACCACCTAGAAACCTACACACATAATATGTTTATATTACTATTCTTACTATCTTCACCAAGTTTGGTTCCATAGTTCAAATTAGTCGATAATACGAAATTTGTGTGAAAACATGTTTTTTTATTTAAACGATAATGAGATAACTGTCCTCACCAAGCTTGATCTGAATCGGAAAACTATATCACACAGATCAAGTCGTTCGATAGTTACTTATTTGTATGGTAAAATGCGCATTAGAATAAGTACGGGATATTTAAATGTCGACGCTCCCGAATATATCCTTTCTTGCTTGTTGTAAGCTTATTGACTTGACTTGTGATGACGATCAAGAATATATAAGCTTTCTTTGACAAGCCACACCTTCCTATGCTTGTGATTTACATTTCTTTCACACAAACCTAAGTTACCCCTGTATTATTTTTGAGGACGTGGTCTAAAAATAGAAAAGGAAAAGAAATAACCAAATTAAATCTCAAGTTGATTGCAAGTTTCTTGTTTTTCTTTTTCATCTTTCTTACTTCTGCCCCTGCTCTGTTTTCATTCTCTTTTGTATCTATTTATCTCGCTCTCACTCTTTCTCTGTCTCTCTTTCTCTCTCCATTTCTTCTCTCGTTCTCTCTCCCCCTCATTCGTCGTTTGCTTGCTCATATACATCTGCTACTTCAGTTTTTTCTGCTAAGTCAGTTTTGATGCTTTCTGTTGGTGCTCTCTTGCGATGCTTTCTGGCGGTGCTTCCATTCGTGTTGCTTTGTTTTCTATTTTGTACGCTTTAAATTTCTTAGCTTCGCCCTTTATCAACCACTCCGCTTTTGTACGTGAATTTGCTCAATCTGCCAATGCTCCATATATCTGTAACTTTGTGCAGTTGATTCACCTTTGTGCTGTGAACATATATTTTATCAAAATTTGGCTCTATTCATTTGACTTTCATAAAACAGACAAAACTTAAACTTTGCTATAAGCGGTTGAATTTTGTATGCGCTATTTGTAATTTTGCAAAATTAATTCGGTATTAACGGTTCGTCGTAAGAAGCGGCGAGGTAATCAGCGGATGCAGTTTCATGCAAGCTTATACGGTCGGAGTCGTTATAACGTGATTCCACTTTCTTTATATTGACAATTTATACTTGCTTTATTCTATTGATTTAAGAAGTTTCATATTTGGCTTTTATATTTTATTAGGTTTTTCTCAAGACATGAATTCTTATGACTTCTACAAGAATATTTCAAGGTCACTCTTAATTTCGGCCATCTACTACTTAAACTGTTGCTTCCATACTCCTATTGCTTTTTTGGTGCCCTCTCCAAAAGCATTCAATACATTCAATACTCCTTCTTCAGAGTTGCCCATTTGAAGCACTTGCCGCAACGACTTATCAAGCGAGACGAAGGCGCAGCGTAAATTAATTATGTTAATTCTGTTGTTGTTGTTGTTATTGTTGTTATGACCACAACACTTTTGGGCAAATAACAACACACCCAATCTCGCCCTTCCCTCTTCTATATCCCAACAGTCCCTTTATCGGCTACATTAATGACTGTCATTATGTAATGACAGCGACAAGCGGCAAGCGACGCGTCCTTGCATACCGTTCACTTACCCCAAAATGTATGCTATGCAAACCATTAAATTTGCATAGTCGAACAAGTCTGGACAAGTCGGCGCAAGTCATGGAATTGTCAGTTTAAATTCTACAGTTCTTGTTGCTGGTGTTATTGTTCTTATTGTTGTCATTGTTGTTGTTTCAGAACTTGTCACACAACTCGCTGACAGTTCCACAGTCACACAAATCGCAATAACTCGCGACAGTGCCGTCAATTGTTTACTTTGCCTAACCAGACAGACCGACAGATAGGCAGACAGCCGGACAAAAAGACGAGCAAGCAAATGGTCAGAGAGGAGAAGCACAGAGAGGAGCACTTAGTTTTCAGACTAGGGGCACAGTCAAAGATGATGATAGGCAGCATTTTATTTACCCCATTTTCCCAACATCCAACATTAAACTCCACACACACACACACACTCACACAACACTGATATTTTCAACAGCGAATAAAACAATTTACGAAAAGCCAAAAGATATCAAATTCGAAATGCAAAAATGGAGTATGCTAGGCGCGTACCATACTGTAAATACCCTGTACACAATATTTTATAAAGTATTCAATTTTATGTGGAGTTGAAATATAACTCAAATAGCATTTTTTTATTTAAATAACTACCACATGTAGATGTAACTATTTTGATTCCAGATTGTATGTTTACTTATGAACGAGTAGAAATTAAATCCAATAAAACTATCCGTTGCCAGTAACAGAGGGGTATATAAAACTGGTCTGGGCAAATTAAAAATGGTTGTATAAATAAAAAAAATCGTATCCTATTTATTATTTTTTTCCCCAATTTTTATTTTTTTAATGTTGCATGCAACAAAAATGTTGTCAACTTTTATTACAATTGTTGTTGTTGTTGCCGCGTTGACACTTAATTGATGGTGGCAGGCCGTGATTGGTGCCATGGCGCGAGCTTAGCGCGTTTAGTCAGATAGCTAAAAGGTGACACAAGGGGCATGCAAGAGGAATTGGGAGTGTCATAAACTGCAGCGCTATCAAATGAAATTGGCTCGAAAATCGTTTTACCAATTGCAGTTTTCGTTTAGGTTATTAAATTCTGGCCAAAAAACAGTGCAACCATTAACAAAATTTCATTTTTCGTTGATTTCGACCATTTGTGTCAATTAAAAACTGCAGTTTTTTAAGCCACGTTACAAAAACTTGGTGAAATTACGTTGGGTAATAAGCAAATAAAAACAAATATAGCAGTTTGTTCAGAAATTTAAAAAAACCAGTAATCGTTTGCATTGTTATAATATTAACAATACCTATGTCTGAATTATCCTATCACGAAAACTGAACAAGACAAGCCAATAACAGCTTTACTCTCTTAAAAACTTAACTAAATCAGTAATTTAAAGTAGCTTTGTTATTTAAGTTAAGTCTAGAGATAAGCATAAGTTGATTTCAGTAATATTTATATACTTTACTTGGTTTAAACTACCATCGGATACGCATTGAAGTGTCCGCATGTTACGTATACGCACCTTACGCCAATCAGTCCAAAGAACAATCGGTGGTCGCCTGCTCGCTCAGTCGAGAAAGGGACTTAAACGAGAACGTGAACGTAAAAGAAATCGTAAATCAATGTATAGCTGAGATGAGCAGATAGTTGACGTTGCCTTGTTATACACAGAGGGCAACTCGCCGCAATGCCTGGACTCGCATTTCCGGTTTTCCTTTTAAATTATGTTATCATTGAGCGAAATGCAATTAAGCACCGATAGCCTACGGTGTGTCAATCAACGGCAAATAAAGGCCTGTCCAGCCATGGCCTGGTCAGAGTTACCAGAAAGGCCCAAGCTCAATGTTTAAGCAGATAATAAAGCAGACAGACAGGCAGGGACACATAAAGAGAGTAAGAGGGTAGAACAAAGGGTACACTGATAAAAAGAAATCTTAATTAACAATATTTCAGTTAAAAAACGTTATGCTTTCACAAAAGTTAATTTAATCCACTTTTATGATTCGTATAAACAAACCGTCTTAAATTAAATTATTATATTTTGTAAGAAAGATGAAAGAGTAAGAACCTAATAGTTTTTGATCAGTGTAAAAACTACAGAAATTGAGTTTTGAGGAGTCGACACGAGTCAGGAATCGACACGACCACGGCATGTGCAGAGTTATCATTTTGCGGTAACCAGCGACAAGCACACACACACACATACAAACAAACTTAACATATCTGAATCCTCAGCCGCCCCGGAGTGCGCAAATTGACTTTTGCCGTTGCCAATGCAGTTGCTGTTGTCGTTGTCATTTCCTGGATTGCACATTGCGAGGCGACACATGGCGACAACTTGCAAGACAGCAGCAGTAGTAGTAGTATCATCGGTGGCAGCAGTTGCTCTTGATGCACGGTTAGTTGCCACACGCCTCACGCATTCGACTGTAACGTGATAATTTGTCTGACGTCGCACTCGTCTCTCAATTTTTCCCCATCTCCCTCTTCCTCCGTCTCACTCTCTCTATCTCTCTCTCGCTCATTTCCTTTCCCTGCTCGTCGCTTATTGTGGCTTTGGCTGAGATTGCCAAGCCATGAGTTGTTTGGGTTACGGTTTCTCCTCTTCTTTCCTCACCTTTGAAATCTCTTGGATCCGTCTCGATTTTCGTTTCGTCGTTGCCTTTTCCATTCAGCAAATCTGTCACCTGAGTAACAATTATTGCTGCTGGCATTTTAAGTGTGTGTATATGAGTGTATTTATGCGAGTGTTAGTTTGTATGTGTTTGAATGCTTGCAACTCTTCGTTAACAGCAGCACTTGATGTGGCAAGTGTGTACGTTCTAGCGTGTGTGTATGTGTCTTGAATCAATCAGCTTGCAATGTTGTTGACTTGCAAAACTCAACTTCTTTGCAAACTGAAATATTTCGCTACTAAAGCTTGTTTTTTATAGCTCTAATGACAATTTTGGTGTAATTAATAATTTATTTTGTTTACGCTATAAAGAGCAAAATTTCTATTAACTTCACGGAATCAATTTCATATTAGAAATAAAAAAAATTAATAGAAATAAAATTAAGTTTCACATACTTTTTCAAATATTTTACAAGTGATCCTTCAAAACTAAAAAAACAGAGTTCTACTGTACTAGTTTGCCCATTGCTATTTACATTTCAACTAAGAACTGTTAGAGACTGAAAAGCGTTGTTTTGTTTAAATCCAAGACAATTACAGCCACCAAAAAGGAATTGGGTACGGCTGTAGGAGATGGGCCAAGAACGTGAAGTTACCTGAGAAGAGGGGGCTTTGAAGGAGATGTAAGCTAAGTCCAACACAGGATCGGTTTTAGCCATAAATCAATTGGCTTTAATGCCTCGTTGGGCACAACAAATCTGAAACCTTAGTGCAAAACCGCAAGCCGAAAACGCGTTTTCGATCATAAATAATGATGTGACGCTGGTCAAGGAGGCAACTGTATACGGTGGCACAGTGTAGTACAGTGGGACATAGTGTGGCAGAGTGGCTCAGTAGCTGAGTGGCAGAGCGGCAAGCAGCCAGTGGCGCCACTAGCTGCCTGTCGTCTGTCCAAAAACCTAATTAAGCCACGACGACAAACCGGAAGTGGAGGCAGTCAACTGTCGAGGCAAGTTGGCCATTATGAGTGTGTGTTGTATAAATGTGTGTGTTTGTTCGTGTGTGAGGCGCCAGGAAGCGCTCAAGTGTGGCAACAATGGTTAATGCTTAAGTAATTACAATAGCTCGACGATTAACTATGCAGAATGCCTGGCTAATGAAGCTGGCTCCACAGGCATCAAGGCACACAGTGTGCAGCTAATTATCACACATGAGACGCCCAATACCTTGTGCAGCTATCTCTTTCTTTTTTAGACCCCGTACTCTTAAAAAGAGTATAGGGGTCTATTAGGTTTGTCAGAAGCCAAAGTGCGTAACAGGCAGAAGGAAGCTTTCCCGACCCCATAAAGTATATATATTCTTGATCAGCATCAACAGCCGAGTTGATATAGCCATGTCCGTCTGTCCGTCTGTCCGTCCGTCCGTCCGTCCGTCTGCATGAACACCTGGATCTTTTAAACTACAAGAGCTAGAACCACCAAATTTGTAATAAAAATTCAGTCACTTTCGCAAGCAGATCAAGTTTATTTCAAATCAGTGCCACGCCCCCTACCGCCCCCGCAATAAGCAAAAAACCAAAGACACCTCGAAAAAAATTGATGTTTTCCGCGAATATCTCCGTAGCTATGGAATTCACGACCACCAATTTGGGTACGCAGGTTCCTAGGGACAGCATAAATCGAGTACCATTAAAATTTTTTTGCTGCCACGCCCCCTTTTTCCACAACAAAAAAAAATTTTCAATTTTGATGCCGTTTTTAAGGTATTTGTCCTCATCGTACAGTGTTGTAATTTAAGATTCATTTAAAGACAAATCATATCAAACTAACCTGAAAGTTGCATAAAAATCCAACTATAAACAACTGAGCAATTAGGTAGCAAAGTGTCCATTGAATCGCAGTGTCAATGCACGTGGTTGAAAGAAAAGAGATAACACTATGTTTATATATACATTAGCCGCAGTAGTTTGCAAAGCGAGCGTGGTCCAGGTATTAAGGATGATGCTTGTAATTATTTTTCGCACTTGTATGCAAACTCAAGACCTGCGGTTTGAACCCCGGCACAGACTCCGAAATTACATTTTTTTTTTTTTTATAATTTAGCACTATTAATGAAAAAAGTCGGAGCCATCTCACAAGGAGGTGGTGGTGCAATTAGCAGTGTTGCGGCGTGTTTTGCAAGTTGAGTATAAGTTCGCAGGTTCAATTCCCGACAGTGAAATTTTCTATTATACTTTTTATACTCTCTGCAAGAGTATATTGGGTTTGTGCAAATGTATGTAACAGGCAGAAGGAGGCGTGGCAGACCCCATAAAGTACATATATTCTTGATCAGCATCACAAGCCGAGTCGATATAGCCATGTCCGTCTGTCCGTCTGTCTGTCTGTCTGTCTGTCCGTCTGTCTGTCCGTCTGTCCGTCCGTATGAACAAACAGATTTCAGAGATGGTAAGAGCTACAAATTCGAGTTTGGTCTCTATCGACTCGATATTTAGTCAGGAAAAAATAGATGTTTAAAGCGAATATCTCAGTAACTACGGCACTTAGGAATACCAATTTTGGTACGCATTTTCCTAAAGACAACATAAATACATTGCCACTTAAAATTTTGGACTGCCACGCCCCCTTTTTCCGTAAGAAAAAAAAAACTTTTTAAACTTGCATGCCGTTTTAAAGGCATTTGTTGTTATCGTAGAGTATTGTTATTTATGATTCCTTTGAAGACAAATAATATCAAACTATGCTGAAAGTTGCCTAAAAATCCAACAATAAACAACAGAGATACCGATTATAAAGTTAATATTTAAGTCAATGCATGAGTGCGAGCGCGACAGAAACATACAAGCATATATTCGAACTGTTTTGATGCATGTGTGGCTGCAATAATATACATACACACATATACATATATCTACATGTGCATACATATAACGTCAAACGAATTTTTATGTGCATACAGAGAAACATATGTATTTTCGATTATAAATTGCCTTTTTTTGTTGTTACGTGTTCTAATACAAGAACTATCTATCGTAATATCCAGATACTGATGTTGACATTATAACTGGGAATAAAAGCAGAGAGTATTATACGGTCGGGCTGGTTCGACTATACTTTTCTCACTTGTTTAAATTTAAAAAAAAAAAATTTAAATATACAATATTAACTAGTGCAACAGTGTTGGGTTGGGTTAGTGTTGGGTTAGTCGTTTCTTTCTAAACCAATGGTCTGCGGCTCGAACCCGGCACAGACTCAGAAATTAAAAATTTTTTTTTATATTTTATATACATTTTTTTTATATGTAAATGAAAATAATCGGGTTGATGTCAAATGTATAGAGTGGCGCAACTAGTAGGGTTGCTGCATGTTCTGGAACCTGAGTCTGATAGCGCGGGTTCGATTTCCATCTGTGACTTGACATACAATTTTTTTTTAATTTAATTTTAAAACTTAAATTTGAAATTACAGTCGTATTCAAATATTAATTTCGAATACAAGGAGAGTACGTGGTCTTTTACAGTCGGCGCGCTCGACTGTAGGCTTTCTTACTTGTTTTTCCGCTGCTGCTGCTGCTCCTGCTCCAGCTTTCTGCTGTATCTACTCCTGTTCCTACTTAGCTCCTTATACTTAACTGGATTTCCATCTGCTGCTGCTGCTCCACTTCATCAGATCTGTCATCTCCTTTTATTGACACTAGTGATACTTCACTGAAAAAAATGAATTGACTATTAATCCAAAGCAAACAGAAAGTTGCTTTTAAACTTTAGTCTCTTGCGTGCACAACTAAAAAGTCTCAGTAGCAGAAACACCTTTTAACCGCACAAAAGAGCAGGTGCCACCAAAGCCACCAAATTTGGAATGAAAGTACTTCGGCGGATCAGGTTTATTTCAAATTGTTTTCAATTCCCTTTCCGCCCCGCAAATTGTGACAAGAAACAAGAAAAAAAAGGTTATCTTCGGCTAGCCGAAGATTAAATACCCTTGCAGACACGCATTTTGCGTTAATTTTATTTTTATCGGTAATTGTTCCAACAGTAGCTATATGATATAGTAGTCCGATTTGAATGAAATTTTGTGAAATGGTAATATGAAATGGAAATGATAATAAATGCATATTTTGTGAATTTGTTAAAACGATCAACAGACATAGAAAATTTTCATACTTGTATTTCAACAGATTGTTCCTATGGTAGCTATATGATATAGTAGTCCTATTTGAATGAAATTAGGTCAACACATTGGGAATGATAACAAATGCATATTGCGTGAATTTGGTTGAAATCGCTCAATAGACATCGAAAATTTTCATACTAAGTATTTCAACCGATTGTTCCTATGACAGCTATATGATATAGTGATCCGATCTGGCCGATTTTAACATATGAACTGCGTGCAGAGAGAATACACATGTGTACCAAGTTTCATCACGATAGCTTTAAAACTGAGAGACTAGTTCGCATAGAAACAGACGGACATGGCTATATCGACTCGGCTGTTGATGCTGATCAAGAATATATATACTTTATAGGCTCGGAAACGCCTCCTTCAATGCGTTACAAACATCGTGACAAAAACAATATACCCTCTGCAATGGTGTAAAACAGGTTGTCTTCGTCTAGCCGAAGATTAAGGGGTTATATACAAAGTTGGGCGTCCCAAAATGCACTTTTTGTGCATATTCTGAAAGTAAATACATTTGATAATAACTGTGCAAAATTTCATCTTGATCGGACTAGTAGTTTTCAAGTTACAGCCGTTTTTCCAATGGAATTTGGTGGGCGGCTGATATCAAAACACAACTTTGAATGCGATTATCTCGGAATGACTTTTTTTCAAAAGTACTGTTACGGTGATCACGATAACTGAAAAACTTGTAAACCGATTTTCAACATTTTTAGACCCCGTACTCTTAAAAAGAGTATAGGGGTCTATTAGGTTTGTCAGAAGCCAAATGTGCGTAACAGGCAGAAGGAAGCTTTTCCGACCCCATAAAGTATATATATTCTTGATCAGCATCAACAGCCGAGTCGATATAGCCATGTCCGTCTGTCCGTCTGTCCGTCCGTCTGTATGAACACCTGGATCTTTTAAACTACAAGAGCTAGAACCACCAAATTTGTAATAAAAGTTCAGTAACTTTCGCGAGCAGATCAAGTTTATTTCAAATCAGTGCCACGCCCCCTACCGCCCCCGCAATAAGCAAAAAACCAGAGACACCTCGAAAAAAATTGATGTTTTCCGGGAATATCTCCGTAACTATGGCACTTACGACCACCAATTTGGGTACGCAGGTTCCTAGGGACAGCATAAATAAAGTGCCATTAAAATTTTTTTGCTGCCACGCCCCCTTTTTCCACAAGAAAAAAAATAAAATTTTCAATTTCGATGCCGTTTTTAAGGCATTTGTCCTCATCGTACAGTGTTGTAATTTAAGATTCGTTTAAAGACAAATCATATCAAACTACCCTGAAAGTTGCATAAAAATCCAACTATAAACAACTGAGCAATTAGGTAACAAAGTGTCCCTTGAAGCGCATTCTCAATGTACGTGGTTGAAAGAAAAGAGATAACTGTATGTTTATATATACATTAGCCGCAGTAGTTTGCAAAGAGAGCGTGGTCCGGGTGGGCCACGCAATTGTTTGTAAACACAAGACCTGCGGTTCAAACCCCGGCACAGACTCAGAAATTAAATTTTGTTTTTTTTTTAAATTTTATAATTTAGCACTATTATATCTTAATGAAAATAATCGGAGCCGTCTCACAAGAAGGGATTTGTGCAATTAGTAGTGTTGCGGCGTGTTCTGCAACTTGCGTATAAGTTCGCAGGTTCAATTCCCGACAGTGGAATTTATTAATATACTTTTTTAAATTTCAAACAAAAATGTAAATAAATAATTTTAACTGGTGCAACAGCCAATGGTCTGCGGTTCGAACCCGGCACAGACCCAGATATTTAATTATTTTTTATTTTTTAAATAATTACATTATTATATATAAATGAAAAATAATAAAATTTCTGCCTAATGAATGGTGTGTAAGCGCGTGTGAATGCGTCAGTAAGCGCGGGTTCGAATCTCGTCAGTGACCGAATGAAATTTTTTTTTTAAATTTAATTTTAAAACTTAAATTTTAAATTACAACCGTATTCAACCGTATTAATTTCGAATACAAGGAGAGTACGGGGTCTTTTACAGTCGGCGCGCTCGACTGTAGCCTTTCTTACTTGTTTTTTCTTGTATTTGTATTGAAAATCTCGTATACTTGAACGACTTTTATGGAAAAGTATTTGAATTTTTTTCAAAATTTTGTGTTTTGAAAAATGTGACACCAAAAAAGTCGACTTTTCATTTGAACCATTTTTTTTAGTAAAAAAAAATTTTTTTTTTTTAATCGGCTTCGCTCAAGTACACCAGAGTACATTTATCCTTCATGATTTTTTTACTTTTTTAATTTTATTTAAGCGGTTCGTCGTGGAGAATGATCACCGCAAACCTCTATAAAAAAAAGGTATCTCGGGGCATGACCTTTAACTCAGCCAGTTTTCAACATTTTTTTGAAATTAAAATTGTTTTTATTTCTTTACATATGTTACTAAACTATTGTTCTTTGCATTTTTAAAAAAAATTTTGCATAAACATTTTTAAAAAATTCACAAAGTTAGCTTACTTTACTGCATTAACTTTGTATATAACCCCTTAAATACCCTTGCAGACACGCATATTGCGTTAATTTTATTTTAATCACTTATTGTTGCAACGGTAGCTATATGAAATAGTAGTCCGATTAGGATGAAATTTGGTCAGCTGATGGAAAATGGTAAAGAATGCATATGGCAAAAATAAATAATTATATGATAATAGCTATTAAAATCTTCAAACTTCTCGTTCCTGCTTTATACAATTCAATGTTATTTTAAGTTATTTCACAAATCTCAATATTAAGACTAAAACATTAATTTAAACATATTTAAATTTTTATACGTGTAGGATTTTTTTACTCATAGCCTTTCCCCTCCTCGACTATCACCGCATATTATAAAAATTTATGTTATGAGCTCATCGATGTACGAAACTGTCTTTTGATTGATTGGCGCGCTGCGTGTGCCACATGCCAAGGCCTTATAGTAAGACTTTGTCCCTCTCACACTCGTTTTCTCTCTGTCTTTAAACTTTTTCTATCACTCTCACACACTTTGGCATGCCAAAGGACTCATGCCGCAGACTTTGCGACGCTCCTTAAGCATTTGGCCCATTATTTTCCCATGCACAACGCACTTCAGACAACTTTGTACTTTATGCCACATTCAGAGGCGCTACTAGCTACAGCTCTTGCTGTTTTTGTTAGTGTTGTTTCTTTTGTTGCTCGACCAACACATAAGCCACTTAAGTTTTTGTAGCACGCGCGCCTGGAGCCGCCATTTAGCGCCACCAAATTTGGGCGTCATCGATGCCGGCGACGCTTGCCAAAACGCATTTTCCGGCGAATGGAATCGCCTGAAGCGAGAAGAAGTGGGAAGCACAGTGGGAGATGAACTGCCATTGCATACTTTAAGTCAAAATCGTTTTTTATATATTTTTTCTAAGCCATCGCACATAAATTGCCGGACTGTAAAGCGGCTTAAACGAATTGCCGCTTGCCGCTTTTGCTGCAGCAACAACTTGGCAACTTGCAGATGCAACACCATACCCCCACTCTCCTCTTTCGCCTCACCCACTCTTGACCCATTATTATCTCTTGTCCCACTTTCCCCCCTTTCTCTCCGTCTGATTTAAAACTATCTTATTACAACTTGGTAAAGATGTGTATTCTCTTTGCACGCAATTCATATGAAAAAACTATCTTAACCAAATTCACTCCAAAGGCATTTAGTACAGAATCCCATGAGCAAACCAAACAATATCCAGATCGGACCATTATATCATATAGCCGCCATATTTAGCTATCATAGGAAAAAAAAAGGGCGTTCTAACAAAATTAACGAATTATGCATGGCAGCAAAACGTATTTAATCTTCGGCGAGCCAATGGCACAGTTTTTTCTACTCTCTGCAAGAGTATATTGGGTTTGTACAAATGTATGTAACAGACAGAAGGAGGCGTGGCAGACCCCATAAAGTATATATTCTTGATCAGCGTCACAAACCGAGTCGATATAGCCATGTAGGTCTGTCTGTCTATCCGTATGAACAAACAGATTTCAGAGATGGTAGGAGTAACAAGTGCGAATTTGGTCTCTATCGACTTGATATTTAGTTAGCCAATACATGAATCTTTTTTTTTTTCGATGCCACTCCCCATTCGCCCACAATGAGTCCAAAACCCGACACACCTCGGAAGCAATCGATGTTTTCGGCGAATATCCCAATAACTATGGCACTTAGGAACACCAATTTTGGTACGCAGGTTTCCAGAGACAGCATAAATGCATTACCATTTAAAATTTTTGGCTGACACGCCCCCTTTTTCCGTAAGAAATAAAACACTTTTTAAACTTGCTGTATCGTACAGTATTGTTATTTATGATTCGTTTGAAGACAAACCATATCAAACTATCCTCAAAGTTACATAAAAATCCAACAATAAAGAACAGAGCTACCGATTATAAAGTTAATATTTAAGTCAATGCGTGAGTGCGAGCGCGACAGAAACATACAAGCATATATTCAAACTCGGCCTATATTCATTTCGTACTAAATTCCACATGCAAACCAAATTTCATCCAGATCGGACCACTATATCATATAGCTGTCATAGGAACAATTGGTTAAAAATTTTCAGTGTCTCTTGAACGATATGAACCAAATCGCAATATGCATTCTTTACCATTTTCCATCAGCTGACCAAATTTTATCCAGATCGCACCACTATATCATATAGCTGCCATAGGAATAATCGGTTGAAATACTTAGTATGAATATTTTCTGTCTGTTAATCAATTTTAAACGGACTAGTATATCATATATTTTTTATTTTAATAAGTATGAATAAATTGAGTTAATTAACCAAACTTAAATCAATTAAACATATATGATTTTAATAGGTAATTCCATATTCATGCATTAATAGACTTTGTATATTAATCCAATAAAAATAATGGAGTGATGACCATTTTTAAAATTTACGACCAGGTATAAGGTATAAGTAAATACCGATCCAACTCAACGAATTTCTAATATTATTTTTTACGCTGCAAGGGTATTTAATCTTCGGAGCGCCGAAGATAACTTTTTTTTCTTGTTTTTGTTTCAACGTGTTCTAATACATGAACTATCTATTGTAATATCCGAATGCCGATTTTAACTATATAACTGAGAATAAAAGGAGAGAGTATTATATGGTCGGGCGCGTTCGACTGTACTTTTCTTACATGTCTTGTTAAACCCTTGCTGAGGGTATATTGTAATCGTCGCGAAGTTTGTAACGCATTGAAAGAGGCTTTTCCGACCCATAAAGTATATATATATATATTCTTGATCAGCATCAACTGCCGATTCGACATAGCCATGTCTGTCTTTCTGCCTGGCTGTCCGTCTGTCAGTCCGACTGCTTCTATGTGAACTAGTCTCACATTTTTAAAGATATCTTAATGAGGTAAAGGTGTGTATTCTCTCTGCACACAGTTCATATGCTAAAATCCGCCAGACCGGATGACTATATCATATAGCTCCCATAAGAACAATCGGTTAAAAACAACAAAATTTGTTTTTATCTTTAACAACCAAATTCACACCATAAGCATTTAGTATGGAATTCTATGTGCAAAGAAAAGTTCTTCCATATTGGACTATTATATGCTATAGCTGACCTAGGAACAATCGGTTGAAAATGCTGAAAATGCTCAGTATGAACATTTTTAGTGTCAATTAAACAATTTCAACCAAACTTACGAATGATACATTTGTTATCATTTTTCATTTGCCGATCAAATTTAATTTGGATCGAACCTCTTAATCATATAGCTACCATAGGAATAGTTGGTGATTGAAATAAAATTGACGCAATATGCATGGGTGCAAGGGTATTTAATCTTCGTCAAGCCAAAGACGACCGTTTTTTAGACCCCGTACTCTTAAAAAGAGTATAGGGGTCTATTAGGTTTGTCAGAAGCCAAATGTGCGTAACAGGCAGAAGGAAGCTTTTCCGACCCCATGAAGTATCTATATTCTTGATCAGCATCAACTGCCGAGTCGATATAGCCATGTCCGTCTGTCCGTCTGTCCGTCCGTTTGTCTGTATGAACACCTGGATCTTTTAAACTACAAGAGCTAGAACCACCAAATTTGTAATAAAAATTCAGTAACTTTCGCGAGCAGATCAAGTTTATTTCAAATCAGTGCCACGCCCCCTACAGCCCCCGCAATAAGCAAAAAACCAAAGACACCTCGAAAAAAATTTATGTTTTCCGCGAATATCTCCGTAACTATGATACTTACGACCACCAATTTGGGTACGCAGGTTCCTAGGGACAACATAAATGCAGTGCCATTAAAATTTTTTTGCTGCCACGCCCCCTTTTTCCACAAGAAAAAAAATAAAATTTTCAATTTCGATGCCGTTTTTAAGGCATTTGTCCTCATCGTACAGTTTTGTAATTTAAGATTCGTTTTAAGACAAATTATATCAAACTACCCTGAAAGTTGCATAAAAATCCAACTATAAACAACTGAGCAATTAGGTAACAAAGTGTCCCTTGAAGCGCATTGTCAATGCACGTGGAAAAGAGATAACTGTATGTTTATATATACATTAGCCGCAGTAGCTTGCAAAGAGAGCGTGGTCCGGGTGGGCCACGCACTTGTATGTAAACACAAGACCTGCGGTTCAAACCCCGGCACAGACTCAGAAATTAAATTTTGTTTTTTTTTTAAATTTTATAATTTAGCACTATTATATCTTAATGAAAATAATCGGAGCCGTCTCACAAGGATGTGGTGGTGCAATTAGTAGTGCTGCGGCGTGTTTTGCAAGTTGAGTATAAGTTCGCAGGTTCAATTCCCGACAGTGAAATTTTCTAATATACTTTTTTAAATTAAAAAAAAATGTAAATATAAAATATTAACTAGTGCAACAGGGTTGGGTTGTGGTTGATGTTGAGTGTATGGAGTGGCGCAACTAGTAATGTTGCTGCATGTTCTGGAACCTGAGTCTGATAGTGCGGGTTCAATTCCCATCCGTGACTTAATATAAAATTTTTTTTAAATTTAATTTTAAAACTTAAATTTTAAATTACAGTCGTATTTAAATATTAATTTCGAATACAAGGAGAGTACGGGGTCTTTTACAGTCGGCGCGCTCGACTGTAGCCTTTCTTACTTGTTTCTTGTTAAGTTTGTTTTTGGGTTTAGCAAGTTTTGCACAATTTATAAATAGTTTGCTTGGTTTTAAAGTTTCCTCATCCGCTCAGCTCCTTTGGTTATTCCATTGCCTTTTGCATCTTTTCTCTAACCTTCCCCTTGCCTCCTTCAGGCTGTTTTGGTACTATCGTGCGTCTGCCACAAAAGCATGCATTGCAACTAGCAACTTTTTGATAGTTTGCCCACTTCGTTCAGAAAAATTAACAAAAGAATTTTATTGCCAAATTAGATTTTGGCGCATTGCATTGAACTTAAACTTAAATCAGCTTCAAATTACAGTGTAACCAAAAAAAATATGGCACTTACTGTTACTTTTCCATGGATATAGTTTAATGTTTAATACAGGGTTTACTTTATTTCCGAATGAAGTGTCAAACACTTGCTGTTTTTAAGCCTTTAAAATTACCAAATGTTCTTGATGAGTTACAGTATTCTTTATCAACTTAAGAAAACTCAAAAAAACTTTATTATTTTATACAATCATTGTTGGTATAGGTCAAGATCGTTAATTTGTTTGTTAATTAACATAAAAATTAGCATCAAATAATTCATCTATCGAAAAGTAGAGAATTTTTATACTCTCTACAAGAGTATATTGGGTTTGTGCAAAAGTATGTAATAGGCAGAAGGAGGCGTGGTAGACCCCATAAAGTATATATATTCTTGATCAGCGTCACAATCGGAGTCGATATAGCCATCCGTATGAACAGATATGGTAAGAGCTACAAGTCTCTATCGACTCAATATATAGTCAGTTAATCAAAGGATTTTTTTTTTTTGATGCCACGCCCCATTTGCCCACAAAGAGTCAAAAGCCCGAAACACCTTGGAAAAAAATCTATGTTTTCGCTATGAAACTTAGGAATACCAATTTTGGTACAAAGGTTCCTAGAGACAGCTTAAAAGCAATGACATCAAAAATTTTGCGTTGCAAAAAATAATTTGCACCGACTTCAAGATTCAGTTGCTGAAGCAGGCGATCTTTCGCCGATGCAATTCGGATTCCACAAAGCTAGATCTAGAGTTGACTCCATAACCCTGGTTACGGACATAGGAGGAAAGGCCATAGCAGGATCAAGATGGAAGGGTAGAGAAAAGGAAATCGGCTAACTGGGAGTGCAATTTGAGCGCCCTTCGAGGCTTCAACACTTCCATTTACCTGTTGGAAATAATTAAGGACTACTACTGTGGGCAAAAAGTAAGGTGAATTTGTTTGTAAAATGAAAATTCTTTATTTATTCTTGTAAATCAATTTCATCCCCTTTAAAGTAATCCCCTTTCGATGAAATACACTTACACCAACGTTTTTTCCAATCCTCGAAACATGCCAAATAGTCCCTTTCCGGTATAGCCATCAGCACCTTCTTCGATTCAGCTTTTATCTCCTCAATCGACTCGAAACG
Organism: Drosophila parthenogenetica; assembly: GCA_035047505.1. NCBI lineage: Eukaryota > Metazoa > Arthropoda > Insecta > Diptera > Drosophilidae > Drosophila > Drosophila parthenogenetica. Next base: position 15,296,857 of record JAWNPM010000080.1, on the reverse strand, counting down.
CGTTTCCAGGGGTGGTCTTTTGAGTTTTGGGAATAGCCAGAAGTCACACGGAGCCACATCAGGCGAATACGGTGGTTGTGGAACGATATGCGTCGAATTTTTGGCGAAATGGTCATGAAGAACGAGTGCAGTGTGAGATTTTTGAACAACTTTGACGTGCTGTTGATTGGTCGGTCGTTTCAGGGTCGTAAGCATAAATCCAAGTTTCATCTCCCGTAATGATGCATTTCAGCTTGTCCTGATAGTCAGAAAGCATTGTTTCAAAAACATCAACGCGACGACTTTTTTCCAAGAACTTGAGAGTTTTCGGTACCAAACGAGATTTGACTTTTCGTAGGCCCAAATGGTATTCCAAAATGGATTTCACAGATCTTTCTGATATTCAAATCATATCAGTAAGGTCTTTAACAGGTTAACCGACGATTTTTGAGCACTAACTCCATCACGTTATTGACATGTTGGTCATCTGTTGACGTCGATGGTCGTCTGGAGCGCTCCAAGTCATCAACACGTTCCCGACCCCCTTTGAAGTCTTTGTACCATTTACCGACATGGTCGAGTCACCAAAAGCCTTCTGCAATATCCTTAAAGTTTCCGCAGCCGAAATTTTATTCTGGAAACAAAATTTGATGGCACTTCTCTGATTAATCAAATCAGACATTGCATGGCTCAGATGTTATTAACAGTGCTGCCAACTCATAAAAAAAACAAGGAAGAAAGGCTACAGTCGAGCGCGCCGACAGTAAAAGACTCCGTACTCTCCTTGTGTTCGAAATGAATATTTGAATACAACTGTAATCTAAAATTTAAGTTTTAAAAGTAAATTAAAAAAAAAATTTTTTTAAGTCAAGTCCCTGATGGGATCCGAACCCGCGCTTACTGACGCAAGTTCCATAACATGCTGCAACCCTGCTAGTTGCACCACACAATTCATTTGGCACAAAAACGATTATTTTCATTTATATATAATAATGTAGTTATTTAAAAAACAAAAAAAAAATTAAATTTCTGGGTCTATGCCGGGTTTGAACCGCAGATCATTGGTTAAGAAACAAATACAAAATGTGATTGCTGATATCTCTGGCTTTTGCACCAGTTAAAATTCTTTATTTACATTTTTGTTTGAAATTTAAAAAAGTATATTAATAAATTTTTAATGACGTTGCATTTGTGCTGTTTCTAGGAACTTACGTACCAGAATTGGTGTTCCTAAGTGCTATAGTTACGGAGATATTCGCAGAAAACATCAATTTTTTCCGAGGTGTGTCTAGTTTTTTGCTTATTGCGGGGGCGGTGGGGGGCGTGGCACCGATTTGAAATAAACTTGATCTGCTCGAGAAAGTTTTTATTACAAGTTTGGTGTCTCTAGCTCTTATAGTCTCTGAGATCCAGGTGTTCATACGGACGGACGGACAGGCAGACGGACGGACAGACTGACAGACGGACATTGCTATATCGACTCGGCTGATGATGCTGATCAAGAATATATACACTTCATGCGGTCGGAAAAGCTTCCTTGTATGTATGTTCGATTATAAATTGTCGTTTTTGTTGTAACGTGTTCTAATACAATAACTATCTATTGTAATATCCGGATATTGATTTCAACATTATAATTGGGAATAGAAGCAGAGAGTATTATATGGTCGGGCGCGTTCGACTGTACTTTTCTTACTTGTTAAGAGTACGGGGTCTAATAAATACCTCGAAATTTTAATACCGCGCAGTTTGACAAACAAATTCACCTTACTTTTTGCCCACAGTAGTACTTCCGGAACCCAGTCCTGAAGTACAGGACAGACGAAGGCGAGGCGTCCTACACCATATCAGGAGGCTTACCGCAAGGCTCGGTGCTTGGGCCACTGCCCTGGAACGTGATGCATGGCGGCATCCTAAACATACAACTCCACGAAAAGGCTACACTCGTTGGATTTGCTGACGACTCTGGCTCTGGTGGTGACTGCAAAACACCTAAAAGAGGCAGAAGCGACCTGCAGCACTTCAGTGGCGATCAAAGACTGGTTATCATCAGTAAGACTGCATCTGGCGGACCACATAACTGAAGCGGTTCTAATTAGCAGCAGAAAAGTAGTCGAAAGGGCGCAGATCAACCTCGGCGCTACCACAATTGCCTCTACTAGGTCGATAAGGTACCTTGGAGTATACATTGACACTCGCCTGAGCTTCAAAGAACACTTGGAGAGCACTTGAAGAAAGGCAACCGAAATTGGACATGCACTAAACGGCATAATGCTAAATAAGCGGGAGCCTAAACACGACCACGGCTGCTTCCGGAGCTATTTAAACAGGGTCAAGCATGAAAGTGACCCTCTTTGCTCGTGGTGTTACCCTGATTGCGAAGTGACAGCAGAGCACATAATTTTTGAATGCCGCAGATTTTCATCAGAGAGAACGGATTTGGAAGCCACACTCGGAGCAACCATCACGACAGAGAACATAATAATCTGCATGCGCGATAATAAAGACAACTGGTCCGCCGTATGTGCCTTCGCTGAGAAGTCAATGACAACGCTACGACACCTTGAGAGGAACCGAAGTGGGGACACCAACGGAGCGGATTGAGTGGCCCATCCAGGAACCTTGCGAAGCAGTACCACACCGCAGTACCGCAAGTTCTCCAGGGACTCTCCATTTTTGTAATTTTGCTGTTTCACTTCCTCCTAGCCCTAACTTTTACTACTATCGAAATAAAACAAGTAAGAAAAGTACAATTATAATGTTAAAATCGTTATCCGGCTTTTACAATAGATAGTTCTTGTATTAGAACACGTTAAAACAAAAAAAAACTAAGCATAATCGAACATTCATAGTTTTGTCTGTATGAACATACAAATTCTTTTGACGTTAAATGTAGGCACATACAGGCGCAATGCCAATGCATGAGTGCGAGAGAGACAGCGGGTCGTGCCGACCAATACACACAAATGTATGTGCATACGTGTATGTTCGATTATGCTTAGTTTTTTTATACTCTCTGCAAGAATATATTGGGTTTGTGCAATTGTATGTAACAGGCAGAAGGCATAAAGTATATATATTCAGCGTCACAAGGCAAGTCGATATAGCCATGTCCGTCTGTCTGTCCGTCTGTCTGTCTGTCCGTCTGTCCGTCTGTCTGTCCGTATAAACAAACAGATTTCAGATATGGTAAGAGCTACAAGTTCTAATTTGGTCTCAATCGACTCGATATTTAGTCAGTCAATAAAAGAATCTTTTTTTTTTCGATGCCACGCCCCATTCGCTCACAATGAGTAAAAAACCCGTCACACCTCGGAAAAAAACTATGTTTTCGGCGAATATCTCAGTAACTATGGCACTTAGGAATACCAATTTTGGTACACGTGTTCCTAGAGACAACATAAATGCAATGGGCTGCCACGCCCCCTTTTGTGCAAGAAATAAAAAAAAAATTTCAAACATGCATGCCGTTTTTAAATCATATATTCTTATGATTCGTCTGAAGACGAAATATGTCAAACTCTCCTGAAAGTTTCATAAGAATCCGACCATAAACAAAAATGGAATGAAGCAAAAAAAATTTTATTCGAGCGCAATGCCATGAGTGTTAGAGAGGCAGCGCTAGTCGTGCCGACCAATAGTATACATACACACATATGTATGTGCATACATTTAACATCAAACGGATTTTTTTTGTACAAACAGACAAACACATGAATGTTCGACGTGTTTTAACGTGTTTTAATACAAGAAATATCTATTGTAATAGCCGAATACCGATTTTAACATAATAATTGGGAGTAAAAGCAATGAGTATTATACGGTCAGGCGTGTTCGACTGTACTTATCTCACTTGTTTTTTTTTTTACTTTTAACTTGTTCTAATACAAGAACTAACTATTGTAATACCCGGATACCGGTTTTAACATTATAATTGGGAATAAAAGCAGAGAGTATTATACAGTCGGGCTGGTTCGACTGTACTTTTCTTACTTGTTGTTTTATAGATATGCTATCTAAACCAAACTTACAAGAGTAGCACATAATCGGGGAGTACATGTACCCAACCATCGGTCAAAACTGTCCTCTAAATATTAATTTGTATCAAAATTTTGTATGTTTACCATGCTATCTTTAACAAACTCACTAGTGTCCGTAACTAAAACGGTTGCATTTATATTATATTCATATTCTGTTTTTAACAAATGGGTAAGAGTCGATAGCCAGCATTTCTTCTTGTTTTATTATCAGATAATTTATTTACTAATCACAATTATTGTCTGTAATATAATTTGTTTATTTTCCTTCCAACTCTTCATTTGTATCTATTCAACAACAGAAATTTTAAACTTATTATCTAACAGATCAAATACAATACAAGACAGAAAAGAATTCGAAATTTTCTTATTCCAGACACTTATAAGAATGCATCCTTTTATAAATTTGATATTTTTATCAATTTTAAACGGAAAGTCATTAAAAACATTGACAACATGTTTCCATTCAATGCCACACAAATGTGGCAAGCGATGCGTTTAAACCATGCCCCAATGGCCCCGATTGCATTTTTGACAAATCTGACAGCGCGACAATGCGTCGCCTGGATGCTCTTTCCTTTGCGTTCCTCTTTTCTCCTTTTTCCTTTTCCCAGCTCTTTTCCAGTACCCAGTTTCCACCCCTTCCGTTGGATGATCAAATGGCATGCTTTTAGCATATTTTACATGCCAATCTTTTAGCTCTGAGGCGCTGTGGCATGCGGAAAAACGCGGTTGCAGGCGAGGAACTTAGCAGGCGCTGCAATAACTGCATTTATGCACAAGTCGTAAGTAAAACTTTTCGCACGCAAAACGCAACTAGCAACTTGCAATTCGTAAAGTAAACATACTCGAGAACTAACTTTTGCCTGCCGCAAGGTGGAGGCCAAAGGGGCACAAAACGCGCCCAAAGAAAATATAAGAGGTTGCCTGTTTTGGGTCTGTGTCTTGCGCTCAATTTGCGAATTTTTTCGCGCACAATTACTCAACGCTGCTTTAAATGCAGTTACACAGAGAGAAATAAAATCCTACAAAGCCACAAATTTCAAACAAAATGTAAGTTTAGAAAATTTCTTGAAGCGAAATTGATTAATAATAACAAAAAGTTCCGACAAACTAAAAATCACAAAAAACTTTTTGACATTTGTAAGCTTTTAAGGTACTACAGATGCTTTATAGTTGAGCAAAAATAAGCCTTGCCAATCAATCATACTTTAAATTCTTTACACAGTAAACTATAAAATGTATTTGTAATGTTTAGGGACATGAGTTTTTATTATTAGTTATAGCGTCACAGCAAGTTTTGTTTATTTTAATTATTATTTATCAATTATTTATTAGAATTTATTAGAATATTTCATTGTAGACCTTTAGTGTTTAACTCACACTAATTCAAAAGCATAAATTTGTATAAGTGTACCAATTTTGCACAAGTTGACTGACTTTATATGGCACTAACGGGCTTCTGCTGCAGGCCCCAAGCCTGACCCATAAGCTGCCTAAAAGGTGCAAAGTAACTGCCATAAGCCGCTTGCCAGCGACCGTTGCAAGACTTGTCCCTCACTCTGTTACGCTCCCTCTTTTGTTCCGCCCTGTTCCTACCCCACTTTTCAAAGCCCGACATCTTCTTACGTCTGCTGCAATCATTTGTTATAAGCCGAAAAAACTTGTTGACAGTTGTTGTCTCAGCTTTTTTCATTCTGTACTGTTCTTCATTCGTCTCTTATTTCCTCGTTTTGTCTTGGTACGTCATACATTGCGTATGCGTCATTTTCAAGACCTTCGTCTTGGCTTTCAATGACTGTGTTTTAATTGGCTGCCAGCATTCAACCCTTGCCACATAAATCTGCCAAACATACACACATTTTTGCCGTATAGATACCACCCTTACTCCCTCCGTCAATTCACCTACTAGGCAAATTGACTTTTAATCTGCTGCACATATGCTGTGCTGGAAAATCAACTGACCTCTCCCTTAATCAGCAGCTGAAATCAAAAGGAAAACCCTAAATTCACAAGAACGATGCAACTTTGTTTAACCAGTTTGCCAAAGTTTCCTCTTAAAATTGCAGCATTAATAGATTTCAAGCAAAAGTACTGCAGTCGTGTGTTCTGTATGCTCATTCCACAAATAAATAATAACTTATTTGCTAGTCGAACTTGAAGTTATAACACAATTAAGATTTGTTTTTATCTGAAAGCTATTAGTATTTTATTTCTTATAATATTCTGCTATATTCGAGAGTCAGAATCAAGAAACACTCAATTAATTTTAGAACTAGTTAAAATTTGTATACACATGAAGGTAAGGTGCGTGGCAAAAGTTAAAATTAAGATTGATCTACTTGATCTTAAAACTAGACTTTTACCATCTCAGAAATCTCACCACTGACAGACAGTCAAGGCTTGTTTGAAAAACGGAAGGTGTTCTTACAGGGTATAGAAATATTTTTCATCTTAAACGATTTTCTTGATTATTAACAATTTCGTCTTTCACTCTATACTTCTTTCTATCTAACTTTTATCTGGATAAGCTTCATCTTAATATTACGTTTCATTAATTATTCTTTTAATCTTGCTCTAAGTAATGTTTAACTTGAATTTGTTTCCATTTTTAGAACCTTTCTTAAAAGTCTAAAAAAAAACTTTTAGAAATCTCACTTAAATAACCAAATTTAAACTTTTTAAGTAATTATTTTTAAATGGCTTGCATAAAAATATCGTTTCGGTTTTATTAAATTTAAAATGCCTAGAAAATTATTAAATATGATAATGGCAATTCAATTCAATGATTCTATAAATTAACTCGTTTCTTAATCCGTTGTTATCTATTACCAAAAAAGGAACTCTATATCTATTAGTTAACGGTATTAAATTATTCTTATCTTTAATATATTTTGTATTAAGAAAAAAATATATGTGTGTTATAATAACATTTAAAAAAAAAAACTATGACGGCGTTTGCAATATAGGTAATTGACTTACGAGTAAATTTGTTGATTAAAATATGGACTTTGGTTGTTAGTTTAAATTTCTATTACTGCCAAACAACCAGTTTACAGTGCTGTCTAGACAAATAACACTTTGAGTGCCTTTCTAACTGACTCGGTAATTGAAGTTCTACATGAACTACCAAAAAGCAGATTCCATTAACGCACTTCAATTCAGTCAATGACAAATGACAGATTGCCAAGAGGATAAAAGGAGGGAAAGAGAACAGAACTGAGGTAAAGGTGGGTATATCATAAGAGAGTATAAAATTATAGCTGACATACAGCAGAAAGGAGGGTGAAAAGAGGTGAAAGATTGACATTAGAGAAGGATTCTTAAATTTATGCTCTTGTTTGTTCAACATAGCGCACGGCAATTTCAATGGGGTGCTTCCAGTACCAGCCCAGCCCTTAATCCAGTCCCAAGTTTCAGCCTCAAACTCATACTCAGAATAACTATTCATTTATCGTTTTATTTATGGACCGCATTTAAACAGCCGACAAAGCGGCCAATGGCCAAAACCATTGCTATAGTCATAGCCAAAACCGACTCGGTCAAGGGATATATATTCTGAGACTTTTCAGTTCATGGCAATTGCGTTTTCCATCCTGTCGTCCTCTTATTTCTCGCTAATGTATTGCGGCACACAAATCTTTAAAATTACCCGGTAAAACTTTGAAATTAGACGTCGACCAAGGACTACGGATAACGGGACAACAGACTGGGGACTACAGACTGCAAACTACAAACTACAACCTACGAACCACAGTTTAGACCAACTGGCGTCAGTCTACCAAAGTCTTGGCTAATTTGTAGTTTGATATTTGATCAAAGGCCAACAAATAAGCAAAGAAATCCTGTAGATGAATGGGATCGAATAGCACATACCTAGTAATATGGGTATATGTTATTTAAAAACTTTCAAAAAGTAATTATTTTTCACAACCAAACAAGAAAGAGAGGTTATACTTTATGGGTCCTTCTATACAGTTGCCTATTAACTTTGAAAAAAACATTAAAGAAAATGTATTTTTTATATGATAATAATTATTCAATAGTTTTTGTCATTACTAAATCGGGACCATAAATATTTTATAAGTTTTAACAGCGTTAAAATAAATAAATTTTTGAAAAGTAAACAGAGTAAATGACTCATTAAACAACATCAGAAAGTTCTACATTATTGGATTAAAATCATAGACTTATAGTTATATTTTAAGAATTTTGCAATGATATTAAGCATTATAATTTCTACATTAAAACAAGGCAGTTAAGCTTTCTTCTAAAGTGCCAAACAAGTAGTCAATATGCTGTGTCGTATTAAACTTGTTCTTGAAACTTTCTACCCGCTCTCATCATAATCATATTTACAGGGTATAAAACAAAACGAGCTGTTTGTCCGTCTTCAGCTGATTGCACAAGTTGCAACATTTGCAGCACATGTCGTTGGCAATTTGCTATCCTCTGGCCACAAAAGAAAATTGTTTGTGTCTCTGCATACTTAAAGCACAGAGCAAACACTAATTGAAGGACTGTTTCGAACAAATCAAAAGGGGTGTGGCAAGCACGTGCCCAACTTAAAACTGCACATAAGAAGCAAAGAAAATTATACAAATTTGAAGAGTAAAACGTTAAAAAAATTTAGATAATATTATTGAAATTTTATTGTCGCAGTAGCTAATAGTGTGGTACAGTAAAGCTTGCCAGCTGACGATCCAGATAGATCGAGGCTTATTCTGAGGGAATGACAGGTGGCTAGAGAAACTTTTGTCGTGAGCGAAAATCGCAAAATCCCGTGCCTAAAACCGAACAAAAAATTTTGTGTATAAATCCACACACACGAACACAAAAATGTATATGAATATGCACTCACACGCAGACACACATACACATATATTCACCTATTGAGCTCACATGGCAAATGTAACGTAAAACGTAAAATATTCCTGAATGCAATTCCCTTGCACACCAACACATACAGATATAGAGCACACACACATACACAGACACGCACACACTCACACTTTATGGAAAAAGTCAAACTACAGCATTGCGGATGTTCAGGACATTCAACTGCACTTTGACCCATATTCCATTCCATTTTGTTGCAAATAGCTTCAGCTGCAGCTGCGGGCGTCCAGGGGCGTGGATTGTGACAGGGACGGACTGAGGGGGGAAGCCAAAAGGCGAATGCGACGCACTGCACAAAAACGAACGAATAACAAGAAGGAGGAGCTGTTGAGGAAGAGGAAGAACGTTGCCAGCAACCACAGCTGTTGGCAGACTCTCTCCCTCCTCCTGCTTCCCCCTTCTCGGGCTACTCCAGTCTTTTAGCCAGTAAATCGTTTAGCTGCATGGCATTTGCAAGAGCCTCTTACGATTTGGTATGCTGCCCCCTTAACAAAAGTCGTGGAAATGGAAATAAAATCAAAAGAAATTTTAGACGACAATATCAGCCAGGAATGCATTTCATACATTTAGCATCCATACGCTTGATCTGCTCACGCAATGGGAGTGGCATTTGAGTTTAGACAAAAAAGTTGTGCATGAAATAGCAACGGCAATACCTAACACACACTCATCCAGGAATGCATTCTTCAGGAATGCATTCTTCAGGCGTTCATTAATTAAACAAAAAACAAAAAAGGTGCGATGCCTAACTAAGAGATACCCCTTAAAACCAACTTAATCATAGAATACGTCTCTTTTGTATGTGTTATAACTCAAAATGGATTACTTACCTAAGCTACCATTATTTAAAGTAATTGATTCTTAATATTTATTTAGCTGTTCGTGTTTCATTAAATACTATTATTGGTAGTATTAAGTGTTTCCAGTTACTGTCATAACAATACTTCTTTTTCAGATTTTACATGGCAATAATTTATACCTGCTTCTCAAATACTCCTTGAGGAACGAAAAATTTATATTGGTTCCTTTCTGGGTCATTTCGAAATTTTTTAATGCATGTTTGAGAAATCCATAAAATTAAAATCAAATGATTTATGTGAGTTTGCCAAATGTCTCAAATGAATTATTAAAATCTATTTCAAAATTTTCTCACAGCATTTTTGGTCAGGTCATGTTGAAAAAGTTTAAAGTATGCAGACAAGAAAAAGAGACTGAATAAATTAGATAAGCTAATATTAAAATCATGATTATAGAGGTAGAACTAGAAGATTACTTTGGCAATACTGAAAAGGATGAAAAACAAGAGAAGGAGGTGTCACAAAATAATTATAACCTTTAACAAACCTTTATCCAAAATAAACCAAAATTTGCAATAAATCATGGAGAAACTCAGCTGCAGCTAATGTATAAAATTTGGGTAAGAAATAAATTTAAAATCGTTAGCTATTGAAATTTTGGTAAGAAATAAAGTCAAAATCGTAAGCTATTGAAGTGAATCGTTTATGCAACCTTCAATAAAAATGCCATAACTGAAAATCCAAAGTACCGTAGAAGGACGAATATTTTGGCAATGGTTCGTATGTTGTGGAATGTGCAAATATGTTGCCACACAGCTTCAATTTAAGCCAATTCAAACTCCTAAATGACTGGCAACATGCTGGCTTGTTGGGTGGCTGTCTGGCTAAGAGAAATTCGAACCAAACTCAATCATATTTCATCAAACAAAAGGGCCCCAAAAACGACAACAAAATATATTGAAATAAAATAAAAACCAGCTAAAATAACAACAAAAACAACTGCTGGTATTAAAAAAAAAGAACAAAAAAATAGAAAGATTGAAGAGGATAGAATATGGGCCTCGACTGCGTGTTTTTGGCCACAATGAAAAGCCAGGGCCATTAGAGGGCGTTTGGGAGTTAGGCATTAGAATTTTGGCAGGTCCCCAAGGCGCAGGTGTGTGGGCCGCATCCACAATGCAAGGCAATAAACCAAAAATACGTCAACAACAAAACCGCAAAGCCATGACCAACACACACCCACAACCACACTCACCCACACGCACACGGACGAAGAGACATCATCAGACAGATAGACAGAAGGAGATATACACGTGGCAGGTAAACGAGGTAATTTTAATTATGGCCACAATGGAGGCAACATCACTTGGTTCATCAGCATGCCAACGGCATCGTGCGGGAATTGCTAACGTTGTATTGACCAGGCCAAAAGTTCTTTACATGGCTCAATCGCTGCTCGTTATGGATGCGCGCCAATTATTGGATATTTTTTTTGTCAGAGTCTAAGAGAGTCAGACGCAATATTCGCCTCTTAGCCAAATTACATAAATTAGTCGCGATTTTTTTTTTTCGTTTGCCTCTTTGCGCACGGAAATCAAAACTAGCTAAATTTAATGGACTCTTGTGTGCAAAGTTGGCTCAAAAAGAAACGAAACCGAGCAAAAAGTAGCAACAACAAATCAAACGAAACGTCGAATACGTGATATTTTTTTTTAAAGAAACAAATACAAAAAAAAATGAAAAGATTTCGCAACATTACTGATTTCATTAGAATCCAAGTCGGGGCGAAATGAAGTACATGCGGTGGAATAGGCAAAAGGTTTAAGTTGGGGTTGGTTTTGTCGGTTGTTTGGCTTTTTTGGCGGTGCACCACTGCGTATACGTAATGTTGCATTTTTAGTGCTCATCGAGGCACTCGTTGTCTGCGGCTCTTGTTGTACATTTCTGCTGCAGTTTGGGAATTGCTTTGCACAAAACCCAAACCTGCTTTCCTCTCCTTTCCTCTTTAGCCTCTTTCTCCACGCTCCCCTCTTTCTCTTCTTTCTACACTCTTCTCTTCCCGCAGAGGCTTGTGCATTTTTGCGCATACCTTTGCCAGTTTTTGGCAAAGTCAAAGGTCTGTCCCCTCCGACTACTTCACTGCCCACAGCCCATTGCGCCACGCCCCACGCCCCTTTCCCCTGCTGCTCTCTGACCGCTTTCTTGTTGCGTTTCTTTTGCGGTCATAAAATGTTGCCCGGGCACCAAAAACAAAATATGGGCCCAGGTCTCGCACATTGCACATCGAAAGAGGTAATTTAATTTATGATGCAGTAAAATTGAAAATCCTCCCGGGCATTACATAGCGCAAGAGATACCGAAACGGTAAGAAAGAGACGCAGATAAAGAGAGCAATAGAGAGGGAGAGATAGAGTCCTGTTACTTTTGTCTTTTTTAGTGACATGCTGACTGCACCAGGTAGGCCCAGCTGACAGTTACAGATGCCTAACTTGTTGGCCAGGCTTAGGAGATGAGCCAAATTTTTGCCTGCCAACGCGTGCCAGAAACGCTTTGATGAGCTTCCTCAACAATGGCGTCTGCACTGCGAGAAGATTTACGTTTGAAACTCAAGACAATGAGCTTATTGTTCCCAGCCATAGAGTGTAATTCATTTCAAGCAAATCACTTAAGCGTTTTAGTTAGATTTTTCAGAAGGCTCAGTTTAGAGCTGTGTTTGCGTAGCTGGTAAACCAGAAATACATCTTTGGAGTAGAGAAAGACTGTATGAGTTGCATTAGTTTTAGTTAAAACTAAGTAAAGATATTTTACTTTCTGAGACGGTTAGAATATAGGAGGCGTGTATTAAATTAAATGCATGAAATTAAATATTTACCATAGAAAACGTTTTGAATAAAAAAAAAACTTGTTCAAAGAAATCTTAATCAGAGCATTGAAACCTTGAATATTGACAGTTGTTCTTAAAGGTTTTGAGTATTTTAAAATTGGGTTGTTCAAGTAACTAAGTAATTAATTTGATAGTTTTCTAAAACATCTAAAAGCGCAACATATAATCCAGAAACTGAATTTCCTTTGTAAGTGTACCATTTTTACCATTTGGCCTAATTTGAAAACAAGTGAGTCTTTAATATTAATCCAGCCTTGAGCTGAAATATTTTTTATAGACACACTTACTAGGAGAATAAAAAAATCCCTTAAATGTAGCAGAGGTGAAAATGACTCTAAATACCGCATAAGAGCAAAGTGGGATCTCTCAACCCAATCAAATAGGAACTCTGAAATTCCGCCAAATTTAATCTTGTCACAAAATAAAATCCCAGAAAAATTTCCCACAGTGCAGCTTTGTCAACGCACGAACAGTTGTTGCCACAAACAACAATAACAATAACAACAACAAGAACTGAGCTCTACCAAACACTGATAACAGCCTGACGTGCCACATTGGGTTGAGTATACGGGGCATGCCACTTTTCTGTTTTTGTTTTCGTTCCCGACTTTTTGTATCTTACCCTTTTGGAGAGTATTTAACAGCCAAATGAAAAGGTCGTAGTATTTACGTAGTATTCCTGAATAACCTTTTTTAAAGTCATCTCGTATATAGGAGGCTTGATTTATTAAGAGAATTTAAATTAATTTATTAATTATTACAAATTGTTGTCACGTCCCCAACCGTTCCGTAAATTGTGAAAAACAAACAAACCACTAAAGCTTTCGTGACGAAATTCACACTCATCATGTGTGGTATCACTATAACTATAGCTCCCATAGGACATAATGATTAAGTGGTCTTTAACAGTAGACTCGCTCGAATATAATGAATTCAAAGACATAGATTTTTATATTTAGAACGTTTTAAAAAATTTTGGCCCTGCAGGGCGCCTTGAAGTCGTGCTGTCTCCTCTCATTTGTTGCTCTTGTTTTAATGCTGCTGCACCGTCTGCAAGTCCTTCTTTTTCTTGTTGCGTGAAGCAGAGACCATGGCTTTGCATATTAAATATGCAACAGCCGCACGCGGCAAGGACCATAAAGCACCTGGAAATGCCTGCCACAACAACAACAATTGCGCCTATCGCAGGCCGTGCAAAAGAATTTACGAGCTGGCATAGTCAGGTAGCAGCACAGAGAAGACAAGAAGGAGTTGCAGAGGGAAGTGAGGAGGGCAGAGGCACACTCGCAGATATGACGTGCATCCAATCATTTTAACGCAAATAAAGCACAACAGATGCCGCTGCGTGTGCCTTGTAAGTCGACGCACGAGTGCGCGTGGCAGCCACACAACTGACAGCAGAACTGGCAGCAAATGAAACAGCTACTCCGCGGCAGTGGCAGTTGCAAATGAATGCGTTCGGCATCGCATGGCAGCTTATTACAAGTGCAGCAACAACAACAATTGGGAAAAAAGAAAAACGTATGCAAAAAACGTAAGACGCTCTGGTTTATGCATGCCACCGCTATCCTGTGGTCACTTGTGGCATGCCCCAGCCCACCCACTACTACACCTGCCTACCCCCACCCGTTTTGAGCTACTGCATACTTTTGTTTGCGCTGGCAATTGGAATTTTTGTCGCATTTACCAAAGTGCAACGGGGTCTGTGGCAGTGGCAGCTTGTGGCCAATGTGCTGCAGATAAATCTCATGAAATAATTACACGTGTTACAGTAAATGCTGTTAAATTGTCGACTGCTTCTTCGCTATACCCCGACACACCCCCTTTTCCTCAGCACCAGTTCCGCCCATTTCTGCGTATGTCCATGTAAAATGCATTCATGAATGAGTGGACTGCATAAGTGCCACAGCCAGTGGCAGCCACGCAACGAAACGACTTGGATGAGATCCGTGCAACAACTGTGAGTGTTTCAATTTGCAGCGTCCACTGTGAGGGTGTGGGAGAAGGGCAGGGTGGGTGTGTGGCACAACACTCCGCAAGACTTATGCCCAACTGGGGAAAATTATTTTGTGCCATTGCGGCAAAACAAAACTAATAGCAAAGTCTACAACGAAGTGAGACTGTTAAAGACCCTGTAATTTTTTAAGCACATGCTGAAAATAGTTTTATAACATAGTTACAAGACTTGATAAGAATACATAAATCGAATCCAATCCTACATATGAAATAAAATTTTATTCATGATGTTTTAAATGGTTTTTGAAGTATAAAGATTCTCAACCTAACTGTTATCTCTTTAAAAATTAACCTACATCTAGTTTTTTAAGTACAGGGTCTGAATATTTAATACGATAAATATCGTATATACTTATAATACTCAGTATATTTACCATTATGTGGGCTTATCCATGCCATATAATAAATGAGAGCGTTTTTCGCGTGCTTTAAATGAAATTGAAAATCAACTGTGCGAGCGGCAGAAAGCGAGCACAGACAGTGGAAGAGCGCAAATTCGGGAAAACGGGAGCGAGACTCATTAGTAGTCGACATCGTTCGGAAAGTGTTGCCTGCTTTTATGCGCCAGTCAATAAAGACCATTAAAATTGGCCAAGAACTGCATTTTTCGGGCCATATTTAAACAAACACAATGAAAATATCCGAATTATTTTTATTACAATATATACATATATTTAATTTCATTTACATATTTAATTTATATTTTTTTTTTTTTTGCATTTTTTAATGTACATAACTCAATGTCTTGATACGAAGTAGAAAACTAATTTAAAACAATTTTTCATTTTCTCTTAAATTAAGATTTAAACAACAATTATAAAGTTAATATTTTTAAATATATTTTTCAAGTCACAGTTTTTAATTTATTCAAATTCGCATCTTGGGCCATGAGATTCTGTTTCTTAATATTAATAGCACACCCAAGTAATTAAATAACATTATTAATTTGAGAAGTAACTTGCAATTTTGCAAAGTTTAATAATAACATTTATAAACATTTTTATTCATATTTTGGACTATTTCATGTTTTGGACTATTTTATTAACTTTAGTTAAATTTAAATTCTTCAATTTTTAATAGCAAAACTATTTTAAGCAATAAACCCAATAAATTTTAATTGTCGTAATATCTGAATACAGTATTTGATGTGTTAGATAATCTGAATATAAATATGAAACCGAATACGAGCGCATACAGAACACGTATATTCTTAATCAGCATCAACAGTCGAGACGATATAGCAATGTCCGTCTGTCCTTCTGTCTGTCCGTCCGTCCGTATGAACACCTGGATCTTTTAAACTACAAAAGATAGAGCCACCAAATTTGGAATGAAAGTCCGTCCATATTGTTGGGGATATAAATTGGAGAAATGTTCGCACAATGGATAAATTGTAAAAGATTGTAATAAAACTAATGCACAAACACGATGTGATCTCGACGACTGTTTTATTTGAAGAGCCAAAAACCCATATAAAGATGGTGATGACAATAACTATAAAAATAATCGATAAACAAATTAGATTTTAAACTTATTCATATAGCATATCGATATAAGCTAAATCATTAATTTAACTTGCATAAATTCAACACATATGTCAGGCAGGCACCGCAAATTGTAAAAAACTATTTTCATTACACTACAACTTGCAAACTATCAGAGCTATCGTGATCAAATTTACGCAGAATTATAGCCTATAGTACCCATAGAACAAATCGGTCGAAAATTTCCCATTTTTAGGGATAATGCGTACTAGAAGGAGTACGGGGTCTTTTACAGTCGTCTTACTCGACTGTAGCTTTTCTTACTTGTTTTTATAATCTCTGCAAGAGTATATTGGGATTGTGCAAATGTATGTAACAGGCAGAAGGAGGCGTGGCAGACCCCATAAAGTATATATATTCTTGATCAGCATCACAAGCCGAGTCGATATAGCCTTGTTGTGTGACCGTCTGTCCGTCTGACCGTCTGTCTGTCCGTATGAACACACAGATTTCAGAGATGGTAAGAGCTACAAATTCGAATTTAGTCTCTATCGACTGGAAATTTAGTCAGTCAATACAACAATCTTTTTTGTTTTTGATGCCACGGTCCATTCGCCCACAATCAACAAAAAACTAAACATACCTCGGAAAAATAGATGTTTAAAGCAAATATCTCAGTAACAATGGCACTTAGGAACACCAATTTTGGTACGCACGTTCCTAGAGACAGCATAAATGCACTGCCATTTACAATTTTGGACTGCCACGTCCCCTTTTTCCGTAAGAAATAAAAACCTTTTCAAACTTGCATGCCGTTTTAAAGGCATTTGTATGTTCGATTATGCTTAGTTTTGATTTTTTTTTTAACGTGTTTAATACAAAAACTATCTATTGTAATATCCGGATACCGATTTTAACATTATAATTGGGAATAAAAGCAGAGAGTATTATACGGTCTTACTTGTTATATAATAAATAACGACAATTTAAAATTTCCATTATAGCAACGTGAATTCAGAAAAAGATTCTACCATTTATGTATTTGTTCATTCATTGGGAATGCATTTGCCAACGATAACTGAATTATCAATAACCAATCACAAGAGTTGATAGAATTTAGAAACATAAAATGAGAACTCAAGTTGAGGTAATAAAACACGACTATTTCGCATAATGGAACTGACTGCATCCAAATAAATTATAAAACTGATATAGATAGAAATGATAGGATCGGAAGACATAGGAATTGCAGTCAAGCGACTACCAAGTGTTAATTGCAAATAAAACCACAAAATATTTATGCATATTTATTTACTGCCCAAAGATAGGCAGATGGTAGAAAGAGTTGGAGGTGCAGGGGATGGAAACGACAATTTTAACCGCTTTGACCGCAAAATGTTTGCAGTCAATGGCCATTTTATGGAGTCGCCCAGTTTATTATTACATACTTATTTTATATTGGACGTTGGCTCAATGGCTCTTCTATGGCTGCTATACATGATTCTTTTATGTTTTTTATTATTTTCTCCCAAAAAGAGAGAGTAAAGAGTGAGTTGAGTGTAGAGGGAGAAAGAGAGTTCTTTATATAAATAATTTTTTTTTTTTTGCGCAACGCCGCCGCATTGAAGTAATCACATAAATCACGCGCTGGCGTCCAGGAGCCGTCGACTGCTCAATGGTTGCTCCATTATGACGCGACTCGCAGATAAAACTCAATTCTCGACCGATGCATACTAGATAAAAAGATAAAAAAGAAGCACAGCAAACAACAAGAGGAGCAGTTGGTTTATTAAGCATAATATGACTATAAAGCCAGTCGAGTCATTTGGGGCTCAAGTGAAAGCGTGCTGGAAGGGGGCTGACTTCGACTAGCGAAAAAGGATTACCAAGCACAAGGTAGCACACATTATGATTGATGAGGCATTGCGGCTAATTCTTGGCTCTCGCTTTGTTTCTCCCAATAAACTGTAAATCATGTTGCGCTGCGTGCCAAGTCATAAATACAAGTACTATCCCTATATTTTCATCCATATCCCCTCGCCCTTCCTCAACCACGCCAATGGGCAACTGTACTAACTGCACTGAAAGCTCTCGAACGACGTGCAGCTTTTTAATTAAGGCGCCGCATTGCCAACTAAAACAACATAGAAAAAATCCTAAAAATATTCACAAGACGAATACTAAATGCCCTTGAAATGCATAACATGTTATACTTTGGACGATTCGACTCTCTACTCGAAAGTGCGTAATATATACATATATGTATTTTAGACAAATCACAAAATACAAAATTATAAATAAATAAGGTAATGGAGAATGTTAAATTTGCATAACAATAAAAATAAGAAGATAAATGAGAATAAAATTTAAATAAATAATGAGACTTTTATTTATTATTGATTTATATTAAAGAACACATTGTACTTATTATACAAAATGCTCTTTGCGTCTCTTCTTGCACACGGTCTATACAGAAATGATCTCTCTTATGTTACCCTGTTAAGCTATATCTATCCCTGCTTCCCTTATGCATTGAGAGTGACACAACTATCGTAATCTCGTTAACTGACTATGGGACATTATGGAAACGTTAGGCGTCATGTATATTGATATGTTTGTAATGTATATAGATTTATTACTAAGTATAAACTATGTATATCAAAAGCACCGCAGCTATAATTATACTATTAATATAGCCTACTTTTCAGCGCTCAAGCAAGCAAGTTACAATTACCACTGATAAGCATATCCAAATATAGTGCCTGAAAATTTATTTTACCCATCTACTGCAGAGTGGCAGTCCTATTTGGCGTCCCAATATGTTTTTAAAAAAATATTGTTCCATTTCATTATTTTATCGATTTTAAAAAATCACAAACTTTGATTTGGTACCTTTTGCAAATAAAAATTACATGAAATTCGGCTGTTAAACCCATTCGAACGTGGAATTCTGTGAAAATCACAGAAAATAATTATTTTTCTTGAACTAGGTGCAAAGTACCAATATATTAGAGTTGTACCGTATCGTTCAGAATAAGTTCGATTGAACTATTCACTTAAATGAACGAACAAACTATATCCCAGGTTGTAGTTCAGTTGTTTAGTTCGTTCGTTCCTTTAGATCGGACATTTAGCTCGTTCGTTTAGATCGGTCATTTGGATCGTTCGTTTAGTTCGTTCGTTTTGGTCCCATTCTAGTTCGTTGGTCCCGTTCTCGTTCGTTCGATACCTCGCTTGTTTTACGGACAGGAGAAGTCTACTGCCACCCCACAAGGTTGACCAATTAACTTTTCTTCATAATAATATGGATTGAGTAAGTCTTAGTTATATTTATTTAATTTAACCTTTTTTGTTAAATAATATTTTTTTTTTCAGACAAGTTTGAAGAAGTTTAGAAGACTTCGTATAAGAGTTAATTTCTTTTTTGCTTATTGTTTTTTTCTTTTTTAAATTAGTTATAGTTTCGGTGCAATAAAGCATGCATAGCAAGTTTTCTCATTTTGTTAACTTTTAAATATTAAGCGTTACAAAAAATAGAATTTAATTTTTCCAAAAATCTTTTATTCTTTTGTATAAATGTAACTTTCGATTAATTTGATTAGTCTTCTATCTGTCAGAAAACCGCCTTAACATTTAATTGTGTTATTCAAAGTATGCGAACGTTACATTTTAAAATTGTAAATAGCATGGGACCAAAACGAACGAACTAGAATGGGACCAAGACCTACACCAACGAACGAACTAAATGACCAGTATAGTTCGTTGGTTCAATGAACGAACTAAATGACTGTTATAGTTCGTTCATTAAAAGTTGAACTACTGAACTACTTCCTTCAATTGAACTACGATGTACAACTCTACAATATAAATATAAAAAAAATAAATTTAAATGTCGTAGCTGAAAAAAAAATATGTGTATTTCTTAATTGGTAAATTTACAAAATTAAACTAGGAAACAGTGAGTGTTAAGCTTTTTATTTCAGTTCAATATTTTAGGCGGGGTCAACGTTTGACCCTATAGATCCCAAATCTCCACGACTTTTTCCAGAACAAACATTTTTTTGAAGTCATTACCAACGCGAAAATAATTTTTAGACCCCGTACTCTTAAAAAGAGTATAGGGGTCTATTAGATTTGTCAAAAGCCAATTGTGCGTAACAGGCAGAAGGAAGCTTTTCCGACCCCATAAAGTATATATATTCTTGATCAGCATCAACAGCCGAGTCGATATAGAAATATCCGTCTGTCCGTCCGTCCGTCTGTCCGTCCGTCCGTCTGTATGAACACCTGGATCTTTTAAACTACAAGAGCTAGAACCACCAAATTTGTAATAAAAATTCAGTAACTTTTGCAAGCAGATCAAGTTTATTTCAAATCAGTGTCACGCCACCTACCGCCCCCGCAATAAGCAAAAAACCAAAGAAACTTCGAAAAAAAATTGATGTTTTCCGCGAATATCTCCGTAACTATGGCACTTACGACCACCAATTTGGGTACGCAGGTTTCTAGGGACAGCATAAATGCAGTGCCATTAAAATGTTTTTGCTGCCACGCCCCCTTTTTCCACAAGAAAAAAAATACAATTTTTAATTTCGATGCCGTTTTTAAGGCATTGGTCCTCATCGTACAGTGTTGTAATTTAAGTTTCGTTTAAAGACAAATCATATCAAACTACCGTGAAAGTTGCATAAAAATCCAACTATAAACAACTGAGCAATTAGGTAACAAAGCGCATTGTCAATGCACGTGGTTGAAAGAAAAGAGATAACTGTATGTTTATATATACATTAGCCGCAGTAGTTTGCAAAGAGAGCGTGGTCCGGGTGGGCCACGCACTTGTATGTAAACACAAGACCTGCGGTTCGAACCCCGGCAAAGACTCAGATATTAAAGTTTTTTTTTCCTTTTTTTTTAATTTTTAATTTAGCACTATTATATCTTAATGAAAATAATCGAAGCCGTCTCACAAGGAGGTGGTAGTGCAATTATAAAATATTAACTAGTGCAACAGGGTTGGGTTGTGGTTGATGTTAAGTGTATGGAGTGGCGCATCTAGTAAGGTTGCTGCATGTTCTGGAACCTGAGTCTGATAGCGATTCGATTCCCATCAGTGACTTGATATAAATTTTTTTTTTTTAATTTAATTTTAAAACTTAAATTTTAAATTACAGTCGTATTCAAATATTAATTTCGAATACAAGGAGAGTACGGGGTCTTTTACAGTCGGCGGGCTCGACTGTAGCCTTTCTTACTTGTTTTTTGTATGTAAGTTTAGTAGAGGGTTAATATTTATATTAATATTAGTATTATATTTGCCATCTAATAAAATTTCAGTGTCTAATAATCATAATCGCGATTGGGATTCGAGTATACATATTAATAGATTTTAAATTGCTGAGGATTTAAAATAGCATTGTATTTTTCCACCATTTCAATATATATAATACTTTTAATCGACAAACTGTGGGTAGGAGTTAGAGAACTTACTGTGAGGTATGAGTAAGAGATACAAAACAGCAACTAGCAACAACACGAGTAACACAGGGATAAAGACAAATGGACAAGGCGCAAAATGTTTGACAACAACGCTGGCCGCTAGATGGGATAAGGAAGAAAAGGGTGGACAAGGTGGAGATGAGTTAAAAAAAAACATGGGATGGGGCTGCCATCTATCAAAGCTGCCTGGCAGCAGACAAATTAAAATGGCAGACACTGAAATTATCGCAGCAGCAGGAGCAGAATCAACTACATGTTTGCGAAAAGCAGCAGGAAAATTTGGCGTTTTGGGAGCGAACTCGGGCGGAAGAACTGCCCGCTAGATTAGGCCCATTTGCGATATATAACTGAATTAGCACCGCGGGACATGTATTTAAATCGACAAATGTGTTACTGCGATCCTTAGTCGAGCAGCATTTCTGATGGCCATCATCAACATCACCAACATCATTATCGTTACAGCACCAACAATTCACCATGTCGCCCCAATCGCCACTTGGCAGTCATGCATCATTCGTAGACTGCAGCCTATAATTTTTACAATTTTTTTTTATTTTTTTTTTTTTGCTTTTTGACTTTTTTTGCTTTTTAGGGTTTACCAGCTATGCGACTGCAGTGCATCTTTTCGTCATGCCGTTAGATTTATGCACACCCTTCCTAGTTCTAACACTGACTATGCCTTTGCCTCAGTCTATCCCTGGCAATATTGTAAATCATTTCCAAATTATTTAGTCGCTCTCTATTCATACATGTATTCATATTTTTGGCGCCTTTGCCTTTGGGACGGGGCAAGGGGAGGGAGTGGCGAGAGTACGGCACGTGATTGCGTTATAAATTATGAACCACTAGATTTAACACCCTCCATGCCTTTGCTATACTAACCCGACTTCCCCTCCTTATTTAATGACCTCTTTTTGTCAGACCAACTTGTGTTATTTCAAAGAGCCCTCAAGTAAAAAATAAATTTGGAACTATGAAACTGTCGTTCTTTTAAAACAATGGAGTTCTCATTATTAAAAAAAGAAAACATACATGTATATATATATATATATACATGTATATATATATATATATATATATATATATATATATATATATATATATATATATATATATATATATATATATATATATGTTTTATATGTATAATATAAAAAACAATTCCTATTGTTCTTAATAAATGGATTATTTATTATTAAATAATAACCGAAATAGCTAGTTTGCTAGTTGACACTTTTGCCAATAAAAGCCGTTGTTCGAAAGTGGAACATTTGGATTGATTTGAAAAACGTACTAATGCCAGTTTGTTGAATTTAATTTAATATTTATAATATGCACAATATGCTGCCATTATGTTTGCATGATCTGTCAATCTACCCGATTGCCAAACACGCCCCCGCCCTTTGAACAACAACTACAAAAGTAATAGGAGTGGACGAAGAAATAGAGGCAGGAACCAGGCGAAAAGTGCCGCTATCTATTTATATCGCTTTTGGCTTTTCGCTGGCAGCAAAAACGCTGAAAACTACTAACGAACGACACCTGCAGGCGGTAACTGTACCTCCATATACAACTCCAGTTCCATTTGCAACTCCAACTCCAACTTTAGTTTCAGTTTGCGTTTTCGATCTGGTTCCAGTTGCAGCTGCTACTCGTAGCGTGTGCCTCAATTTTTTGCTTCTTATTGTCTGTATTTGTTGTCCATTTTTCTAGTGTTTTTGTTGCTTTGACAATGCTGTTGTTGTTATTGCGATACATACACCGAAATTGTTGCTGTTTCTGTTGCTGTTGCTGTTGCACGAATGTTGTAAATCAAAAGTAGGCGAGTCACACGAAGGCTCTGGTTCAGACTCCACAGTTCCTCCAGCTGTAGCTGTAGCCGAAAGGCTCAGGCCCAAGCTGAAGCAGAAACGGTGACAGAGGCGGCAGCGGCGACGCCGACAGTGGCAGCAACAGAGGCAGCGGCTATTTGACTGGCAGGCCGAGCGGATAACGCTGGCAATTATCGCGCTTGTGCTGCACGAACAGCGGAAGCGGCAGAGGCGCCATC
Organism: Drosophila parthenogenetica; assembly: GCA_035047505.1. Taxonomy (NCBI): domain Eukaryota; kingdom Metazoa; phylum Arthropoda; class Insecta; order Diptera; family Drosophilidae; genus Drosophila; species Drosophila parthenogenetica. The sequence continues at coordinate 15,273,215 of JAWNPM010000080.1, read as the reverse complement.
ATGTTACCTATTCCCCCACTCTGTCCCCCTCCCTATTTTCCTCTCTCTCTCCCTCTTTCTCTCTCTTTGGACTGCCCTTTGTTTACTGGCATCTTTTTGTACATTGCAATTGTTAACAAAGAAAAAACTGGTGCTGCTCCAGCTGCTTTTATTGTCGTTGTTGTTATTGTTGGAGTACCCCAAAAATATGGCCCTAACACTCACCCCGCACATTTCCTTCCCCAATCCTTTGCATAGTGCCAGGGCTAGGCAGTCAGTCAGTCACTGAAGTCATTTATTGCCACCAATGTTGAACGCTGTTTTTGCCGAACAACTGCACTAAGTTTCGTTTGCTGGTTGGCCGTTTTTATACTCTCTGCAAGAGTATATTGGGTTTGTGCAAATGTATGTAACAGGCAGAAGGAGGCGTGGCAGACCCCATAACGTATATATATTCTTGATCAGCATCACAAGCCGAGTCGATATAGCCATGTCCGTCTGTCCGTCTGTTCGTCTGTCTGTCTGTCTGTCCGTCTGTCTGTCCGTCTGTCTGTCCGTATGAACAAACAGATTTCAGAGATGGTAAGAGCTACAAATTCGAGTTTGGTCTCTATCGACTCGATATTTAGTCAGTCAATACAAGAATCTTTTTTTTTTAATGCCACGCCCCATTCGCCCACAATGAGCAAAAAACTGGGCACACCTCGGAAAAAATAGATGTTTAAAGCGAATATCTCAGTAACTACGGCACTTAGGAATACCAATTTTGGTACGCATTTCCTAAAGACAACATAAATACATTGCCACTTAAAATTTTGGACTGCCACGCCCCCTTTTTCCGTAAGAAAAAAAAAACTTTTTAACTTGCATGCCGTTTTAAAGGCATTTGTTGTTATCGTAGAGTATTGTTATTTATGATTCCTTTGAAGACAAATAATATCAAACTATGCTGAAAGTTGCCTAAAAATCCAACAATAAACAACAGAGATACCGATTATAAAGTTAATATTTAAGTCAATGCATGAGTGCGAGCGCGACAGAAACATACAAGCATATATTCGAACTCTTTTGATGCATGTGTGGCTGCAATAATATACATACACACATATACATATATGTACATGTGCATACATATAACGTCAAACGAATTTTTATGTGCATACAGAGAAACATATGTATTTTCGATTATAAATTGTCTTTTTTGTTGTAACGTGTTCTAATACAAGAACTATCTATCGTAATATCCGGATACTGATTTTAACATTATAATTGGGAATAGAAGCAGAGAGTATTATACGGTCGGGCGCGTTCGACTGTACTTTTCTTACTTGTTTGTTGTGTGCGCTGATAGCACTGTCCAAGTCCTGGCCGTTTCGTGTGCAGGATGTGTTTGCAATTTGTGGACACGCCGACCGTCATTTGATTGCTGTTGTTGTCGTTCTCGTTGCCGTTGTCGATTTTTCAGTACTTTATATTATATTGTTATAAAGTTGTTAATTTTTTTTAATTATATGCGAATTCCAAATATATGAAAAATCTTTAAATAAAGAATAATTTTTTTCTTTTCTGCCAACCGAATAGAGTGATTGCCATATTACTTAAGAATGCCCTTTATATGCAGAACTCATACCTCGCTAAGACCCCATTATCACAGCTTTGTATACTCTCTGCAAGAGCATATTGGGTATGTGCAAAAGTATATAGCAGGCAGAAGGAGTAGTGGCCGACCCCATAAAGTATATATTATCTTGATCAGCAGTAACTATGGCACTTGGGAATACCAATTTCGGTACGCATGTTCCTAGAGACAGGACATATGCAGTGTCATTACAAATTTTGTGCTGTCACGCCTTCTTATTCCGTAAGAAATAAAATGCCGTTTTTAAGACATTTGTCCTTATCGTACAGTATTGTAATTTGAAACAAGTTTGAAGACGAAACAAATCACTCTATCATGAAAGTTGCATAAAAATCCGAATAATTAAGGAAGAAAACACGTAAGAAAGTTTATATTTAAGCGCAAAGTCAATGCGTGTGTGCAAGCGAGACAGAAACATGCAGGCATATGAACGAACGTTTTCCCTGCTTGTGTGGTGGCAGCGCTGCAGCAGACGCGGGCCGTCCCGACCAATGGTAAACATACATACATTTGTATATATGAATATGTATATATATATATATATATATATATATATATATATATATATATATATATATATATATATATCGTTTCAACGTGTTAAATACTTCACTGTACTTTTCTTTCTCTTCTTTTTGGCACCAATTACTATTAGACTTGGCCACACTCGCCCCACCGTTGATAAGCCAATTGTTTGTTTTCTTAGCACCACGCTATAGTTAACGTGACGTCTAGTTTAATTTTTCCCTCCATTTTTGTTGTTGTAATATCAAGACACCTATAAAAAATTCCACAAATAACATGTATAGTCACAGATATATGATACATACAGCACTATTCGTATGTGGGCCACTTTACATATCCTTATTGATATTTGGAACATTTGAGTTCTCAAAACAAAACTAAATGACTTTTAGTACTGACATGCAAGCCTCCAAGAAAACTAAAATCTAATCTTACTTCAGTTATAATCCAAATATATTCGTTAACGGCATTCGTTGACTTTAGTAAAGACATGAACCCAAATTCACCACGGCGCTGCCAGACGTAGAAATTAAACATATAAGTTGGCAACACGCAAAATTGCATTTGGCAACATGTATTTTCCACATCTCGGAAATAAAGAAATATTTCACGCATTTTTAATATTTAATCATTTACTCTCGTGTAAATTTGTTTGACATTTCATATTTTTTTTATAACATTTATCAAACACGTCTGATTTGTTCAATTAAATTTTGATTTTACATTTATGCCAAAATGAAGGCAAAAGAAATTATGCTTTTTATACTTCTCAGTGTCCTGCACATCGGCTTAAACTTTATAAGGCTTTACCGCCGTAAATTGAAAACTGACGCCGATAATAAAACACACGGCTTGCCATATTGAACATCAGCTGTTGAATGATTCCACGGCGGAAATGAGCGATTTAAGCGGCCTGAAGCATTTAACAGCTGATCGAAAATAGCATGCGCTTTTATTTTCTTTCAAAACAATGGAGTGCGTGAGTTGTGCGATAGCAACAAACAAATATAAATGCTACAAGTGTTCATCACCTTAGTAAGTACAGAAATTTATCAGTACTGATCTGCATATCTAATTCATTAAACATCGAAACAGCTGCTCAGTGAGTTGCTACACAAAACATAAGGAAACTTCACAATGTGAACAACTGGCAGCAACTCAGCTAACGACAATAGACCACCAGCCTGGAAGGCACGGAGCAGAAGAGGAGCCAACAGTTTACGCACCCTTTAGTACCGACGACACTGTTTCTCTTGCTCTGCTTCAAAAATTAGGTAAGTGTTTCATTTTCCGTACATTAATTATAATTTAAACTCGTTCTCTTTTTTCAGACAACTTCGAGCCACTGCGGCAACTCCTGTACAATCCACACATGCGATCGCTGCTGCAACAAATTGATGTCGCGCACAATCCGAATCTCACAATGACGGCCGCGATGCAAGAACCGCTCTTTATTGAATTTGCTAACGCATGCCTGCAGATTGTCGAGCCCATAACAGATGCAGAGCGCTTAGAGCTGCAGTTGTCCAATTAAAGACACTTATATATGAAATTACGCGTTGGAAATATAGTGAACTAGTTAATAAAATAAAAATGAAAGTTTGGTTTTAATTACGATACATTTATTATTTGTAAAGAGTTCCTGAACGATCTGACCAAATTACTTTGTGGCGTTGCCGTTCGCACCTCTGACTTTAGCCCAGTTATCATCGTCATCGAACAGATCGTCGAAATCGTTATAAAAGTCTGCATGTACGTGTTTATCGTTTGCCGGAGTAGGTAGGTGATCCATCATCATACCAGTGGCACTGCCTGACTACAAAAAGTGCAATTGCAATTATAAAAAAAAGTATAAATAGCAAAGTGCTCGACCGGCATTGGACTTACCTCCTCCATATCCATGTATCCGGCCACTTCAGAAAACATTTCATCAACAGCTAAGGACGGTTTCATGTTTAAATCCATCTCAATGTTTTATATTGTTATTATAATTAATTTCAATTTTGTTTACGCTTTTCTGTTTTAACAAAGATAAGCGTTGCCAGCAAGTTCAAATACAGCTGCTGTTGGTAGAAAAGCGCTGCCATCTTATTTGAGCTCATATTGACAGTCACAGTTAAATACATCTGGCATCACTTCTGAAACAGATGTGGTGCTGTCGGCTTATTACTCTGTGTTAAAATGGTTCGCGTTGGACTTCAAATTTCAGCAACGCTGGAAAATATAGACAAATTGGAAACGGATTCCGACTATGCCTTTTTCTTAAAGCTTACATGTAGCAACTGCGGTGAAACATCCGATAAATGGCACGACGTCATCGAATCGGAACGCGTACAAGAAGACTCACGAAATCCACAGGGATTCAACTTTTTCATGAAATGTAAAATGTGTGGACGTGAGAATAGCATTGACGTTGTGGAAAAGACGAGAGGTAAGAAAATTATGCAGATTTCTTAAACTTGTACTACATTTTTACATTACATTGTAGTTGCTTATACGGCAGACGATGCCGGCAAATTTAAAACCGTCGTCGTCTTCGACTGCCGCGGTGTAGAACCTGTGGAGTTTTCGCCACGATCGGGCTGGAAGGTGCAATCTGCTCAGAACGGTCAGTCCTTTGAAGATGTGGACCTCTCCGAGGATGATTGGGTGGAATACGACCAAAAGAACAACGACTCCGTGGGCGTCTACGAATTTGCATCCAAATTTATAAAGCTCAAGAAATAAAATTCACCACGTTTGTATTTTCCCCTTACATAGATCAAGTTGTTAATAAATAAAAACACTGTAAATTCAGAAGCATTTTTCTTGAAGATTTACTTTTCACATAGAAAATTAAGCGTAAAATGAGTCTAATAAATATGTATAAAATATAGATAATTTAACAATTAGTCATTAAATTTTTGTGCTGAGGAGCTTTAAGACACTATTCATGGTAATTGTGCAAATATATGATTATGTATGTTAATTAAATAAATTTGTTGTCAGTTTCATATTGACATACATTATATGTAAACTAGAATTATATAGTCTTCATATTAATAATTGGGACTTTATAACTATAAAGCGATTTAGGTATAAACACAACGCCACTGGTTAAAACGATAGCCAAAGATTATAAATTAATGAATGCGTCAGTAAGATTAAAAATTATAATTATATCAAACAGAACCAGAGTTGTACTGTTTATCAAATCTAACAATAAACTTATCAATAAGTTCTATAAAATAAATTCACGTCGGGTCATTTTAGTGGCACTTGTCGGCCACAATGGGAAACCGAACAACACGTATCTCATTGCCATAGTCACAGACAACGGAGTCACATGCGAGCATCATGATTTTGGGACACAGTTGCCGATTGGCGAAATCCAGTTTAACCTCCCGGGCTGGTTGTCCCGTCCGCACATCCCACACAATAAGCGAACCTATCCAAAACGCAATTAAAATTAGTCTCTCCAATGGAAATCAAATAGAAACTCTACTTACCCATCTTGCTGGTGACCAGAAGAGACGGTGTCAACATTAACAAACTTGAATAGGCATTTGAAATGTTAATTGTGGTCAGTAAATTGCCCTGGAAGCGTTCCCAAACACAGATACGCTCATCAGTGCCCAGTGAGATAACATAACTGGGCGCACAGGCCAGACAACTGACGGCACCATCGTGTGCCTGTATATTGTACATGCAGGCGCCGGTAAATAGATCCCAGACACATAGTAGACCATCCTGCGAGCCGGATCCACCAGTGCCGGGCTGCCAGCGATCAACAAATAGGCAGGTTATAGGACCACAATGTCCATGCAGCGTGTACTCCACATCCGATTTGTTAAGGCAATAAACCTGTGAGAATAAAAATATTTTAAACCATTTACAAATTATACAACCTAAGCGGAAACTCACCTTGAGTGTGTGATCCTGGCTGCCGGTGAAAACCATGTCGTTCACCACTTGCATACAGGTGATTGGCTGTTGATGTGCCAATCTCACGCCCTCCAGCGTGATCTTCATCTCCTCCTTAGTTGTCTTCTGCGCTGCATCCGCGGACCGTTGGTGTTGCAGCGTCAATCCAAGACTGCCTGTGGAGCCAGTGCGTACATGAGCTAGAAAGTAGATTAATATAAATAAATATATAACGATCGTAGGGGTTTCATATTCACTTTCACTTACTGCGTCTGTATGCGGATGTAAATCCCCAATCAATCTGTTTGCCTTTGTAATAGGTCTCCAGGCGATAGAAATCAAGACGTCCATTTAAGCGGGCCACAATAACGCGATCCCCGTTCAGGTGGATGTGGGTGATGCCCTGATTCCGTTTGGCATCTTCTTGATAGGCACACTTGAGCACACCGACGGGTGTCTCCCATAATTCCACCCGCCCATTCGCACATCCGACAGCAATAAGATTATCATAGTAGTCCAGACACCAAACGGGGGAGCTGGGTAGTTTGCGCAGCAGGATATTGCCGTCTGGACGTGGATGGGATATCTGCATATCATTGCGTTCAATGCTGGCCAACTGTTCGCCACTGCGACCATCCCAGACACGAATTTGGCCCTTCAGACAGCAGCTAATGATGTAGTTACCATCTGAGACAAGGCACTCAATACGATGCTTATGACCAGCAATCTGGGTAGGTACACCCTCTAGAATATGCTCGGTTTGCGTGTGTGGCGCCTCCGATTCGTGCCAGCTGGAACGCCATTCGGCATAGTTTCGTGTGCATATGCAACGATAGAAGACAACCATTGTGTAGCAGAGCACAAAGATGCTGATGCAGCACAGCAGTATGGCAAAGAAGATCTCCATGGGACTCTTGGGCACTAGGGGCATTCCACCCTGCATTACCATCGGTGATTCTCGTCGAGCATCATCATCGTTAAAGTCCAGTGGATCAAGCGCAGCAGCCAGTGCTTTCCATTGAAAGTTCTGTTGCAGTTGCTCCTGCGGATTACGAAGAAGTGTTGCTAATTCCGGCGAAATGGCATGGGTCAATCGTATTGTTGGCAAAAGTGTCACATATTGTCCACTGAGCGATACATTGTACTGCTTCATAATAGTTGACCAATGGAAATTGGACAAAAAATAGTTGAGCTCAAAGTTGGGATATCTCAGACGAAGCAAATCAGCCGCCGTTTCATTAAACTCATGCAGAGGCTGGTCTCGATCCAAACTGGGTGTTACATAGTTGGGTGTATTCCCAAACTGTCTTTCGCCCGTAGGTTTAAGTCCCTGCAAGAAACTGCTGACGACTCCGCGTGTAGCCTGAAGATGACGCTGCAGCTCATAGGCAGTGCTCATGGTGCTATTGCTCTGCATGCTAAACAACTGCTCCAAGCAGCCGGAGTTGTAGAGAATAGAACCGATCCACACACTCATCCAGATCATAAAGGCACGCTGAAAGAAACGTGTGCGTGCCCAGAAATTCACAATCTTAATCCGCTTCGGAATACGATGCTCCTGCGATACATGTCCAGCATGGCCATTGACCAACGCGGCTCGTTCGGGACCAACGCCATCGGCAAAGCACAGCTTTGGATGCGACTGGGAGCGTTGAAATGTGCCGGGAACGAATGGTGGAAGTGATGGCAGTGCTGCTCCAAAGAAACGAAAATCTTGACGACCCGAAGAACCAGATCCGTGCTGGCCATTTCCCATTGTGCAGCTAAGCATCATCTTGGGCAAGTGCTTGACCTCTGTGGTATATTCCGCGCGCTTAATATTCATGGCCAAAATTGTGGAGAAGAAAAGCATTTGTAGCATAAAGTCAGAAATAAGACCGACAATAGCAAATATGCAGAACTCCTGGATGACAGGCACAAAAGTAGCCAATCCGATGGTCAATATGGTGATCTCAGTCATCAGTGTTTTAGATATATGCCAACCCTCCTTGCTGAGTGCTTGGGCCACACGAATCTTCACATCGAAGGTTGAATCCATTGACACAACGCTCTTTGTAATCACTAAACTGTTCTCTAATCCCACCAATATACACAGGTACGGAAATATGTCCTTCGATTGCAATGATATGGTCAGTCCGAAGAAGAAGCACAGACCCAACGACATGGCCAGGCTACCCAAAGTGGTGATTACACTACAAGTTGCCAGCAGGACTCGGGAACGGAAGACATCAATCTTCCGTACGGAGAAATAAACGTAGACAAAGACCACAATGAATGCCACAGATAAGGGAAGAAATTCCCAGATCTTATACTCCCCCGGGTAAAATATATACGTTATCGTCGAGGGCTCCTCATCCTCGCCCGATGCCACCACTGTTATTGGTGGATAATAACGCAGTAACTTCTCCTTCAGCGTCTCTAAATACTCGGCATCGTTCTGCTTGAGAATCAGCGTCATCGCGTATTGTATGATCCGGGAACGAGCACGAAGCGGATAACGCTTGAAACCCGTATCCTGCATTGGCAATCCAAAGAGCATTTCCGCTGTGGATACTTTCGATTTTTGTAGATTCTAAAAGTGAAAAGAAACAAATGATTAGAATAGAATTATCGATAGATAGCTGATATAATAACTGATCGATGGGTCGCTTATCTATGAAGTGTGCTGTGGGTACAGCAAATCCCACAAACAACGGACTCGACGCGTGGATTGATTGATTAATTGACATTGTGAATCACAAATTTTCAAACTAGGAAATCGCGTCCCCAATTGCGTATTCCCCATTCAATAATAAAAACTTGAATTGAATCAAGTTGTTTTTAATAATTTTATTGAAATAAAATTAGTTTAACTACAAATTTTTCGAACTTATTAACATTATTTATTTGGTTCTATTCCATTCTGAATACTCTAAATTATTATTTATAGTTCTAATCGATTTTTAGCATATTTAATTTTCAAATTTATTATTAAATTAAATATCTAATATATAAATTATTAAAAATATCGTCCATACTGTTTTGACTACTACAAATTTTAATTGGGTTCAAGCTTTTTTATACAATTCTATTAAGTTTGCTTATCAAAAATCTTTATTTTATCAAGTCCTTAGTTATTTCAAAAATTTCGGGAGATTTGTATGAATCGACACAGGTTCAAGGCCCGTTTCCGTTTACCAAACACAATATGAGATTGTATACAATAACCTAATGACTCACGAGTCTCAAAGCTAAAGTACTTCATAGATAAGTATCTATATATATATACACATATATATAAACAAACGCACACCCACCTGCGAATGTGTGTGTATTTGCAGGTGTGCGAAGAGCTTTTGCTGAATTGTATGTGTCTTTTCGTTAGCACTATCAATAAGTTAGAAGCAAACAAACAATATAAAAAATATCTAGCTCATATCTATATGAATCGAATTAGGGATTAGTATAATGTTACTTTATACATCATTGAATTGGATTTTGACTTCTGTTAATTCAAGCCATTCACATAGGCAAATAATATACTATTAGAAAATATAACTCAAACTTATCATACATAATCAATTCTTCGCTTTGAAATGAGAATCCAAATCCAAAACAAATCCACAAAGTTGAGTTTGCTTGGAAACCTAAGCTTATCCATTCTAAATTTAGCCATAAAGCTCGGTTACAAAGTGCACTCTAGTTATAATGTCTAGGCAAATATCAATTTGACGCTTAAGTGATGCAATTTCCCATTAGACCTAAACTTATACAAATAAACACACGCACATACACACACTTAACACACATTTTGAGGTTGAGAGTTTTAACACTTACATGATACTGAAATATAGTGTTTAATATATTTGTATCTCTGGTAAAGTTTTGGGCATTTTGTGTCCACAGATTCGCTGGCGATAACAAAAGGCATCCATATTCAGGAAATATTTCATCCAGTTGTCCCTGGGCGCCACGTTTCACATTCTCCACGTGCAGACAGTTTTGCTCCAGTGTGCGCTGACTGCAGATTTAAGAATTTGATTCAATTAAAGGCAATGTCACGTTTCGTATATATAGTAAATACATATTTATTGAGAGTATTTATATATGTATTTATCTCGATGTCTACTTACTTCTCACTGCTCTGATGATTGCGCACAATTTCGAGCAATTTAAAAACTTCATAAAGCGGCGCTCGGAACGCATCCATTAGCTGCATATCATCGGACCAAGGCAGCACACTAACCCGCAGTGTAATCTGCTGCACGTACAATGCCGGATTGCTCTGTGCCCAGGGCAGACTTCCTCCTCGATCGCTGCCCCCGCCTCCGCTGCTACCACTGCCATTAAACTGTGGAGGGTTTGATCCTCCTTCTCCACCTCCCCCTCCTCCCGCTCCTCCTGCGCCACTCTGATTAAATGTTGGTGAGGACTCTCCGAAGAGCGGCGTGTAGCGTCCCTCATAGGGCAGCACAATTTTGGTGGGTATTGTGCCAGGTAACGGTATGTTAATCAATGGATAGCTAAAATAGAATTAATCTATTAGCATAATCAAATACTGTTTATTGCTCTTTAATAAGAGACGTGTTTGTTTTGTGCTTACAAAATACAAGGTGTTTATTCAGATTTCCGACAACAAAGTAAAAAGTTTGTTTAACACATAAATTGGGGTAAATGCGCTTCATAAATTATATATGTTTATACTCTCTGCAAGAGTATATTGGGTTTGTGCAAATGTATGTAACAGGCAGAAGGAGGCGTGGCAGACCCCATAAAGTATATATATTCTTGATCAGCGTCACAAGACGAGTCGATATGGCCATGTCCGTCTGTCCGTCTGTCTGTCTGACTGTCTGTCTGTCTGTCTGTCCGTCTGTCCGTATGAACACACAGATTTCAGAGATGGTAAGAGCTACAAGTTCGAGTTTGGTCTCAATCGACTCGATATTTAGTCAGGCAATACAAGAATCTTTTTTTTTTTTCGATGCCACGCACCATTCGCCCACAATGGGAAAAAAACCAGTCATATCTCGGAAAAAATCTATGTTTTGGGCGAATATCTCAGTAACTATGGCACCTAGGAATACCAATTTTGGATCACGTGTTCCTAGAGACCGCATAAATGCAATGACATCAAAATTTTTGGGCTGCCACGCCCTCTTTTTCCGCAAGAAATAAAAGAAAATTTCAAACTTGCATGCCGTTTTTAAAGCATTTATTCTTATCGTACAGTGTTGTTATTTATGATTCGTTTAAAGACGTATCATGTCAAACTCTCCTGAAAGTTTCATAAGAATCCGACCATAAACAAGAAACAAATGAAGCAACAAAGATTTTATTTTAGAGCAATGAGTGCGAGAGAGACAGCGCTAGTCGTGCCGACCAATAGTATTCATACACACATATGTATGTGCATACAATTAACGTGAAACGAATTTGTATGTACATAGCTTAGCTTTTTTTTTGTTTTAACGTGTTCTAATACAAGAAGTATCTATTGTAGTATCTGGATACCGATTTAAGCATTATAATTGGGAATAAAAGCAGAGAGTATTATACGGTCGGGCGTGTTCGACTGTACTTTTCTTTCTTGTTTTAAATTAAGACAATCACATATCACCAAGAGTTTATGACCTACAGAATACAACTTAAGAAAATTGATTCTGCTGTTTAAAGTATATTTAGAATTAATCCAAATATGTTATGTAAAAAAAAATTTGAAAGTTAACTTTGATAACAAAATGTAACTCAAATATTACGTGTTTTAGATGAATAGAGGGTATCTTCAAGTCGACTCGCTAAACTATTTATTTTTTTTTACTAATTGTTGCTGTTCTCGTTGTTAATGATGTTACTTTTGCCTTCTTATTGCTCTCAACGCCACACTGAATTTTTGCCACCTTACGCGTGGCCCAAGCTTTTTCCCTCATCAAAATTGGATTTGATTTATCAACAAATTCGTTTTTATATTATTCAAGGTTAGCGGGCCAAAGACACAATAAAAAGGCAACAACACGAACAACAACAAATAATAAAACAAGGCACGACCGAGCTCAACAATTTTTAATAGCTTCTGACCGGTGATAAGAGAACTGAACTAAACTGAAGTGAACAAAACTGATCAAACACAATTTTAGCTGCATTACAGAAACTGATAAGAGTCCAAAACAATTGGCTAGCTTGGCAACTAAAGTGATTTTTGTGGCTTAGTTTAGCAGCTGTTCATTAGGGAAATTGTTGGAATTGAAAGAGGGACTGAGAGAGAGAGAGAGACAAAATGAAAGTATATAAGAGTTGTTTTAAATTTGATATATGATAGAAAATAAGTAGACGGGAACATAAGAAGACAATGTCTATTCTGTAATATGAGATTGTAAGATTTTATTTCGACCAATTTGTTCCTATGGCTGCCTTATGAATCTTCCCTACATAATAATTTCGAAGTTAATATTTCAATATGACTTTATTTCATTAAAAAATTTTAATTAAATAAAAAATAAATAAACAATATAACAAAACGACTGAATTCGAACCTGCGACCTTACACATCAACCTTATCAGTTTCTCAAGTAAGTATACATAAGTTACAATTTTTCATGCAATTCACCCTTTTTGACCAGTATGTTCGCATATTGTCGTTGTCCGATTCGAAACAAATTTGGTGAGGATACTTTTAATAATTCTATGCACTTAATAAATCGCTCAACTAACACTACATGTCTTCATACAATTTATTTTATATTTGACCCATTTTCCCTATGGGAGCTATAGCTAATAGTAGTTCCATCCGGATCAAACTTAGTAAGGATAGTTATAATGGTACCTTACTCAGTGAGAGTTTGGTTCCGATGGCTTGGGTAGTTTCGATGTTGTAGTGTTTCTTACAATTTGCGCTGGCGGTAAGGGGGCGTCTCATCAATTTGAAAAAAAAAAACAAGAAAAAAAAATGGTTATCTTCGGCTAGCCGAAGATTAACGCACATTGCGTTAATTTTATTTTTATCGGTAATTGTTCCAACAGTAGCTATATTATATAGTAGTCCGATTTGAATGTAATTTTGTGAGCATATAGGAAATGATAATAAATGCATATTTTGTGAATTTGGTTAAAATCGATCAACAGACATAGAAAATTTTCATACTACGTATTTCAACCGATTGTTCCTATGGCAGCTATATGATATAGTAGTCCGATTTGAATGAAAATTGGTCAACACATTGGAAATGATAACAAATGCATATTGCGTGAATTTGGTTGAAATCGCTCAATAGACATCGACAATTTTCATACTAAGCATTTTAACCGATTGTTCCTATGGCAGCTATATGATATAGTGATCCGATCTGTATAAAATTTGGTCAGCTGATGGAAAATGGTAAAGAATGCATATTGCGAGAATTTGGTTAAATCGTTCAAGAGACACTAAAAATTTGCATACTAAGCATTTTCAGCATTTTTAACCGATTGTTCCTATGACAGCTATATGATACAGTGGTCCGAACTGTATGAAATTTGGTTTGCACATGGGATTTAGTAGTAAATGCATATAGGCTACGTTTGGTGGAGCTAGCTCAAACCGATTGAACCGATTGTTCCTTTGATCTGATCTGGCCGATTTTAACATATGTACTGCGTGCAGAGAGAATACACATGTGTACCAAGTTTCATCACAATAACTTTAAAACTGAGAGACTAGTTCGCATAGAAACAGACGGACATGGCTATATCGACTCGGCTGTTGATGCTAATCAAGAATATATATACTTATGGTCGGAAACGTCTCCTTCAATGCGTTACCAAACATCGTGACCTAAAAACAATATACCCTCTGCAAGGGTATAAAAAACTTAACAGCCTGACGTATATATGGTCTTTTATTTCAAATTTGGACACTCTAGCTCTTATAGTCTCGAAGATCCAGGTTTTTATGCAAACGGAATATAAACAAGTAAAAAAAGTACAGTCGAACGAGCCCGACCGTATAATACTCTCTGCTTATATTTCCCAATTATAATGTTAAAATCAGTACCCGGGTATTACAATAGACAGTTATTGTATTAGAAAAATTTAAAACAAAAAAAAAACTACATATAATCGAACATACATATATTTTTCTGTATGCATACAAATTCGTTTGACGTTACATGTATGCACATATATATGTATATATGTGTGTATGTATACTATTGCCGCCACACATGCATCAAAAGAGTTCGAATATATGCTTGTATGTTTCTGTCGCGCTCGCATTGACTTAAATATTAACTTAAATATTAACTTTATAATCGGTAGCTCTGTTGTTTATTGTTGGATTTTTATGCAACTTTCAGGAGAGGTTGATATAATTTTTCTTCAAAAGAAACATAAATAACAATACTGTACGATAAGAAGAAATGCCTTAAAAACGGCATGCATGTTTGAAAAGTTTTTTATTTCTTACGGAAAAAGGGGACGTGGCAGTCTATTGATGTCATTGCATTTATGCTGTCCCTAAGAACACGTGTACCAAAATTGGTATTTCAAACTTCCATAATTACTATGATATTCGCCGAGAACATAGATTTTTTCCGAGGTTGTCTAGTTTTTTACTCATTGTGGGTGAATGGGGCATGGCATCGAAAAACAAGTAAGAAAAGTACAGTCGAACACGCCCGACCGTATAATACTCTCTGCTTTTGTTCCCAACTATAATGTTAAAATCGGTAACGTTAAAACAAAAAAAAAAAACTAAGTATAATCGAAAATACATTCGTTTGACGTTATATGTATGCACATACATACGTGCGTATTTATACTTTTGGTCGGCACTGCCAGCGCTGTCTCTCTCGCACTCATGCATTGGTATTGGCCGCAAATATATAGAATTTGTTGCATGTTTTCTTTATTGTTTATGGTCGGATTGTTATGAAACTTTCTGGGAAATTAGATCTAATTATTCTTCAAACACATTTCAAATAACAATACTGTACCTAAAAATGACATGCAAATTTGAAAAGTTGTTTTGTTTCTTACGGAAAAAGGGGGCGTGGCAGTCCAAAATTTATGCTGTCTCTGGGAACCGGCGTACCAAAATTGGTATTCCTAAGTGCCATACTTACTGAGATATTTGCTTTAAACATCTATTTTTTCCGAGGTATGTCTAGTTTTTTGCTCATTGTGGGCGAATGGGGCGTGGCATCGGAAAAAAAAGATTCTTGTATTGACTGACTAAATATCGAGTTGGTAGAGACCAAGTTCGAACTTGTAGCTCTTACCATCTCTGAAATCTGTGTGTTCATACGGACGGACAGACGGACATGGCTATATCGACTCGGCTTGTTATGCTGATCAAGAATATATATACTTTATGGGGTGTGCCATGCCTCTTTCTGCCTGTTACATACATTTGCACAAACCCAATATACTCTTGCAGAGAGTATAAAAAAAAATTCTTGTATTGACTGACTAAATATCAAATCGATAGAGAACAAATTTGAACTTGTAGATCTTACCATCTCTGAAATCTGTGTGTTCATACGGACGGACAGACGGTTAGACGGACAGACGATCAGACGGACAAGGTATGTTAGGCACATTTCGCTTCTGTCAAAATTAATATACCCCTCTACTTTTGAGTAAGGAGTCTAAGAAGATGCGATCAATATTGAAAGACTAGTATAAGTAAAGAAAATATATAAAATATACAATAATAACATATTCCAACTAATAACTAAAAATGTATGAAGTCGAATGATGAATTTTGAAATTAAATTCGTTTTGGCATAAATTTGTCTTTAATTTACATTTTTTAAAATTGCAGAAACCCAATACAAAAAGATATATCGACATATTCATGAGTATAAAATAAAATTTACCACATTAAGCAATAATAACCGACAATTAAAGAAGTTTTGAAAATCGATTGTGTTTTTATAATGGTTGTACAATTATAATTTCTAAGGAAACTCCAATCAGCTCTCCTGGGGGTGTATACTGAATGAAACTTAATTAAATAATAATTACGGGTTTTTATTTTTCACCTGCCGCTTTTCCAACACTTACTAAAGCACCACTATTATTTTGGTGAGACACTCTACTAAGCACAAAAGTTGTACGTGGGTGAGTGTAAATATGTATGTGTGTGTAGTATTAAATACATAATTTTATAATTTCAATTATCTATCAAACATAAGGCCGAAACATAAGTGTTTTTTCGTGGCCAGTCTGAGGTCTAGACATTATTTTTTTTTTTTTTATTGTTGAAATTGATAAAAAAAAATCTTTGAACGCGTGACAAAATAGCCCAAATTTAAAATTAATGTAAGCTTGTATTGTATGGAAAAATGTTAAAATAAAACATCAAAAATATGGAAGATTATCGAATTTTTTCCAATGATTGTCAAGAAAATCAGCTCAAATTGCATAAGCTCCTCAGAGTACTTATGGATAAAAAATATGCGTTTGTGTCTCTGTCTGAACAAACTTGACCTTTTCGAATTAATTGAATTGATTACAGTATAATATGATACAAACCCCTATCAAGAAGCAAAATAATTTTTTTTTGTTACTCGTAGAGTAAAAGGGTATACTGTAATCGTTGAAATGTATATAAAGTATATATATTTTTGCTCAGCATCAATAGACGAGTCGATATAGCCATGTTCGTCTGTGTGAGCAAAAGGATCGGAGAGACTATAAGACCTAGAAAGACCCGAGAGGTCGCACATAAATGGCCAAAATACCCAAGAAAAACAAGTTTGTTTTTGTTTTTGACACGCCCAATTTGGGGCGTTCTATTTTCATATAAATTTAAATGTATAGGTACAAAAAGCCTGTTTTAGTACAGGGTATCCTTAAGACGAGGCGACTATAACATTCTATCTTGATTTATTCTATATATTTTACAAGTTTTGTATATTTTGTATAGATCGATTGACGCATGCCGCAGTTCTCTACGAGTTCAACAATATTTCTTTTTATTTTGCTATTGTTTTGGTTTTCCTTTTTGCTGATAATCAAAAATATTATCTAATTGCAAGTCAAGCAACTTTGCAATCAGTAATTTTGATTGAGGTTAAAAAATAAAAAATATTTCTCAACGGAAATCAGTTTGGTTTAAAGTATTCAATTTAAATATGCGAATTGAAAATCTAAAATTAATGAAATTAAGATATTAAAATAATTTTGTAGCGTGGTAAAAGTAATTATATTAATTCCATACGAACGCATTAAATTTTAAATTTTGCAAAAATTTAAATTAAAAAAACTTAAAAAAATATCATAATTAAAACAAACTGTTGATAGGAGAACATTTAACGAGATTAATTTAAAAGCATTTCGTCGGAATATTTTTTTTTAATGTTGTATTGCCTTAAATACTACAATATTTTAAGTGTAATGGACATGTTTACTCATATTCCATTTTAATATCGTCTTAACACGCTATCCCACTTAGGGGTAACTCAATTATATATATAAAAACAGGGAATATTGAATTTTTAAAAAGAAAATTAAAAATGAAAAAAAGGAATTTAATCAAAAGCACACTGTATATCCCATGAAGGAGTGATGGCACCAAACAGAAAATGGCACCTGTACACGACTCATTGACCGAGATTCTAAATACATTTGGATGTATTAAATCTCAAAAAAGGATAGTTTTAAACTGATTTTTAACAAATATAATTTGGAACACAATTTTAAGTATCAACAAAAGTTTCCAAATTTTTAAAATGATTACTTTTATATTATATATGCTGTGAGACACCAGAAATAAATTATTTATTTAAATCTAAATTGGCTCAAAAACAAAATGCCTCACAACATGACATTTCAATATGCCTAGGGTATAAAAAAAAAAAAAATAAACTTACCACGAAAGCAAAACCGCCATGAGGGCAATGCTAGAGGCGCAAGTTGGATAGCTGGACAGAAAAAGACCATGCTTGTAGTAGAAATGCGAGACAGAAGCTGGCAGACCGGAAGATGATGACGTTGTGGCCACCGGTTGGGAGTTGATTTTAAGTTTTGAAGCTTTGTTTGTGTTGCCGGTGCCAATGCCGCCACCGCTGCCGACACCACTGCCGCTAGTGCTGCTGCCATTTGCTGTCAATGGCAACGATGTAGACGCAGCAGCCGCTGCTGCCGTTTTGGCAGAGCCATCTGTTGCGGCAGCCATGCCACTCACACAGACGCACGTCAAAGAGCGCGACCGAAATTGACACTGAAGTAAACTTACACAAACACAGTCTCTCTTTCTCTCTTACGCACTAGCTATGTGAGATAACTGCTGAACTTCAAGCTTAGTTCTAAAGTCAAGTTTATTTTAGTCTTAGTTTTGTCCTTTTTTTTATGGCAAATATTACGCAATTTGGCATAGGCAACGCATCATTTGGCGAAGACGACACCATTCATACACATACACATCTATGTACTACCGACGCGACTCTAATATTATTTATTAATAGCTAATATTTTACCGCTTTAACTTTTACTTATAGTGTAATTTTTGTTGTTGGTAATGTTCGCTATTCTATAGCTTTGATTTTCGGCACTACAACAATATCGACTCATTTTTTGCATTCTGATTTCTATTGATTTTTCTTTTTCTTGCGCTTCATTCGCACCTCTTGGCCCCACGTTTATTTGCGACGTCTAATTTTGCAGTCGCTAGCGCTGCCGCGGTTGACGCTACTGTGCATGCTATTGTAGTTTTTTTTTGTTATTGTCGTTGTTGCTTATGTGGTCGCTGTGAGCAATTAATTGACATTTTCGCGCATCTTCGTCCGCGGCACGCACACACACACACACGCAAATAAAATACACACTGACTAGTCCCAATTGTGACGCGCTCGTCGGCGTATTCAGTGCCTATTTATTGTTGCTGCCGCTTATTGTTATCAAGTTAACATAAAAACAAGCACAAGAAGCGATTTTCAATGTGGGTATTTTTACATTTATTATTTGCGGGGTATTTTTCTTGCGGTTGCTTTTCCTTTTTTCCTATTTGGTATTTTTGCACAACTGCGACGCAAAACTATTCCTTCGAGATTTTTAATACTTTTCCAAAAGAATTATTAGCTTAATTTTAATTATTTTTCACATATGTACCATTTTGTACTAAAAAAATATGCAATTTTGCTAATTTATTAAACACGTTTTTTTATAAAGCTGCCTAGCTTGAGCGAACTCCACGGTACGGAAAAGTTATCGTTCTAATAAGAACAACATTGAACAGCTGTGTCAGCGCTGGTCGAGTTAAGCCGCAAAATAGTAATCGATTAGTCGTTTGGACAGCTCTGTTAATAGTGGGACCAAAAGTGTTAATGCTAGTGATAACAATGGGAAATTAATCGACTCTCCTTTACGATTATATCGATATATTTCATTTTAAAATTTTAATTAGTCTCCCAATTTAATATAGGATTTGATTTCGATTATATATTTGGTTGTGGCTCTTATGATTAAAAATGTACACATTATTATCTGCCTTAATATGTTCATTTGACTTTACACCAAATTGAGTGTATATGCGTGTGTATAATTAAAATAGTCATGATTTAAGTTTATCAAATAATCGACCAATAAAGAACCTTTTGAACTGTTTCATTAGTTAGAAGTATAACCTCAATGAGCATAAATTTTTAGCCTTAATATGAATGTATATTATGTACACTACAAACCTTTGCTAACACATAGTATTTTGCAGGCTCTAGAAGAAACCATACCTAGTGTTCGTAAATTTAACTGAATAGAACTGTTAAAGTCTATAAATTGAATTACATAATAGACGTAGTAACGTATGGATATATTGTTTCGCGCTATACTAGTCAATTTTTGTCGTTGGCATCGTGTACTCCGCCGTAATTGACTCCGGAGAAGCGTACTCCTGATAATGAACATGATCTGCTCCCAACTGCGAGTACTCCTCACAGTTCCCAACCAAATGAACTCCGTTCTCATTGGAACTACTCTTCCGAGAGCTAAAGATCAAAGCAGTTCCTTTACTAAGAATGGGACACAGCAAGGACTGATGACAGCAGGCAAATAGTCTATAGTTCTGACCCTGGAAAGGATCAGCCATTGCCGCGCATAGCATATGATCCAAATTAATGCCAGTTAACTGTAATAACAGGTATTTGTATAATAAGATGTTTGAGTAATCAAGCCAGGTCAGGTCACTTACTATGGACAGCGGGGAAAGTAGCGCGAAGTGGTAGAAGAGCATGAAGGCAGTTCCAATTTTGGACCACTTGAAGTCCTTCGTGTCCTCTACGGTATAGGCACCTACAGACATAAATATATTGGTTAAGTTACAAGTATGTAATAAGTTAACACTTATGCCAGTGGTTTACCAGTTTTCAGTATGTAAATAGGTATGATGTAAAGTAAAGCGTGCTGTATCCAATACGTGGCCTGCTCAAAGGGATACGTCCTTCCCTCAACTTCCGGGAATATAAATGCCAGAAACGGTCCGTTCAAATTACTCATTTGTATGCGAAACAAGGCCGTTGTTGTCTTTGTTGGCTTGGCAGCTAGTAGATAAATCTGTGATATATAAATACAGTTTATCGATTTTGGAGCCTAATCAAAGGTACATAAAGCCCACCACAGGTTTATTTTCTTTCTAATGGTTTATATACGACTTTTATTTAATTGTATTACAATTATACATATACATAGTTTTTAAATAAATTTTTCATTTTTATAGTAAATGTTTTTATTGTTTATAAAATTTAATTGCTCAAATTTATAACAACAACAAAAGCCGATGTTTTTTAAACTTTTTTTTGACAGTATGCAACTAACTCACCTGAAGACAAGTTTGGACATGACACGGATTCAGCGCAAAAATCATTGAGCGTCCCGCGAGTTTAAAGCCCATCTCGATGCCAAAGATGACGGACATGCTGATCAGGAGAAAGAGTCTCATTGGGGAATGTGGTTTCTGCATATCCTGTGGAGAGCACAGTTTTATAGGAGCCAATCGCTTCCACGAGCTGTGCATTATATAGATAAAAATCGCCGATAAAAGCGCCGATTCTGTCCAACGACGACGATCTGTCATGTAGTTTATACACTCTGGTCCCGTTGTACGTGGTATCTCAGCGGTAATACCGCCCACAGCCCAATCCCATTCCATTTTGTAAGGATTTACTTATTTATTTGCCTTCGCTGAGCTCTAAGTCCTACCAATAAATACCAAAGCTTGTATTTTAATTCAGTGGAAAGTGGTAGCAACCCTTAAGACAGTGCTCCATTAAAAATTAACCGCATTACGTGTTGCTAACAACCCAAAAAAAAGAACGATTTGTATATTGTTTCTAAAACGTTTCGTACCCTCTTGACGCTTTGCCCCGTTGATCCCTTGCCTCTTTGACCCCACCATTTTCACGCTGTCAGACAAACCCTTAATATGTTTAAAATGTGTAGAAAAAACTAAACAACCCAAGCTAAAAGGACTTCTGCGGAGTACTCTTACTTTAAATTTATTAAGCAGCTCATTGAAGAATTGATGTGGAATTCTTAATTTATTATCGAATTAAAAGACTTTTCAGCTAACAGTTTTTCCACTTCTTATTTATTTTTCTATTATCAATTTTTTTTTTTTAACTTTAGCATTTACAGTGCATCTAAACTTTGCTGTGACAAGCATATAACATTTTTGGTTTGTTTTATGTTGTTTTTACTGTTTTGGAAATGCTAAAACACGAAGCAACGAATGTACACCTTAAGAAAAACTAGCCTTAATATGGCACGGCTTTTCCATTGGCTATTCCTTGATTTTCCTGGCCAGCTGTCAACTCAAAAATGTAGCATGTTGTAGCTGAGTGGTGCAATGCCCTTTTGTTAGCCGCTTGTTAACAAACAGCTAAAAAAAAATGCACAGAGGAGCTCATCCGACTTTATTATACCCTTTGGTTGTACAAACAAGCAGATTATACTTCCTGCTTGGGGTATAAAATAAAGTGTAGGTGGGAATCTTAGAGGGGCGGGTTATCTATACTATGTGAAAAACTACATTGAAAATGAAATATTGTCAACGTTGACAGCTGTCGCAGCAGCGAGCAAACTTGGACAAATGCCAAGATTGAAGGCCGTGCTGGTTGGTCAGTTTCATTTTGAAATCCATACCAAAGCCCTGTTGTCGAATTGACATACTTTCTTTTGAAAAAGATAAAATCGCACTCTAAATATAACTATACTACTTATGTACAATGATAGTAAATTGTCTAAATAAACGGAACGAAAAAATCGTTAATTTCTATTTTAGGCAACAAGCATCTATTTTTAAATTGTTTGTTATAAATAATATATCAAAGTGAATTTTATTCGTTTTTACTTGAATCAAATAAGTTCATAGAAATGTATATTCAGCTTAGGCCAATTTTAAAGTCTACTTTTCAGCGCATCTAGAATAATTTTGAATGTCACACACACACACATACACACACCCAACCAAAGCCACACACATACACACTATCTCAAATGCAGTGCAAGCAAACGCAGACACCATTTATTGTGAATTTTCAATGCCAAGAGCAAATGCCATAACAGAAGCAAGACAGAGAAAGACAGAATGAGAAGGGAAGATAGAGATTGGTAGTGAGAGCAGTGAACCAAAGCTGGTTCAAAAAGAGCAAACGCAATGTTTGCCTTCGCACTGTCATTTGTGCAGAGCTTTCAGGACAAACAAAACAGCACTTTAGTCAACTGTTTGCCAGAAGCGCACAAGAGAGGGCGCCACCAACACTGCCAGCAACACACAGCGGCCATATCTTAATTCGATTTTTCCAAATGTTTAAACTTCCGACTTAATTAAATCAAAATTAAACACATGTCACTTCACATAGTTATGTAAATTCATTAAGTCTATTAGTTGTAGTTCTCACTTTTAGGTTCTAGAATTTTGACTGTCCGCCACGTGGTTTCATTCAAAGCTCACTGCGACACTCGAAGACTCTCGCAAAATTCTGAAACAATTTTGTACTTTGGCTTATTTGCAGACATTCCTTAATAATTTATATTTATATTTTCGCCAGTTCTGTGCATTCGCTGCAGAGATTGCATTTGCAACTAACCAACCAAAGAAGACAAAAAAACAATCGGATATTCGCGAGCCTAAAATAAAACGCGTCGCGTCGCGATGCGTCGACGTCGATAGCGACTGCGACTGCGATTCTGACTGAACGACGCTCGACGTTGCGACAGCAGCACAGGCAGCGTCAGTGTCAGCGTCGCTGTTTCTGTTTTTATCCCCCACTCTTGGTTTGGGGTTGATTTGTTCATTTGATTCCTTCAGTGTCAATTCAAACTATCAACGAACTTGAGTTGTTAGATCTTAGCTTTTAAATAACTACAATTAAGTTGTTAGGCCAACTCAAATTTCTGACTTAATAAAGATATTTTAAAATTTTTCAGTGTTCATTTTAAATTTTTAATTGTAAATACTGCTTAATTTTAAATTTGACAATTCCGCTAAAATCCCTCGTCAGTAACAGTCCTTTAAATTTGCGCAAACAAAAAACTCACCAGAGCTTATGCTCTCCCTCTCTAACTCTCTCACTCTCTTTCTATAATACTCTCGTTTCAGCTCGACTCTTGCTTTCAGAGCACAGCAAAAGCTTTAACTTTTGCTCTTGTATGAAAGCTTTTGCTATCGAGGTCTATGTCAATTTGGCGCCAAAACAAATGATTGGAGGCCTACAAGCGCTTCCGCACAGAAACATACACACATGCAGTGAAAGCTCTTCACGGACACAATTTGTTGCACAGTTGTTACAGTTACAAATTGGATTATTGGGCACAATTATTAGAAACACGCTATGATTTAAGCAGCTTTAGCGACTTTATGTCTCCCAATTCTAGTCATGCTAATTTATGTAGAATTTAAATGCAATTTATACTTCTTGCAAAGGTAGCGAATATTTAAATTTCGAATTTGCGACGATTGCAGTTTCCGTTAACGTCCGCGAGAAGCAAATACATGCACATAACTGTAATTAAGCGCAAACTAAAAAAAAAAAGAAATGAATATGAACATTGGAAATAGCTATAAATGGCCTTGGATTAACGAGCGAAGAGTGCGGCAATAGACACACACATACACCCGCGCCTACTCACACACATACACACTCGCACATACACACTCGTAACTGGTGATGATTATGAAGGCGTGTTCATACGTATTCACACAGTGTAGATTACAACTGTACGAATAAAAATACTGTTAATTGGCTTATCGATAAATCGATACGGTTTACATTCAATTTTTTATGGAATCCGCGTTTTACCCACGGCTTGATAGATTACAAAATTCGCTTGTTTTTTGTATTAAAGGTTTAAGGCAACAGTATATTCGGTCGTTATACAAAATGATCAATAAAAAAAGTTGTACTAAGGTGAAAATTACAAAACTTAAGCAATGGGATCACATTGCATACCGACAAAGCGGTCACAAAAAGAAAAGAATGAAAAATTCCGTTCCACTACAAAGAAAAATTTCGTTTGCCATAATGTGCGGCAATAAGTTGATCTTATCACCAAGTAAGATAGATTCCGACCGATTTAGCCGCCTAGTAACTCTTGAATTTCATTCAGAGTCTTGCCCTTCGTCTCAGGTACAAGCAAGAAAATGAAGATGCAGGCCAACAATGAGATTACACTAAATATCCAAAATGTCGCTGGAGCCCCAAACGTATCCAAGCAGAAGGGGAATCCCTTGGTCACACAGAACGCGAAGAGCCAATTACACGTTCCAGCGATGGCACCACAAAATGGTTTCACATCCTCACCGAACAGTTCGGCCATGATAACCCACGGCACTGGTCCAAATCCCGCTGAGAATCCAATGATGAATAAACCTGTGGCCAATACGGGCAACCAGCCGACACTAGAGTCCTTCAGACATTCAAAGTAAATGCCCATTATAAAGGTCGTAACGAGCATTATTGCCGCTGACAAAAATAATAATACACGGCGTCCAACCATGTCAATCGACGCTATGGCAATCATTGTGGCCAGCACCTGGACGCCGCCAATGATGACGGTACATCCGTCTGGCGACAACCCGGTGCCGGCCTTCTCAAAAATACTAGTCGAGTAAAAGATGATGGCATTGATGCCCGTAAACTGTTGAAAGAACATCAGGGCAATCGATATGCACAGGCCAAGAATAGTGCCACGACGTCGCATTCCGTCCTTGACCTGTGCTTTCTCTTTCTTAGAATCGGCGATCATGGCATTCATTTCAGCGGAATAATCTGTATTAGCGCCACGTAGCCATTTCATGGATTTATCCGCCTGTTCTGGTCTGCCCGCCTGCAGAAGGTAGACTGGAGATTCTGGCATCCAGATGAACATCAGAAAGAACAGAATTGGCAGAAAGCCGCACAGTATGTTCACCACAAAGGGCTTGCAGAGTGCACCCACACCAAAGCCATAAAGGATGCCGAATACAATCCACATCTGAAAGAAGCATCCCATGACACCTCGGATCGCTATCTCGGCTATCTCCGTTGTATACACTGGGCCAGTAACACTAAATGCCCCACCACAGGCGCCAATCACGAAGCGTCCAATGTAGAGCAAAAAGGCCTTCTCGGCCCAAATTATGCATGCCCAGCCCACTAAATAGGGCAGTACCAGAAGGAGCATTACAAGTTTGCGACCAAAAAGAGAAATCAATATGCCAATGGGAATGCATATACAAGCCGCTCCGAGCGTTAATGCCGAAGTGACCCATCCCCATTCGTCTCCACTCATCGAGTAAGAGTACGCGTCACCTTTTTTGATCGGTTTCTCCATTGGGCCGGACCATCCTAACGAAGCACCCAAGCAGAAGGCTCCAAATGCGGCTATTAAGCTCGCTATAAACTGCTTTATTTTAGCCATCTACAAGTTAAAACGTCTACTAAAATTTTGAAGTGTTTGTCTAAAACTGAACAAGTAAGTCGGAAAAATTATATTGAACAAACATTTTTAATCCATTCCAACATCAATGTCAATGTGGCACAAAACACAAAGATAATATTTTTAATAAACTAATCATGAAAGAGTGTAATCCTTTTTGGTAGGGTTGTCGAAAATTTGGAAAATATCGTATCGATGATATTTTATGATTCGAAAAAATATCAAAATGATATTTGATACATCATTTTAAAATATCGATATATCGATATTTTTAGATATTTTTCATTTTACTTATAATACCTATAATAAACTTAAAATCCGCCACAAAAAATAAGAATAACAACAATAACATATACCAGTTACTAGGTATCTTAAGTCGAACTTTGCGAGTTCTGGCAAAGCTGCCCTGTGAGAAATCTAAAACGTTATTGGATTACTTTCCCAAGAAGACTGTGTCAAGCTCAGCTTGACGCACAAATTGCATTTAGCTGCGCCATTTTTAAATCCGAGTAGTGCGTTTTCACCATTTTCATTAAACTACAAAAGCTAGAAACACCAAATTTGGACTGAAAGTCCGTCCATATGTCAGGCAAGTTAAGTTTATTTCAAATTTTTGCCACGCCCCTTACCGCCCCCGCAAATTGTAAAAAACTATTTGCATTACACCACAACTTGCAAACCATCAGAGGTATCGTAACCAAACAGTACGTGTATAGTACCTGAAAAATCGAAAACTACTTTAATTAAAACCAAATTGTAAGTTCTTAAACGTTACAATTTATTGTTGGACTGGCAATCGCGGAAAGGCTTGGCAGCGTGTGTGTGGTTAAGGCAAATCAAAAATACGAACTGAGCTGCCGTTCGCTACAGCTGCACTGCCGAATACAAAGAATTTACGCACTAGCTTAAGTATAAGAGATTTTGCGTACACTACTGGACAATACAATAACTTCATTCTTTTAATTATTCTAACTACTTAAACTTATGATCCAACATTCCGGCCACCTTGAAGGGATCGCCTTCAATCCCTTAATAGCCGTGGCAGAATTAACGCCGTCCAGTACGAATCCTCCCTGCCCCTTGTGCGCGACGCGCTGGTGATCTGCCGCATGTCCAGGCCTCCTCAGGGGGCGCTCGGAGGAATGATCCTCCACTTTGTCCTTCGTTCCACTGCAAACTGATGGCTGTTCTGCTTCCGTCACCAGGATCCTCACAGAAATGTGTTGCCTTCTCCGAGTAACGCGTCGACCAAATAAGCTGTTTAATGTGAAAATTAGAGCATTAGTGGTCACGCTTGCTATAAACTTAAGGTGAACAGCCTTTGATGCAGAACACACGAACACTGCAATATACACTTTAAGCAGGGCTCGTCCTCTTATCCATCTGAAATCAATCGAAAGGACTCCTTCACAAATCAAAGCGATTCGTTTTCTAAATTCGACTGACTTTTGAATAGTCAGCGATTGCAAATTTATCAAACTAGACAAACAAACGAGTGACAATTTTGTATAATTATTTTCTATTATTAACTGAGGCCACTGTCTTTTAGCCTTGCAGAGAAGCCAAACGAACTGAACGAGTTTCGGAACGTCACACCTTCTTGACGACAAATCAGCTGGATTTGATAATGGCGGTCCATATCTCCAAGATACATTACTGGGCATCTCTTGCATGCCTGCAACTTGATTGGCTACAAATGAGAAATATATGTACAATGTAGTGCTAGCTCTGAAACATTCCAGGAACTCACACTCTCGATTCGACATCTGTCCAACACGTATGTTTGGGCCAACATATACGTGAAAGCATCTAACAATGTTTTTCGCTTGGTGAGACTTGAATTAGCGAAGCTACAAACCAAGTGATACTGAGAAGTATCCCACGTTGGTGTCCACCTCATACCAAGCGTTCTTGTCGAATCGGCATCATTGGAAACCCAACGTTTCTTTTTTCCACCTTCTAATACATTAGAATGGTATAAAAACCATTTTTTCCAATTGAAATTCACCCATTACAAGATTTTCAGGCACTTGCTTACTCATCTCTTTGCAATCTGCCGTGAGGGCATATCGGTTCAGACGGAACCTACGAACTAAACGAATAAGATCCCTCTGAGTAGCAGATCCCACCATCACTAACTCGTTGAGAGAGCGTAACGATATTGTCTTATACGACTCGTCAAACACCACTCGAAGTTTGGTGGACCTGCTAACAGGTCTCAGGACGAACTGGTGTGAAATGGCGTAATGTGGTCCTGGTGGAGCTATTGCATCTAAGATCGACATGCGACCAAGTACAAGATACTCGTTCAGGAAACTCAAATATATATCCTGTCCTTTGGATATATTTGACGAGACTCGCACTTTGGGATCAGTCATGAAAGACAAATTGACACCAAAGTGTCCAGTCGCCAATTTACGAACGCTGTCCCGATAGCTTTGTTTGCAAATAATGTGCTCCGCAGAATGAGTTGCCACAACACTCGTTTTTGGGACAGCTTTAACTTTATGGTATAGATCTACTCTTGCCTCAAGTCGACCATCTTGTCTATGTTGCATCACTGAGCAGCATATTGGACTTTTGGTATGCATTTTTTTACACCGTCCTTATGCTACCCAACCAAACAATGTCCTTTGTAGCAACGGGCCACTGTTCGCTAGTCTTATTTGCCCAGTACAAAGCATGTTGAAGAAGCAGTCTGCTCCCAGAAGCATATCTATTTCCTGGGGTTTATGGAAATCAGGGTCAGCCAGTTCGACATTCGCTGGTATCTTCCACCTATTTATGGGAAGATCAATATCTGGCTGCCTGCTACAAATTGATTTTAGCACCCAAAACTCGGCGCTGAACTGATGTCTTGATACACGAGACGAAACTATAGTTGATACATTGCTTTTTGCAACCAAACTCGACTGTCCAACCGATTTTAAAGTTAAGATATTCTTTTTGCGTTGAAGTCGCAAGGATTGGGCGAGATCCTCCGTCATGAAATTCACCTGAGACCCTGAATCCAACAAGGCTCTAGCGTTTCGTTTCTGACCGAATCTGTCTCGAACGGTAACGACTGCAGTTGCAAGGATCACTTGATCAATTTCGCTTGCAATATGATTTACATGGGCAGGATAAGCAGAGGCTTGTGATGCTGCTACGAGTGCATATTTGTGAAGGAGCGTGTTGTGAGGGCGAGAACAAACTCTACACTTCGACGCAGTGCAGTTGGACACTCTGTGTCCTGAATGCAAACAGTTTATGCACAGTTGACTAGATTTTACGAAATTAAATCTCTCGTCAACTGGCAATGCTGCGAACCCTTGACAATTTTCAACCTTGTGATTTGCACTGCACAACTGGCATGTGTGTTCAACCTCTTTTTCAACATTTGTACAGGCGAACTTCGATTTTTTATCGTGGTTCATATCAAATGTTGGCTTCATCCTAGACTTCGAACTTTGCTCAGCAGACAAATGCTGATATCGCCTGTTCAAAGCCGCAACACAGTCGGCCCACTTCGGCAATGTGTTATAGTCAAGCTGTTCCTCATACTTCGACTTCGTATGAGGATCTACCTTCGACATGACTATATGAATCAAGATTGCATTTGCGAAATCTTGCTCATCTCCAACTGACATTAACGACTCGAAAATGGCTGATACTGAGTCCACCATTGTACGAATTCCTAATGCCGATGGCTTCGACATTGGCTCAATATCAAACAACTGTGCGAGAGTTTCAAAGAAAATTAGACACTTGTTGTCATACACTCGACTCAGGCTCTCTAATGCTTTTGGGTAGTTTGCATCAGATACTTGGAAAGCTCTGATGGTGCCTAAAGCCTCGTCTGACAAACACGATAGCAAATGATTGAACTTTTCAATATTTGAAAGGGAGCGATCAGAGTCAACCAAACTGTTAAAGAGACCTATGAATTGCCTATATTCAGAGTGATTACCGCTGAATTTCGGCAACTTTAGTTTGGGCAAGTGAGAATGGTGAGAAGGCTGAGGTACGTTTTCTGATGCCTGATGCGCACTTAGCGCAGACATGTATGATGACCGGGCCAACATACATGTTTCCTCAAGCATTGCACGGCTAGTATTGTCAGGATCTATTGCATCGATCTCTGACTGCAGATCCATAGCTTTGGAAATGTACGAATTTAGTATATCTAGCCGGCACTGAATCTCAAATTTACTTGGAGTCACCATTTTATTAATGAGTGAACTCCTTTGTCGCTCTATGTCGCTCTCTACCTTTTGTAGCTTGACGAACAATTGGGTTAAACGTGCACTAAGGCAATTCTCATCGACATCCACAACAGTCTCATTGTGATTTACCTTGTGCGCCATAGTGACTTTATATAAACTCAGCTCTATTCAAATGCACGTGAGTGTACTGTTACTAATGATATTTTGCCGATCAACAATGTTGGCTGAGGAAGATAATCAAATGGTTAAAATTAATCAGTTGATTAACAACAGTTGGGCGATAAATATTCTTTAAGATTTAAAATAACTAGAAGATTAAAGATAATCAGCTGGCTAACTAGAATTCTCAAATAGCATAGATAACACTAACTAAAGAAGCGCAAGCGTATGCAGATAAAAGCAGACAGTTGGCAACAACAACACAATAACATATACGCAAACGCACCAGCGCAAAGATAATCAGCTGATTAGCGATGTTCGGCTGATTAGACAGCACACTGTGAAAAAAACAACAGCGCAACAACAATGCGTGGGTGGCCAAACGATGTTATCTACCAACAACAACAGCGCATGCGTAGGTAGACAACGATGCGATCTAGCAACAACAACTAACGAGCTTGCAGGTACTCAGCGTACGTATGTATGTTTGCTCGCGCTTATGTATGTATAAGCAGCGTCGACAAACAAGTAAAGCAAAACCGAAGTAAGCACACACAAAACCCAAGTAAACTACCGCAAGCTAAACTTAAACAGCTGTATATACTTATGTGAAAATTTCGAACAGCAAAGAACAAAGGTCAAAAAACCACCACCAAACATATGTGGATCTAGGCGAATATCGAATTAAAGAGGAACGGCGAATGCGTATATGTATTTAATTTATTTATTTGCGAATATTATTGTTTGGTTTTAGTTTATGTATTTATTGAAGTCGATTTGTGTGTTTTGCTTCAAATTGCTTTTCACTAAATCACAAATATGTATATCAGTGCCGAAACGCAATGTCTCTAATGTGCAACAAATGGAGCAGTACTTGTATATTTACGTTATGTTTTATGTGCTGCTTCTACACTTGCACTTTCTATATATACTGCTATGCACTGACTCGTTTGGGCACTGTTACCTGGTCATCAAAAGAGACGCTCATGGACTCAATTCTAGGTATTATTTCCACAACGAATATGGGGGGACTCAAATCTATTACTCCTGGCTGTTCCAATCCAGACTTCCTCTCAGGCCAACAGCTCCAGGAAAGATCCAACAACGAGTATAACAATACCGACACACACCGCAAACCAAGCCTTGAAATGTCAAATTGACCAACGAACGCGATTGAAAGTCCCTGCTCGGGCGCCAATGAAAAATCGAAAACTACTTTAATTAAAACCAAATTGTAAGTTCTTAAACGTTACAATTTATTGTTGGACTGGCAATCGCGGAAAGGTTTGGCAGCGTGTGTGTGGTTAAGGCAAATCGAAAATACGAACTGAGCTGCCGTTCGCTACAGCTGCACTGCCGAATACAAAGAATTTACGCACTAGCTTAAGTATAAGAGATTTTGCTTACACTACTGGACAATACAATAACTTCATTCTTTTAATTATTCTAACTACTTAAACTTATGATCCAACAGTACCATTATAACTATCTCCACCAAGTTTGATCAGGATCGGCCAACTATAGCCTATAGGTCTCATAGGGCAAATCGGTCGAAAACGGGACATTTGTATGGAAAAGGAGTACGGGGTCTTTTAAAGTCTGCTCACTCGACTGTAGCCTTTCTTACTTGTTATACCCGTTACTCGTAGAGTACAAGGGTATATTGTAGTCGTTGGAATGTATGTAACAGGCAGAAGGAGGCGTGGCAGACCCCTTAAAGTATATATATTCTTGATCAGCATCAACAGCCGAGTCGATATAGCCATGTCGGTCTATCCGTCCGTCCGTCCGTCCGTCCGTCCGTCCGTCTGTCCGTCTGTATGAACAAAAGGATCTGAGCAACTATAAGAGCTAAAAAGACCCGAGAGGTCGCAAATGAAAGATACAATTTGCAAGCAGTTTGTTTGTTTTTGTTTTTGGACACGCCCACTTTAGGGCGTTCTAAAAGCAAAAGCAGGTAAAAATAGCATGTTTTAGTATAGAAAACTTTTTTGTTAGTAAGGTTATCCGAACTAAATTCACATAGGATGTACATATTTATGGCGTACATAAGCTGACCAAGTTTGATCCAAATCGGACTACTATATCGTATAGCTCCCATAGGGACAATCGGTCAAAAGGTCGCTCCTAGTATGAATTTGTATGAAAAATGTTTGTATTTATCAAGCTATCTTAATGAGTTTGACACAGAATAAATTTTTCAATAACATAAATATACTGACCAAGTTTGATCGCGAGGCGACTATAGCATTCTTTCTTGTTATGTTATGTTTTTATGTTTAAGTTTCCATCCATTACCTTCTTTACAGGCTACTGTGGCTACAAATTTTAAGTAGCAGATTTACTTTTCTTGGCATTAATAATTTATAAATTGGTATAAATTGGATAATCAAATATGTATTATTTACTTCACTTCTTTAGTAAGTTAAGATAGTAGCAATGTCTCTTGTCTCTATGTATGTCTCTTCTAAGCTAGTAGGCTCTAGAGACACCAAAATCAAGTGAGCTGGCAGTTTATTTTAATTCCCGTTACTCTGTGAGTAAGAGGGTGTATCAGGAAGATAATCATGATCATCATCAATAGCCGAGTCGATATAGCCATGGCCCTCTATACGTCTGTCCGTCCGTCTGTATGAACACCTTGATCTTTTAAACTTCAAGAGCTAGAACCACCAAATTTGTAATAAAAATTCAGTAACTTCAAGTTTATTTCAAAAAACTAGACACACCTCGGAAAAAATTGATGTTTTTTGCGAATATCTCCGTAACTATAGCACTTAGGTACACCAATTCTGGTACGCAGGTTCCTAGAAACAGCACAAATGCAACGTCATTAAAAATGTTGGCCTGCCACGCCCCTTTTTCCCACAAGAACTAAAAAACTTTTCAAATGTACATGCCGTTTTTAAGGCATTTGCTAATTTAGTACAGTATTGCAATTCAAAATATGTTTAAAGACAAATTATATCAAACTATCCTGAAAGTTGCATAAAAATCAAATTATAAACAAAAGAACCAGGTAACAAAGTGTTACGGTTAAGCGAAATGCGAATGCATGATTACAAGAGAGACAAAAACGTACACTGCGCATGTTTGGCAGCCGTGTCAAGCCATAGTATACATAGTATACACACATATATACATATGTATGTGCATACATATAATGACAAACGATTTTTTTTTTAATATTTAAATTTTATATTTAATACAGTCAGATTTAAATATTAATTTTGAATAGGAATACAAGGAGAGTACGGGGTCTCTTACAGTCGGCGTGCTCGACTGTAGCCTTTCTTACTTGTTAAAATATGTCTTTAGATGCCGTTAATCACTCCCCATAAAAAAGGGGGATAAACTAGAACCATAAAAAAAATTAGTACAATGCAATGAATTAATACTTGCTTACTGTCCATATAAACGTTCATCCCTGATTCCCTGAAGTTCAAAAATATTTCAATATTATAATTCATCGCCAGTCTCTTTCAAATTTAACAAGTAAGAAAGGCTACAGTCGAGCATGCCGACTGTAAGAGACCCCATACCACTAACCATAGAACACATAGATGCGTCAAACGCAAGATTTTTTGAAAGCAAACGCTAGCCTAACAGGTGGGCTAAAAATTCCGTATCGTTTCAATGAAAAAATATTTTTTTTGTCAAAATTCGCTTTTATTATTCAACATAGATGCCTTCAAGAGCGATACAGCGATTATAACGGTCTTCAAGTTTTTCGATACCCTTCCGGTAGTAATCCGTCGGCTTGTCCTCAAAATAGACCTCAGTTTCGGCGATGATTTCTTCGTTAGTGTGAAATTTTTTTCCGGCGAGCATTCTCTTAAGGTCCGAGAAGAGGAAAAAGTCGCTTGGGGCAAGGTCCGGAGAATACGATGGATGGGGGAGCAAATCGAAGCCCAATTCATGCAATTTCGACATCGTTTTCATGGACTTGTGGCACGGCGCATTGTCCTGGTAAAACAAGATTTTTTTCTTCTGCATTTGTGGTCGTTTCTTGGCGATTTCGGCCTTCAAACGCTCCAGTAACACTATATAATAGTCGCTGTTGATGGTCTGGCCCTTTTGGAGATAGTCGATAAAAATAATTCTTCGCGCGTCCCAGAAAACAGAGGCCATGACCTTGCCTGCTGACCGTTGCGTCTTTCCACGCTTCGGAGGTGGTTCGGATGCAGCCGTCCACTCGGCCGACTGGCGATTTGACTCCGGTGTGTAGTGGTGGAGCCATGTTTCATCCATGGTGATGTATCGGCGAAAAAAATCGGTTTTATTGTGCAAAATCACCTCCAAACAGGCCTCGGAGTCGTCGATGCGTTGTTGCTTTTGGTCAAATGTGAGATTGCGCGGCACCCATTTCGCGCAGAGCTTTCGCATATCCAAAAATTCGTGAATGATGTGACCGACGCGTTCCTTTGATATCTTTAAGGCCTCGGCTATGTCGATCAACCGTATTTGGCGGTTTCCCAAAATTATTTTGTGGATTTTTTTCACGTTTTCGTCCGTAACTGCCTCTTTTGGGCGTTCACTGCGTGCATCGTCTTCGTTTGACATATGACCGGTACGAAATTTAGCAAACCACTTGCGAATGGTTGCTTCGCCCGGGGCAGAGTCCGGATAACACTCATCAAGCCATTTCTTGCATTCGACGGCACTTTTTTTCATCAAAAAATAATGTTTCATTGACACACGAAACTCTTGACTTTCCATGGTTTTCAAAAATAACAAAAGTAGCGTCACTCTCGATACGATAACTCACAAACTAATGATCCGACTGCTGTGAAATTTTGACAGGTATCTTTTGAAGGTTGGTACTACCTAAGAAGGGTATGAATTTTATTCTGGTGGCGCCATCTCATAGAAACGATACGGACTTTTCAGCCCACCTGTTATTCATGGTCCATGAGTCATGGACCCCCAGAGAGCTTCGGCAAAAAGCCGAACGTCATAGCGCCAGTGCGGCCAACTTAGCTGTTTTCTTGCCAGATCTTGCTGTTTTACAGTGCCAAATGCGGGATAAAATTCAATCTGGCTGGTGGCTGGAAATCTGGCTTTTTTCTAGCTTTTATTAAATTTCTGGCAACTCTTTGCAATTTATAAAACATGGAAACTTTTTGAATCGATAGTTGAACAAATTTCTGTTATCGGTACAACTTTATCAGCATTAAATATACTTTCCAAAGAATTTCACAACTTGTGAATCACATTGCTCGGGAATAGTTACAAAAATCGTTCAGCCAAAGGAACATCATTAAGTCAAAATTGAGGAACTAAATGCATATTGAAACCCTCAACTCAATTTTGCACATAAGGTACTTAATTTAATATTTCAAAAAAAATATAAATATTGAGCAAATCAATATTTACAGGTATGAAATACGATTGGCAAATAAATGTTGCAACAATTTTGAGGTACCTTCAAAGTACTTAAATAAAATAGGTACAAACGAAACGTACAGTTCCGAGGACGACTGCCTCCAATTGTTAACAGTTTCAAATAAGAACATATATAAATTTGGTTCAAAACACAGTTGTTTTTCTTTCTGAATGTGTTTAAAAATTTTCTAGCTGTTTCTAGCTTTTTTCAGAAGCTGATTTGGCTGTTTAACCCTCTGAATAGTTGGCAGCACATAGCATAGCAGTGTTGCCAACTTTTCTTGAGCAAAAAAAGCTGTTTTTAGTGGGAAGTCACAAGAAAAAAAACTGAAAATGTAAAAAAAACAAGAAAGAAAAGTACAGTCGAACACGCCCGACCGTATAACACTCTCTGCTTTTATTCCCAATTACAATGCTTAAATCGGTATCCAGATATTACAATAGATAGTTCTTGTATTAGAACTCGTTAAAACAAAAAAAAAAAATGGCTAAGCATAATCGAACATACATATGTTTGTCTGTATGTACATACAAATTCGTTTGACGTTAAATGTACGCACATACACATGTGTCTATGAATACTATTGGTCGGCACGACTAGCGCTGTCTCTCTCGCACTCATTGCTCTCGAATAAAATCTTTGTTGCTTCATTTCTTTCTTGTTTATGGTCGGATTCTTAAGAAACTTTTAGAAAAGTTTGACATGATACGTCTTAAAACGATTCATAAATAACAATACTGTACGATAAGAATAAATGCTTTAAGAACGGCATGCAAGTTTGAAATTTTTTTTTATTTCTTGCGGAAAAAGGGGGCGTGGCAGCCCAAAACTTTTGATGCCATTGCATTTATGCGTTCTCTAGGAACACGAGTACCAAAATTGGTATTCCTAGGTGCCATAGTTACTGAGATATTCGCCGAAAACATAGATTTTTTCCGAGGTGTGACGGGTTTTTTACTCATTGTGGGCGAATGGGGCGTGGCATCGAAAAAAAAAGATTCTTGTATTGACTGACTAAATATCGAGTCGATTGAGACCAAACTCGAACTTGTAGCTCTTACCATCTCTGAAATCTGTGTGTTCATACGGACAGACAGACGGACATGGCTATATCGACTCGGCTTGTGATGCTGATCAAGAATATATATACTTTATGGGGTCTGCCACGCCTCCTTCTGCCTGTTAAATACATTTGCACAAACCCAATATACTCTTGCAGAGAGTATAAAAAACTGGAAAAAAAGCTGATATTTTAAGGGCCTGTTTTTACAGTTGGAGAAACATCAAATAAACAAAGGGCCGCCTCCTGCTCCTTGGTTTTGGTTGTGAGTCCAGAAAAGGTTATACTGTTTTTTTTTTCACTCAATTTCGCAATTATACTATCTTTGCAATAACTGGTGATCAGAAAAAAAAAAATTCACAAACTCTGGAAGATATTGAATGTCTCTATGGCATGAACCAACAAAACTGAAGAAAAAATTTTTATAAAATGGCGGCTTTTAAAAAAATTAGTGCGGTTTTTTCACTCCTTTCTTAACCTTTTCGGATTTTTTAAACATGTTAAAAATTAAAATGTCCAATTTTGTTGGTTATAGAGATATGTTTTAAGAATATTCATGCCAATTTCAAGTAAATCGGTCGATTGAAACTTGAGATATAGTGGCGACGGTATCAAAAAAAGTGGTTTCGAGAAAAACGCATTTAAAGTTTTACACCCGCTCAATGCGCCATAGCAGCTAAGTCACCAAAACAGCTGTTACTTCGAAAATTATTCGTATTTCGGGAAATCCTTTAGGGGACACATTTATAAGAACTTAATCCATCGAATTATGAAAAAAAAAAAAATTTCTACACTAGAAGACCCCTTCAATCGAAAAATATGATAATTTGTTCAGTGTAAAAAAAAGCGGAAAAAAACAATTTATATTTTTAAAAAAGCCAGAATTCCCGCTGCCCGCTGATTTAGAATTTTTCCCGCAAATGGACTTTCGAAAAGCCAGATTTGACGGGAAAAAAGCTGATTTGGCAACACTGATTAGCAGCATGGCCGTCTTGCAATCCAATGGGAAGTACCACAAATAAACATCTCAACCATAAAATCGAGCATATCCCAACCCGGAATCTGTCAGACTGACGGCAAATCCATATTTCTTCTTCTCGATTTTATGAAATTGAGCTGGCGGTGACCAGCCAACTGAAGCTTCCAGGATAAGTGCTCCCAATGATGCAAAGACGCGTGCAAAGTGCTGGTTTTGGCCGCCTGGACGATACCAAAAACTTGACATAATTAAGAAAAAAAAATAAAATACAAAAAAATTAAACAAATACTAGGTTTTTTTTTTTAATAATAAAACCTTTATTCAGCTTAATTTTTTTTATCACAATTGGTATTGCCAGATTGTTGTATTACTCAGATTGGTCACAGCTAACTTCACGTTTGTGCTGATAACATTGTTTTCATATTGCACTGTTTCTTTGTGCGACATTACAATATGTAAATGACTCACCACAAGCTCCAGATAATTAATACGAATTGAACTTTTATGCTTTCTTATACAGTCAGTACCAAAAAAAGTTTATAGCGTAAACATGGCACTGGTAACCGACCAAGAGTGGGACGATTATAAGGTATTAATCTGTTTACAACGCAATAGATATCAATTAACAAACATTTCATTGCAGGCTAAGTTTGAAAAGAGCTACGACGCAGAAGAAGACAAAATGCGTCGAGAGATTTATGTAAAATCTAAGGAGAAAATAGAGTCCCATAATAAGAAATTTGAAAGTGGAGAGGTGACATGGAAAATGGGCATTAACCATTTAGCTGATTTAACGGAGGCTGAGTTTGCTTCCCGTTGTGGTTCAAGAAAGCCGCAGTAAAATTTGTGAAAATTAATCTCAGACAATTAAAGACAGTAGGATTTGAACAAATGAATCTCTCCAAATCTATTTTTAAATATTATATACATTTATGTACATTTTACCCACTGAAATAAATATATTTGCTAAATTTGGTATTTATCAATCTGTAATAGTTGGTCATACTGTACAGACAACTGTTGATTAGTGAATGAACTTGGTATAAATTCCGCGGCAATTTATGATTCACATATTAATATTTTGAAAATAAATTCTTAGAATGACTTTCGAAAGTTTACAAATCTGAAGAATCCATTAGCTTAACGACTAAATACTTATGAGACCAAACACTAGGAACCTTTTTGTAGTGATGTATAAAATCATCGATGTATCGACCATCGATGTTTTTTCGTCGATGTTTACCGATGTTTTTACTGATACCGATGTTGAGCGATGCATCGATGTTTCGCAAAACATCGAAAATGCATATATCAAACATTGCGCATTTGTCGTCTGTAAACAGCAAGCTGTGTAAAAGACTGCTATGAAAGCTCAAGTTTGATTTTTCTTATGTTGAATACTGTTAAGATTTGTTTGCTTTAATAATTACGCTATTAAAGTATTGGGAATCAAGCTAAAATATTATAAATTATTCGTTTCTTAAACAAATGGGAAATTTTTTAAACATCGGTGATCCATCGATGCATCGAAGTTTGAATCCGATGCATCAATGCAACATCGATGTTTGATTTTGAAATCATCGATGGACCTCGACATCGATGTTTTTGTTCAAATTTACATCACTACCTTTTTAATAATGGGAAATGCAACGATATTTCCACTACAGCACTATCGATGTATAAAGCAGTCGATAACAGCGATTACAATATGCAGCCCTCGTCACGAAAGTATTTATCAGTTTTCCAAACTCGGGCCACACTGCAGAGTCGATATATAACTTTTTAAAAGTTTGTAAACTTTTCATTTTGATCACATCAACACAAACACGTATAATATTTGTTTTCATTTCATATTTTAACATATCTGTGCGTCGCGCTTACAAATTGAACTAAAGTGCATTTTTTATTACAGCTCCTGATAGCAGCAGCAACACCACAATGTTCCGAATCATGCGTGTGCCATCGATTTTGGCCAAAAATGCAGTGTCCTCAATGGTAGGTAGCCAAAAACCGGCTCCAATGACCAAACCACATTACACAACTATTCAAAAGCATGCAACAACGTGGTCAGCTTAAAAACTCGCAAGTTCTGCAAGCTTAGTAAACGGAAAAAAGAAAAGAATATTACCAAAAAAAAAAAAAAAAAAAATCGCAACCCTCGTCTGTCAGTCAGTGTGTTATGTAATTTTATTAAATTACGCGTTGGCATTGACTGCCTTACAGTGTTCACTGTCATTGCATAAACCTAGGCATGCAACAATTGGGTATCGTATGTTTTTCCCCACTGCAACTGGAAATATTTATTTGTGACAACGGAGTTTACGTGCAGAGGTTATGTAGCACGTAGCACTTACCCCTCACCAACACCAGCCCCGCGATCAGTTTGGGAACAAAATAGGCTCATAGACATTTTTCGGTGCTTTTGACTATGCATTGTCGCCTCGCTTATTTGTATAATTATTATTATTAAGCCATTTGCAAACTGATAAGCTTATTTGTTAATTCACTGTCTATCTGTTTGTAAGAACAAGCTAGAAGAGACAACGAGAGGCGCGTCTTCCGACCAACAGCTGATTATACAATTAGCAATATTGATAAGCTCTTGACTTTATATAATCAGACAAATGTTTGAGCTGCGCTTCCGCTGATCAATCCGTCACATTTGTCAACACACTCCTGTCAGACCTGGGAATCTTTTTAATCTCTTCACTGCAATACTCACAAAGTTAAATGATTGCATTAGTGTTTGTGTTTGCATGGGATAGTTTATTCGTGTGTATGTTAGTCGGCAGCAATTTTGCAAACATTGAAAGTTATCTAAACGCTTAAGGCAGTCGTTAATTTTGACTCGGGTTCTATTGCTTATATACAGTTAATATTTAAATTTTTTTTGTTAAATACTGTTCAAGTTAATTTTTTTATTTTGGTATTTGTATTGTTTGTATTGTTGTTTTTGCATAGGTCATTTACCATCCATTACGATTAATATAGCGTGAGACAAGCGATCTTGAGCGCTTCCACAAACAGTCGATTAAACTAATCGTCATGCAATTTGTTAATTACAGCAACGTGTGGCAACAGTAGCAGCTGCGTCGTCGCAGCGCAGCTTTCACATAACAACGGGACTACAGCGTGCTAAATCGGCTAATCCAGATGCCATCTCTAAACAATATCCAGTTGTGGATCATGAGTATGATGCGATTGTGGTTGGCGCCGGCGGCGCTGGTCTCCGTGCTGCTTTTGGACTGGTCGCTGAAGGTTTTCGCACGGCTGTGATCACCAAATTGTTCCCCACCAGATCGCACACGATTGCCGCCCAGGGTGGCATCAATGCGGCACTTGGCAACATGGAACAAGATGACTGGAAATGGCATATGTATGATACGGTCAAGGGCAGCGATTGGCTGGGGGATCAGGATGCCATTCATTATATGACACGCGAAGCCCCAAAGGCTGTCATCGAACTGGAGAACTATGGCATGCCCTTCTCCCGCACCCAGGATGGCAAGATCTATCAGCGTGCCTTCGGTGGTCAAAGCTTGAAGTTCGGTAAGGGCGGACAGGCGCACAGATGTTGTGCAGTCGCCGATCGTACTGGTCACTCTCTGTTGCACACACTGTACGGTCAATCCCTGAGCTACGACTGCAATTACTTTGTTGAGTACTTTGCCCTGGACTTGATCTTCGAGGATGGCGAATGCCGTGGCGTGTTGGCTATTAATCTAGAGGATGGCAGCCTTCATCGTTTCCGTGCCCAGAACACTGTTATTGCCACCGGTGGCTATGGACGCGCATTCTTCTCCTGCACCTCGGCGCATACTTGCACCGGTGATGGTACCGCTTTGGTGGCACGTCAAGGATTACCATCGCAGGATCTGGAGTTTGTGCAGTTCCATCCAACGGGCATCTATGGAGCTGGTTGCTTAATTACCGAAGGTTGTCGCGGCGAGGGCGGCTACCTTATCAATTCCAAGGGTGAACGTTTTATGGAACGTTATGCGCCCGTCGCTAAGGATCTGGCATCTCGTGATGTCGTCTCACGTTCCATAACCATTGAAATCATGGAGGGTCGTGGTGTTGGGCCCGAGAAGGATCATGTTTACCTGCAATTGCATCATTTGCCACCAAAACAACTGGCTGAGCGTCTACCTGGCATCTCCGAGACCGCCATGATATTTGCTGGCGTTGATGTTACCCGTGAACCAATCCCTGTGCTGCCCACTGTTCACTACAACATGGGCGGTATTCCAACTAACTATCGTGGCCAGGTTTTAACTATTGACCAGAGCGGCAACGACAAAATTGTGCCCGGTCTCTATGCAGCTGGAGAAGCAGCCTGCAGCTCCGTACATGGCGCCAATCGCCTGGGCGCTAATTCACTGTTGGATCTGGTGGTCTTTGGACGTGCCTGTGCCAAGACAATTTCCGAGGAGTGCTCGCCAGGTACCCCAGCTCCCTCAGTCAAAGATGTAAGTAGCTAAATCGTGAGCTACCCACTAGAATATACCCGAAATCTATTGTGTTCCATTCGTTACAGAACGCTGGCGAAGCTTCAGTGGCCAACTTGGATAAGCTGCGTCATGCCAATGGCAGTATAACCACCGCCGATCTGCGCCTTAAGATGCAGAAGACTATGCAAAACCATGCAGCTGTGTTCCGCGACGGCCCCATCTTGGAGAAGGGTGTGAAGGAAATGAAGGAGATCTACAAGCAATTCAAGGACATTAAGGTTGTCGACAAGTGAGTAAATGATTGCTAATCTAGTGTATAGGTGATTCAGTGTCCAAAACATTGTTTTACAGATCCCTGATTTGGAATTCAGATCTTATTGAGACACTGGAGTTGCAAAATCTGTTGGCAAATGCACAGATGACCATTGTGGGTGCTGAGGCACGGAAGGAATCCCGTGGAGCTCATGCACGCGAAGATTACAAGCAACGCCTCGATGAATACGTAAGGAAAAGAAATTAAATATATATTAGAAACAATTCTAAATAATTGCATTATGCTTTTAAACAGGACTACAGCAAACCAGTTGACAGTCAGACAAAGAAGCCTATGGAGGAGCATTGGCGCAAACATACGCTTGCTTGGGTGACTAGTGATGATGGCAATGTCGAACTTAAGTATCGCGGAGTTATCGATAACACGCTGGACGATGAGGTGCAAACAGTGCCACCCGCAATTCGCTCCTACTAGAAGAATACATACAGGCACACATATACACTAGAACATACATACACACACACACAAACGTACACAACACAACACGGATGTCTACTTAACGGTTCGCAGAACAAAATTTAAGTCGCTTTGGTTACAAATCCAATTGCAATTT
Organism: Drosophila parthenogenetica; assembly: GCA_035047505.1. NCBI lineage: Eukaryota > Metazoa > Arthropoda > Insecta > Diptera > Drosophilidae > Drosophila > Drosophila parthenogenetica. Next base: position 15,230,173 of record JAWNPM010000080.1, on the reverse strand, counting down.
TTGGATAATTGTTTTGCTGCTGCTTTTATGCCAAAATTGTACAGATATTTGATGTGTAGAGTATACAACTGTATGATTCCTTTTTTCGACTTCGTCCACTGACCAGTGTCCATCCCGATTAACGTACACATGCTTTTTATTTGTTTCTTGACACTTACAATTTTTTTCTTTCTTTTTGTTTTTACCTCTCTGCATACAACAATTCAAAATTATGCGACATTTGTTCGACATATAAGTGAAAAGTAGCGAAAATTTTAAAAATGACGGCAGTGACGTCTTTACTGTAACAAAAACTAAGCAAACAATAAGAATAATAAGAAAATGTCAGGAACAAAAATTTTTAAGTATTTGTTAAACTTATTAAATTATTGAAACAAAACCATATATTCAACTAAACAAATTATTTTACGAAAGCTAAGAAAAGGAAACGAAAAATTAAGCTACTGTATATAGACGAAACTATAAAAATATTTCTAAAAGATAACTTGAAGTACGCGATAAATAGACACGATTACAATCCAAAAATGTTAACAGTGAAATTAAAACACTACAAGTTTTTTGGGTCCAGGATTCGTCACTTGCGTGGATTTTTGTTCAGAATGATTTTGAATGGTTTTCTTCTCAATGGTTACTACCATATATAATTTATACACAAAATTATAGCCTCCATTTATTATTATATTAGTATTACTTTTTTATCGGTCAGAACTGGGTTTAGTGCCTGTTGATTTAAGCATGGAATACATATATTTGATCTGACATCAGTTTCAGTGCCGTCAAGCTATCAACGGCAGCTGTGTTGAAGCCTGTGGGTCCACAAATGGCCACATAACTGAAGCATTCTTCGGACTGTTCCTTAAACAGAGGCTCCAGCAACTCCTGGCAAATACGACCGGGTTGAGTGTGCTGCTCCTCCGGCTGGGACAAAATATGACTGCAGCTGAAACGGTCATCGGAATCCTGTAAAGCCTGCAGCTTACTCCTTAACCATATGTCCGCGGTAGTCTTGTTAAAATACATCAGATGCAAACGTTCTCTGTTGAATGAGAAGTAGAGTAGTAGTAGTAGAGCTTAACTAGTCTTTTGAATCGATCTAAACTCACATGCGATTCGTTTGGCGCTTAAGCAGTGGTCTTAGTAGACTTAAAATGGGCGTGACTCCGCTGCCCGCAGCCAGCAATAGAATGTTCCGGTGCGCCTCAAGTTTGGACAAGTTAAAGGCCCCTCGGGGCAGACTTAGTTTCACAATTTCGCCAGGATTGAGTTGATGCAATTGCTTGGATACGACTCCATTTTCGTAATACTTTATAAGAAACTCTTGGGATGTGGTCAGAACTGGTTCCGAGTCTACCCGAGCACTTTGGGATGGCAGACACGTGTACGGCACAGGAGTATAAGGACGCTCTTGGAGCTCTCCGTTGTGACGCACCTGAATTTCAAGGTGATAACCCACCGGTGGGTGTAGTAGCACCTGTTGCTTCACACTCTTTAGGCTCAGCTCAAATGAATCGTGATTAAAATGCTCGCAGCGTAACACCTCAAAGTTAAGGAGATCATCGTCCAACTGAGTTTGGTCATTCACTTCATGAGTTCCATATGTTGTCCATGGCTCTGGAACCAGTTTGCTCAGTACCACTTCGATTTTGCCGGTCTCTGGACCTACACGCACTGCCTTTGGGGGCCATTCTATTTGGTGGCTTAGTTGAAAGCGGAAGACATACCACTTCTCCGTTAACTGAACACGAATCTCTAGTGCTTTGCTAGCTGCTTCTGACTTTGAGCGCTTCAGGAGCACTCCGGGATTGGCTAATTTTCGAGTATAGAAGCAAAGAGTTAGTTCACTACGTTGCTGTATCCAATCAAACCGTGGAACAGTGTCTACTCGAACTGGTTGTGATGGTGGTGGTGGTGCTGGTAGCCCAATAATTTCTACATCAGGCACGTTTTCTTTAAGTGGACCCACGTAACACTTCCCCAGTAGTTGGGGATAGTTCACCCAGGCGTGCACTTCGTCAAATAGTTTAGTAGCATCGCGTCCAACGCCGCGCATCAGCTCATCGACGCCGCCTGGATGAAAGTCCATGTAGCGTGTGATATTAAAAACTTTGCCTCTTATGGCCATCCAAGCATCATTTACTTGATTGTGCCTGGCCAGCTCGCTCCGACTAACAGATATTACACGCCCTCCGGTGCCAGAAAGATCAGCACCTGAATTGCATAGTCGTATCCAGCTCATCAAGGAGTAACCTGGTTTCAGGGCGCATTTGTTCCGAGGGTTTCCCGTTGCGGAGCCAGTGGCTAGCTTCTGTGGCGCTGAGCTGGGCAGTTGCAGACTGTTAACGGATATCGAGGTAACCGCTGACGGCTTGAGCGGTGGTTTTCGGTCCATTTGTGCGGGTGGTTTAAAGGTGGAATCGCTCATAGTAGTGTTTCACTGTTGTTATTGTTTATTGCTAAACAGCTGAAATCGAAAATGTTCGATGAACAACAGCTGTTCATCGATATCTTCTTTGTGGGTATACGAACGATAGTTTAACTATCGGCTGAAAACCAATCGTTTTTCGAACTGCGTACATTCCTTCGTTTTGCTTGTGCAAATTAGTCTTCAACGAGTCGGTCAGCTTTTCGGATCTTAGTGTTTCGTTGCGGGTAAAACTACGCTCATTAAAAACGTAATTCGATCGCCTGACTTGTAAATTTTTAATATTAATACCCAATAGCTATCATTTAATAGCTTTGCTTGTTTTGTGTCAGACAACAATACGAAAATACTCAATTAAGTGTCATGTCCAACACGCATACATCCTGAGCTATAGATTGATTGTATGTAAATACATGAAGCAACAAATTTGCGCATTATTGCCGAACCGGTTCAATCTTAAATGCAAAGAAGTGCAACAACTAATACGTGTCTTCATGGAATTATGCCAATTCTAATAGTGCACACATATGTGTAATTAGGAAAATTTGTTATTGCATATGGATTCCATAATCCTTAACATAAAATTGAATTCATGCATATAGGGATACATGTTCTCCTTAGAGAGAATGATGTCATCCATTATTGTTTGCTTCCAGCTTGGTGCTCGCCGGTCGTATTGTTTGCCTTTCCACCGGTCGCACCTCTCCATTCCACGCACACAGACAGATGTTTTGTTCATTCCGCCATTGAAATCTTGCAGCTTTACCTTTGCCCTGCTTGCTCACCATGCTCCATGAGCCAATCACGCATCTGAAAGCTCTCTTTGTAGGCGTAATTCGTGCTCTTAGAGCCGACACTTGTTGCTGAAAAGCTTTTCGCTAAAATCAAAATTAGTCGTGCAGATTAGTTCCAATTGTCGGTGTATTAGGACTTAAGCTAATCTTATCGAAAAAATCGCTATAATTAGTTTGTGTAGCTTGCTCTTTGGCTTTTTTATGTGATTGCTTGATAGCTTGATAAAGTGTCGAACTTTGCGCAATCCAATTGGGAAACACGTTATTACCTATTATTATCAGATTAATTATGTACGGGCTTGTTTTGTTTGTTGCCATGTGGAAATTGTCATGTTTACCCAGGACAATCAATTCAATTAAAATTATTACAAATTCAAAGAAGTGCTTCTCAATATGCCGATATGCTGGCAGCAGCAGCGAAAAAAAAACATTTACAGCTGATAACAAAAGTAACAACAACAATTAGAGAGCCGCGACCATGACAAACAATTTACAAAAGAGTGCCGCTAAAAGAGAGATAAGAGTACTAAACGATAGAAGAATCAAGAATCAAAATGAGCACGAGTAGAAGGGATAAAGAGTGTGCATTTACATAAGTACATATGTGTAGAACTACCCAGCAGTGATGCCAATTTTTTTTGAGGAAAAAAGGCAAAAATGTCCGTAAAATATGGAAAAAAAGGCTGAAAAATTAAAAAAAAAAGGACAGAAAACAGGACAAAACAAAAAATATGACTAATTTTGCAATTTATACTGCATTTGCAGTATCTGCAGTACCACTGATGGGTATCGCGGATTATCTACTGTCTAAATTTTGCTAGCAATCGCGAAATTTTTGTTTTTAAATCTCTTTTCGGATTTTTTTACAATTTTTAAATTGAACTTTAGATTACAAACGATATCGATATGATTTACAATGCCACTACACAATTCAACTTATCACTGTTATACTTATTTTGGCACTGTTTTAACCAAATATCCGTACAACAATTTAGCTAAAGTTTTGTTCAACTGTTCTGCAATGTTCATTAATAGAATAATGTTGCATCCAAAGGCGATCAACTGGTAAATTAAACCAACCAACTGCGAAAATATGAACACGATTTGCAATCACAAAAAAAGGACAGATTTCCGGTTAGGGGATGTTTGATATTTTTTCCGGACAAAGGCCTTAAAAACAGGACAGATCTGTCCGGAAAAAGGACAAATTGGCATCACTGCTACCCAGTGAATGTTGGTATTGCATCGACCTAATTTGCTGAGCCATATCTTTTTCTCCTTACATACAAGTTCCTTCGTCTACCTCACGGCAAAAAAAAAACGTATCGGCTTTAATTTTTAACTGTAAATTAACAAAAATTGTATATTCAAATCAATTGATTCTATTACTGGGCTAGAGGAGCTACTTAAATATATATGGGGTTGTTATTTGACTTGCGCATAGACGGTCTTTCATTCAAAATTTCGAGGCTCTACTATACAAATCAAATTAATATTGAGTAGAATTCGATCGGTTTATAAAGTGACGGAGATTTACGAGAACTTTTTATGTTTACCAAAAACCTAATCGTGGTTTAAGTTTTAACTTTTATTACTGATTGCATTTTTTAAACAGTTTTCATTAGACACCCTGCACCACCGCTACCGAAAATTGTAGATCATTATTTTCATAACACAATAACTTGGAAACTATTAGAACTACGTAACCAAATTTAGACATTATGTGTATGGTATTATAACTATTATAACCTAGTTTGATCCCGACAACTATATACTATAGCTCCTGTTGGACAAATCGGTCGAAAATGGAAAAATGTATGAAGTCATGTAGTGTTAATTGAGCGGTCGCAGCCAAACTCACATATGTGTATATAACTATCCTTACCAAGTATGGTCCAGAGCGGAGAACTATTGCATATAACTAACATAGGTCCAATCGGTCGAAAATTTCATAATTATATGGTAAAATGCGTAAGGGGTCTTTCATAGCCGGCTTGCTCGACTGCAGCATTTCTTATTTTTTGTCCTCAACATTTAACTGCAACTCTAAGAGCTCAGTTTACAGGGAAAAAGCTTTCTATCTCAGCGTTATACCCGTTACTCTTATATTAAAAGGGTATGCCGTAATCGTTGGAATGTATGTAACAGGGAGAAGGAAGCGTGTCAGACCCCATAAAGTATATTTATTATACTCTCTGCAAGAGTATATTGGGTTTGTGCAAATATATGTAACAGGCAGAAGGAGGCGTGGCAGACCCCATATATTCTTGATCAGCATCACAAGCCGAGTCGATATAGCCATGTCCGTCTGACCGTCTGTCCGTCCATATGAACACACAGATTTCAGAGATGGTAAGAGCTACAAGTTCGAATTTGGTCTCTACCGACTCGATATTTAGTCAGTCAATACAAGAATATTTTTTTTTCGATGCCACGCCCCATTCGCCCACAATGAGCAAAAAACTAGACATACCTCGGAAAAAATAGACGTTTAAAGCAAATGTCTCAGTAAGTATGGCACTTAGCAATACCAATTTTGGTACGCCGGCTCTCAGAGACAGCATAAATGCATTGCCATTTAAAATTTTGGACTGCCACGCCCCCTTTTTCCGTAAGAAATAACAAATTCTATATATTTGCGGCCTATACCAATGCATGAGTGCGAGAGAGGCAGCTCTGGCATTGCCGAACAAAGGTATACACACGCACATATGTATGTGCATACATTTAACGTCAAACGAATTTGTATGTGCATACAGACAAACACATGTATTTTCGATTATACTTAGTTTTTTTTTTGTTGTTTTAACATTATACTTGCGAACAAAAGCAGAGAGTATTATACGGTTTTTGTTTATGGCACGCCTACTTAGGGCGTTTTATGTTTTGGTAGAAAAAAAAATACTTTTCTTAGCTACCCTGTCTGAAACAAATTTGAATATGACCAAGTTTGATCAACATCGAAAAACTATATCTATAGGACTTGTTCTCCAGAATCGGCCAAAAACTGAACTAGTGAGAAAAATTTCTGTATTTACCAAGCTATCTTAAAGAAACTGCACAGAATACATTCAGCAATAATATTGACATACTGACAGTTTCATAGGAACATAGGAAAATGATCACGCCTTAAAGTTAAAAATCTATTGAAATTGAGTAACGGGTATCCAAAAGTCGCGAGGCGACTATAGCATTATTTTTTTGTTTGTTTTATTTGTTATCACGTTTGTGTTGACTACAACAGTATGACTAGTGCTTTGGATCGCAAAGTGAGTCCAAAAAAATGAGTCATTTATATACTGACACATGTGCATGCTGTAGAATGAACGATAGTGTCTACCATACATATAAACTAACTGATTGAATTATATATACATGTCTGACATGGTTCTCTTGGTCTCTTTTCTCCATTTGACAATCATTTATACAGTATTACACATTTCTGAGACTAATTCGATTCGATGCGATAAGATAATACTTCCAAATTGAGAAATATGATTTAAACAACGCATATGGCCAAAAAATTGTCGTTTGATGAACTTTGGCGCGACTTATCAGATGAGTTAGTCCACCCAAATATTAACCACTTTATTTCAAATGATTATTTACTTAAATAAATTTAAAGAAATTGGAAATTTTCCGTTGTCTAAACTAAAATGTACCGAATTGATCAATTATTGACTTATAGAAAGAGTATTGCGAGAATCCAGATATTATTTTGAACCCTACTATCAATAGATTAGTCATAGCAATGCCGATCTTAGTGGAGTGAATGACTCATAGTTTTTGACAATAATCAAATATACGTAGAGCTTACTGTCGGGTTCGAACTAAAAACCTCAAATGCATATGAGTATGCTGTGAACATTTGGTTAAATTTCTTATCGAATGCTATTAAAATTTGCATTTATAAATTAAATCCAATAAGCCAATTGCTTGTTTAATGGACTATTATAAGAAATTTATGTGCGGATACATCAAGAAAGGTTTTAAAAATAGGTTTCTTTGGTTCCTGCAAGGTTACTACTAACAGCTGTTAGCCAAAATAGCCGTCTATAACATGACTGCTCACAGCTGGAACTCATATGCTTCAAAACTGTTTACACAAGATTTATTTGTTTAGAGAATAAAATCGCTATCTAGAATTTTGTTTACCCATTTTTCGACTTATTTTAGCTGAAATCTGTTTAATTTTTGCAGAGACAAAACCCATGGGCAGCAGACGGAACAGCAGAAAGATAAACTACATAATTTTGAACAATAAGATTTAAACCCATATCAGACAAAATGGAGCCGGAAAGCGTACCTCTGAGACGAAAACTTATGGCCTTTCTTTTTGGCCTATTACAGACCTTCTTTCGGTTTGTCTTTCGCTTAATCTACGGAGCAAAGGGTCAGCATATGCCACCCATTACGGATCCTATTTTACTTGAATCGGCCACATCCTTGGCCAGGAAAATTCGCAAACAGGAGGTAAGTGAAGCAACACCTGAAACCACAGAAATTTTGACTACATTTAGCATGTTTTTCAGTTGAGCAGTGTTCAGGTGCTGGAATCGTTTATACGCCGCATCAAAGAGGTTAACCCTTTACTAAATTGTGTAGTGGACCAGCGCTACGATGACGCCCTCATGGAGGCCAAGGCTGCTGATGATCTAATCAAGTCAGGAAAATACACGGTGGAACAGTTGGCCGAGGAAAAGCCCTTTTTGGGTGTGCCCATTTCCACTAAGGATTGCATCGCTGTCAAGGGTATGTCCCACAAATGATTAGGATAAACTCACGTTAACTGTCCACTTCTCCCAGGCATGCTACACACAGCCGGCCTCTACGTGCGGCGAGATGTGCGTGCTGATCAGGATGCGGAGGCCATGGCTTTAATGCGCAAAGCGGGCGCGATACCCTTTGCCCTGACTAATGTCTCGGAGGTGTGCATGTGGTGGGAAAGCAACAACACGGTGCACGGTAGGACAAGCAATGCATATGACACCAACCGCATAGTGGGAGGCTCTAGCGGAGGCGAGGGCTGTGTCCAGTCGGCAGCGGGCTCACCCTTTGGTTTGGGATCGGATATCGGGGGTTCGATTCGAATGCCCGCCTTTTTTAATGGTATTTTTGGACACAAGCCAAGCAAACTGATTGTATCAAATAAAGGACAGTTCCCAACGCCCTTCTCGGATGAGCAGAATACATTTCTGGGTCTGGGTCCTATGTCACGCTTTGCGGAGGATCTGCGTCCAATGCTGCAGATAATGGCTGGCGAAAAAGCCAAGCTGTTGCGTTTGAACAATCCTGTGGCGCTGGAGAAGCTTAAGTTCTTTTACCAGGAAACGGACGGCGGTGGCCGCATGGTATCATCTGTGGATCCGGACCTCAGGCAGGCTATGCATCGCATTGTCCGACATCTGAGGGAGAAGTTTGGCAGCGACCTGGTCGAACAGGTGCATCTGCCTCAAATTAGACAATCGGCTGCCATTTGGTTTGCCAATATGCGTGATGATTCCGGACACGGATTTAGTTATCAGCTGGGAGACTTGCGTTATGATATCAACACTAATCTGGAGATGCTTAAGTGGTTCTTTGGTGCCTCCAAGCACACGTTTATTGGTCTAACCACAGCGGTGATGGATAATTTGCAGTGCCAGCATGGATCCTCCAAGTACAAGCATCTGGTGGCTAAGCGAGACCAGCTTCGAGCCAAAATTCAGCAGATGTTGGGCGACAACGGAGTACTCATCTATCCAACGCATCCAACTGTAGCTCCATATCACAACGAGCCCATCTTGCGTCCCATTAACTTCTCTTACACCGGGATAGTAAATGTTCTTGGCTTTCCCGCCACCGCTGTTCCGTTGGGACTCGGCAGTGAGGGTCTGCCATTGGGCGTCCAGGTGATAGCTAACTTCAATGAGGATCGCCTTTGCCTGGCCGTCGCCGAAGAACTGCAGCGTGCCTTTGGCGGCTGGCAGCGACCAGAGGTTCGTCTCTGAGTACCCTTTTATAAGTGTTACTTATCTTAGTCCTTAAATTTTATGTATCTTCTATTCTATATCCCAGTAAAAAAAAAACACCCACCAAATACTACTGACATCTGTAAACTGATTTATCCATGTGTTGTCTAATGTTCTCTATTTGTAATTGATTTTATATACACACCTAATGTGTATATATTCGTAGGTATAAGGATTCTAGTGCCTCGTAGTATCGGAATTTGATTGTGTGGTTATTATTGCAAATATTATATACATATGTCAAGAAAATGTTTTTAATCTAAAACGCATAAGTATTTTGTAAGCTAAAATCCTTCGATTTTGCATTTAAACCAAAAATAAAAATTACTTGAAGTCTAAAAATGGTCCTACTTTTTTCCTAAAACACCGTGCTCTCTGCAAACTTATTTGGCGTGTCACAGGGTTCGGAGAACATGTTAAATAACATAAACTTAACATTAAAGAGCAAATCATTAACATAACAACGTTGGCTTTGAAACACGAAGTTCGGAGTCGTATGCTACTTGAATTTACGCTCAGTCATTTTCATTACAAATAAAATATATATCTATCCAACTACTTATATATATTTGCTGACCATAAATTTCTTGTGAAATGTTGCCGAATGACAGAAAGTATTTAAGGTCCAACCATTAAAATATAATTACAAATTGCAATTGTCAAAATTATTGGTACTGTTTTCAGACAACACGAACGTCACAATCAGAACTCGAATCAAATCACGAATCAAACGGCACGTCGGGCGATTCATAGACTCAAATCTGGAAGACACCACAACAACAACAACAGCGGCAGTAATCACAACAAGATGAGCAAGGCAGATCCCATATCCCTAAGCTTCCACGACTCCTGTTTGCGCATGTCCGACGTTCAACTGCTGCATGGACCACGATGGCTCAATGATCAGGTAACTAATATCCAATGAGTTCCAAGTGTCCCCTTTTTAATTTATACTGGTGAATGTTGCAGATCTTGAGCTTCTACTATGAGTATCTGTCCCATGTCAGGTACAAGAACAACAACGATGTTCACTTCATAGCGCCCGAGGTGACACAGTGCCTGAAGTACATGGACAAATCCGAGATGGAGTTGATCTTTGGAGAGCACAATGCCAAAAGCAAGCCATTCATTTTCTTTGCCCTCAATGACAATGGGACTACCGAGGCGGGGGGAACCCATTGGTCTCTTCTGGTTCTCTCCAGGCCAGAAAAAACATTCTTCCACTTTGATTCATATGGAAACAACAACTCAGAGGCATCAATGGATCTTATGAGCAGAGTCAAGGATTTGCTGGGTATGCGACAGGCCAAGTTCCGACCCATGAGATGCCTGCAGCAGGCCAATGGCTACGATTGTGGCATCCATGTCATCTGCATGACTGACCACATAGCCGACTATGTCAATCGATATGAGATGATCGAAGGATTGCCCACTCTACACCACGACACGGTCAAGGCTAAGAGGGCGGAGCTACTAAAACTCATCCTATCCTTGGGTGGCAAGAACTAACGACTTGGCTGACTCTTCACAGGAATTACAATTGAGATTGTCGTTTATATATACGTAAAATTTTGTTAATCTTTAATGTTTCCTATGTGATCTATTAATAAGAAATAGAGCGATATTTAAAGTTGACCCTCAACTAATTGTTTATTTTTTTGACTCTAGTGTGACCGTAAAATGAGCCACAAAATGTCTATCATTGCATAAATTTACAGGCATTTGTACAACTTGCAATTTTTTAAAATACTCTCGAAAATTCCGTACAGTTCTACCTGCTATATCCAATCCACCAGCTTCGATCCGGTTGCATAAACATTACGTTGGAGCATCTACAATTCTTAAGCAAACAATCTGAATCTGAATACGCGACTGTCATTATAATAATAAACACTTCGATCAGCTTCGGTTTTATGTGTAAACAAATCAAGAACATTTATTTGAAACCAAGCTTAAAATACTTATCGCACTTCTTTCAAGCATGTTCCGCTTACTTGTCTCCTTGATAATTGTGCCTAGCACAGAGAAAGTAATCAATAAATTAAACAAATAACTTAATTTATAATTATCATTGATGCACTTCGAATCTGAAGCTAAGAACAGAGTCTATTCCTTTCCACCCATGGATAGGATGAGTTTTAGTAGCTCCGCCCTCTTAGCCTTGACCGTGTCGTGGTGTAGAGTGGGCAATCCTTCGATCATCTCATATCGATTGACATAGTCGGCTATGTGGTCAGTCATGCAGATGACATGGATACCACAATCGTAGCCATTGGCCTGCTGGAGGCATCTCATGGGTCGGAACTTGGCCTGTCGCATACCCAGCAAATCCTTGACTCTGCTCATAAGATCCATTGATGCCTCTGAGTTGTTGTTTCCATATGAATCAAAGTGGAAGAATGTTTTTTCTGGCCTGGAGAGAACCAGAAGAGACCAATGGGTTCCCCCCGCCTCGGTAGTCCCATTGTCATTGAGGGCAAAGAAAATGAATGGCTTGCTTTTGGCATTGTGCTCTCCAAAAATCAACTCCATCTCGGATTTGTCCATGTACTTCAGGCACTGTGTCACCTCGGGCGCTATGAAGTGAACATCGTTGTTGTTCTTGTACCTGACATGGGACAGATACTCATAGTAGAAGCTCAAGATCTGCAACATTCACCAGTATAAATTAAAAAGGGGACACTTGGAACTCATTGGGTATTAGTTACCTGATCATTGAGCCATCGTGGTCCATGCAGCAGTTGGATGTCGGACATGCGCAGACAAGAATCGTGGAAGCTCAGGGATATAGGATCTGCCTTGCTCATCTTGTTGTGATTACTGCCGCTGTTGTTGTTGTTGTGGAGTCTTCCAGATTTGAGTCTATGAATCGCTCGACGTGCCGTTTGATTCGTGATTTGATTCGAATTCTGATTGTGACGTTCGTTTTGTCTGAAAATTACCAATAATTTTGACACTAGTAATTTACTCAGTGGGCATTTAATAATTCGCTTAACCTTAAATTCTTTCTGTCGTTCGGCAACATTTTACAAGAAATGTATGGGTAATTATAGTTATATTTTTTTATGTATATTATATTTTTTAACGCGAGCACCGACTCCGAACTTTCGTCTTTCAAAGCCAACGTTGTTATGCTAAGACAACTCTGTTAGTTGTATTTTAAAACTTAACATGCTTACTTTTCGCTTTTGTCGTTGGGCGAAGTTACAACATGAAGTTGTTATGAGCGGCCAGCGGGTCGCGTTCTGCCAAATGGTTGCTTAACAGTATGTTATATTTATTTACAATACATTTAATTAATTTGATAATTATTTACGTTCTAACTAAATAAAATAACAGTCACACTTTGTTGTTAATATACACAGATCTTTAAAAAAATCCATTTGCTTATACAAAGGCGAATTTTGCGGCAGAAGATGTGGAGCACAACAAAGACGATAAGATACGGCGAATTAATGCAATGTCTTATAAGAATATGTGTGTGGAGCAGTGCTTACCGCTAGGATTGGCAGATTCATGTGAAATTTTGGTGGTTTGTGGAATCTACAAAATGTTGATTACCAAACTATTTATTCTGCTACTCGCAATTAAGCATACAAACTTTTGTATATATCAATTACCAACGTTACACGACAAAATCTTTTCAGCCCACTTACAAAAATGTTGAGCGGCCAACTTAACTCTTAAGATTTTCTTGCAGCCAACTTCACGTGCGCCCAAAATTGCGTGCAGCCAACTTCATGGAATAGCAATTTAAGTGGGGTTAATATTTATTAAGCGGTAGAATTTAAAACTTAAACTGCCCTTGATTTGTGTATTTTAACAGAAACAAATAGGTTTTCTTCATTTGTCACTTATCATTAAAGTATCATAGATATTTTAGGCAAGCTGTATGTCATCGTTTTAAATTTACAGCTAGTTAAAACAAAAAATTTTAAAATAAAGAATCATGTCCGAAAACTCAGCATCTAATATTACAAAAATTACAGTTGATCGCCTAATAGACATTGATCTAACGAATTACTGTCGCATCTGTAAATGTAACGGAAATCTGGAAAATGGAAACAAGTTGCGCCCCCTATTTAACGGACGCCGTATAACCCGTATCATTGCCAATACCATACATATAGAGGTAGGTGCTAATTTTGCCAATAATACTTAATTCTTAAGTATATTTTCCGGATATTTAGATAAAAGACTTACCTGGATTGCCACGCTTTATTTGTGAAAAGTGTTTGAACTTACTAAAAACGTTTTCAATATTTCAAGTAGACTTTCGCCGTTCCGAAGAAGATTTCAAAGTGGCTGTCGAGGCTCGTGAGCATTTTCACATGGATTCGTTGATTGATTTCGCCAACTCCATTGAAATGGAAAAGCAAAGGGAAAACGATCAGAAAAATGCGGCACTTGTGAGCAACTTCATCAAAAAGACCAGGAAGACCAAGAAATCTAAATCGAAAATTGAGAGAAAGTGACCTATTATCCCAGATTACAATTATTACATTTGATCTTGAACTTGAATTTTATTAGTTTAATATATATTTTATATTTCTACGTGCACTGCTCCATTTAATCATTTTAAAAAGATAATTAATTCAGCAACTGGGCTTGAAGTTATCTGGACCCATGAAAAAATTAAGATTAACCTCATCGCAAAAGCTATCGTCCTTTTTATAGGGCTGCTCGCAATCTGTAGTCTTCCTGACCGAGTTAAGCGATGAGCTGCTTGTCTGCGGGAAGAGCATAACGCCATCGGCTGGTGTCCAAGTTCCGCTTTTGGCCTGGTTATTGATCCATTTCATTTGTTTATTAATCTATAAAATAAATAATGAAAAAAAAAAATAAATAAAATATTGTTTTATGTTGTAGTTAACAGCGCACCTTTTTACACGTACTCTTGCGATTGCTGCACTGAAAGAGCTCCGAGGCAAATGTATACATGTTTTTTGGATTGGTTTTAATAGCTTCCGTTATGATAACGCGAATTATTGCGCGAACCTAAATAATAAGGCATTTATTTACATTTACATTTTAATTTTATAAATAATTTAAGTTTAACCTCTGGATGCCGGCATAAGTAAGTCCAATCGCCTTTCCGCAAATTCTTTGACACATTTAGAATTGTTTCGTCTATTTTGGCCAAATCTTCTTCACTTGCCGCATGGTCGTGTTGCGAATCTTCGTCATCGTCGGAATCATTAAAAAGTTCAGCTTCAATGCGAATATCCATATTTGTTTTAATAACCAGCAATATAATTTTATATATGATTTGTCTGTGGAATATTAATTGGGCTCAAAAGGGTCACAGCCTACTTATTAAAATATGAAACTAAATGAAATTGATTTAAAAAATTAAAAAAAAAGTAACTCCAACTCCGTGACAATGCAATTTGCAGCATTGCCGTGACCAGGATTCGAACCTGGGTTACCACGGCCACAACGTGGGGTCCTAACCACTAGACGATCACGGCTACGTTGGGTTGTTGTGTACTTTCGTCTAAAACGCACTTTTCAGAGGCATACCGCATGCGCCAAAACCACATCTGCGCAAACTGACAGTCAAATTCAAATTGTTGAACGCAAATTAATATATAAGATGTTAAATAAAATTTTATTAAATGTTAGTTTTATTTTAAATTAACATTAATAAAATAAAGCTAGTTTACTGCTGCGTTGAATTATTTTTTGTTGGTGGCATTCGCTCTTTGCGTCTGAGACGTTCACGGAATTGGTGCCTCAGCTGCTCTGGGTTTGTGTTTAATGAGAAATTCATGTCTGTTAACTGTAATGGCAAATGACATTTAAAATTGCACAGTAGCTGCAGTTGGCTGTGCTTACCTGATAGGTTGCAAGTAGAAAGTTGCAACGCACGCGTTCGTTAGCAATGCGTTGAATAATTTTCTGAACTTCTTCCGATTCCATCATGTTATTAATGACAAATTTAATACTGTCGTTGTCGTTCAATCCCTGCTCATTGGCTTCTTCATCTAGCGGTATTCCTTCGAATTGTATTTCATTTTCAGCAGCGTTTCGAACTGTGTGCTGCGTTTTCCTAGATCTGTGTCGAACTTGTGACGTTGTTTGGCGATTTGAGTTACTAATTGCGTCGGAAGACGGGGACAATTTATTTGCAAGTGTTCCTACTGTCTCATTTTGGGTTTCCGGTGATGTCTCCTTGGCTTCGTTGCGTCGAATTAGCGATTTTCTCACTTCTATTATTCGTTCCGGCATATCGTCATCAGAGTCGGGTATTTCAATTGAATTCATTTCTGTTGCTATTGCATTTACTTCTATACACACCATAGAGCTGAAACTGTAATTTATATCGGTGTCGACGTATCGATGTTTTATCACTTACGCGTATATCGGGTCAATTTTAAGAACAATTTTTCGCACATATATATATCGCAACCCATTACATCAAATTAGTCTCTGACTTCTCGCCTCGTATCATCGCTCATAACTATCGTGGATGATACGTCTGTCGATTAGCAGACGGCTGTAAATTATATCGATAGTTTTAATAAGCAAAAACAACAACACACGCATACTGCTAACTTATTTTCTTAACGTGCGTAGGCGAATTTCTTAATTTTCGAATTAAGAACGGTGCAAAATTTATGTAAAACTTTAATTTGTGCCTCCAATCACTTCGCTTGAGGCAACCGTGCACGAGGCAGCTGAAAACAAGGCGATTTAATATACACACAATCTCACAATATGGGAAACACCGATTCAAAGCTGAACTTTCGCAAGGCGATTGTACAGCTGACGCAGAAGAACCAGAAAATCGACAACAGTGACGAACAGTTCTGGGAGCAATTTTGGCAGGGTCATCAAACGACACTTGAGGATGTGTTTGCTTTAGTAACGGCTAACGAAATTCGTCAAATCAGAAACGATAATCCCGCCAACTTGGCCACTCTCTGTTACAAGGCTGTGGAAAAATTGGCTCAAGCCGTTGATAGCAGTTGTCGAACGCAACCAGATCAACAGTGTGTTCTGAACTGTGTTCGACTATTGGTGCGTATATTGCCGTATATCTTCGAGGACGATAAATGGCGCGATTTCTTTTGGAGCAACCTGCCGGCACAGGAACAAGCCAATCATGGCCAGACTGTGCCACTAGCACAGTCCTTGCTTAATGCAATATGTGATCTATTGTTTTGTCCCGACTTTACGGTAATGGCAACCCGTCGCGCCGGCCCCGATAAGGCTGACGAGCTCGCAAACATCGATAGCTGTGAGTACATCTGGGAGGCGGGCGTAGGATTTGCTCAATCGCCGCCACGAAATGCTCACATGGAGCGTAGACGTACGGAGCTATTAAAACTGCTGCTCACCTGCTTCTCGGAGCCCATGTATCGCTCGCCTCAACAGTCCGAGGAGCCCAACAAGTGGATAGCATACTTCACTTCAGCCGATAATAGACATGCATTACCATTATTTACGTCGTTTCTGAATACGGTGTGCTCCTATGATCCAGTTGGCTTTGGAGTTCCATATAATCATCTACTGTTCGCGGATACCACTGAACCGCTTGTCGAAGCCTGTCTCCAGTTGTTGATTGTTACCCTTGACCATGATATGGTCGTGCAGCAGCAGCAACAACATCAGCAACAACAACAGCAACTTACCCATGCAGCCGGCGGAGTACTAATCACGCCCTATGACGAAGGCGGTTGTGGCGATAATCTTTTCATTAACTACTTGTCCCGGGTGCATCGCGATGAGGATTTCCATTTCATATTGAGGGGCATAACACGGTTACTCAACAATCCGCTAGTGCAAAACTATTTGCCTAATTCAACAAAGCGCTTGCATTGTCACCAGGAGCTGCTCATATTGTTTTGGAAAATCTGTGACTACAATAAGAAGTTTTTGTACTTTGTGCTAAAGAGCTCTGATGTCCTTGACATTCTCATACCTATACTATATCACCTAAACTACTCTCGTGCGGATCAATCTCGTGTAGGCCTTATGCACATTGGCGTCTTCATATTGCTGCTGCTTTCAGGTAAGTGCACTATTCTGGTAATCCTATCGATAAATGTTTAATGGATTTTATTGCAGGAGAACGCAACTTTGGAGTACGTCTTAACAAAGCCTATTCGGCCACGGTGCCCATGGATATACCCGTGTTCACTGGTACTCATGCAGATCTGCTCATAACAGTGTTTCACAAAATTATCGCAACGGGTCATCAGCGTTTGCAGCCACTTTTCGACTGCCTATTGACCATTCTGGTAAATGTATCGCCCTATCTCAAGACGCTATCGATGGTTGCAAGCGTAAAGCTGCTGCATTTATTGGAGGCATTCAGCACGCCCTGGTTTCTTCTGTCAGCGCCTAGTAACCACCATTTGGTGTTCTTTCTGTTGGAGATCTTCAACAACATTATACAGTACCAATTCGATGGGAATTCGAATCTAGTCTATACCATTATACGCAAGCGTCATGTTTTTCATGCAATGGCCAATCTGCCGACGGATATGGCTGGCATTGCTAAGTGTCTGAGTGGACGAAAGACAGGCGGTAAATTTAATTTGCCTCGAGTGCCGCAGCGAAAGCAAACATCGGCGTTGAGTAGCCAGGAGCTGCCATCGGCGCACGTTTTGGAAGATTATGCAGATGTCGGGGAGAATGAGGAAGAAGACGACGATGTGGACGTGCGGATGGATAAGGAGCCTGTTGCCGAAGAGGATTTGGAATCTGAAACCGAGTCCCATGAACGCTCGCAGCTAGGAGATGCTCAACTCGATGTCGGCGCCGTACTCACGGCACAGCCTGCCGAGCCGGGCACGCTGAAGACCTCGCTACTGGACACGCCAGGTATTGGCCAGATGACCGAACGCGAACAAGCGCATCCCAATGAGAAGACAGAAATTGGCCCATTCGATAAATCCCTAGTGTCAAGTTCGCAAACTGAAGTAGCCAAATCAGGATCGCCCATGCCGTTGTCGCGCGAGGATCAGAGTCGTCTATCTGTAGCACATCGCGGTAGCATACGCATGGTACCCGGCGATGGAGATCGCTGGACTCCCACACCTGAATGGATTGTTTCTTGGCGCTCAAAGCTGCCTTTGCAGACTATCATGCGACTGTTGCAGGTGTTGGTGCCACAGGTAGAAAAGATATGCATTGACAAGGGTCTTACCGACGAATCCGAGATACTTAAGTTCTTGCAGCATGGTACCCTCGTGGGTCTGCTGCCCGTGCCGCATCCCATACTCATTCGCAAATACCAAGCTAACTCCGGCACCACAGCCTGGTTCCGCACCTACATTTGGGGCGTTATTTACTTGCGTAATGTGGAACCGGCTATTTGGTATGATACTGAAGTGAAACTCTTTGAGATTCAACGTGTTTAAATTATTATTCAGCGGGTCACCAATACAACAATAACTACAACAGCAACAGCTACAACGCAGCTTTTTTAAAATAAGGCTTTTGCATTTACCGTAGTTAATTTATTTAGTTTAAAATCCATTCCAAATTTCCTATTTGTATAAAAATATCATTGATTTTATTGGTTTCTCCCGGTGTAGTCAAAACGATCCAACCATAAACCAAAATGAGGCTTTATCAGTTGTCGCATTGCGTGTATTCTCTGTTTTTATCTGTTCTCAAATTTTATTCTTGTATGCATTTTAATCATTTAAAAAAATTAACCTTTCAAATAGAGTATTGTGTCGTATAAAAATGTTCCTTGTGCCGTAATTTACTTAAGTAATTTATTTGTCAGCTTGTAGTAAGCTATACCTTTGATTATCATTTTAAAAATGTCTCAATTTTTGTGAACCTTTTTAAACAATGCGTTTTTCGTATTTATTTTTAGTCGGCAATAAAATAAATATTTCAAAATATAAGTAAAAAAAATGTAATTAATTTATTGCGTATAGAATATTGAAAAAAAAAAACAAAATCAAGCTTTATTTATGTAATAAATTAATTTATTTCGTGCATTGAGTGTGTTCTTTAACATCTTTCCAATCCCTAATATGTGCTTACTCCACATTTTATTTCAAATTTTAATTAGAAACGAATATATTTAAAAAATTGTATTGTATTTCAAAATATTTAATGCCTACATATATAAACAAAGTAAAAATATAAACTATGTCAGGATTAATCGTTGAGAATATTTAATTTAAACAATTAAAACAATAATTTGATTTAAGATGGAAATTATTGGAGGGACCCAATAGAAACATCTGAAAACATTAAAATTCACCGACGTGACTTTCATCTGAATCTGGTGGATCCGCATCTGACGTAAGGGTTCGTATCCATAATACGTATTTCAAAGAAAATAGAATAAATACAATCGATAAAGTTACTCCGACCTTGGGATCTGGGCGCGCTCTCTCCCCTGGTTGCATGGTTGAATAGTTGTGCACGTGCAATAGTTGTAATGCTATTATCATGCTATGAATACGAGGTAACGTTGGTTGTCACGACTGAATTCCAGTTTGTGGAGCTTTAGTCAAAGTCGTAGCCTTCGCGGTTGTCGGATTCGCAGTTCCCATTGCTACCGGCACTATGCTAAATTTGATAAAAGCTCCTTTTTGTCGTTTTTGTACAATTTTTCCAATAACTTCCGGGTCTTTAATGGTTGTCTCAATTGTCTTGACAATGCGCTCTGCGTTTCCTTCGTCAGAGCCACTTGAATGGCCCTGAATTAGGATGCGAACCTCGTGCCGTTTATTTAGCCATTTTGTTATGTTTTTCAGTCGAGACGCGAGATCGTGGTCCGTAATGCGAGCACCAATGGACAATGACTTCTCTGCCCTCCTGTTGCTCTTATCCGCGACAGTCTTTGCTGCTCCATTAGCGTCCTGATCATCAGCAAGCATTTCTGCAGCAGTAACCAATCTACAATTTTTAGTATTAATCTTGTGAGTAAAGTTTTTTTTTTTTTTGAAGTTATTACCAACCTGAAGACTACTCTTCCTGTTTTTGCGTCTGTCTCATTCAAACGTATTAAATGTAAGTCCCGCCGTTTGGCTAGCTTCTGGGCTTCGTCCAGTGTAGTCATAGTTATGGCCTGGTTCTGTGCTATTAAAGTTATCTTTTGTTGTGACCTGTTTGTTTTTTGTCCTTCCTGCTGCTGATTTGTTGTTTTTGCTTGTGTAAGATAACGGTGAAAAATGCAATTACGCATCTGTTGCTGCTGGACGGAATTTATAAGTAATTTGGGGTGTCTGGGTACTTGCAATGCAACTGAATGTAGCGATAGTAATTTTTGTATAATAATTAACCGCTGTGGTTGCATTTTAACGACTTTGAGCTTCTTTTGTTATTGCAAATTTTTTGTTCAGTGAGTCAGAGTTGTCACACAATCCAAATTTATAATTATATTATATACATATATATATTTTTTTTAACTTTTTTCATATATAACAAAAAGTTTATATAAATATTTACATAATTTCGGAAAAGATTAACTAAAATTTACTTTAATCTTTAGTTAAATATACATTAAATTTATATTATGAATATTATGAAGTTACTGACATCTCTAGCACAGCTGTTCAGCTCAATAAATTATCGAATAAATTCTATCGATATCGACATAATGCTAAACTGAACACATTTTTGAATCGAATTGCAATTGCAATACATTTTTAATGCTCGGGCATTTGTTATTCCAAAATAAAGAAAATAAAAGGCTAAATTAACCTACGAGGTTGGTGTAATTTAATTTACGAAAATAATAGATAATAATGACAATGCGTGTAATCAGCCTAGCTGTGCGTTACGTCTTCTGTGCTCATCTTTCCAAAACTGTTGATCCGCCTGATGCGCGGAAATAATATTTCTACATTCCTGCGTTGAAGCGAGCTGCTGTTGTAGTTGTCTGAATTCCGGACGACGACACTGTTCACACGTCTCGAATTTGGTAAACTTGTTCACATTTCGATCACAAGGAGCGGATGTATATATCATGCACTCATTAAGACAGAAATTATAGAACCAAAAGTTGCCCGTTATTGTTCCATTCATGCATGATGGAATTCTTTGGAGCATGCGAAAGCATCGCTTGGACAGATAAGGATCGATATCGGGTGAATTTATATTTGCGTTTAATCCTCCATTGAAGCTGTTCTGATTATTTTTTCTTTCTCTTTGCCAGGGAACTCCATCGGATGGAGCTTCCTGATTTGAATCACCATAATATCCAATGTCGGTATTCTGGCGTTGGCTAGAAAAGCGCTCTGCATCCCAATGGTAGTTATCATCTGGTCTATGTTGTGCAGACTCCAGGCGCGGCGATTCACCATAGTTTGCTTGATTTCCGTTCGAATGGAATGAGAACTGGTTAGATGACGGCTGACGCCGTAGAGTGTACTGTCCAGCTTCATTTGGATTTCCGAAGTATCCATTGTCCGTATTCTGCTGTTGGCCAATGAAGCGCTGTGCATGCGAGTTATAGTTATTACTTGGTCTATCACGGTATGGAGCACGTTGTGCAGTGCCCAGGCGTGTCATTTGTCCATAGTTATAAGGTTCATTTTTATTCGTCGCGTATGTGATTTGGTTAAAAGGTTGACGCGACATTGGAACTTGTGGAATTGTTCTTTGATCCTGACCTCGTGTTAAGTCACCCACCGGAATGGGAAATGAGTTATAATTTTGATTGTTATCAATTTGCTGTTCTTCATTGTCTGGCTGTGGCTCATCATAATGCTGCTCCTCGTATTGACTATTCGAACCGATGCCATTCACGCTTCCTATGCATGATGTTCCCTCACAGCGTTGTGTTTCTATCAAATCCACTTTATGAACTCCCTGACATTTGATTTCGGCTCCGGGATTTAAATAATGACGACGACGTGTCTGGAAGCCACCGACGCCACAGGTGACGCTACACACTCCCCATTCTCCCCATGTAGAGACCTGACATTCGGCTTGTTGTTGATAAACTGTCCTCTGTTGCATGCCCATATGGAAGTTATTCATGCGCATTGCATCGCCCAGACCACATAGTTGTCCCTCGCAGCCCTGCTCCTCATACAGTGACACATTGCAACTGTAAATCCCAGCCAGCTTTAATTGTTTATACACACGTCGTCTGTACTGCATGCCTTCACCGCACTTGGAGGAGCAGTCACTCCAGCTGGACCATGGATGCGTATGGCATTCACGTGGCACATCCGCCTCGATGTTAGCTAAGATAATAAGCCAATTGCTTTAATCATTTATTGCAATCCATTCAAATCCTACTCACAATCTTCATCTATGCAGCGCCGTTCGTAAACTCGTTGACGTCGAACTGTCAGTGTGGCCATAGGCTTCATGGGTGCTCCCGTCTCATCATAGAAAGGCGAACGTGGATCATTGGGAAAGTCGGAGCGTATGCGCCTGATTACATCTGGTGGTTCCTGGGGCTGATTTGATGACTGCAAAAGGACTTAAATAATTGAACACTCAACAATAGAGATCTTTTAGGGCTTACATTGTAACTGGGACCTGCATCGGTACCTATATCCCAAGGATATAAATTAATGACCTTGTTCTCGAGCCACGTGCAGTTGCGCAGACACAGCTCCAGCCCACTAACACCTACAATCCAATCCGGCGAGGGCTCAATTTTTGATGCAAACGATATCATGTGATGCACTGGATTTACACGCACCGACGCCGATGTTTTGCTATTGAGATTGGGAAATGATGGTCCACGTGCTTTGATAATTGTACGAATCTTTTGCTCCTGGAGATGTTCATTAAATCATATATGTATTTATTTTTAGTCGATGTAAACTCACTTGAAAAGTTACGCTGAATTCTTGATCTAACTGCCTGGAAGAACAGAGCTCTGCATACTCTTTGACGCCAGGACTGGCCAAGGCTCCAGCCTCCCAGAAACGGTAGTCGGAGGTATGAGCAGCTCCGACCAGTTCGCAGAATCGCGCTACCCAGCCATGTTGAGGAAAGTTTCGCGGATGCAAATTTCGTGACCAAATGCTTTCGAATATGAGCTGCAAATGCAAATGCAGATGTGAGTGAGTTTCTCAAAGATGAATATGAAAGCATGTTTACCTCATAGCGTGCCTCGTCGCAAGCACAGCATGGATTAATCGTGGATAAACTAGATGGTTGACTTTCCACATCGTCGACAACCTCCTCGCAAATGCGTCGAGTTAATCCACCGTCGTCCATGTGCCAGACTTGGCGATGTTCCAACACAGTGGCACGTATCAATATGCAACCGCTGCCCGGCTCACTGGGCGCTGTCCAGGTGAGATGTATATGTGTCTTGGGCATGGGATTCGTGCTCTCCACCATGTTAATGCAGTTGGGCATGAAACGGGTCTCACCAGCATCGGTTAGATCGAATTCTCCTAGATTATTTAAATAGTTAAAGTCTCCATTCTCGGCCTCCAATGCCAAAATAAATCCAATGAAGCGACGACCATTGAATGCATTCAGTGAAACTGTCGAATGTTGTGAAATAATCAAATTTTATGTAGTTGACAAAGCATGAACGTCTTCTCTCTTTTTTGTGCGTCTTATCGGTTAAGGCCGACCTTGAATCTTCAGAATTTGCAAAGTCCTGATAAGGTCAGCGGTTTTTTCGATTTGTTTACAAAACAAAACAAAAAAATGTATTGCGAAATCTTTTTAAACATTTAAACCCTGCGCTTAAGCACTATATATGGTATGGTATGGTATGGTATAAGTATGTTAAAAGCAAAGTGAACTGGCTACTAAAGCTAACACTGTTTTCTATCCCCGCAAATTAAACTGTCATTAATAATTAATTAAAAATCAATCCATTAGAGTTGAGATATTTCACCCAAGTTCACGCTGAATACATTTTTAGATATTTTAACTATAACTACTATATTAGAAAAATTGATTCTGATAGCATTCAAGCTATACATAAACAAACATTTGCATCTACTGTTGTGTTTGTATATACATATAAGTATTCGATCACAGGGTAACTACAGGGTTTTAAGCGGTCGAATAACCGATCGAGGGTTTTTTTACGAACATTTTTTTGGTTTATAAGTTTTACTCATTGATAGCAATCATACATTGAAGTTCAAGCGCAAGGCCAATGAACTTTGGCGCTCACCGTTATACTCCTGTCCGAGTATATATGTTTCCGGGTTTCTGGCAATGCTTATCACGAAGTTCTCATCTACTGGTATCTGCGAATTGTCCGTATTTGGTGGACGACGTGAGCAGATCACAGCTCCTTCAGTCGACACTATCACGACTAGCATTAAAAAATGCCACATTATGGGAACCAATTTTAAATTTTATTAATCTCCGAATTCTAGCAATATATAGAACTTCTCGTCGTGCGCTACGATTTATAACTGAGCAAAGCTCTCGAACTCTATCTAGAATTTGCGAAAAGCAAAAGTCGAATTCAGATGATAAGCTCTATGGTAAGCTCAGCTGAGCACTCGGAGTGACGAAAAGAGAGAAAGAGAGAGAGAGAGCAGTTTATTTTTTTGACCCAGTGGTACTAATATACTTAATACTATGTCTTATCAGTAGCACGTCATATACAGACTCTTTCGGTAAGCCGGAAAAACAATATCGAGTACAGTATAGATGTGGAAACCAAAAGCGCACAGTACGAAAGCAATCCGCTTTCTTGATGGTGCGAAAAAGGAGTTACAGTAAATTGATTAGTTTTGTTTATCCTGCAAAGAATGGCTACACAGGTATTCTAGAACCGGGAGTACAATTTTGAAATCGGCGCTCTTTGAAATTTCTAAAACTTTTTTACAAAGCTGTTGAAAATGCGTATTGCGTGAAGGTTAAAATCGCTTGGTTAAAATCGCTCAATAGATACAGAAAATTTGCATACTAAACAATCCAACAGATTGTTCCTATGACAGCTATATGATATAGTGGTCCGATTTGGATGAAATTTGGTTGCATATGGGATTTAGTACTACATGCGTATAGGATGAATTTGGTGGAGATAGCTCAAAATAAATTTTTTTTTCAACCGACCCGTTTCCGAAACCTTAAAGTATATAAGTATATTCTTGACCAGCATCAACAGCCGAGTCGATATAGCGATGTCCTTCTGTCTGTCCGTCCGTACAGACACCAAATTTGGAATGGAAGTCCGTTTTTATGTCAAGCAACAACCAGACACACCTCGGACAAAATTATCAATTTGGGTACGTAGGTTCCTAGAGACAGCATAAATACGACACACTGCATGTGTGGAAGCAGCGCTGCCCGCAGACGCTGGCCGTGACGACCAATAGTATACATACACACATATGTATGTATGTGCATACTAGAGTTGTTCATCGTAGTTTAATTGTAGGATGTAGTTCAGTAGTTAAATTTTCAACGAAGGAACTATATCGGTCAATTAGTTAGTTCGTTGAACGAACGAACTATATTGTTTAGTTCGTTTGTTGATCTTGGTCTTGGTCTCATTCTAGTTCGTTCCTTCGTAGGTCGTGGTGCCTATCTAGTTCAACCGCTTAGTTCGAACGTTATGGTCCATTTTATTTCGTTATACCCTATTTTGTCAGTTTGTTGTTAAATTTAATACTCAAAAGTTTTATTATAAAATCATAAAAGGTTTTAATAGGTTCATCTTAAACTATTTCATTTATCACTTAATTTTTAAAAGTTAACAAAATTTTAAAACTTGATATGCTTGCTATTTTGCAACAATACTTAAACTAATTATAAATTCTGTCCGGCTGTCTGTCCGTATGAACAAATTGGAATACCAATTTTGATACGCAGGTTCCTAAAGACAACATAAGTGCCATGTCATTTGACATTTTTGGCTGCCACACCCCCTTTTTCCGTAAGAAACAAAAAAAAATTGCATGCCGTTTTAAAGGCATTTGTTCTTATCGTACAGTATTGGTATTTTAAATTTGTTAGAAGACTAATAATATCAAACTATCCTAAAACTTTCATAAGAATCCGACCATAAACAAAAAAGAAAATAAGCAAAAAATTTATATTTGAGCGCAATACCAAGCATAAGTGCAAGAGAGATAGCGCTGGCCGTGCCGACCAATTTATAACATACACGCATATGTATGCGCATACATTTAACAGATAAGCATATGAATGTTCGATTATGCTTAGCTTTATTGTGTTTTAACGTGTTCTAATACAAGAACTATCTATTGTAATATCCGGATACCGATTTTAACATAATAATTTGGAATAAAAGCAGAGAGTATTATTCGGTCGGGCTCCTTCGACAGTACTTTCCTTACTTTTGTTTTTTGTTTCAACGTGTTTTTATACAAGTATTTTCCATTGTAATACCCGGAAACAGATTTAAATATAAAATTCGTATGAAGTCATGCAGTATTAGTTGAGCGTGTGAACATAATTATTTTAGGTGTCCTCAGCAAAATTGGTTCGAATCGAATTGCTACAACATATAAATAAAACCAACTGGTCAAAAAATGTGAAAAATTTTAATTTATGAACACTTGGTTAAAAGAAAAGAGATAACTTTATGTTAACACATACATTAGCCCCACTGACTTGCGAGCAAGGTGTGCCCCAAGTAGTAGAGATGTCTGTTTTTATTTTTCGTGCTTGTATGTATGTAAACCTGAGGTCTGCGGTTTGAACTGCTGCACACACAGGCATTTCATTTATTTTTGCTACATAACAAAACATTATTGTATGTAAATGCAGAAAACCGGGGACACCTAAAACTTGACACACCTGAGTGATAGTTACTGCGTGCGGTCGTGGTTGAAGTCGCTCCTGCGTTTACGTAAATTCTGCGCTCGCCACCAAATCTGCGAGGGTTTTGGTTGCCGCCTACTAGTCTTTTCGGTTCGCGCATCATCCAAGTGTACGACTACGCGTCGAGGGAGGGGTGAGTTGCCATCTTTTTGGTCCCTCTCCAGTTTTACTGGTTGTTTTTGCCTGGAATCTGGAGGAACTTGCGCCAATTTGCGCGTGGCTCTTCCTCTTTCCCAGCTGCAAGTCACCTGAGCTTCAAGTGTGACCAACGGGCAGTTAGCAGATCAGCACAGCACTTTCAACTAACAAAGCTGCATTGTATTTTTTCTGTGGCATACTTTTGGTCGTCCCGATTTCAATTGCCCCTTTTAAGGCTGTGCCAAAAAAAAAAAAATCCAATCTCGGTTCGCTATGGAGGAAGACGAGCGGCGGGCTTTCGGCAAAAGCGCATCGCTTCTACGGACGCCATGGTGCCAACGGAAAACACCACCCAAAAAAACCAAAGGCTATGCCCAACACTCTGTGGCTCGGGCAGCAAATACAAAGGAATCACCTGTGACTGCTGCAGCAAGCCAACAGGCAACTCCCAGCGCATCCTCTAGGTGGACTAAAGTGAGTGGACGTCAAAGGACCCGCACGCGCCCCCGCGCCGATGCCATTGCAATATCTGAAGCAGGCCAACGCAGGTACTCCGACATCTTGAAGATCGTCAAGAGCGACCCTTCCCTTATGTACATAATTACAGACGTGCACAGCATTAGGAAAGCCGCAAACGGGGACCTGCTGCTTAGGCTGGACAAAAAGCCAGAGCACAACCCAGACGAGCTTACACACGAAGTTAGCAAAGCCCTGGGCAACCGAGGCTCCGTCAGAAAGCTTACAGAGACAGCTCAAGTCGAGATCCGCGATCTTGACGAACTTGTTACCAAGGAGGAGGTCATTGATTCTGTTAAGGCAGCCCTTGATGACATCACTCTCAACAGTGACGCAGTGAAGGCGCTTCGCTCCCTAAAGGATGGACAGCAAGTGGCCACGCTCTCCCTTCCCGTATCCAAAGCTTGATCTCTGGTAGATCTGCGCAAACTGCGAATCGGCTGGCTAGTCTGTCTCCAGCCCACACGCTGCTTCAGGTGCCATGAGTTCGGTCGTATTGCAGCGAACTGCCCAAATGACATTGACCTAAGGGACGCTTGCTTCAGATGCAGCGAAACAGGCCACTCCGCCAAATCTTGCAACAAGCCTCCCAAATGTAGCATCTGCACCAGGGCAAACAAGGAATCGACGGATCACGCGGCGGGTAGCTTTAAATGTCCTGCTTACCGCGAATCCACCAACAAAATGACATGGTAAGGTTAATCCAAATTAACCTGAACCACTGCATTGCTGCTCAGTCCTCTTGGAGCAGTCGATGAGGGAGACGGACTCGACCATCGCAATCGTAAGCGAACCCCATCACCGTGAATCTTGCTGTCCAAGGGCATGGGTCACTGATACTAGTGGCAACGCAGCGCAGTGGTCTTGCGCAGCTGCGCCAACTGCACTAGACGACCTAAAGTCATTCAATGGATTCGTCCGCGCGAACTTAGGCGGCACGTGGATTTATAGCTGCTACCTGGCGCCCAGCCTAGATCTGTGCGCTTTCACGTCCATCCTCGAGGAGCTCGCCATCGACGCCAACGGTAGGACCAGATTATTAATAGGAGGAGATTTCAACGCATGGGCTTTGGAGTGGGGAAGTCGCTCGACAAACGCGAGGGGGCGCGTCCAGCTCGAATTCTTTGCTTCGCTGGACATCGTGTTGCTGAACACTGGCTCCCAGTTCACATTCAGCAGAGGAGGCATTGGATCAGTCGTTGACCTCACTTTCGCAAGTACCACTATCGCAGTTGGCGCAACTTGGGAAATAAGCAATGTTTACACCGCAAGCGACCAGGGCGCAATTCTGGGGTCCTTTTCGAACACCGTCCGCTCTCCAGCGAACAGTTTGCCCCTCAGCAATGCATACTGCGCACTCAGACTGATCAGGGACTCATTCGTCTAAGCTTTTCACATCTCCCAGAATTCCTCTGGTGGCAGTGCCGACAGCAGAACTGCTTTAATCACAGAGGATTTACATCGACATCGATTTACTTGCGACAGCAGCATGCCGAAAAGGAATCTTTACAGACGCCACCATACACCTACCTTCTGGTGGAACGAAGACATCGAAAACGCGCGCAAAGCATGCATGCAAGCGAGGAGACGTTACCAACGTGCGCGAGGGGCACAAACTCCACGATCAGACAGGACGCATACAGGACCGCCAGATTGGAACTCAAAAGGAAAATTCGGGCAAGTAAAAGGGAATGTTTTCTCCGCCTGTGCGACTCAGCCGAATACGACCCGTGGGGCAAGGCGTATAAAATGGTGGTTAAAGTCATTGGGGCTAACAGGCAACTCGCACCAATGAACAAAGAAGAGCTCAGAAACATTGTTGAGGCACTCTTTCCTTCCAACCCATCTGCAATAGATCGGTAGCCAACGTATCGCAGCACATCCAGTCCGACTCGTATCCTCGAAGTCACAGCCGACGAAGTCCTTTCGGTAGCCAGAGGCCTAAAGGATAAAAAAGCTCCTGGCCCAGATGGCATTCCTAACTGCGCAGTCAAACTAGCACTCTCCCTTCGTCGCGCGGCATTTGCTGACCTTTTTAACGCGTGCCTCATCGAGAGATCGTTTCCCAAACTCTGGAAACAGCACTGTGCGAACCATCTTCCTACAGGCCCATATGTCTCATCAACACCCTGGGCAATTTCCTCGAGAGACTCATCTGCACATGATTGAACGCTGCAATCGAACGTAGTTGCGGGCTCTCTCCCAATCAGTTCGGCTTCAAAAGGGCGAGGTCCACCCTGGACGCCATCGGAACGGTGACCGACATAGCTTCTAGGGCTATCCAAGGTAAAAGATTGCAAGGAGGCTCAAAGCAATACTGCCTGGTGGCCACACTTGACGTAAAGAACGCCTTCAACACGGCACGCTGGGACAGGATTGCGTAGGCCCTGCACGAGTTCGACGTTCCTTCTCATCTCGTCAACACCATCAGAAGCTACTTCCAGGACAGAGACATCCAGTACTTCACTACCAAAGGAGTCCAAACTCACAGGGTAAGTACTGCCGTCACCCAGGGATCCGTTTTAGGACCTCTACTCTGGAACGTCATGTACGACGGAGTATTGCGCCTGGCCCTGCCCCCCGGCGCTCTGTTACGGCCAAGGAGCTACATGTTGCGGAGAATACCTGCAACTCATGCATCGTCGCCGTTCAACGCTGGCTTTCCCTTGCCGGACTGGAACTCGCCGCCCACAAGACGGAAACTGTGCTTATAAGCAGCCGGAAGAAGGTAGAGACTGCAGAAATCACTGTGGGGAACTCCACAATAAGTTCCAGGCGCGCTCTTGAATACCTGGGCGTAATGACCGACACCAGGTTGTCCTTCAGGGAACACATGGACTACATCTCCTCCAAAGCAGCAGTGGCAAGCCAGGCTCTTTCGAGATTAATGGTAATCACCAGAGGCCCCAAGCAACACCGGCGCCAGCTCCTCATGAGCGTTGTCAGGGCTACAATCCTCTATGCTGCTCCTGTCTGGTCGAAAGCCATGGAAGTACCGAGATACACTCGCGGAATCCGTTCAACGTACAGACTCAACGCCATCAGAGTGTGCTGCGCATTCCGCACTACATCAGACGACGCCGCGCTAGTCCTGGCCGGATTGATCCCGATTGAGGATCTGCTAATAGAATCTTCGTCTATTTTCAGGTCTACGAGACAGCACCCAGAATACGGCACATTAACCCAAATGCGAAGGGACGCTAGAAGTCAGTCGAGAGGTGGCAAACCCGGTGGGACACCTCGCCTAAAGGACGATGGACATACCGGCTCATCCCCAATCTGACGAACTGGCTCAATCGCAAGCATGGAGAGGTGAACTTCTACTTAACCCAAGTTCTTTCGGGTCATGGATGTTTTAAAAGCTACCTGAAAAGATTGAGTCACGGCACCTCCGACGAGTGTCCATCCTGCGGCTCCGGAGCCGACCGGAGACGACCGCCTTGAGAAGGGAAGAGCGATCGAGGAACTGTTCCTCATAGACGCTTTAGGCGGCATTGAAGGGCCCGCGAAGCATTGCCTAACGGTCGTACCGCGGGGACTTAGCGCTACCTCTAGCTTAGCCACAAGTGTAAATAAGCCATGTAGACTTAAATGAATAAAAAAAAAAAACCTAAAACTTAGAGCGTGGAGCAACTGGTAGGTAATCAGCTGGTTGTCTGGCTTGTATGTGTTTGGCTTTTCATTAACTTTTTTAAATTTTTATTAAATTTAAGTAAATATTCAAATATTAAATATGTGTGTACATTTATAAAATATAAATCTCTCTGCTGCTAATACTTTTTCATTGATTGTTTACAAAACGCGCACTACTATGAGTATGGTGTCTTTTACAGTCGGCTCGCCCGATTGTAGTCTTTCTTACATCTTTAATTTGTATTCTTTATAATTGATTTTACTAAAAACTTGATTTTTGACTAAATCTGGTCGGCATTGAAATATCGGTTTTATAAACTGTCACCAAATTAGATAATAAATTACCATCCAAAAATGTAGACAATATTTTAAACGTATATTTTTTTTTTCTTCTATTTTTGTAAACTTTAATTGTTCGCCAAAGCGTTTTCAATTTAGAATATTGAATCTGCTGCTTATCTGCAACATTGGCTGATCAATTCCGTCTCCATTGGACTAGTAATTGTTAGGTCCATCCTTCCGTACCTGGTTTATCATGGGTAGGATGCAGGTACCTTCGCATGCCTCCAAAGTGACAAAGCGATTCTGGTTCTGGTCGCAATTATCTGTGGTAAAAATCTTGCACTTTCCACCCTCGTCTTCCTGATCACCATAATGGTCATAGGCCCAGTAGTTTCTTACGACCACTGGATTAGCCAAGCATGGTTCAGTAGAAGCAAGTGGTTTCTCGTAACAGTAATCCTGCACGACATTAAAGTTATTACTACTATCCGAGAGACGTTCCGAATAAACAACATATGGAGCACGTGTGCTGACTCCAGAAGTCCATTGTGAATTGTTAGTTGGAGCATAATTTTTGGGTCTTATATCCTGTTGATTCTCATTCCAGTTGTTATTTGGATAGTAACTTGGATTCATACTATAATCTAGCTTGCGTCGATTGTCATTTAAGTTACGTTGGTTGTAATTTATGTTAAGGACATAATTTTGAGTCCTACTTAGGTCTGCTTGCCCTCGATTATTATTTGAGTTGGGTTGGTCGTAGTTTTTGTTGAGGCCATAACTTGAGGTCCTACTAAGACCTGCTTGTCCTCGATTGTCATTTAAGTTGGGTTGCTTGTAGTTATTGTTAAGGCCATAATTTTGAGTCCTACCTAGGTCTTCTTGTCCTCGATTTTCATTAAAATCACGGTGATTTCCAGCCGGATAAAGGGGTGGCATATTGTTGTTCCAGTTTTGGTTATTGATTTGGTTGCTGTTCCAATCCCACGAATTTAGTTCATTATTGTCAGATATTTCGCCCATTGTGTCGGATTGGGAAGGGGGGTTGGATTCGCCATTGTTGCGAATTATTCCTCCACATATGATGCCAATACACGGTTGTATCTGCTCCAGAGGCAACTTGACGACAGTCAGACAGTGCATCTTCGCCTGTTGATTGTAAAAGTCACGAGACCTGTTCTGAGTACCAGCTCCACAGTTTGTTGAACAGGGCGACCAACTGCTCCAATTGGTTAGCTGACAATTGGCCATTGAGTCGGGGCTATTAGCATTTCTATTTGCATTCGTATTTAAACTGTTATTATCAGAATCTTCATTGTTGACGTCCTCCTCCTTTCCGCATTCAGTGCCCTCACATTGGCGTGTTTCCTCCAGTTGTCGGTCGCAATTATAGTTGGATGCCAAAATTGGATTCTTAAAGCTGCGAAAACGCTGCGAAAAACCAGGGCCACAACGAGTACTGCAGTTACTCCAATCGATCCACGGATGAGTGGCACACTCCAATGGTCCTTCCTGCGGGTCTGAATGGAGGAAAATCACTAGAGTGAGTATTTTCATTACATGTACATCTATTTGCATATCCCACCCTCTGCACAATCCCTAATGTATAGCTTTTTCCGAGTAACATAAAGTGTTGCCAAAGGTTTCATGGCAGCTCCAGTTTCATCGAAAAATGGTGCTCTATAATCACTGGGATAAGTGGATGAAATGTGTCGTATAACATCTGGTGGTATCTGTTGCTTATCTGAAGACTGAGCAAAAAGAATTATGAAATGGATTGAAGTTTTAATGGAA
The DNA here is from genome assembly GCA_035047505.1 of Drosophila parthenogenetica. Taxonomy (NCBI): domain Eukaryota; kingdom Metazoa; phylum Arthropoda; class Insecta; order Diptera; family Drosophilidae; genus Drosophila; species Drosophila parthenogenetica. The sequence goes on along the minus strand of JAWNPM010000080.1, from coordinate 15,196,868 downwards.
ACTTTACCATATACGTAGGTCCAGCATCGGTGCCAATGTCCCAGGGATATAAGTTTAAGACTTTCCGCTCCAGCCAGGTGCAATTGCTCAAACACAATTCTAGGCCGGCAACGCCTATAACCCAATCGGGCGATGGTTCAATTTTGGCGGCCAACGATATCTGATGATGCTTCGGATCAACCCGAGCATTAGCCAATGTAGTCCCAAAGACATTATGACGGTATTCGATTCCAGGTGCCTTGATCATAGTACGGACCTCGCCATTCTACAGATTTGAAATGAGAGATATTTATTAATAACTCGACATATATTCTTTCAGTAACCGTTAACAATACTAAATAAATTTACAAAATACTAGAACTATATAAAACTAAGTCTCTTTTATGATGTGGTATGTTCCGACTGATCATGGCAAGAACCAAGACATTTCCTGATTCTAAGCTATCTTATCCATTAACTAAACGATTGTACTAAAATTACTATCATACCCAATTGTTAATAATATATTGAAACTGAGTAAAGGGTATTTTTCTCTTGTTTTTCTTTTATCTTGATGATGCGTCAGAGCAATTTGACCTGTATTTCCTGGTGATCTCTAAATAAACATGAAATACCTGCGTGTTCTCAATAATCTCCTTTTCCAAGATGGCCGTGGCCCCGTGCTCCGCCATGTTCCTCATGCCCTCACTGGCGAGTTCTCCATAAGCCCAATATCGGTAGCTGTGGGTATGGGACGCTCCAATTAGTTCCCCAATGCGCGTATTCCTGGGGTCATCAGGAAAGTGCTTGGGGTGCGTATTTTTATTCCACTTACGCTCCAAAACAATCTGCAACGAATTCGGATAAATTACAAATGATGCAAGCGAAGATTGTTAGTGAATCACACCTCGTACTTTGCCTCATCGCAAGCACAACAGTTTTGAAGAGACGGTGTTACGGTATTCAGCTCGTCGATCTCCTCAGCACAGATGCGTTTGGTAAGGAACCCATCATCGATGAACCACGCATTACGATGTTGAACGACTCCAGCCTTGATCAGGATGCACCCACTGTCTGGCTGACTGGGTGCTACCCAGACGACTTCTATGTAAACTTTGGCATTTGTATTCGTGCTCTCGACTATGTTCTCACAGCCAGCAATGAATTTTGTATCGACGTCGTTGACCAACTCAAAGTGTCCTGTCGTATCCTGACCGTTGAAGGTCATTGATTGATCCTCGTTTTCTACAGCCAAAGTGAAATCACTAAATTTTAAATTCCTGGGACACGACAATGTTACGTTGTAGCGGTAATTGGGCACATAGGTTTCAGGATTTCCATCGATCAGTATTTTAAAGTTATCGTCGACAGCCGATCGGTGACCAATGGCACTTTTAGGAATCCTACTACAGCCACCTCGCACATCCTGAACGAATACAAGACAAGTGATAAATAATACCAGAAATTGGCACATATTTTCTTGTAGCATAATTCCGAGATCTATTCGGATTCACAGCTCGAAGAACACTGATGAAACTGGATGCATCACTTCAAGTAATAGAGAAAATGTCTTAATTATTGCTCAGACCCATTTTAATTGAGTTTAATCGTCACTTTAATTTTTTTGAGTCCCGCCTTTCAATACATATGCATATTTATAAATATATACAGTGCTGGCTTCAATTAATTTATTTGCCTTACAGTTCTTTGAACTTGACTAACTGGTGGCGATGAGGAGTCTGTGGAAATCGGGCAGAATGTGCTATAAATTTGAAACTAATAAAACTATGCGAATGTTCTGCAGACATTTATATAGGTCAACGGCAAACTGTAGACCAATGTTGTGAAATCAAGCGATATTTATACCCGTTACTCGTAGAGCAAAAGGGTATACTATAATTTTTGGAATGTATGTAAAATGCGGCGTGTCAGATCCCATAAACTGTATATGTATATTCCTAACCCGCAGCAATAGTCGAGTCGACATAGCCATGTTCACCTGTATGTATGAACAAAATAATCTCAGAGACAAGAAGAGCTAGAAAGGTCCGAATAATTGCAAATAAAACATAAAATACCCTAGCAGTAAAAGTTTTTTTTTGACCCACTTCCTTTAGGGTGTTCTATATTCATGCAAAGGTGAAACACGTAAAAGTTTTTAAACTATGCCTCTAAACCAAATATATACGGATCGTTCATGTCCAGTGTGTTTATTTACTATACAAGTTTCATCAAAATCGGACTGCCAGAACAATTGGTCGAAAATACGCTCAAAATATGAATTAGTATAAAAATCAAACTCACTAGTGTCCATCATCTATACGATTGCATTAATGTAATTATCATACCCAATTTTTAATAACATATTAAAACTAAGTAACGGGTATTTTTTTTGTTGTTGTTAGGCCTTGTTAATATAATTACTCCCCTGCCCCTAATTCAAGAACATAATTTAGGTCTTATTCTTCTCCTTTAATTTTAATTTAATTCGTTATAACTTGATTTAATTAAAATAAGATAAATCGCACCTTCTTGACAATTACTTTTCATGAATTATATGTCTTATATCATTTTATATCTTTTAGTAAAGGTCTTGAAAAAGATACATATTTTAAAAAATCCAAAACTCGTGGTTGTTTTAGACCCTATACTCAAAAGAGTATAAGCGGTCAAAAGCTTAATGTGCGTAACAGGCAGAAAAAGGCATTCTTACCCAATAAAGTATATATATTCTGGATCAGCATCATCAGCCGAGTCGATCCATAAATGTTTGTTGGTCCGTTTGTTCAAGTTTATTTCTAATTGTTATCACGCCTAAACCTCCATAACAAGTTGGAAACAACTAAAGCTATAGAGATTAAATTCACACATTATGGGTATGGTACCATTATAACTATCCTCACCAACCTTTAGGATTATCCGCATTGGACAACAAAGTCCAAAGGACAAGGACAAGTCAAGGACAAGTAGGAAACTTGTATGAAGTGTATGTTGGGCGATCGCAGTTAAATTCACACATTATCTGGATTTGATATACAACTCCCATAGGAGAAATCGTTCATATCTTGCTTATTTCATGATATGTTCACTAGAATGAGTACAGCATCTTTAACAGCGTGCGCGCTCGACTGTAGTCTATAGTCCCATTTGTTTTTACAAATATGACTTTTCCGACCGATTTGGTTTGGGAGCTCTATGGAATACCGTTGTCCGAGAAAACAATTTATATAATCTTATTAAACACACAACGTGCGAGTTTAGTTGAGACAGAACTAAAACCCGAAATTTCGTATGGAAAACTTTTGAAAAATTTAATTCGAATCAACAAAAGTTGCTAAAGCAGTCCCAAGCTATGCATTATGGATATGGGTTATTACTGTTTACTGTGGGTCTGCTTAAAATTTGAAAATACAGTAGAATCTGGTTATTACGACACTCAAGGGACCGACGATTTTACGTCGTTATACCCGGCAGACGCTTTAACCATACACAACCCCATACAAACTTGTGTGAAAGGGCCAACCAAACGCTTTAAGCGGAGTCGTTATAACCGGATTCTACTGTAACTTGTTTTGGGTTTTTATAAACTCAGATTCGTTTAGGTATCTTGAACTGAGTTAGACATTTTGTATACTCTCTGCAAGAGTATATTAGGTTTGTGCAAATGTATGTAACAGACAGAAGGAGGCGTGGCAGATCCCATAAAGTATTTATATTCTTGATCAGCATCACAAGCCGAGTCGATATAGCCATGTCCGTCTGTCCGTCTGACCGTCTGTCTGTCCGTATGAACACACAGATTTCAGAGATGGTAAGAGCTACAAGTTTGAATTTGGTCTCTATCGACTCGATATTTAGTCAGTCAATACAAGAATCTTTTTTTTTTTTGATGCCACGCACCATTCGCCCACAATCAGCAAAAGCCTAGACATACCTCGGAAAAAATTGATGTTTTCGGCTAATATCTCAGTAACTATGGCACCTAAGAATACCAATTTTGGTACACGTGTTCCTAGATGTCCATAAATGCAATGACATCAAAAGTTTTTTTTCGGCAAGAAATAAAAAAAAATTTCAAACTTGCATGCCGTTTTTAAAGCTTTTATTCTTATCGTACAGTGTTGTTTTTATACTCTCTGCAAGAGTATATTGGGTTTGTGCAAATGTATGTAACAGGCAGAAGGAGGCGTGGCAGACCTCATAAAGTATATATATTCTTGATCAGCATCACAAGCCGAGTCGATATAGCCATGTCCGTCTGTCCGTCCGTCTGTCTGTCTGTCTGTCTGTCCGTATGAACAAACAGATTTCAAAGATGGTAAGAGCTACAAGTTCGAGTTTGGTCTCAATCGGCTCGATATTTAGTCAGTCAATACAAGAATCTTTTTTTTTTTTCGATGCCACGCCCCATTCGCCCACAATGAGTAAAAAACCCGTCACACCTCGGAAAAAATCAATGTTTTCGGCGAATGGCACCTAGGAATACCAATTTTGGTACACTTGTTTCTAGAGACCGCATAAATCCAATGACATCAAAAGTTTTGGGCTGCCACGCCGCCTTTTTCCGCAAGAAATAAAAGAAAATTTCAAACTTGCATGCCGTTTTTAAAGCATTTATTCTTATCGTACAGTGTTGTTATTTATGATTCGTTTGAAGACGAATCATGTCAAACTCTCCTAAAAGTTTTGTAAGAATCCGACCATAAACAAGAAAGAAATGAAGCAACAAAGATTTTATTCGAGAGCAATGAGTGCGAGAGAGAAAGCGCTAGTCGTGCCGACCAATAGTATTCATACACACATATGAATGTGCATACATTTAACGTCAAACGACTTTGTATGTACATACAGACAAACACATGTATGTTCGATTATGCTTAGCTTCTTTTTTTGTTTTAACGTGTTCTAATACAAGAACTATCTATAGTAATATCCGAATACCGATTTAAACATTATAATTGGGAATAAAAGCAGAGAGTATAATACGGTCGGGCGTGTTCGACTGTACTTTTCTTTCTTGTTTATGATTCGTTTTAAGACGTATCATTTCTAACTCTCCTAAAAGTTTCATAAGAATCCGACAATAAACAAGAAAGAAATGAAGCAACAAAGATTTTATTCGAGAGCAATGAGTGCGAGAGAGACAGCGCTAGTCGTGCCGACCAGTGGTATTCATACACATATATGTATGTGCATACATTTAACGTCAAAGGAATTTGTATGTACATACAGACAAACACATTTATGTTCGATTATGCTATATATTGTAATATCCGGATACCGATTTAAGCATTGTAATTGGGAATAAAAGCAGAGAGTATTATACGGTCGGGCGTGTTCGACTGTACTTTTCTTTCCTGTTTATAGATATGAAACATAAGATGAATTCTAGACGAGTGCTTCTTCCCATTGAAAATTTAAATATTAGAAATTTCGTTTTATTGCTTATTCGATTGATTCAAAAATATAACTGTTTAGTTACATTCTGCACTTGAAAAAAAGAATTAGTTAATACTTGAAGATAAAAGTGCTGTTTTGGAGATTGGATCACCACTTGTCGGCGTCATCGTTACTGTTCAACAGACACGGCATCATCACGCACTTTTCGATTCGCACTCGATCCTTGCACTTATAGCTGAGGTCGGTGTTGAGCAACGTGCGCGTCCGTTGACGCACAGAGTTTTCACCACAACTGGCTGTACAGGGCGTCCAGGCGGACCACTCCGAGTACCGACATTCGTCTCGGGGATCCTGGGTCTGCAACTTGGCTACTACATGACGTCGCTCTCCATACGAACCGCTCACCGAGTACATGTCATCGCAGCGCTGGTAGCAGCGATCAAATCGAACGAAGTGCTTGGGACATGGCTTTCCGCCGTACTTGGGAGTGCGCAGGACACGGCGTGTTTTCAGCTGGACACCATCACCGCAGGTAGCATTGCAGCTGTGCACGATCCAGTCCGAGACTAGGCAGTCCACACGTTGAGGTGGATCGGAGCTGAGCAGTTCCTGCTGTAGCTCCTGCTTGTGCAGCGGTACACGGCAAGTGTCTTCGCACTCCTCCTTTGACTTGAACTTGTTCTGGTTGGTGTCACATCGATCGGACCAGTAGATGCCACATTGATCACTCATATGATCGTAGTACCAGTAGTTAACCACATCGCTGTCCCTACAGTGACTATCACTGAGCGTTTCATAGCAAAAATGGGGCACTATTGTGTCGCAGCTGGGATTCGTGCAGTTGACCTCCTCGAACAGCTTGATATGAGCACACGGATCACTGCCGTCATCATTGGGCTCTTGAACGCCGTACACCTCATTGTTGTTCCATACCTTTCGCAAGCGCTGGCGTTTTCCCGTGCCGCCACATGGTCCTAGGCACGGCGAGAAGTCCGACCAGGGCGAGACTCCACAGACGGGTGGAATATAGTCCTCGCTGCGTTGACTGTAGCTTTGGAAGCTGCGAAAGAGCGAGCGTTTCTCCGCAGATCCCGACTGCTCATCTCCGCCGTCTAGCTGTGCCTCTTCAGGCTCATCCTTGCCTCCATCCTCGTTGGCGATGTCGCCACCGCATTGAATGGCCTCACAGCTTTTGATCTCTTGGAGACGCACTTTGCTCGCCTTCTGGCACTTTTTTCTTGCCTGACGATTTGAGTAATGTCGGCTGCGTATCATCTCACCTGTGCCACACGTCACTGTACATGCAGACCACTCGCTCCATTTAGACAGTCCGCACTCGGGGTTGACAACTGGAAATTCTGTCTCCGCTTGACCTCCTTCGGGCATCTCCTCGTTGAATGTGGCACATTTCCTACCAACACAATTCTTCTCCTCACGCAACGCATTATTGCATCTCTGGCGCTGTGGAATTCGCTTTGAATTAAAACTAGTTATGAAGAAACTATGTTTTCCTACCATTGCTAATGTTGGATTCCGGAATTCCCGTGTTCTGTACTGCTTACCGGGTCCACATTTTGCGCTGCACTCATCCCAGCGAGACCAGGCAAGCGTTGCACACTCCGGAGGCAGTTGCTCCGCTTAAGAATTGTCATTGTTGAATAAATTATATTTATCAAGATCTTAAACTTACTATCGGCCTTTTCACAGTTTTTTTCATACAGACGTCGCCTGTTAATATGCAGTGTGGCCAGTGGCTTCATTTCTGCTCCAGTCGGATCGTAGAAGGGCGAACGTGGATCATTCGGATAATTTGACTTTATACGGCGAACTACGTCAGGTGGCACTTGGGGCTGATCCGCAGACTGTAAGCGAGGAAGGATATTGAACAATTTAATACAATTTGCATTTCTAAATATCTATCATCTACCGCTCAACGAGTATCAATCTTGTTTCTATAATACATTTTGTGAGGAAAATATATGATTGTGATCATGATGTAATAATATTTGATAATCCCTTCGTCAAATAATATAAGGTGATCCCGTCGCCAAATCGTATGGGCCACGTAATCACCTTACATTATTACATAATGATTGTGACACACTAAAATTGTTTAAGTCGTACATACAGTCCAGTATTACAGTACAGCATTTTCAGTGCACAGATATAAGGCTATTAAATAGAATACATACGCATGAAAGTCTTTATCTGTGTGTGATATATATGTATATAGCTATTGGGATCAATGACCAAAATATCAGCTTAAAATAAATCCAACACATACCCTATTCACTTTACAATAAGGAAATATACTATACTTTATACGGAGATACATTTTAGATAGCTTTCTTACTACTGTTACTTCAACTTCTGTTACTAATTAAATACTATTTCTTTTCTTTCCACGATTTTCATAATTGTTATACAATAAAACATGTAAGAAAGACTACCGTCGAACAAGCCGATTGTAAAAGGCCCTGTACTCATTAAAGTGTGCGTTTTTCCATACAAGTCACCAATTTGTCCTTTGGGAGCTATAGGCTTTAGTTGACCTATCCGGATCAAACTTGGTGAAGATATTTTTAGGCGCATATAACACTACAGGTCTACATACAATTTAGCTATTTTTGACCAATTTGACCTATGGGAGCTATAGGTTATAGTTGTTCCATTCAGATCAAACCTGGTGTGGATAGTGACAATGGTACACATAGTGTGTAAATTTGATCACGACAGCTCTAATAGTTTCAAAGTTATGCTTCTCTGAAAATAGTTTGTCACAACTTGCGGGGCCCAAATTACATGTAAATAAACGGACTTTAGATGATCCAGTTGTTCATACGGACGGACGGATGAGTGGACAGTCGGACATTGCTATATCGGCTCAGCTGTTGATGCTGATCAAGAATACATATACTTTATAGATTCGCATATGCTTCCTTCTGCCTTTTACGCACATTTCGTTTCTAACAAACTATTAAGTTTGTCTATGGGTTTGTCTACTCTTTCTAAGAGTACGGGGTCTAAAAATGGGTCCTATTTCACTTTATTCTAGTACCGAGTTCAATTAGAATAAATTACACTCACCATATAGGATGGACCACTATCCGTTCCTGCGTCCCAGGGATATAGATTATGAACTTTGTTTTCTACCCATGAACAGTTGGGCAAACAAAGTTCCAATCCAGAGACACCAACAATCCAGTCCGGTGACGGATCCACCATAGACACTAGTGAAATGAGGTGATGATTGGAGTCAACTCGAAATACGGCAAATGTCTTTCCCGTCACATTGGGAAAAGCTATACCGCGAGCCTTGATAATGGTTCTTATGTGTTCGCTCTGATCCTTGAGTTCGCTCTCCAGGGTCCGCGTGGATCCGTGTTCGGCCACTTCTCGCAATCCCTCACTGGCCTTTTCTCCATACTGCCAGAAGCGATAGTCGATGGTGTGAGAGGCGCCAATGATGTCGCTAAATCTTGTACGCCAACTGTTTGCAGGAAAGTCCTTGGGGTGTGTGTGTCGTGACCATTTACCCTCAAAAGTTAGCTGCAAGAGAATCACACGATGGAGTTACTCTTTTTAGTTACCTTGAGGAAAACAAAGGGATTTTAAAACACTGAGTCGGGTTTGATCCTATTAAAAACATTGAATTCCGATTTGTAAATAAAATAAAAAAAGTTTTAATTCAAAAAACTTTTTTCTTTTAAGTTAGTTTTAAAGTTTTGGTGTTAAGCTTAACATTTTTAAATAACTCGATTTGTCTTTGATAAGTGTAATACCTCATATTTGGCCTCGTCGCAGGCACAGCAGGGATCAACAATGCTGGGCTGAGTGTTGATGTCGTCGACCTCCTCCTCACACAGGCGTTTGCTAAGCAATCCGTCATCCATGAACCAGACATCGCGATGCTGCATCACAGTGGCGCGGATCAGTATGCAACCCTGGCCAGGGGTCGATGGTGCTGTCCATACAACCTCCACATGGGTCTTGACATTCGTGTTTGTATTCTCCACGACATTAGGACAACGCGCACTGAAGCGAGTTTCTGACAGATCGCTAATTTCAAAAACACCCATTGCTGCAGGGTCATCGTCCGAGTCTTCGTTCTCCATTTCCAATGCCAGCATAAAGCTCACAAAAGATAATCCCGCGTATGCGTTTAGAGTGACTGAGTAAGGATAACGAGTTTAGTTTTGGAATTTAACAAGTAAGAAAGGCTACAGTCGAGCACGTCGACTGTAAGAGACCCCGTACTCTCCTTGTATTCCAATTCAAAATTAATATTTAAATCTGACTGTATTTAATTTAAAATTTAAATATTAAAAAAAAAATTCGTTTGTCATTATATCTATGCACATACATATGTATATATGTGTGTACGTATGTATACTATGGCTTGGCACGGCGGCCAAACATGCGCAGCGTATGTTTCTGTCTTTCTCGTATTCATGCATTGGCATTCCGCTTAACCGTAAAACTTTGTAATCTGGTTCTTTTGTTTATAATTTGATTTTTATGCAACTTTCAGGATAGTTTGATATAATTTGTCTTTGAACATATTTTGAATTGCAATACTGTACTATATTAGCAAATGCCTTAAAAACGGCATGTAAATTTGAAAAGTTTTTTAGTTCTTGTGGAAAAAGGGGGCGTGGCAGGCTAAAGTTTTTAATGACGTTGCATTTGCGCTGTTTCCGAGGTGTGTCTAGTTTTTTGCTTATTGCGGGGGCGGTACTGATTTGAAATAAACTTGATCTGCTCGCGAAAGTTACGGAATTTTTATTACAAATTTGGTGTCTCTAGCTCTTATAGTCTCTGAGATCCAGGTGTTCATACAGACGGACGGACAGACGGACATGGCTATATCGACTCGGCTTTTGATGCTGATCAAGAATATATATACTTTATACTTTTATATACTTTTCGGAAACGCCTCCTTCTACCTGTAACGCACATTTCGCTTCAAACAAACCTAATAGATCCCTCTACCCTTTTTTAGAGTACGGGGTCTAAAAAGCTCAGACTTGAACTCACCATTGTATTTCTGGCCAGGCACATAGGTTTGAGCATTGTTTGCCACATTTACGGCAAAGTTTTCATCAACTGGCGACTTGGCAGCTGTGGCGCCCTGGGGTACGCGATTGCAGCCCTGAATTCGTGGCAAGTTGCATGTGACTGCCAACAAAATTATAAGCCTTTTATATGCGTTCATTGCGGTACGATCTACCGTCTTTATTTCTCTAGTTATTGAACTCGCTTTCAGTTATTTGCTGCAATGCGAAATTTACTCAGGATATTTAAGTATTTCATTGCATACAAAGAGAGAATATATTTTAAAATAATTTAACAAGAAAGAAAAATACAGTCGAACACGCCCGACCGTATAATACTTTCTGCTTTTATTCCCAATTAAAATGCTTAAGTCGGTATCCAGATATTACAATAGATAGTTCTTGTATTAGAACCATTAAAACAAAAAAAAGCTAAGCATAATCGAGCATACATGTGTTTGTCTGTATGTACATACAAATTCATTTGACGTTAAATGTACGCACATACATATGTGTGTATGAATACTATTGGTCGGCACGACTAGCGCTGTCTCTCTCGCACTCATTGCTCTCGAATAAAATCTTGCTTAATTCCTTTCTTGGTTATGGTCGGATTCTTATGAAACTTTCAGGAGAGTTTGACATGATACGTCTTTAAACGAATCAAAAATAACAACACTGTACGATAAGAATAAATGCTTTAAAAACGGCATGCAAGTTTGAAACTTTTGATGCCAATGCATTTATGCGGTCTCTAGGAACACGTGTAGCAAAATTGGTCTTTCTTAGTGCCATGGTTACTGAGATATTCGCCAAAAACATAGATTTTTTCCGAGGTGTGACGGGTTTTTTACTCATTGTGGGCGAATGGGGCGTGGCATCGAAAAAAAAGATATTTGTATTGACTGACTAAATATCGAGTCGATTGAGACCAAACTCGAACTTGTAGCTCTTACCATCTCTAAAATCTGTGTGTTCATACGGACGGATAGACAGACAGACGGACATGGCTATATCGACTCGGCTTGTGATGCTGATCAAGAATATATATACTTTATGGGGTCTGCCACGTCTCCTTCTGCCTGTTACATACATTTGCACAAACCCAATATACTCTTGCAGAGAGTATAAAAATGTTACAGTAGAGCGAGTTAACAAATTTCCTATTTTCGACCTATTTATCCTATAAGAGCTTTAGGATGTAGTACGATCCGATTCAGATTTGCTGAGGAAAGTAATATTGTAGTAATAGTAGTAGTAGTAATATTGAAAAAAAAACTAAGATATCTATTGAACTCAGATATACTATATACAATATAATTTCCCGTAGCTTAGCATAAGTCCGGAAGTCAATTTGTTTGTCATTTAATAGCGCGCGTTTTTTAATTGATTTCAGTATAATCGTTTGAATCGAATGTCAATGACAATACCAACTGAATATAGCTAGGAATGTCAGTTCATTTAAATTGGTCTTGACATTGGCATCGCATATACAAACAAGAAAGAAAAGTACAGTCGAGCGCGCCCGACCGTATAGTACTCTCTGCATTAAATCACAATTATAATGTTAAAATCTGAATCCGGCATCGTTATCGATTAAAACAGCATGCAAGTTTAAAAAGTTTTGTTTGTTTGTTTGGCGTGGCAGCCAAAAATTTTAAGTGACAATGCATTAATACTGTCTCTAGGAACCTGCATACTAAAATTGGGGTTCCTAAGTACCGTAGTTACTGATATATTCGCTTAAAACATATATTTTTTCCGAGGTAAGTCTAGTTTTTTACTCATTGTGGACGAATGGGGCGTGGCATCGAAAAAAAAGATTCTTTTATTGACTGACTAAATATAGAATCAATAGAGACCAAACTCGAATTTGTAGCTCTTACAATCTCTGAAATCTGTTTGTTCATACAGACATGTTCAGACAGACATGGCTATATCGACTCGGCTTGTGATGCTGATCAAGAATATATATACTTTATGGGGTCTGCCACGCCTCCTTCTGCCTGTTACATACATTTGCACAAACCCAATATACTCTTGCAGAGAGTATAAAAACCGAAGAAACTGTAACAATTTTGAGTATTGAAAAAATTTTATCAGTTATAGATTTGAAATTCAACATTTATTTCATTCTCACACTTTCAATTTCGCTTAAAAAATATGATGCGAGCGACCCTCTCGTCGACCGATGTTATAGAATAGTCCCGATTAAGCTACGACACTGATTAAATTCAATTGAAAATGCGCCGAGTTTCAGTTGAATATATGTAAAAATAGCGAGTATAAGCGACTGTTTTGTCAGAAAGATACCCTATTAAATACTGTATACTAATTATATTCGCTATAAATATCATACAATATCATAAAAAACAGGGTATGGATTTAGACTTCAGGAAGATTTACACTTGTGTAGAGTATTAATACCTTAATACCTAAGAAAAATTTAATGAATATACTGTTGAAAGCCGCAAAATATTAAAAAAAAAAATAATTCCAACAGAAAACACCATTGAATCCACTTTAAGGGCTTCACCTCACACCGCGACCCACTTCAAATCACAATTTACATGAAAACTTACGTTTTATCTGCAAAATCAAGCACTAATTTTTAATCCTTTTAATATTTCATACAACATTAAAACGCTTTATTTCAATTATTTAATATATTTTGCTGCTTTAGATTTCTTGATTAAATATGTTTGACTTTTTCAATGTACTAAATGAATAAATACAACCGTCTCTTCCGGAGCTCAAATCGCAACTGAAATGCAAAATGCACAATTGCTGCGTTAATCGGCAAAAGCAAATGTTGGGTCTGTTCGTGGGGAGGGATACAGAGCGAAGGGGTCGCAAGAGGAATGAGAGCGGGTTAGGCCAAAGAGGGCAATTACTAAGCTTCTCTTGACACTGTTGATGAGCTGTTTTTTCATGTATCTCTTTCTATGCAAGCCTTTTCGCATTTGTTTACAATTTACGTTATTATATTTTCTGTTTTCATAAGTATTTTCTAAACAAATCGAGAAGGCACAGAATGTCGGGTCAAACACTGTGGTTCGATTACAAATAAAACCAAGGTGAATTACATAGTACCATGTGTTTGATTTGGATCCTCTTCTTACTTTCTATTCATGCAATGTTTTTATGGACGCCGCACTTAAGAATACTTCTGTGGTCTTGTTTGTTGTGAAAGGCATTTGTACTCATCGTTTTTAAGGCATTTGTACTCATCGTACAGTGTTGTAATTTAAGATTCGTTTAAAGACAAATTATATCAAACTACCCTGAAAGTTGCATAAAAATCGAACTATAAACAACTGAGCAATTAGGTAACAAAGAGTCCCTTGAATCGAATTGTCAATGCACGTGGTTGAAAGAAAAGAGATAACACTATGTTTATATATACATTAGCCGCAGTGGTTTGCAAAGAGAGCGTGGTCCAGGTGGGCCACGCGCTTGTTTGAAAACACAAGACCTCCGGTTCGAACCCCGGCACAGACTCAGATATTAAAGTTTTTTTTTCCTTTTTTTTTAATTTTTAATTTAGCACTATTATATCTTAATGAAAATAATCGGAGCCGTCTCACAAGGAGGTGGTGGTGCAATTAGTAGTGTTGCGGCGTGTTCTGCAAGTTGAGTATAAGTTCGCAATTTAAAATTGTAAATATACAATATTAACTAGTGCAACAGGGTTGGGTTGTGGTTAGTCGTTTGTTTCTAAACCAATGGTCTGCGGTTCAAACCCGGCACAGACTCAGAAATTAAAAATTTTGTTTTATATTTTATATAAATTTTTTTTTGATATGTAAATGTAATAAAATAATCGGATTGATGTCAACTGTATGGAGTGGCGTAACTAGTAGGGTTGCTGCATGTTCTGGAACCTGAGTCTGATAGCGCGGGTTCGTGACTTAATATAAAATTTTTTTTTAAATTTCATTTTAAAACTTAAATTTTTAATTACAGTCGTACTCAAATATTAATTTCGAATACAAGGAGAGTACGGGGTCTTTTACAGTCGGCGCGCTCGACTGTAGCCTTTCTTACTTGTTATTGTTGGATTTTTATGCAACTTTCAGGAGAGGTTGACATAATTTGTCTTCAAAAGAAATATAAATAGCAATACTCTACGATAACAACAAATGCCTTTAAAACGGCATGCAAGTTTAAAAAAGTTTTTTTTTTCCTACGGAAAAAGGGGGCGTGGCAGCCAAAATTTTTAAATGGTAATGTATTTATGCTGTCTTTAGGAAAATGCGTACCAAAATTGGTATTCCTAAGTGCCTTAATTACTGAGATACTCGCTTAAAACATCTATTTTTTCCGAGGTATGTCTAGTTTTTTACTCATTGTGGGCGAATGGGGCGTGGCATCGAAAAATAAAAGATTGACTGACTAAATGTCGAGTCGATAGAGACCAAACTCGAATTTGTAGCTCTTACCATCTCTGAAATCTGTTTGTTCATACGGACGGACAGACAGACAGACGGACAGACGGACATGGCTATATCGACTCGGCTTGTGATGCTGATCAACAATATATATACTTTATGGGGTCTGCCACGCCTCCTTTTGCCTGTTACATACATTTGCACAAACCCAATATACTCTTGCATAGAGTATACAAAAGTATAACTATAGAACTTCTATGACTTTTTTTTTAACTCAACGGATCTAAAAGTGTTTTTTAATGTATTTAGTAGGTAATTAATTAGGTTTTATTTTTCTTTTTGATTAAACTGTATTATTAGGAGCGTATTGTATTATTGTAATGATATCCAAGGCGATGAGTAAAATTGCTAGTCTAAGTTAAAGATGGGTATTCACGACACGGTAAAGCATCTTTACGGCTTAGAAATATTTATTTGCCCAAATTCTTGCCCTTCTGAGCAGGCTTTACAATTTTTTGACATTAAGTGCTTTTTTTTAATCACATTTTGTACATTCAACATCAAACAGTTCACCGCTGCGTCTCGTATTTCGAAATTATACTTTTTTTTATTTCTAGTACTAGATCTTTGAAGATTTCTGAAGTCGATCGGCTTTCTTTTAGAACAAAAATACACGAATAATAGATACAGCAACAGACTACATATAACCACTGTCAATATGCAAAATTCCAAGACGGACTCGAATAGTCAGGCTGCCGTAAGTAATCAAATTCTATTTTAGCTTTTGCCTAAAAAACACCATGTACAGCAAAAAGCTAATTCTCGTTCGACGTCAAAAGATCCGATGCCATCAAGGTCTTTGAAATGCCCCCATGTAACTGGTCTCGGTCCTAGACGCTCCTCGAATACGAGTCTACTTTCCCGTCGAACAGATCTCGAGTCTGAGGAAGGGCCCGGTAAACTGAAGAATAGGTTTACCAAACCACGAATGAATCGCCTGACGGAGCTCAGAATTGCAAAACTACAGAAAACAAACGCAAAAAATGGTAGGTTAAAATAGTACAGTTATTCTTCGCTATATCGTTGAATATTTAGATGACAAGCCAGCCGCTAGTTTAAAAAAGATTAAAAGATGTGCATCATCAGTTGCTCCATCTTCTGAAGTCGGTGATGCCGAAATAGTCCCTTGTCTACCAACACTGCCGCCAGCACCAATACCACCAATAACATCAGAGTTATCTCTGCCAACTCCGCCGTCTCTACCACCAGAAGTAGAGTTCATGCGTGCAAAGCTATCAGATCTACAAACCGAATTTTTGGAGAAACTTATCAGCCTTCGTGACAAGGGTCTTCAAATATCCGGGAAGCTCGTTACTATTGTTCAGGACGAAAAATGCCAATTGATTTTGCAAAAAGATGACCTAATCGGTTTTCCTAAAACAATACGTGAGTTTCAAGCTAACGTCGGAAACAATCTGATTCCTTATTTTAAGTCTTTATTTTCATAGCTGCTCAATCTGTAGGCGACATTAAGTACCTTTGCCGAGAGGCTTTATATAACGGCTATAATTTAATGTTTGAGAAATTAATACCAAACATAGATACCCCTAACATACCAGCCGAGCGCTCCTTGCTACAAAAGAGTATGGTAAGTGAATTAAAAAAATTCAAATCAAAAATGTTATAAATATGGTTCACTCCCCCAAAAATCTAAATTGGTGGTGTTCCCGACGTAGTTGTTGACGAACGAGATTTAACGTTGTTATATCCAACACAACAGTCGCGATATTAAAACACAGTATGCAAAATTTACTGAGCTTTAAGTTTACCTTCGAAAGTGTAGGTAATGACGGATTTTCATCGTGACTGTCAACAATTCGTTGCATTTGACGTCAAAAAAGCTGAAATCTGTTACATCGCTATAAGCGGTTGACTTTTGTATGCCCCTTTCGTTATAATAAGCGTCGTACTAAGTGAATTCACTTTTAGACAAGCTTGTATAGGGACCAAACCAGTCATTGACTTTTGGTCGTTATACCCGTTTGTATGCGGATTCGTTTTCTTCGGATTCTACTGTTTAACAATTTTTTTTTGCATTTTAAAATCTTCAGACATTCTTTTAAAAAATTCGGCTTTAATTTCAGGATAAAGAACTAGACAATATTTATAAAGAACTTGATAAATTGGCTTGCAGCGCCAAGGTCTCGGCGAATACATCCCTTCACTTGCAGCAGATCAAAGAGTTGCAAATAAGAATTGATAATTTGGTGGTAGCCAATTCTAAGATGGAAGCTGACTTAATTGAATCACGAAAGAAATGCGCTGATTTAGAAAACTCCTTGAAAGACGTTGATATAAAGAATAAGGATTTAGCTATTGAATTGGCCGACAAGAATATTGAGGTGGTTGAGCAATCTGTTGTCGTGGATGATCTTCGCGCTGAACTGCAGCAGCTAAAGAAAAAGTGCGTTTAACTACTAGAATACGTAATAATTAGTAAATAATAATTGAGTTGGTTTCGTTAATGCCTTAGAAATACGGTGCTCAATCTACGACTCAAGGAAGCCGAAAATCAGGAGCTATCTCCATCAGCGAAGTCCGATGATCTTATGAAGCTGGAGACTCAGCTTGAAGCTGCACTGGCAGATAAAGCGTTGGTTATTAAGAAATCTGAAGAGTTGACCGAGATGATTGCTGCACGAGATCACATGCTATCTGATATGGAAAAGCAGGTAAAGGATCTTGTGCAGTACAAGGACAAACAGGATCATCTAATGAAACAGTCGACCAATCATGAAGTGGATCAAAATCAAATCATGTGAGTATTGCTGACTTTTTATATTGGAATGCGCGAATTCTGTTTAGAAAATAAATGAATAAAAAAAATAAGGGAAAAGCATTAATCGCACATTAACACTTTACCGGATTTATTTTAAAACAGCAACATTCGAATTGGCTGGCTTTAATCAAAACAAAGAACGTCATAACATATTCAGATTCTATATTCGAATTCTTTTTAAAAATCGTTTTGGCTATGCATATAAATAGTTTATTGGTCAGGTATTAACCAAAATGACTGCATTTTAATTTTAGTGAACTTCAAAATCTGGATCGCCGTCATGCAAATCAAGTTTATTTCAATTTCTGAGAGGCCCCCAAAGCCCCACAAATTATAAACAACCACTTTGTTAACACCATAATATCAAGAGCTTTCTCGACCAAATTCAGATATTATCTGTTTTGTATTAGGGCATTTGAGTATCCTGGGAAAATTTGTTTTAATTAGTAAAATCGGTTGAAAATGCGTGGTTTTTTGGAAATTTTCTTAGACCCCGTACTCTTAAAAAGAGTATAGGGGTCTATTAGGTTTGTCAAAAGCGAAATGTGCGTAACAGGTTAAAGGAAGCGTTTCCGACCCCATAAAGTATATATATTCTTGATCAGCATCAATAGCCGAGTCGTATGCTATGTCCGTCTGTCCATCCGTCCGTCCGTCCGTCTGTATAGACACCTAGATCTCAGAGACTATAAGAGCTAGAGACTCCAAATTTGTAACAAAAATTCCATAACTTTTGCAAGCAGATCAAGTTTATTTCAAATCAGTGCCACGCCCACTACCGCCCCCGCAATAAGCAAAAAACTAGACACACCTCGGAAAAAATTGATGTTTTTTGCGAATATCTCCGTAACCATGGCACTTAGGAACACCAATTCTGGTACGCAGGTTTCTTGAAACAGCACAAATGCAACGTCATTAAAAATTTAACCTGCCACGCCCCCTTTTCCCACAAGAACTAAACAATTTTTCAAATTTACATGCCGCTTTTAAGGCATTTGCTAATATAGTACAGTATTGCAATTCAAAATATGTTTAAAGACAATTATATCAAACTATCCTGAAAGTTGCATAAAAATCAAATTATAAACAAAAGAACCAGATTACAAAGTTTTACGGTTAAGCGGAATGCCAATGCATGAATACGAGAAAGACAGAAACATACGCTGCGCATGTTTGGCCGCCGTGCCAAGCCATAGTATACATACGTACACACATATATACATATGTATGTGCATAGATATAATGACAAACGAATTTTTTTTTTAATATTTAAATTTTAAATTAAATACAGTCAGATTTAAATATTAATTTTGAATTGGAATACAAGGAGAGTACGGGGTCTCTTACAGTCGGCGTGCTCGACTGTAACCTTTCTTACTTGTTTTTCTCTAAACTCATTTAAATGTGTTTAAAAAATATATACTCGCTTGACTGTTGCCTTTCTTAATTGTTTTGCTTATCTTTACTAGTTTTAATTCATATATGGATATTTTATAACAGGGATCTTCAGGCAAAGTTGGCTGTTAATCAGAGTCGATTGGAGTCCATGGTGCAGCAAGAGCAACAGCTTCGTGAGGAAATGGAGCAAAAGAAGGATCTTATGTCAAAGATGAAATTGAAGGTGAGCCGTCTAGAAGAGACTGTTGAATATCATCGGCAAGTTCTGGCGGTGCGTGGCGAAAGGATCAATTATTTAGATCGGGAGATGAAACAGCGCGAACAAGAAAACACTCGAAAGCTAAATGAGGTGATGTCTCAGTGTAGCGACAAGAATACAATAATTACACAGGTGCAAATTAATTGGTTTTTGATCAAAATTTAATGGCAATATTTCACTCTATTCTTTTCAACAGATGACAAATGAATTGGCTTCTACAAGCGAGCAGTTTCAAAAAATCTGTGCCACTCTGAGCATCAAGCAAACGAAACTACATAGCCAGGAACATGTCATCAAGTTGCTGGAGGAAAGCAATGATCGCAGTGTGAAGCTCCACACCAAACTAGGTGAGAAGAATGCCCTACTCAAGGACGAACTTGACCATCTTCGACGTACCGTGTAAGTTGAACATTTTTGAAATTATAACTAAAATCGTATTAAGTTCGCTAGCTTGCCACGACAATTCACAAAAATTTAAATCTGTGAATAATCTTGTCTTCATTTCTGTCTTCTCTCAGCAAAACGCTTATGTTAGGCAGCGGAGTCAACGATACGGAAGTTTCAGACATTCTGACGGAATAAACAAAAATGACAATAATAATAATAAATACACTATATTATCCAAATTCTAAATGTTAAATGGTAAGTTGTCGGCAAACTAGCGAACTTGTTACCAAATCTTTTTAATACCTTTGCGTTATAAATGTCAAACGAAAGTGAAATGTAATAAAAACTATTATTTCAAATATTTAAATCAAAATCATTTTATTTTATTAATATCATATATTTCTTTTTTTTCAGTCGACTTTATTTCAAAATTCTGATTGGCAATAATGGGTTAAATGTTTTTGAGCCAGTGTCAGCTAACGAATTGTGATAAAAGAAAACAGTATATCCTGTTAATTATAAATTAACAATAAAATCAACCATATGCTGTTTATGAAACTTATTTCACATACATAATTATGTGTACTGTTCAATTTGAATTAATCTTTTTTTTTAGTAATTAATTTTTATTTCTTTGACGTTGATATAAGCTTAAAATTTATTGAGCGGCAATTTCAAAAAAGGAAAATCAATCGAAACGCTTTTGAATTGCAGTGAATTTCCAGCCTTTTAATTAACGTGATTTAGATTTTGAGCGCAGGGCCGTCCATAGAAATCTAGCTGAAACTGGTTAAGCGACGAAGCATAATACACATTCGCAAGCATTGACAACCCTGTTAAAAATTAGTGTCTATTCGTTTCTTCACGCAGCATCACAAAGATTTCTTCTCGGATTATCAGTTATGTTTCGTGTTAGTCGCATCCAAAAGCTCGAGAAAAGTGGTTCCAGTGCACTCGTTGATAAAAATTATTTTAAAGATTTGCTGTAAAGACTTTCTGAATTGTAAGCCAAATCATATTGGTTAACTATCGGGATGATCAAAGCTATAAGATTTTATTAGAACAGTTACTAAGTGTATAAAGTCGAATTCAGTTGTTAAATTATTTAAAGAAATAAATTAGATTTAAAAATAAAATTAAATTAATTAAATTATTGAGAATTCTTGTAGTGCGTAAAACATATGACATACATTAACAATTTTTTAAATTATTATACTCTCTGCAAGAGTATATTGGGTATGTGCAAATGTATGTAACAGGCAGAAGGAGGCGTGGCAGACCCCATAAACTATATATATTCTTGATCAGCATCACAAGCCGAGTCGATATAGCCATGTCCGTCTGACCGTCTGTCCGTCCGTATGAACACACAGATTTCAGAGATGGTAAGAGCTACAAGTTTCTTCTTTTTTTTTTTCGATGCCACGCCCCATTCGCCCACAATGAGCAAAAAACTAGAAATACCTCGGAAAAAAATATGTTTTCGGCTAATATCTTAGTAACTATGGCACTTACGAATACCAATTTTGGTACACGTGTACCTAGAGACCGCATAAACGCAATGACATCAAAAGTTTTGGGCTGCCACGCCCCCTTTTTCCGCAAGGAATAAAAGAAAACTTCAAACTTGCATGCCTTTTTTTAAGCATTTATTCTTATCGTACAGTGTTGTTATTTATGATTCGTTTGAAGAAGTATCATGTCAAACTCTCCAGAAAGTTTCATAAGAATCCGACCATAAACAAGAAAGAAATGAAGCAACAAAGATTTTATTCGAAAGCAATGAGTGCAAGAGAGACAGCGCTAGTCGTGCCGACCAATAGTATTCATACACACATATGTATGTGCATACATTTAACGTCAAACGAATTTGTATGTACATGCAGACAAACACATGTATGTTCGATTATGCTTACCTTTTTTTTTTTTTTGTTTTAACGTGTTCTAATACAAGAACTATCTATTGTAATATCCGGATACCGATTTAAGCATTATAATTGGGAATAAAAGCAGAGAGTATTATACGGTCGGGCGTGTTCGACTGTACTTTTCTTTCTTGTTTTTTGATGCCACACCCCATTCGCCCACAATCAGAAAAAAACTAGACAAACCTCGGAAAAAATAGACGTTTAAAACAAATATCTCAGTAACTACGGAACTTAGGAATACCAATTTTGGCATGCAGGTTCCTAGAGACAGCATAAATGCATTGCCATTTAAAATTTTGGACAGCCACGCCCCCTTTTTCCGTAAAAACAAAAAAAGAATTTGAATGTGCATACAAACTCATGTATATGCGATTATGCTTAGTTTTTTTTTCTAATACAAGAACTATTTATTGTTATATGCGGATACCGATTTTAACATTATAGTTGGAAATAAAAGCAGAGAGTATCATACGGTCGGGCGCGTTCGACTGTACTTTACTAACTTGTTTTACTTAAAAAATGTTTGTTTTTAACGCCGCGGCTGATTGAAATGAATTTACGTTTGTTTTGATTTGTAAAGTAATTCAAAAATAAATAAATAGCTCAACGTAATTAATTAGTTTCAGTTAAAAATCTTTTTCAAATGAATTCGTAACGCTAGAAACAATTCTCTGTGCTCATAGCTTAAATCCCTAGGAACGACAGTGTTGATGTCAGACACAATAATATTAAAACGTTGAATAAAACTAGTTTCACTCATTTTATTGAAGTAATTGCCATTTTCAGTTATGTTACTTATCTCAAGAAATTTGTGTTGTTCGTGTAATAAAAATAGTTCAGTTCTGTGGATTTACATATATGTAGATAAGATTAATGCCGCTTTAGTCCAACTATAAAACGATAAGAGTTTTTTGACTTTTTTTATGTTTTGACTTTCGGTTAATGCTTTGGATTAAAAGCTTTAAAGATATATGATGCACAGAGAGAAATTTATGCAACATTAACTAAAGTAAGTGCTTTAAGTTTTTACAGTGTGCGAAGTGGATTTTAATTGGTTTGCTTTGAAGAATTTCTAGATAAAATCAGTAACTAGACAATACAAAGACAGCAGAATCCGGTTATACCGACTACGCTTAAGGCCAGGTTACCCCTGATTTGTCTGATTTTTTAAATAAAATTTATTCATAGTAAAAAATATATTTTTAATCCATTTTTTTTCACATAAAAGAACAAATATTAAATTGCTAAAAATAAATTTTTTTTTCTTTTTTTCAAAATGGCTCCTGAATTAAGGCTGATTCGTAAATGGATGCCATCATATCTCAAAAACGAATCATCTGAATGCAAAAAATCAAACGGTTTCATGTTTTGTATTGAATTGGTTATGGCCGGAAGCAGAATCAAATATTTTTAATGAAAGAAAACAAAATGGCGGACCTTTAAATTTTTTTACTACAATTTTTCACTTTTAGTTGTTTATAACTTTTTTAAATGACAATAAATGTTTCTGATTCTGCTTCCGGCCATAGCGACACATCTAAGAAATAAATTGCCTTTTGAATTATATTGATAAGTGGTATAGTTTTTACGTGAGAGTGGCATCCATGTGAAAAAACGTGGTTTGAGATAAACGCTTTCAAAGTTTTTATACGTCATGATTTACCGCTTGGCGCGCACCGGTCCCTGCTCGATTCTACCTACTTTTTGGTAGTGCCGACCTTTCGAACTAATTTTATATTACTTCTACGACTATTAACTAACAATTACGTAAAAAAAAAATTTTCGATTTTTTGAATATAATCAGGGGTAACCTGGCCTTAAAGCGTACGTCCGACGAAAATTCGATGACTTGGTTGGTCCATTCATATAAGTTTGTATGGGGTTATGTATGGTTAAAGTGTCTACCAGGTACAACGACGTAAAATCGTCGGTGCCTTGAGAATCGTTATAACCGGATTCTACTGTATTATATGGTTTGTGATAAAAGGTAAAAGTTCTGAAATCAGAAAAAGTTATAATTAAATTCATTTCATTAATATTTAGTTAAAAAGTTATAAAATATATAATATACAAATAAGGTTTATCCATTTTTTGCATTTCCTGCTTCATTTAACTTCACCAAATAACTTTAAAAAGGACGGTTTCTCTTCCAGTTCATCAGAGAAGTGAAATATTGGTAGACTGCATTAAATATGAGTAACAGGGAACATTTTGACTAATATCAAAGTTTAAACTGGTTTCCTGGAATTTATTTTATACTCTTTAAAAATCGTTAAATGTCGGTTACTTGGGAATAATAATAGCCGCATCGACAAATCTTGTTTTTAAGAAATATTAAAAAAAAAAAAAAACTCTAAAACGCATGATTAAATTATTGATAAATACGCAGTACAGATTATCAACACTTACATCTTGATAACTTACAGTTAAGCGGTTTCATCAAGCTTTTATCTGATAGTAACAAATTAAAGTAAGAAGACTCATACAATGTTGGTATAGTTTACAAATTGTAAATCTAACTTTGCTATGTTATGATTTTCAGGCGTGTGAAACCCATAAAAAATAAAACTCTTACGATTAGAGGTGATGCACTTAAGCGTAGTGCATTTTCGACTGTTGAACCGTTACAATGGATGCGACAGACTACGGAAAGTTGAATAGATTAATTAATGGGGATGTAACCCTACAGTTAACGAATGAGAAGGAGGGTGTGGTTTATGCGACGACTACAGAATTGGTAGGAAAAAATAAGTGTTAAGCCAATCCATTTGTGTTTTAAATTAAATTTATTGATCGCAGCTGAAGATGGACACGAACATCGAAGAGACTGGAGATGAGACTGCAACGGGGCCGACGACAGCGCGTGATCAGTGGGGCAAGGGAGTCGAGTTTCTGTTCTCCTGCATTGCCTTGAGCGTTGGCCTGGGAAATGTCTGGCGTTTTCCTTTTATAGCGCTGGAAAATGGCGGTGGCGCCTTTCTTATACCATATCTGGTGGTGCTGCTCTTAGTGGGTAGACCCATCTACTATATGGAGGTCGTCATTGGACAGTTCTCGAGTCGGGGCTCCATTCGTGCGTTCGATATGGCTCCGATCATGAAGGGTGAGTTTACCACTACCATTATATCGTGATGCGAAAAAAAAATTATAAAGTTCGTAGCTGGATTGAATATTTAATACACATTTGGGGAGTATTCCAAGTTGTGTAACTTCCCGCATCATTTATTTAAGCCCCGTTAAACCGTCATCATCTTCAGAAACAAATTTTCAAAATAAGCACACCTCATACCATTGTATGGTTAGTGCTCACACTTAAGAAATGGCTACCTCGTAGCCTGCCAGATTATTAACTTTTCCTTTTTGCCAGGAATCGCTTATGGACAGGTTTACTCGACGGCTCTCGCTACCACCTATTACGCCTGTATTATGGCCCTGACTATACGGTATTTAGTAGTGTCGTTTTCGGAGGTGCTACCCTGGACCTACTGCCTTGTAGAGTGGGGTAGTCAGTGTGTTGCCACAGCAGGTAGTGCCAGCAACGCTAATCTGACAAGACAAGGCATCTCCTCAGCCGAGTTGTATTTCACGTAAGCTACAAATTGAATATGAATTATTTTTTAGACTCTGGAGACGATGGGTATTTTGAGTTTTGTGTTGAAATATGTTTTCATTTTAGACGCACTGTTCTGCGTGAGCCGGATAGTCTCGAGGATAGTGGTTTGGGAACACCCAGCTGGGAAATGGTTATGTGCTTAATGGCCACTTGGATCATAATTGCGATTACTTTATTCAAGGGTATACGCAGTTCGGGAAAGGCATCGTACTTTCTGGCATTGTTTCCATACGTCATTATGCTGATCCTTTTAGTCCGAGCACTGACATTACCAGGTGCCTGGCAAGGCATTGTGTACTTTGTGAAGCCGCAGTGGGATCAGTTACTAAATCCTCACGTTTGGTATTCGGCAATTACCCAAATGTTTTTCTCCCTGGCCATTTGCTTTGGCACTCTGATCATGTACGCCTCCTTCAATGATTTTCGCAAACAGGTTCACAAGTAGGTTCTTCAACTGAAACTAACATTAATTTGGCTAATTGCTGAATCTAATCAATTTAGGGATGTCATCATCATCACATCGATTGACTCGTTTACCTCCATTCTGGCTGGTTGCATCATATTTGGCATTCTGGGCAATTTGGCCCACGAGACGAACGCCACCGATATAGCGAGTGTGGTGAAGGGTGGAACGGGATTAGCCTTCATCTCGTATCCAGAGGCTATAGCCAAGTTTAAATACTTGCCACAATTGTTTGCGGCTCTATTCTTTTTCATGCTGTTAGTGCTGGGCATTGGCAGCAACATTGGCATGGCCTCATGTGTGATCAACGTGGTCAAGGATCGCTTTCCACAGCTGCCACACTGGAAATTGGCTATAGGCACCTCCATGATTGGATTCTTCTTTGGTTTGGTCTACATGACACCGGGTGGACAGTTTGTGCTCAATCTGGTTGACTTCTACGGCTGCACTTTTATAGCCCTCGTTCTGGCCATTGCCGAACTTTTGGCCATCGGCTGGATTTATGGCGTAAAGCGTCTTTGCAGCGACATTGAGTTTATGCTGAATGTGAAGACAAGTTTTTATTGGCGCATCTGTTGGGCTATTTTGGCACCCGGTCTCATGTTTCTTGTGCTGGCTTACATGCTCTTCAGCTATGAACCGTTGACCTATAAGGATGTGCCTTATCCTCAGGCGGCATATTGGGCTGGCTGGCTCATTTGGGCTCTGGGCGTGGCTCAATTGCCCTTTTGGGCCATTTACACAATCTATCAACAGCCGGGCAACAGTTTTCGCTCCGTAAGTGGATGTTAAGTTAATTTTCTCATGGAATACGCGTTTAAATTTATTGTTTTTCTTGCAGAAACTAAAGCTGGCAATGCAACCTGCCGCAGACTGGGGACCCCGACAGCCACAGCATTTACATGCATACCTTTTGCACAGGAAGAAGGAATCAGACTTCAAGAAACAACGTAGCGCGTTCTTTATTGACAACATCTTTGGTTAATTAAGTAACACTGGCAGTATTGTTCGAGCTTTCAACTGTTAGATATTTTATTAAAAATAATTCTTTTACGCTTTATTAATCAATTATTCAATAAACAGCAATAATTATAATTGTTGTTTTCGCATAAAGCTTTAGGAAAAGATTAAAAAGTTGTGTTCAATGCAGATTTTATATATAATATATATATATTTTAATTTATTTTTTAATGTTTGGCTTTTATGCTAAGCGATTTTATTGCGATTAAGTTCAAATAGAATGTCTTAAAAGGTAACTAACGTTTAAATATAAAAAATTATTAGTTAAAGTAGCATTATACAATGTCAAAAATGAAAACAAGTTAGTGAATTAAAATAAAAACAATTCTAATAGTAATTAATCAGCCTGTTTTATATATATATATTTTTTTAAGGAATGTAAGTAGTTGAATTAAAAATGTAAAACGCAATTAATATGGAGTCAATGAAAAACTTAATGGTTTTTGAATAAAACGCAAGCTTTTATTAAATGAATCCATCAGAAATCAACTGAATATAATAAACTTAAAATTGTATTTATTTCATTATGATATAGACAAAGTAATATTTCTATAAAACTAATTATTTCAACATTTTTTTATTATGTTTTAATTTTGCTGCAATTCAATGCACTCACATCTTTCACATATTACATTAAATCGCTTTGTTAATTATCACAGCACTTATTGATTTTTTTTTTGTTGTGCAAAATTGAAAATAATGAACAAATTTTTACTTGCAATTAAAACTGAGCTACTTATTGCATTTTAAATCAATTACTAGAAAGCCAAAACTAAATCCGTTCTCGGTCCAAAATACCCAACATAAGAAAACTTGAGGATGAAATTTAATTTAAAGATACAAATTTAAAACGATTTTAGTTTTCTACATAAGTTGAATTTCTTAAGTAATTCATTAATTTCATAAATAAATTAAAAGAATTGCCTTTAATATTTAAAATATTTAGCTAGATTTTCAGAAATTTAACTGTCTAAGGATTTATCTAGAGCTTCTGGTTTTACTTTAACCTTCAAGCATAATTTATTGTTGGCAGATCTATGTCAGATTTGTGAAATGTTCTTACATTTAAATATGCAGCACTCGATTTTGATTAGTTTTGAAACCCACTAAAATGTGATTTCCGTTTTACCGTATACTGTGGTATTTTCTATGTATGTTTTTTATGAATTGACTTGTAATTACTTTTTCATAGCATACTTCTCAGCGCAGATTTAATAATTAGTATTAAAAATTCAGCGTAACTTGGATATAATAAAGATTAAATCGAAAATCTATACGCGCTGGCAAAAAATGGAAGTTACTCTAACATTTCACACTAGATATGGTCCTATTAATTGGTTTCGACTATATAGAAAATTTATACATATACGATATGAGTTATTACCTTGAGTATATTGTCTACTTGCTAATGATATTGCTCCTGTCGTTCATTCTGTGTATGTGTATTTGTGTGTCTGTGTGCCTATTAGATTTAAAGCCCTATATATTATTAGCTAGTTAAAAATTGATTCACTTAACTGGTGCAATCGGTTGCATTTGCTGTGTTCTTATTCTCAACTATTTACAGCATAGAAAAATATATAGTTTGATTTATTGTAATTATTATCTGTTATGCTATAGACGTTGGCTCTAGAAAGTTTGTATTGGTCGATAGAGTCCTGTATAGCCGCAGAGACGTGCTCGCAGTGCTGGTATCAAAAAGGCTGCCAAGGATATATCCTTTAATAGATCCGAACACTCGCAAACCAACAGATACATTTTATCCCCCTTCTGCGAGGTACTTTTATGAAGTGCGATTCGTCGCAAGCCTGCAGCACGTGGTAAATATCTGTGAAAAGTATAAACATAGATAGTAAGTAAATATATTTATATATTTTTATACAAGTTACTAGTAGAGTACAAGGGTATATTGTAGTCGTTGGAATGTATGTAACAGGCAGAAGGAGGCGTGGCAGACCCCCTAAAGTATATATATTCTTGATCAGCATCAACAGCCGAGTCGATATAGCCATGTCCGTCTGTTCGTCCATCCGTTCGTCCGTCCGTCTGTATGAACAAAATGATATTAGCAACTATAAGAGCTAGAAAGACCCGAGAGGTCGCAAATGAAAGATAAAATGCCCAAGTAGTACAAGTTTGTTTTTGTTTTTGGACACGCCCACTTTAGGGCGTTCTATGTTTATGTAAAGGTAAAAGGAGGTAAGAATAGCATGTTTTAGTAAAGAAAACTTTTTTGTTAGTAACGTTATCCGAACCAAGTTAACATGAAATGTTCATATCTATGGCGTACATAAGCTGACCAAGTTTGATTCAAATCGGACCACTATATCGTATAGCTCCCATAGGGACAATCGGTCAAAAGTTCGCTCCTAGTATGAGTCTGTATGAAAAATTATTGTATTTACAAAACTATCTTAATGAAACTGGCACAGAATATATTTATCAATAAAATAAACATACTGACTGAGTTTCATTTAAATTGGACTACTATATCGTATAGCTCCCATAGGAACAGTCGGCCAAAAATACGCTCTGATCTTAAATTTGTGTGAAAGTTTTCAGTGTTTTCCCAGCTATCTTAGCCATCCCCTAAACTATTGCACTAATATTATTATCATTACCAATTTTAAATTACATATTGAAACTGAGTAACGGGTATCCTAAAGTCGCGAGGCGACTATAGCATTTTTTTTTGTTATATATATGAAGTGTACGTTATCACTTGCCTGTACAGCATACGGGCTCCTGTCCAATAGAGCCAGTTCTTTTCGAATCGTTCGCCGTCGTCGCCCTCAAAGACCTGAAATTAAATTTTGCATTTTTTATGCAATAGTTCGTTGGGGTCAAGGGTCAAGTCAATTTAATACTGCCTCCACTCACCTTGAACACACTGATAATATAGCCCGTGGCTGCTGTCTGTGATTTCTTAAAACTGCCCGCTTCGTTTGAGGGCAATACCAATGGAGGTCGGCAAATAGAAGCCACCTCACTGTATAAGTCGAGCGTGTGGGCGGCAGTGTACCTGCGGGACGAAGGGGAAGTTTGGTCAGAAGTTAAAATTTGTTAATAGAAAGTAACATTGTATACACAAACTGTGAATTAATTTTCTTCAACACATTTATAAACAGTTTTATTTCATTTTTAATACAGGTAATATTAGGTTTTCTAAACTGAAATTAATATTGCACGAAATCAATTAGGCCCCTCTGTTCATAAACACATATTGAAGTACTTAATAAAAGTATCGGATTTTTTCAAAGAAATATTTGAAATGTTAAGCGCATTATAAATCAAATTTTGCATTTTTTGTTTCATTACCAAAAATAACAAAAATACATACACAACAAGAAAGAAAAGTACAATCGAGCGCGTCCGACCGTATAGTACTCTTTGCTTTCATTCCCAATTATAATGTTAAAATCGGTATCCGGATATTACAATATATATAGTTATTGTATTAGAACACGTTAAAAAAAAAAAAAAACTAAGCATAATCAAACATGTTTGTCTAAGTGCACATACAAATTCGACAATGGTCGGCACGGCTAGCGCTGTCTCTCTCGAACTTATGCATTGGAATTGCTCTCATATATAAACTTTTTTGCTTGTTTTCTTTTTAGTTTTGCCTTAAAAACGGCATGCAAGTTTGAAAAGTATTTCATTTTTTATGGGAAAAGGGGCGTGACAGTCAAAATAAAAAGATACTTATGTTGATTGACTTAATATGGAGTCGATACTGACCAAATTCGAACATGTAGCCCTTAACATCCCTGAGATCTGATTGTTTATGCGGACAGACAGAACGTCGGACAGACGGACATGTCTATATTAACTCGTCTTGTAATGCTGATCAAGAATATATACTTTTTATACTCTATATATACAATATACTCGTTCAGAGAGAATTTGTTCTTCAACTAAAAAACATTTCGTAATTCTATTGTATTATCCGCATACTATATTTGCTCAGCCCAGGGTATTCATTTTTTCGTGCTCTAATTTTAGTATCTTAAAAAAAATTTTAAATATATTCTCAGATGTTAAGCTTAAATCATTTAAGAGAATTGGGAATTCAATTGAATTTCTTTACTTATATACATTTATATTCATTATGTAGTCTTTTTTGTTAGGGATAATTGACTTACTTGAGAGCTTTGGGCTCGAATTTGGAGAGCGATGAGACACGCAGGTTGGAATAGAAATTCGATGGATCCGTTTGCATAGTGTTTATCAAATAATACGATATAAATGGAAATTCGGCTGTAAGAAATTCATAAATAGTTTAGACAAAACAATGGGAAAAAGGTTAGAATAAACTGTGCTTACAGGTTTTCTCCATATTGGCTAGAATCATGCCACCGACGGCAGTGTTGGCTTGCTGTACCTCTGTCAAAAGCTCAGCAGCTATGGCACGCTGCTTGAGCAGCGGATGTGCGAGCGGTGATTCCATAACGGGATCTATGGCTTCTAGGGGACTCATTAGATGTACAAGTATACACAGTTTTGGATCGGAGACCTCCAAAACGCTCAGTGGACTAGTAGCTTTACCCTCGGCATTAAGAGCCGGTAACTGCAAAGTAAAAAAAAAAGTACTCAGCATTATAGTTTTGAGTATATAAAGAAGAAACATTTTACCGGTATGCCAGCTGGTAGGAAGCGATCAACGCTATGGACTGGAATGATAAAGCAGTCCCGATCCAAGGTAGCCAGTGAAATGGGTTCAGTGCGTGTTGATCCCGCGATGCCACCGCCACCAAAGTTACCTGAAAATTATAATGATTTCACCATTAGATACTAAGTTCATCATATTTAATTTACAGTGATTAGTAGTGCCAGATCAAAGCACATCCACTTTTCATGTTAAGTCTGAAAGCAAAATTTTAATTGCCTGTGAGAGTTTTGATCAACTGAAGAGCTTTAACAAAGCTTTCGATTAAGCGCAATTAGTTAAATCACATAAAGCTTTGGCTGAGAATTCTCTCATAAAAGTTCCTGTAGCCTCTAAAGCTTTGATTAATGTGTAGTTTACCTCAACTGTAATGTGAGCATTTGTTAAATGTGCGGTTCCTTTGGCTTGCTAGAAATACTGAAAACTTTTCACATTAAAAGCTTTCGCGTAATAACAATGACAAACAATGCGTTGCAAGAAAGCGCCAAAGCTTTTAAGCAAGTCCAAACATGTCTAGCTTTCAGTATTCGTTTCAACACAATCTAGAACTGGCACCAACAACAACAAAATGAGCAAGAACAAGAACAACAAGAAGAGAGATCTCTATTTGAGGTTAGGGAAGTATTATACATATATGTAGGTGTGTGTATATGGGTGGTTGGAGAGTGGAGGTGTGCTTTTTGTGTGCTTGGGAGTTTACAGGATCTGTGTGACATTTTTGTGGCAATATTCGAGGCACAACAAATGATGGTTGTGAGCTTTAGCTTGGATGACATTAGTTTTGACTGTTTTCTTGCAGTGTATTCAATTTTATTGCAGCAACAACAACAAGTTCACACACAACTAAGTTGAAGATCAAACCTTGCCGAGTTGCCGCAGCGGCAGCTGTAAGCAAAGTGCTCGTCGGACTGGACAATTGTTGTTGCTGTTGTTGCTGTTGTTGGTAGAAGTAGGCGTGTTGCTGCTGCTGTTGTAGCTGCTGCTGAGGCGACTGAAACTGCTGCTGCAGTCGGATTAGACTGTTATTTGTGCTGTTGCTGTTGCTGTTGCTATTACCGCTGGTGCTGTTCCAACGCATTAGAGAGACGGATCGATCGACGAGCGGTTGCGGTACGTCCACTTCGTAAGGATTGGATGGCAGTGTAAAGGACGTGGCTGTGGTCGGGGTACTGGGTATGCCCGATAGTGCGCTACATCGTTCTGCAAAGGATTCTGTCGATATTTTATATGGACACAAAACACAACACAAAAACGAAAACAAAAACAAAACAAAAGATGTTCAATTTTTTAATGATTTCACGGATTGTGTGCTATGGGTTTTTTTTAGGATATTTGATTTTAGATACTGGGATTTTTGCGTTTCGTAAGGAAAAAAGTGCGTAAATGAATCTTTTCAGTTCATTTCAATTGTTTTATTTTTTTGTTGTTGCAGTTACGCACATTGGAGATACAAATATTGACAGGTACGTATTTACACAAAACTAGACATATTCATCACCTATTTCGGGTTAGTAGGCGTCGCATAATTATAACTATTTCCAAGTGTTAGCTGTTATATACATAAGAGTGAGTACTTTTGGTAGAATTTCCTTTTAAAAAAGTTTGGTTCGTTATTCAATTGCAAATTCAAGTCCATTACCATTGTGATTGCCAACAAATAAACCGCAAGCTTACATACGTCTTTTGCCCTTAAAGCCAAGCCAACTGGAAGTTTAAAGATTAGCTTAAATATGAACTTTCAATAAGGCTGTAACTTTCGTCTTGCCAAACTACGATAATCCGATTTTCATACACTTACAGCGATTCCCTTATGCGTGCCTAACAAAGCCTGCTGAATTTCAGGGCCAAACATGAACATGAAATGCTGTTGAGGAATTCTAATTGAATCGATTGAGATGGTAACAGATGTTTGTGGTATAAAATTTGGGACATAAAGCTTATTTGGCCACACTACCTATATCTAATATTGTATCTATTTTGTATATGGTTACACCGCGTACACTTAACCTTCATATGCGTTAAGTATACGACCCAATTTACAATTAAATATGTATTTCATTATTTTATTTATATTGACGCACAGATCGACTTAAATGCAATAACGACTCAATTTACAACTCAATGATCCTTCTGCCGTTCCAATTGAGTGTTTTATTGTAAAATTGTTGAAAACATGTGAATTGAATGCGATGCATATGAATGGACTTTGAAGGATGGAGGGATGAATGATTTGGACTTAGAGGATTAATAGGTTAATGGAGCGCATTTCACTAAGGCGAAGGCTGAAGCGAACACAAAAGAGCAATAGAGACAGACAAAGAGAATGGGAAATAGAAAGCGAGAGAGGACGAGCAAGAGATTGAGTATGTGATTGCATGTCGACAATTTACCTTCGCCCACATCATAGCCGGGCCGATTGGGCGAGAAAAATAGATGGGTACGATAATGTATCTCCTCCGGCTGCTGGACGAGGCCCATGTCTCTAGAACGCTTTGTGCGATTCGCCTTCGATTGGAGTTTTCCGCCCCCGCCGCCCGATTTGCTGGCGCCTTCGCGGAAATTCTTGCGAAACATTAAATTCATTTTGTTGTTGCTGGTGTTGTTTTTGTAGTTAAAGTTGTTGCAATTATGGTTATGAATGCCCTGTGTGGCTGAATGGTGCTGAACTGTATGTGGGGTTCGTGGATATTGTGGTGGTGGTGATGGTTCTAGTGGCGGTGGTGTTGGTTGTTGTGGTGGCAATGTTACTCTTGCCGTTCTCTGCACACTTGATTAATCTGTATTTGTTGTTGTGGACGCCTAGACGGTCGAGGTGAGTGGATACAATATCCAAAAGAGGAAGGGTATATATGAGAGGTAGTTGTGTACTTGTGTTTGCTGTAATTGCTACTAGCCACTTGCCATACTTTTCTTTTTTGTAAACTAAACTTTATAAATGTTTATTTGTGTGTGTGTGTGTTTGTATGCATTTCGTTTAAAACACTTACAGTTTTACCTTTGAATATACTTTTCTATTGAGCTTAATTACTTTCAGTTACTGTTTTCAAGAGTCCAGACAATTAATTTGCATTTATCCTGGACAAACAATGAGAGTGTTGTGATTATGAAGTGGTTATTTTTCATTTTAATTCTAAATTTGAAGCATTCTTAAGCATTGTTTCCCTAACAAAGCAGGTTAAAACAAGTTTTCACCGAATTCGAGCAAAATTTGTCCGAAATAATTTGTATTTGTCGCAGTGATTTCTCAAAATTATATTTTCTTAATTTTATTTTTAGATATTGTGGTGGATATGTTCAACATTTTGTTGTGTTTCTGACATTTTAATGAGAGCATGAAACAGCATTTTAATTAGTTATTCAAAAAATGTGGCAAACATGTAGTATTAATAAATATATCAAGCAAATATTTACCGCAACATTGATTAAATATAATATTCTCTTTACTAGACTGTTTTGTTTCTTTCAAGAGTTTGTTTCTAATTGGCCTAAAAGACTTGTTTAATTTTAATGCAACATTTAGTATTTTTTGCCAGCGACTTAATAAAAAGTCAATCACAAAGTCTGCAGTGATTAACCCATATTACACACACGTGTGTGTGGGTATTGTTTTTTTTTTTTAGACCCCGTACTCTTTAAAAAAGAGTATAGGGGTCTATTAGGTTTGTCAGAAGCCAAATGTGCGTAACAGGCAGAAGGAAGCTTTTCCGACCCCATAAAGTATATATATTCTTGATCAGTATCAACAGCCGAGTCGATATAGCAATGTCCGTCTGTCCGTCTGTCCGTCCGTCCGTATGAACACCTGGATCTCAGAGACTATAAGAGCTAGAGACACCAAATTTGTAATAAAAATTCCGTAACTTTCTCGAGCAGATCAAGTTTATTTCAAATCTGCGTCACGCCCCCCACCGCCCCCGCAATAAGCAAAAAACTAGACACACCTCGGAAAAAATCGATGTTTTCTGCGAATATCTCCGTAACCATGGAACTTAGGAACACCAATTCTGGTACACAGGTTCCTAGAAACAGCACAAATGCAACGCCATTAAAAGTTTTGGCCTGCCACGCCCCCTTTTCCCACACGAACTAAAAAACTTTTCAAATCTTACATGTCGTTTTTAAAGCATTTACTAATACAGTACAGTATTGTAATTCAAAATTTGTTTAAAGACAAATCATATTAAACTACCCTGAAAGTTGCATAAAAATCCAACTATAAACAACTGAGCAATTAGGTAACAAAGTGTCCCTTGAAGCGCATTGTCAATGCACATGGTTGAAAGAAAAGAGATAACTGTATGTTTATACATACATTAGCCGCAAAACTTTGCAAAGAGAGCGTGGTCCGGGTGGGCAACGCACTTCTTTGTAAACACAAGACCTGCGGTTCGAACCCCGGCACGGACTCAGAAATTAAAGTTTTTTTTTTTTTTTTTTTATTATTTAGCACTATTATATCTTAATGAAAATAATCGGAACCGTTTCATAAGAAGGGGTTGGTGCAATTAGTAGTGTTGCGGCGTGTTCTGCAAGTTGAGTATAAGTTCGCAGGTTCAATTCCCGACAGTGGAATTTACTTTTTTAAATTTCAAACAAAAATGTAAATAAAGAATTTTAACTGGTGCAACAGCCAATGGTCTGCGGTTCGAACCCGGCACAGACCCAGAAATTTAGTTATTTTTTTATTTTTTAAATAACTTCATTATTATATGTAAATGAAAATAATCAAATTTCTGCCAAATGAATGGTGTTGTGTAACTAGTAGGGGTGCAGCATGATATGGAACTTGCGTCAGTAAGCGCGGGTTCGATTCCCATCAGTGACTGATTCAATTTTTTTTTTTCAATTTAATTTTAAAACTTAAATTTTAAATTACAGTCGTATTCAAATATTAGTTTCGAATACAAGGAGAGTACGGGGTCTTTTACAGTCGGCGCGCTCGACTGTAGCCTTTCTTACTTGTTTTTTTTTTTTTTTTGTCGCAGCAGATGCGGAAATTACCCATTTCCGCTGGTAAGCAGCTCAAAATTACTCAAAGCACTCGAGTCGGAAACGCAAACATGAGTCTTAAGTTGCTGGCATAGAAATCTTAAATTCCCTTTAAATCTGATAAAAGGGTATATAGGACACCCATAGAATTAAGGAAACATATTTAACCCGATAAAATTAGAACATAAATAGTTTACTTATTTTTTAAACGATTTCATATATGTAACTTAAGTAAACTTACTGGAGGGTATTACAATGTCTATTATTACATGTTTATGCCTTTTTTGCTTGGACACGCAAGTCGTCAGCACAATAAAATTGAATTGTAAAGAACCAGCAATTATTTGCAGTCTAAAGGGTTCTTTACTGAGAGTGTTAAAGAATTTGTTATGTGCATAAATGTGTGTGTGTTTAATTAGTTCTAAACTTGGCTCAATTAGTTTTACTGCCGCTTATTGATTGCCATTGTGCGATAAACTCCAAGAGCACCATCGAAATTGTGGCTTAAAAAGGCTCCGCAAGCTAAATAAAAAGTTCTGATGTAATTTAAAGGAGCTCTAGCGATCGAAAAGCGAAAGGAATCGATAAGGAGGGTTCTAAAAATTCTTTGCTGATTTGCGAGACACCAAGTAAAGCTGCAAGCAGAGGAGCATTAGAAGGAAATTCCAAACAAAAATTAATTCATTAAATAAAAAAATCACAACTCATTTGAATTAATTTATTGAGCATAAAAAGGGTGTATAAAACCGTTCCCATCATTCAGACTTTTGTAAGGTAGCCATTAATAATTATATTATTAAATACGTTCACCGATTTAAACTTAATGATTAAATACAAATCTTTACTTCAGCTGTTACCAGAATCAATTAGGAATTATAGCTTCTAAGTAAACCAGTTTCAAATGCAGATTAAATTATATGGGAGTCCTAGATTTTTATGCGCCCATTTTGAAGTTATGGCCCAAAGTCATACGTTGCGTATGACCAATAAGCCAATAAGCATAGAGTATAAATCATATTTTCGAATGAACAACTACACGCTGCCTGTCAGCACACACTTAATCCTAATACAGAAAGTCTAAAAACAAAGAAAATGAAGAAAAAGAGCTAGGGCCATAAACATAGCCCCAACGATTCAATTAAAATGGATCATAAACTTTTTACAGCATACCATTCTCAAGTGCCTGTCAAAATGGACAATGCATTGCCCAGCAATGATTATAATTAATTGTATTTAACGACACAAGTTATAGAAATAATGTTTATCGTTTTTACACACAAAAATACACAAGCACAACAATCAAAACAATCAAGCGGCCAAATAGCAGAGCAATAAGAGTGAGAGATAATAACCATTAATGTTGAAATTCTCACGTTTCCCAAATTCGTTTTGTGCAAGTGCTAAAAATAAATGCCAACATGATGTAGGTATACCAAATATACTTATAAATATATTGTAGATATATCTTCTATATCTAGATGGCTTCGTTTTTGGGCACTCGCTGTGTAAATGAGCAGAGTGAGTCTACTTAAGGTTACCCTCTATATAGTGTCAAAATTGTGTAATGGTTACGAATTAACCATCGAAAGAGACCGTGGGAAACTGTGCAGTTACGCTGTATTTGCATGCCAGATACAGAAATTTGTTTTCATCTGAGTTACCCTACTTGGTATCTTCACAGGGTATTGAAAATAAACAAATTCAAAACGAACGCATTTAAAGTAAATTTGAATATTCGTTAAGGACTGCGTTCAGGTTGTGCTCACACATGACCTAGGCAGGGGCAAAGGCAGAGGCAGAGGCTGAAGCATTGGCAGAGGCTGAAGCATTGGCAGAGGCTGAAGAATTGGCAGAGGCTGAAGCATTGGCAGAGGCTGAAGCATTGGCAGAGGCAGACGGCCCTTGACCTTGTGGGCGTGCACTGCCAACAAATAACTAATGGTTGCGTGCCTGTGTACGCCTTTTGGTGTGTGGGTGTGTGTGTGTGTGTGTGCGTGTGTGTGTGTGTGAAAATGTGTGTTTGTGTGTAAATGTGTGTGTATGTGTGCATGTAGTGTATGGTAGTTAGTTGTTGAATGATTCGGCATGTTGGCATTAAATTGGTTGAATTTACAAAATGTTTCAGATGTGTTGTCGTTAAACGTTTCATGACAAACTTTATGCATTTGGTTTTGCAATTATTTATTAATTATAGCTGATACTTGTACATACATATAGATACATGTGCTTAGATTGCTCTTAGGCTTACACAATTGATAGCTGAAATGTATAATTCTTTGCGATTTAGTGAATGTAATTTTGAAATTTTAACTTTTCATTTTGGTATATTCTATTCATTTATGGTATTAAACAGTGATATTAAATTTGTATTTTTTATGATTATACACTTTAACAATTTGATTGTTTGCAAGCCTTGTTTATACTACAATATAATTTTATATTTTTTTATTATAATTACTTTCTTTTTTATATTTAATTTTTATAATTCCTTTTATTTTACTTTACAATAATATTTATTATATTAAGATATATATAATTTAAGCAACATATATTATTTAAATTTTTTGTCATTATAAACGTATGCATGTTTCCGTTATACTTATTATTATAAGACTTTATACATAGCATGCTTTGTCTATATAAAAAAGGTTTATATATTGCACAAATTGTAATTCGATGTTTTTACTGTTGGTGTTTTTCAGTTTTTTCTGTTTGTACTGCTGCAGGGTAAAGCAAGAGCTCTTTTTGCGCGACCTTAACGCGAAATTCAGTGTCAGCCGGGACTGCTACGTAATATTTATGTGTTTTTTCTTTGTTTGCCGAGCAATTAGTGACAGTTACGCATAGTTTTTTGGCACAGAAATCAATATAACTGTATGGCTAATTATATGGCATAGTACGTTTTTAGGACTAAGTGAATTATTCAAAGTCGCTTTATAAATGATTTGAAATAAGCACTCGGGCACCTTATAAATAATTCACACAAGTTAAATTGCCTAACACAGCACGCAATTTCACACGACTTCGATGAGAACACACTCACATAAAACACACATTTATTCATGTCTATAATTTTTTGTCACATGGCTAGAGCAATTTGTTCATATTTTTGTTATTTCATTTTTGAATTTAGCTTACAACTCGACAAATGAATGAGTAAATGTGAATACGAATGAGAATAACGAAAACGAATAATGGATGCGAATACGAATACGTTTTGACAACGTTGCGTTAGAAAATGAACTGGCACTTGGTAAGCTTTCGCAAATGTTTTAGCTGCCGAATCTCTCAGTAGTGAATGCTTTTCATTAACTTAAATATGACGGCATCCGAATTTAAAACTCGTACTCAGCAATAATGAAAAATGTTTAGGAACAAAAAGAAACAACCGAAAATGAAATATAATAAAAAAAAGCTCCCGTCACTTGTTGCGCATACGCCGTATGTGCTGCCCGTGAAAACATTTCGCGGCACTTTCAACGCTTTTAGTTCAACATTTGATATTGGTAGTTATTAAATATTTATTATACAATTTTATAGATTTTTCATTCGCCGACTCAAAGTACCGCACAACGCAGCAAATTAACGTCAAATGAAATAAAATGAAATGAAATTTTTTACTGGCACTATAGCTATCACTTCGTGTGTATTCAACCTAGAGCGTAGGACACCCACGAAAAACACAAAAAAATACAGAAGCAGAAAACGTTACAAAAACACAAGCAATTTAATATGTATATCGAAATATTTAAAAGGCTTGACTTTAAGATACCCTGTAAAGAGGACATTTTTTAACTATCAAATTTTATTTTCCTTTTGAACAGGTTGGAAAATATACACATTCTACTAAAATTCGTTTACAGAGTTTTTATAGCAGTATTATCCAAAGCTATTCAAAATATAAAAAATATTGAAAAGCTGCCATTATAACAGTAATCTTAGTAGTCACATCTAGAATATTATTAACTAGTGTGTCAAGCCTGCTGGTTTTTTGTTTAAGAAATGTGAAACTAATGAACGAAAATAAAAATAAAAGAAAGTCACATAGTTTTAAAAAGATGCGAATTAAAGCCATATTAGTTTTAAAAATTTTTATTCAAATGCGACAGTTTTAAGCCTGCTAATTTTTAGCTCAACAGGGAATACCCCTGTTGATAACTTAAGAGATATGGGTATTCCAGCAGCTAGATTTGTGTGCATGTATGTTATTGTTTTTATTCTTATACTCTCTGCAATAGTATATTGGGATAGTGGAAAGTATGTAACATGCAGAAGGAGGCGTGGCAGACCCCATAAAGTATGTATTTTCATGATCAGCATCACAAGCCGAGGCGATATAGTCATGTCCGTCTGTCCTTCTGTCTGTCTGTATGAACAAACCGATTTCAGAGGTGGTAAGAGCTACAAGTTCAAATTTGGTCAGTATCGACTCGATATTTAGTCAGTCAACACTATTTTTTTATATTTTTTTTATTTTGATGCCACGACCCATTCACATTGACAAAAAAGCTCGACATACCTTGGAAAAAATAGATGTTTAAAGCTAATATCTCAGTAACTTTGGCACTTAGGAATAACTATTTGGTACACATGTTCCTATAGACAGCATAAAAGCAATGACATCAAAATTTGTGGGCTGCCACGCCTAGTTATCCCATAAGAAATAATAAACTTTTTAAAACTACATGCCGTTTTTATGTCATTTGTTCTTATCGTACAGTATTGTTATTAAAAATTCGTTTGAAGTCAAATTATATTAAACTATCTTGAAAGTTTCATAAGAATCTGACCATTGAAAAAAAAAGCAAACACGTAACAAAGTTTATATTTGAGCGCAGTGTCAATGCATGAGGGCAAGCGAGACGGAATAAAAGCAAAGAGTACTATACTGTCGTATGCACTCGACAGTACTTTTCTTTTTTCTTTTTATACCCGTTATTCGTAGAGTACAAGGGTATATTGTAGTCGTTGGAATTTATGTAACAGGCAGAATGAGGCGTGACACACCCCATGAAGTATATATATTGTTGATCAGCATCAACAGCCGAGTCGATATAGCTATGTCCGTATGTCCGTCCGTCTGTCCGTGTATATGAACTAAAAGGATCTCAGCAACTATAAGACCTAGAAAGACCCGAAAGGTCGCAAATGATAGGTAAAATTCCCAAGCAGTTCAAGTTTGTTTTTCTTTTTTGGCACGCCTACTTTAGGACGTTCTATGTTCATAAAAAGGTGAAAGCAGGTAAAAATAGCATGTTTTAGCATAGAAAAGATTTTTTTTAGTTAAGTTATCCGAACCAAATTCACATGGGATGTTCATATCTATGGCGTACATAAGCTGACCAAGTTCAATCCAAATCGGATTACTACTATAGCTCCCATAGGAACAATCGGTCAAAAAATTCGCTCTTAGTATGAATTTGTATAATAATATTTTTGTATTTACCAAGCTACCTTAATGAAACTGACACAGAATATATTTATCAATGAAATTAACATACTGACCGAGTTTCATTCTAATCAGACTACTATATCGTATAGCTCCCATAGCAACAATCGGTCAAAAATATGCTAATCATAAATTTATGTGAAAATTTTCTGTGTTTTCCAAGCTATCTTAGCCATCCCCACTATTGCACTAATATTATTATCATTACCCATTGTTAATTACATATTGAAACTGAGTAACGGGTATCCTAAAGTCGCTAGGCGACTATAGCATTCTTTCTTGTTTTTTTTTTTCTTTTTGGTATATTTTTTATTTTTACTCTCTGCCTTTATCCTGTGTATTACTGCGTGCTTTTTCTAGCATTTTATTGATTATGTTGCCGTCAGCCAACTGACAATTTCCGTAGCTCCCGACCTCGGACTCAGCAGAGTGACTGGCAACAGTTCGGGAAGCGCGGAACTCGCAACTCGGAGTAAAGTCATTCGCCTTTTACTGCTTTTAATCTGTTTTTCTTCTATTTTGTTATTATTTTTATTTATTTTTTTTCGCTTGTTTTGTTTGCGGTTTCTTACTAATTTGCAGCCATAAAACCACTAAACTTAGTTTGGCATAGCAAACTGGGTCACGTGCGGCAATCCAATATACGCATAACTTACAAATTACAATGGCAATTACAAATGTTAAATGTCTACTGAAAATGTATTTTAACTCAGTAACTGTCTGATGAAAAATGTGAGTAGGTTAAGTAACTATATCTAGTACCTAACTTTGCATTCCATTTGTCCCGTGAGAAGTGTGGCTAGCCCTCAAATGAGCGCACATTGGCGCCAGTTGAAATCCCACCGCACCACCAAATCACTGTAATATTACACCACTTGGATTGGCCATCTTTGTATTGATAGAATGCATCAAATGCTCAACTCAGTCCGCCGATTCTATATATTCTTTCAAAACCAACTGCAAGAACCTTATTTTATTATTATAGTATTTACCACAGTAGTTTTTGCATCAAGTT
This sequence comes from Drosophila parthenogenetica, assembly GCA_035047505.1. Lineage (NCBI taxonomy): Eukaryota > Metazoa > Arthropoda > Insecta > Diptera > Drosophilidae > Drosophila > Drosophila parthenogenetica. The sequence goes on along the minus strand of JAWNPM010000080.1, from coordinate 15,154,015 downwards.
GCATAAAGCACAGACAACATGCAACAAGCCACACACCACTTGCCACATGCCACATGCTTTACTGTTGTTCCTTAACCATTTAAATTAAACTATTCATAATATTTACAATTGGAGTGTAAGTGATAACATTATAGCACAATTTTTCTTTGTTAGCTTGGAAGACTACTAAATACCATGTGTAAATAATCCCAATTGGAATAGTTCACTATTCATCTGAAGTTATAAACATTAATACATAACTAGTGCTTTATTGATTGAGTAAAAAAGAAACTGGGGATACTCGCTGGTGCCAGAATACTAAATGCAGGTGCTTATTGGCAACTAGGTAACCAGGCAACCAGGCTAAATAATTTCTGGTCATAATCAACTTAGGAGTAGATAAGTGCCAGTTACTGCCTTTTTACTCGATGTCAATGGGTTGACTCAACATAGATAGTATACTCGTGAATAAAGTCAACCAAATGGATAATACACAAAATGATCTAAATGAAATTCTTTGGTTCATAAATTTTAAATGAATTAGTTTTCATGGCTTTCGCTTATGGAGACATTAAATGTCGCTGTGAAGTGTGCAAGCGCAATTCTTATACTGCTATACTGTTTACCATTATGAGCTGCTTAACGTGTGCATAAATTGCTCTTTTAAGGGGAGTAATAACTTTTAGGTGGTGCTTAGCACACAATGTTTTAAAGAGACTTCAGTTTATTTTCATTGGTTAAGTTATTGTTAGTTATGCTCTACAGTTAAGCTTTTGTTATGGCTAATTAAGTCTGTAAGCAAAATTGGCCCTTACAGCCCTTTCTGCCTCTACGCCACTGACAAACTGTCAGAACCGTAAGGAAAACTCGTCAATAAGTTTTATAAACTCTGACGATAAACGATAAGCGTCAATGATTGATATACAATTGGTGGGGTCAAATTTAGATGTAACCATCAATATATCCATGTGCTTTGTTTTATAGTTTCTGGTATTAAATATGGGTACTCCCCACGTCACCCAATCACAAAAGTCATATCGTTATCACTCAAACGAATACTTTGATATTTGAAGCATTGTTTCAAACTTGTCAATTTAAACACAAAATTTGCTGATAAAAATGTTACTTTAATTCTGCGACTTATCGACCGCAAACTGAAGCAAAACAAAAATGCGGAAGTGGAGGAAATAAACACTGAAAAAATCGAATTTGAAAAAACTTTGGGCATTTGCTTGGCAGCTGCTTTTGGCCGGTATAAAAATGCGCATAATATTATTTTTTCCTACTTCTTCACTTTCTCTACACATATAAACACACTACATAAATTACAAGATAGAAAGATAAAAACAAGATAGAAAAGTACAGTCGAACACGCCCGACCGTATAATACTCTCTGCTTTTATTCCCAATTATAATCTTAAATCGGTATCCGGATATTACAATAGATAGTTTTTGTATTAGAACACGTTAAAGCAAAACAAGTAAGAAAAGTACAGTCGAACGAGCCCGACCGTATAATACTCTCTGCTTTTATTCCCAATTATAATAGATAGTTTTTGTATTAGAACACATTACAACAAAAAAGACAATTTATAATCGAACATACATGTGTTTGTCTGTATGCACGTACAAATTCGCTTGACGTTATATGTATGCACATATTTGTGTATATATGTGTGTGTGTATACTATTGCCACCACACATGCATTAAAAGAGTTCGCATATATGCTTGTATGTTTCTGTCGCGCTCGCACTTATGCATTGACTTTAATATTAACTTTATAATCGGTAGCTCTGTTGTTTATTGTTGGATTTTTTTGCAACTTTCAGCATAGTTTGATATTATTTTTCTTCAAAGGAATCATAAATAACAATACTCTACGATAACAACAAATGCCTTTAAAACGGCATGCAATTTTAAAAAAGTGTTTTTTTCCTACGGAAAAAGGGGGCTGGGCAGCCAAAAATATTAAATGGTAATGTATTTATGCTGTCTTTAAGAAAATGCGTACCAAAATTGGTATTCCTAAGTGCCGTAGTTACTGAGATATTCGCTTTAAACATCTATTTATTTCGAGGTATGTCTAGTTTTTGGCTCATTGTGGGCGAATGGGGCGTGGCATCAAAAAAAAAAAGATTCTTGTATTGACTGACTAAATATCGAGTCGATAGAGACCAAACTAGAATTTGTTGCTCTTACCATCTCTGAAATCTGTTTGTTCATACGGACGGACAGACAGACAGACGGACAGACGGACATGGCTATATCGACTCGCCTTGTGACGCTGATCTAGAATATATATACTTCATGGGGTCTGCCACGCCTCCTTCTGCCTGTTACATACATTTGCACAAACCCAATATACTCTTGCAGAGAGTATAAAAATGGGTAGAAGCAAAATGAAAGTGCAAAGTGAAACTACAATTAAACACACACAAGTCATTACCTTTAAAATATATATATCCAATTTTACCCATAGTATAAGGTTCTACTGGCATAGGAAAGGAAATCCGAAAATATTCTCTCAATCTGAATTGAAATGAAAAACTATTTATATTATTCCTTCCTTTTGCATAATTGCAGCCCCAGCATCCATCACCATGATTCATCCTGAAATCTTAAAAATGTTTAATAAAAGTTCATTTTAAACAATACTGTAAAAGACCCCGTTCTCCTTCTAGTGAGAATTTTTCCATACAAATGTCCCGTTTTGGACCGATTCGACCTATGGGAGCTATAAGGTATAGTTGCCCGATCCGGATCAAACTTGGTGGAGATAATGGTTCCATATACATAATGTGTAAATTTCGTCATGACAGTTCAACTAATACTACATGTCACCATACAAATGTCCCATTTTCGACCGATTTGTCCTATGGGAGCTATAGGCTTAAGTTGTCCGATCTGGACCAAACTTGGTGAGAATAGTTGTTATGGTCCCATACACATACAGTGTATGGTCACGAGAGCTCCATAATGTTGTGAAAATAGTTTTTTACAATTTGCGGGAGCGTTCGGGTGCGTGGCAAAAATTTGAAATAAACTTAATCTGCCTGATACGTTTATATATCATTACAATTTGGTGGCTCCAGCTTTTGTAGTTTAAAAGATCCAGGTGTTTATACGGACGGACGGACAGACAGACAGACGGACATGGCTATATCGACTCAGCTTGTGAAGCTGATCAAGAATATATATACTTCATGGGGTCTGTTACGCACATTTTCGCTTCTGACAAACTTAATAGACCACTCTACTCTTTTTATACTCTCTGCAAGAGTATATTGGGTTTGTGCAAATGTATGTAACAGGCAGAACGAGGCGTGGAAGACCCCATGAAGTATATATATTCTTGATCAGCTTCACAAGCTGAGTCGATATAGCCATGTCCGTCTGTCCGTCTGTCTGTCTGTCTGTCTGTCCGTCCGTATGAACAAACAGATTTCGGAGATGGTAAGAGCTACAAGTTCGAGTTTGGTCTCAATCGACTCGATAGTTAGTCAGTCAATACAAGAATCTTTTTTTTTTCGATGCCACGCACCATTCGCCCACAATGAGCAAAAAACTAGACATACCTCGGAAAAAATCTATGTTTTCGGCTAATATCTCAGTAACTATGGCACTTAGGAATACCAATTTTGGTACACGTGTTCCTAGAGACCGCATAAATGAAATGACATCAAAAGTTTTGAGCTGCCACGCCCCCTTTTTCCACAAGGAATAAAAGAAAATTTCAAACTTGCATGCCGTTTTTAAAGCATTTATTCTTATCGTACAGTGTTGTTATTTATGATTCGTTTGAAGACGTATCATGTAAAACTCTCCTGAAAGTTTCATAAGAATCCCACCATAAACAAGAAAGAAATGAAGCAACAAAGATTTTATTCGAGAGCAATGAGTGCGAGAGAGACAGCGCTAGTCATGCCGACCAATAGTACTCATACACACATATGTGTGTGCATACATTTAACGTCAAACGAATTTGTATGTACATACAGACAAACACATGTATGCTTGATTATGCTTAGCTTATATTTTTTGTTTTAACGTGTTCTAATACAAGAACTATCTATTGTAATATCTGGATACCGATTTTAACATTATAATTGGGAATAAAAGCAGAGAGTATTATACGGTCGGGCTCGTTCGACTGTACTTTTCTTACTTGTTTAAAAGGAACGGAGTCTAAAAAGCATACAAACTGATTTAACAATAATATTTTGAAAAAAACAATAAACGGCATTAAAAATGAAAATATTAAAAAAAAAAAACAAGTAAGAAAGGCTACAGTCGAGCGCGCCGACTGTAAAAGACCCCGTACCGACTGTAAGTTAAAATTTAAGTTTTAAAATTAAATTTAAAAAAAAAATTTTAAATCAGTCACTGATGGGATTTGAACCCCCGCTTACTGACGCAAGTTCCATATCATGCTGCCCTACTAGTTGCACCACTACATTCATTATTTTCATTTATATATAATAATGTAGTTATTTAAAAAATAAAAAAAAAATTTAATTTCTGGTTCTGTGCCGGGTTCGAACCTCAGACCTTTGGCTGTTGCACCAGTTAAAATTCTTTATTTACATTTTTGTTTGAAATTTAAAAAAGTAAATTAATAAATTCCACTGTCGGGAATTGAACCTGCGAACTTATACGAAAGTTGCATAACACGACGCAACCCTATCAGTCGCACCACGCTCTCTTCGCAAACTACTGCGGCTAATTTTGCATTCACAACGCGCTTCATGGGCTAATTTGTTGTCTAATTGCTCAGTTGTTTATAGTTGAATTTTTATGCAACTTTCAGGTTAGTTTGATATAATTTGTCTTTAAACAAATTTTGAACTACAATACCTCACTATATTACCATATGCTTTAAAAACGGCATGTAAGTTTGAAAAATTTGCTTAGTTCTTGTGGGAAAAGGGGGCGTGGCAGACCAAAATTTTGAATGACGTTGCCTTTGTGTTGTCTCGAGGAACCTGCGTACCAGATTTGGTGTTCCTAAGTGCTATAGTTACAAAGATATTCGCAGAAAACATCAATTTTTTCCAAGGTGTGTCTAGTTTTTTGCTTATTGCGGGGGCGGTTGGGGGCGTGGCGCCGATTTGAAATAAACTTGATCTGCGTACATAGACGGACTTTCATTAAAAAATTTGGTGTCTCTAGCTCTTGTAGTTTAAAAGATCCAGGTGTTCATACAGACGGACGGACAGACAGACAGACGGACATTGCTATATCGACTCGGCTGTTGATGCTGACCAAGAATATGTATACTTTATAGGGTCGGAAAAGCTTCCTTCTGCCTGTTACGCACATTTGGCTTCTGACAAACCTAATAGACCCCTATACTCTTTTTTAGAGTACGGGGTCTAAAAAAAAAATAAACAATTTGGAAATTCTATCTTTTACCAAAAATAAAATCACACAATTTTTTACCTCTAACTTCGTCTTTGACTTCTTTTTGTAGATAATACTTTTTGAAGTTAAAATAATACTTATTTTATAGCTGTGTGAACTTTGTAAGTATTGTATGCAATTTAAATTTTTTCCCATAAATTAAAATCAAATTAACGGAATGCCTATGAGCGGAAATAGCCCTAGATTTTAAAGAATCCCAATATTAATTGCTTAGTGTTCAAATAAACTGTTTGGCTTTATAATGAAAGAAAAACAATATATTTTACGTTCTGTGGCTTGTTTTAGACCTTAATTGGTATTTCTAGTGCCAGAATTTTAAATTTGGCAGCATAAAATGTGCAGAATTCCAAAAGATTATACTTGTTGTCTTCGAGTCTAGAGGCAGACATTGGCTGACAGCTTGTGATTGGATATTTGCATAACTTTGTCATACATATGCAATTACCATACACACGCACGTTAAAGCAAATGTGCTGATATCTAAATAATTTGTAGCCTGCTGACACAGTGACCATAAGCATTCATAAATGTCCGAATGTCGAAAAATCCCCAGTTCTCTAGCCCGAAGGCCAAACACAGCAAATATACAAACAATAGCCTCCTTCCCCAGACTACCCCATCACTCCCCAAGACTAGCTTTATTGCCAAAACAAACACTGAAAGAAAACACGAAGGCAGGAATTTAAATTCTTACAACCCGAAAAGTTCAAATTTGGTATTGAAATCCCACAAATTGTGTCATTTTGGAACCACTACAATTCTTAACCGGTTCTACTGGTTTGTAACTGATATTCAGAACTAATCAGAGTAATTGTAGGTAGAATCCTTTTGACATCAAAGAATGATATAAAAGGTGAATCAAATTTAAAGTATTAGAATTTATCTTTCAGATATTGAGTAGATTTTAATAAACAAAGAAAAATTCGAAGTGTTATAATATTGCTCAGTGTATGAACCAATTTTTGGCTGATAGTAACAGAACGCAACATAGTTCTACCATTTGTAAAAATCGGAAATGGGGTCAGAACTCACCCATATATTCACACTGAAGCGGCTCCGGTGGTTTCTCGTGCAGCTTACGGAGCCAGTGTATTAATGTGGCCAATTTGCTGCGAGTTGTGTTTGTTTTCTCGCAGTTGAGAATACTTGACTCGTACTCGAAGCTGACATCCAATTTGGTTACTTCCAATGCGCGATGCATGATGTTGCGATCAATCAATACGTTACTAATTTGTTATATTTTAATTGTTAATTGTTATTAATATTTTTAATTGTTCAATTTTTGTGAATTGAGAAGTTATTAACCGTTAGACATTTGGATCAAAACTGAGTGTCCAGTCTGTTTGCTCTGTACTGGACACTGCCTAAATTTGCGATAAGTTCCACCTCGTGTCTATCGTAAATTTTAATTTAAATCAACAAATTGTTAGATAAGAGCAAGAGCAGAGACACCAGACGATGCCACACGACGCCTCCTCCTTCATGTCAATCAAAATTGACATTTGGGTATTTTTTCCGACAGCTTTTCAATTACTCACAACCACAACAAATGTATGGCAAAAAAGGCCCATTGAGGCAAAAAATGGAATCACAAATTTTTTATTAACATAAAAAATCCCCAGCTAATTTTTGCTGTCATTATTCATTCGGTTGGCTCTGCGAAAAGGCGTCTATTGTAAAATTTAATGGTGATAAATCAGCCAAATAATTTATCCCTATCCCCCAATACCCGACTCACACCTCCATCAAATGCGTTGATATAAAACTCCATGTATGCCTTTTATCATTGAAAATGCAGATGTCATAAATTAATTCATATTTTTAGGGGTGCCAACGACAGATTCGTACACCCTATATACCCTATACGCATATACATAACTAAGAAGTAAAGTCAACAGACTGTTTTAAACATGTTTCCAAATGTCTATCAAAACTTACTATATTAGAATTTTAAAACTTTGTTGTTTTAAAACCAAATAAAAATTAATTATATTTACTTTTTTTAAGTTACTGCAAGTTTTTAAAGTTAAACAAGTAAGAAAAGTACAGTCGAACGAGCCCGACCGTATAATACTCTCTGCTTTTATTCCCAATTATAATGTTAAAATCGGTATCCAGACATTACAATAGATAATTCTTGTATTAGAACACGTTAAAACAAAACAAAGAGCTAAGCATAATCGAGCATACATGTGTTTGTCTGTATGTACATACAAATTCGTTTGACGTTAAATGTATGCACATACATATGTGTGTGTGAATACTATTGGTCGGCATGACTAGCGCTGTCTCTCTCGCACGCATTGCCCTCGAATAAAATCTTTGTTGCTTCATTTCTTTCTTGTTTATGGTGGGATTCTTATGAAACTTTCAGGAGAGTTTTACATGATACGTCTTCAAACGAATCATAAATAACAACACTGTACGATAAGAATAAATGCTTTAAAAACGGCATGCAAGTTTGAAATTTTCTTTTATTCCTTGCGGAAAAAGGGGGAGTGGCAGCCCAAAACTTTTGATGTCATTTCATTTATGCGGTCTCTAGAAACACGTGTACGTGTATTGGTATTCCTAAGTGCCATAGTTACTGAGATATTAGCCGAAAACATAGATTTTTTCCGAGGTATGTCTAGTTTTTTGCTCATTGTGGGCGAATGGTGCGTGGCATCGAAAAAAAAAAGATTCTTGTATTGACTGACTAACTATCGAGTCGATTGAGACCAAACTCGAACTTGTAGCTCTTACCATCTCTGAAATCTGTTTGTTCATACGGACGGGCAGACAGACAGACAGACAGACGGACAGACGGACAGACGGACATGGCTTTATCGACTCGGCTTGTGAAGCTGATCAAGAATATATATACTTTATGGGGTCTGCCACGCCTCCTTCTGCCTGTTACATACATTTGCACAAACCCAATATACTCATGCAGAGAGTATAAAAAGAAAATTATTTGTAATGTCCTTTTTAGTTTCACGTTTAATTATTTATCAGTACTTTTAAATCAATTTGAGTATAAACATAATAATCGTTTTAAGTAATATCTTAACTTTTGATTCATTCTTATACAGGGTATATAAAAGTTTCGTACGCCCCGTAGATAATTATTATTTAGTCTTGGTTATGATAAAAATGCCAATTTGCTTTGTTATTTATGAGCATGTGCTTCTGCCAAAATAGTTTGCAGTCAACCATATAAATCTGGCCATTCGGAAATTGTCGGCAATTATGTCCAGCGATTTGCAGTTAGTGCAAAACGGCAAAAGTTTTCACGCTCAGTTTACCGATTCGAACAATTCGTTTTGAGTTCTCGTTTTGTTTTCAACATTTACGAAACTTTGCGAACTCTAATCTTAGATATTTTTTGGATTCGATTGAAATGAAATCGCGAAATAACATCTTAATTAATACGTGTAGAAAACGAGACCTTTGTTGTTATTGATTTATACCCGTAGCTGATTTTGACTGATCGCATAAGATAATGTCATCGAATAAAACCAGAATGCTCTAGATGTCCCAAAAGCTAAATTTTTACACAGCTACAAATTGCACACACATACGGGCGTCACCGAACTCCAAACTTTGAACCAGTCTAAAGTTATAAAACTTTAAGGTCACACCGATACTCCAAAAGTCATTAAATAATGTATGAAAAATTTTAAGCTTGCAGTTTCTTAACAAACCAAACAAAATTAAATTTTCTACGTTGTAATTATTTGCTGTAATAATTTGCTGTAATAATATAATGAAATGACAGGTAAGCATTATTCAATTCTATTATCTGCCTTTTTTCCTTACTCTACCTTTCTTGGATACTATACCACTAATGCTATAATTAGTCATGTTCTAATTGAGCTTATCAGTCACATGCAGGAGACCTCCAACAAAGTGTCTCTAGAAAATACAGTGACTTCGCATGTTTAGTCCAAAACTGATTAAACTTATTTCAATTTGACAGTAGGTATTACGACCAGTTGGATGATTGTTCCAATAACGACTGCTATATCGAGCCTTTCACTGTATTTATCTTCAAAGGGTAAGAATTTTTTTTTGAGAATAGTTTAAAAAAAAGACGAATATAATTAGGTATTAATTATTAAACAAGTGTATGGCAACTGCTTGAAAGACCTTCGAATGACGGGCTTTAAGTCCGGCATTTTACATTACGTGATTTTCAAGAACGGTAGAGAAGCGGTGGGGTGTGTGACGCTTTCGTCTTTGCAATTCATTTTATTGGCGCTTTTCTTCATTTTCTTCATGTCTTCGACATTTCTAACCCACTACGAAGGGTTGTAAAAAATAATGCTGCGGACTGCGGATAAGCAGCGTTGCCAGCATAAAAAGGCTGCCACGCAACGGCGGTGGGCGTGGCGCGCGGAAAGTGCAAGCCCATAAATTTGGCGTATGTGGACGGGCCGCATATATCTCGACTCGGCACAGAAATGGGGATCTGCTCGAAAGGGTTTTACGACCAGTATGTAGTATTGTTACTAGGGGGGAAAAGGGCCATAAGTGGAATCCGCAGCACTGAAAACAATGACATTAGTGGGACGATTCTCGTATACATTAAATTTTTTTATTGTTAGACTTTTGGGATGCAATAAAAATTGCAGCATATTTTCAGCACCTTAATGGCATTTGCGTTTTTAGCATTAATAAATCACAGTCTCACAAAGTGTGGCCTCTTACAACAGGCTATGTGCAACACATTACCAATTCGTACATTATTCAGTAGCTAAACGATACGATAAAGAAACTCTTGGTGGTGTTAATTCTTTTAATTCTGTATTTCCATAAACTATTAAATTTCAAACCTAATTATTGTCTTATTTAAGTAGGCAACCAGTTTTTCCACAAGAGTGAACTAATGCTTACTGTAATTCATTTCGTTACTAAAAAACAAGAAAGAAAAGTACAGTCGAACACGCCCGACCGTATAATACTCTCTGCGTTTATTCCCAATTATTATACTTAAATCGGTATTCAGACATTACAATAGATAGTTCTTGTATTAGAACACGTTAAAAAAAAAAAAAGATAAGCATAATCAAGCATACATGTGTTTGTCTGTATGTACATACAAATTCGTTTGACGTTAAATGTATGCACATACATATGTGTGTATGAATACTATTGGTCGGCACGACTAGCGCTGTCTCTCTCGCACTCATTGCTTTCGAATAAAATCTTTGTTGCTTAATTTCTTTCTTTGTTATGGTCGGATTCTTATGAAACTTTCAGGACATGATACGTCTTTAAACGAATCATAAATAACAACACTGTACGATAAGAATAAATGCTTTAAAAACGGCATGCAAGTTTGAAATTTTCTTTTATTTCTTGCGGAAAAAGAGGGCGTGGCAGCCCAAAACTTTTGATGCCAATGCATTTATGCGGTCTCTAGGAACACGTGTACCAAAATTGGTCTATATCGACTCGGCTTGTGATGCTGATCAAGAATATATATACTTTATGGGGTCTGCCACGCCTCCTTCTGCCTGTTACATACATTTGCACAAACCCAATATACTCTTGCAGAGAGTATAAAAAAAAAGTAAGAAAGGCTACAGTCGATCGCGCCGACTGAATAAGACCCCATACTCTCATAGTAGTGCGTATTTTCCATTCAAACAAAAAACATTGTGTTATTATTTGAAATTAATATTTGAAAATTAATGTATTTAATTTTAAATTTAAATTTTTAAAATTAAATTTAAAAAAACAATTAAAAACTGATAGGATTCGTACCTGCGACCTCACGCAAACAACAGCCCACAACTCTCAACCATTTAGAATTCTATATTTAAATTTTAAATTAAAATTTAAAAAAAAACTGTAAATAGAAAAAACGTACGCCTCAGATTCAGGTCCCAGAACACGCCGCAACACTAAGGGTCGTGGCAACAATTAGATATAAACTTGATCAGCCTGACATAAGGGACGGACTTTCATTCTAAATTCGGTGGCTCTAGTTCTTGTAGTTTAAAAGATCCAGATGTTCATACGGACAGACGGACAGACTTACATCGCTATATCGATTCGGCTATTTACGTTGATATAGAATTTATGTATATAATATATGCGGTTGGAAACGCCTCCTTCTACCTGTTACGCACATTTCGCTTCAGACAAACTTAACAGACCTCTCTACTATTTTTACAGTACGGGGTCTAATTATCGTTTTTTTTTTTAAACTTATATTTTTATTTACTGTTAATGACAACATATAAATGTTATTAACAATGTGATGTTAATAGCAGCGAAAGCTAACCTGTCAAATACCGGTTACTTTAACATTTGGCCACAGACCAGCCCATACGAAAGTGTTTTCATTTTGATTTATAAGTAATTTTTCGCTTTTTTTTAAATTTTTTTAAAGTATGAAAATAATATTAAAAACAAACTAGAATATCAGTTTAATTTGTAATATATAACCAAAACATTGCAAATCGAATTTGATGCAAACTATTTTAGTGGCGAACAACACAATAAAGAAAAATTTTCCAATTTTATTTTAATTTACTTTTCATTATAACAGAAAAGTTGTTTCTTTATCTAAATTTACAAAAATATAGCAACAAAGAAAAAAGAATTAAGCCCCTTAAACACTCATTTGACAAGAACTCTTTTTAAAGGGTATTCAGTTTATTGTACATATGACTTAAACAAATCCTTTTAATAAACTGCGTTTAAGAGAATTTATCTATTCAGTTGACAGATCAAAGGCTCAAACTGTTTATCATACTCACTTAAGGAGCACATAAAAGCCAGAAGTACGACAGATTGAAGCAAGTAGAGACAAGAGAAGAAGGCCACAAGCATGGCATAACGGTCTAAGATGCAGAGATTAGTTTAAACCAAATAATGCCAGAGACAACTGACTCAGCAGCCAATTGAATCAAGCTGGGCTTTTGGTTTTGGTTTTGTCCTTGGCCTTGTATAAAATATACACCGCTCCATTTGGGTCTTGACGCCGACAATTTTTGCAACGCATCAAGCCAAATGCAGTGTCCAAGGGCAAGAATACATGTCCTGTCCAATTATCAATTGATGCATGCAAGTTGTAAGAGTTGTAAATAAACAGCAAAAGTAAAATAAAATAAAAAACACCTGCAGATTCAATTGGCATGTCGACGCGGCCATAAATTGTGATAAATGAAGTCCGCGCTGACATGTTGCCAGGCTACTTATCAATATTGTCCGACAACACGGTCAGTCCGGCGGGAAGGAACCCGCACAATAATTTACCCATTTGGCACTCGGCCAGCAATGGTTAGAGATATCCAAAACAAAATTGGAAAAAAAAAAACACGGCAAATACAGCACACAGCAGAAAGCACGTTTTTCAGACTGTTGCTGCTTTGTCAGCTGCTAAATAGCAGTTAGGTTAACAGTCAGATGTTAAACTGTAATAGCTCTTTAGTAAAGTTTAACCGCTGACTGTTAATGTTAAACAGATCACGGAGTTTTAAAAGTCAACTGCTGCTGAAAGTTAACAGAAAGTTACAGCTGCTGAAAGTTAACATACGCAGCAAACAGACAATTGACTCTCATTTATGCTCTGTTAACACCAGAAATGTTTTGTGGGAGAGTTCAAGCGGTATTTGGTTCTGTGCTTTAAAACTTAATTATTGGTGTGGTTTGTAGAGCAAAGTCCGCAAACTTTTTCCATTGGAAGATTTGAAAGTTAGTGCTTTACTATCTTATGCAATGATTGCTCACTGTGGCATTAGAGCATGCGGCAATTTTAGTCATAAATCCTAATACATCTAAGATTTCTTGATCATAAACACTGTTGTTCCAGCGCTGCACTGCATCTAGAACTTTATATTCACTCGGTGCTTTAAAAATTTAAAACCGTAAACAAAACTAACACCAAATAAAGGGTTTCAATTTCTCAACTGTATAAGCTTTGTTTATGTTTTACTGTATTTAAACTTCAGTGCTTCTTAGACTTGTAGGCACAGGAGGAGGCTTGAGGTTTATATTTTATACCCAGTAAATTCCAAACTGTTTCCGAGTATCCATCAAAATAGGGTTACCCAAACAGTATTCTTTACTGCTTTTGTTTGATTCGTAATATTTATTTAATGCTGCGTTCTATGAATTCCTAACCAAAATTTGTTACTATTAGTGTTTCTTAAAACATTTTATATTGTTAAAAGCAATAAATTCTCACATCTAAGGATTAGTCAATTTTAAAGAGGAATCAAAATATAATAAGTTTTTATAGTAGTCTCAGCTTGAACTCATACAAAACCAAAGAGACTTTTTTGGAAATCAAGTTAGAATCATTGACTTGGAGCCACCAGAGAACTTGAGAACAGGATACGAATAAGCGCCTTAGTGTTTGTTGCCTATGCGACGTATACGCAAATCTGCTTTTTTTTCTTTCATACATATGCAACAGCATCAAACGATGCATAAATTATACACCGCGTGAAGCATTGCAGCTGCAGCTGGAGCTAAGCTTGTTGCAAATTGACGTTGAGACCGCCCCCTTTATTGACTTTGCTTAAGACTGCCTGCGGTGCATAAATATTAATTAAGCTACCGACTAAATTTTCCAGCACACATTTTGTAGGTCGTCTACGATTTACATCATCATCATCGATCAGCAGTGGGTCAAAATACTAGATGCCATAGGGATACTTGGCCCAGTCTTAAGTAGCTCTTAAGCTAGTGGGTCACTAGCTGCATAATTATGAATGTATCTTTTTAGTGAAAGAGAAGCAGTCAACAAATACTTGCAACGTGTGTCGTGTCGCTTTCTTCATCAAATCGTTGTTGTTGTCGTCCTTGCTGTGTTTTTTGTTGTTGCCTTTTCTGCATGCGACCATAAATTTTAAATAATGTTGCATTGCCGTCAGCGGCTGTTTGACGGCAATAAAAGTTGGCTAATTAAAAGTGATGAGCATTTTCCCAGTAAAAGCAAAAGTTAAAGGCATTTTAGTACACACTATAAATTACTTTAAGTTATCTAACTAAATATTTCTGCAGAGCTACACAGAAATTTAAACCGAAACAAGTAAATTTGGACGGAAGTACTAAAACATAAATTCAAAAAGAAGAAAAGACAAGAAAAAAACATAAATGAGATTTCCCATCATTTTGTAATAAATATTAAAAATATTAACTAGACTTAACTCTAACCGGATACATCTCTCTGTTTTATTTGAGGTCAAAGTTTCAAGCAGGTTCAACGTTTGACCCTATAGATCTTTTTTTTTTATAAACTCTGCAAGAGTATATTGGGTTTGTGCAAATGTATATAACAGGCAGAAATATATATATTCTTGATCAGCGTCACAAGCCGAGTCGATATAGCCATGTCCGTCGACTGTCTGTCTGTCTGTCCGTCTGTCTTTCCGTATGAACACACAGATTTCAGAGATGGTAAGAGCTACAAGTTCGAATTTGGTCTCAATCGACTCGATATTTAGTCAGTCAATACAAGAATCTTTTTTTTTTCGATGCCTTGCCCCATTCGCCCATAATGAGTAAAAAACCCGTCACACCTCGGAAAAAATCAATGTTTTCGGCGAATATCTCAGTAACTATGGCACTTAGGAAAACCAATTTTGGTGTTCCTGGAAACCGCATAAATGCAATGACATCAAAAGTTTTTGGCTGCCACGCCCCCTTTTTCCGCAAGAAATAAAAGAAAATTTCAAACTTGCATGCCGTTTTTAAAGCATTTATTCTTATTGTTGTTGTTATTTATGATTCGTTTGAAGACGAATCATGTCAAACTCTCCTGAAAGTTTCATAAGAATCTGACCATAAACAAAAAAGGAATGAAGCAACAAAGATTTTATTCGAGCCGATGAGTGCGAGAGAGACAGCGCTAGCCGTGAAGACCAATAGTATACATACACACATATGTATGTGCATACATTTAACGACAAACGAATTCGTATTTACATATTCAACTATGCTTAGTTTTTTTTTGTTTTACAGGAACTATCTATAGTAATATGCGAATACCGTTTTTAACATTATAATTAGGAATACAAGCAGAGAGTATTATACGGTCGGGCTCGTTCGACTGTACTTTTCTTACTTGTTTTTTAAACTAATAGTAATGATTAAAACCGAAGTAAAAATTATGCATAATCAAGATAAAGCTTCTACCTGACGCAATGTTTAGAACAATGCTTACGTTCCCTGTTTTCATTTCAGTTGCATGTACTCTGTGAGTTTGATTAAGATATCTTTAGTAACAAAAACATTTCCAAACTTAGCTCCCATTATTAATCTGCAATTCCTGACAGATGTATGATATAATAGTCTTATCCTAACAAAAGTTGATCAGTTGGCGTACAACGATAATTGACACAAATTTCATCTCACCAGGAACTTTGGTTCGGTCGGTAGCGTGATAGGTCAGTCAGTGAGGACAAAAAGTTTTATATATGTATGTAGATAATAATATATAAATGCAGATAAATATATTTAATAATTGTATTGAAATGTTAAAGTGAGTTTTAATTTTCCTATAAAACCCGATGGAAAAATTTTTCTGAAGTTTCAATCATGTTTGTAGGGCATTTTATCTTTTATTGGCACTGCTTCTTTCTTAATGTTTACCCATTGATTGGATCACATTAAGATTGTGGCTCTACCTCTAATTAACCCTCCCTCTCTTTTAGCTCTACGTCTTTCTCGTTTTTTTTTTTTAGCTTGTACTAGAGACTTTATAGAAATTGATTTGCAATTTGTATCTCGCGTTGACAATGAAATGGCAATCAAAGTCACGTGATGGCAGCGTCAGCTGCGAATCTTGCCATGTAAATTGCCACTTTGAGAGGGAAGAAGAACAACAAACGGAAGACAGACACAAAAAGAAAGGCAGGCAAAAATAAACATCAAACAAAGCACAGACGAAACATGTCAAGGCAAGTGTAAAATAAAAAAAAACCGAATACAAAATAAACAAAAATTGTGACTGAAATAGAAATACAAAAACAATATCTGCTGGCATATCTGAATCTCAATTGATAGCACCTTGTGGCAGCCCTTTTGCACTTGAACACAGCCAATGATGGCATGCCAAAATTATGTCTGTTGAACTCTATCCTCTTACCCGTGAGTGTTCTTTGTTTAGCGCTAATTAGCTGCAGTGCTCACCTTTGTTGCTGGGTCCATTGGCGGTCTGCAGTGAGGACATGGGTATGGCAAGGCAGTTGCGAGCAGTTGTAACACCCAAATCAAGATCCTGCGGTGGCTCGGAACGCGGACATGGCGTATACGCAATTTTGCTGCCACGTCCCGGCGTCGGGCTGACGCGAGCATGGCGCCCGCCGGTTGCACGTTCGGTAGCCATGCTTCCCCGCGTCCACCTATTCAGTAAAAATCGCTTACAATGCCATCTTCGCTGTTGCCCCTAGCCAATGGCACGTTGTCAATCCTGCGCCTAGTCCTTGCTGCATGTGGCAATTGAGTTTGCTGAAGCTGCCTCCTTTTGCTGGCCCTGAACGAGGCTAAACAAAGGCGCGACAAGGACACGCGGCAAGGGTTGTGTGTTACTCTAACTGCACTTCAATTCACTTCCCTACACTTTACATCACTTCACCTCATGTTCAGTTTCAGTTTCAGCTCCAGCTCCGCTTACCTACAATAACAGCAAGAACGAAGGCAACTAAAAATGTCAACAATAAAACGCGCAGCAAAACTTTCTCTGTCAATATCCTGGCAGCAACTGAGCAAAGACGCCAGCAGCAGCGGCAACAGCAGCGACAGCAGCAGAGACAGCAGACGAAGGCAGCTTCTCGCCTTTTCGTGTGAGTGCACGACAAATGCCGAACGAATCAAAGCAAAACAAAAAAGAAAAGCAATAATAAATAGATGAGGCGTCCCCCTTCCCCTCATTACAATCTTTGTAGCATCCGTTGGCCACGCTGCATGGCTGCATCGCAAAAGCTTTCGACTTGTTTGGCTGCGTTGCGAGCTTAATTCATTCACAAAGTACACAGCGTTGCCAGACCGTCGGCAGCAACAGTGGAATGGAACAGGAGCTCGTGTATGCGTCGTTTTGTCCGTGTAGCTTTGAAAGCTCTCTGGACTACTGCTTGTTGAGCTTTCATGACTCTGAAATGAAACCCAAATCCACTTTCAGCCATAGATGGCGCTTTGAAATATCCGCCCGTTAAAATTGAAACATCTTTATATTTTGGTTGGTTTATTCTGTCTTGCCTTTATTGGTTTGCATTGCTGTTAATTAGAATAGAATTGTTATTAAAATTGTATTTTTTACGTTAATCATTTCCTCTTTTTCCTTTTTTTTATTTAAAGGTAGTGTTTAGCAGTTTAAGTTAGTGAATTTGGTATCGCATTTTGCAATCAGTTAACTGATTTTAAGGTATCCACATACCCAGTGTATTGTAAATGATAACAATTTTTGCTTTAGTTAATTTTAATTTTCTTTTTACACTTTGGTAAAAAGAGTTTTACCTTGTTTGCAAATGTATTTTTAATTACAATATAAATCTAATAGATGACAAATTGAAATAACACTTTCGACTAGATTGGACAGAAATTAAGCATTTAAAGCCAATGGAAAATGCAGTTTGTAACTGTTTTACAACTTGTGTCATATATTTCTGTTAAATTAAGGCGAAATTGAAATTCGGAACAGTTCTATTTGATTTTTTTCGTTAGACTTGTCGTTTACAGCGCTTAGAAGTTATAGTGTACATAAGTTCAGTTTTTTTTCTTCTGGATCATTATTTAAATCCAAAATTTTGATTACTGTGTGTTAATATGTGTAAAAGTGTTGTGCTTTCGGAAACGACGTGTTAGATGAACTATTTGTAGCATATACTCGTTATAATTTTCAACATTTAGATAAATATTTTATGCGTATATGCTTAAGATTAATTTTTCGCTTTTTTTCGGTTTCTGTTTCATACAATTCGATGTCCTTCCTTCTGTAGCTATTTGAAGAAAACTTAAACAATTTGGTATACCACAATATGATTCAAAACCCAGAAAATTAAGACGAGTGTTGTTTGTTGTATGTGCATGTGTGTGTGTGATATATACGTAAGAATTATGACCTTCCATAAATAAACTTTAACCTTGACAAGCCAAAAACTTTCAAAAGTTTTGCATACATTCAATCAAAGTTAATGTAATTATTTAAAACGTATTAAACTATTAAAGACAGTTGGGTTCTAAACGTGCTATTAAGTTATGTTATTTGCAATTTTACTGATTGAAATTTAAAAAAATTAGTTGTGTAAATTAGAAGAAGTCGAATAAAAAAGCAATAAGTATTGATATTAAAATTAAATTAAGGAAAAAAATCATGAGTATCCTTTTTTGTATTTAATATTATATATTACATTTTGGAAAGTGGAAAGTTCATTAAAATTGTCCATCCGTTATGAAGTTGAGCTCTCAGAAAATATGCAAGCATCGCTACATTATCGATTATCTAATGCTAAATAATCGATGAATTTTATAAATACAAGCATGATTTATTCGAAAGAACAATTTAATCGATATATTGGATAGTTTAAACAAGAATAATCTTTCCTGGTATTCCATTTAAATAGATACATTTAGTTAAATAATTTATATTTTTCGTTAACCATGTAATATATTGACATTCAAAATATTACTCTGTTTTTATATTTGATAAGATTTATCATGAAATTATTTAATATTAATTTAATTATAGGTGGTTGATTTAGGTTAATACATTTGATGTATTTGTTTTCAGCTTGATAAATTCATGATGTTGTTCAAGTCCCTCTATCCCGATACATACGCGATTCCAGCAAAACTTCCTTATATGACATTCGGAGCTAAGAAGAAGAAATGTGAGTGCCAATTCTGTTGTTGACTTTGTCTGTAAAATGCAGAATTTAAAGCCAATTGCAAAGCTAAAAAATAATAGAAGAATACATTTTTTGTGGCCATAACGCTGGAAACCCTTGCAGATCTTTTGATACAATTGGTTATATTATTTTCTTAACCCTTTTGTGGGTAAACAACGTTATAGCTAAAACTTCTATCAGTAATAATCCAAATTTCCAAAAATCAAATTTAGCAATAGCTAACTGAAATTTTATTACTATAATATTTAACGGAATAAATATTTCATTCCAAATATGTATGTACAAGAGTTTCCACAGAAGCCAAAGTAAATCATAGAATTCAAAGAAAACGACAGTTCAAGTTTTTGTTGTTTCGAGGTTTTAAAATGTTTGTGTATATTTTAAAGAAGTTTCTTTTTTTAATTGCTGTTGTTTTTGTAATGTTCCTGTTGTTTGTTTTGCTGTCTGTTCTTGTGTTTGTCAAATTTTTACAATATATACGAGTATATATAAATATATTTGTATATATGTATATATATAGTATTTATGTAATAATATGCCGGCAGATATTGTAATATCTTTAGTTTAGTTAAGCGTTGCTCATACTATAACTTTTTTGCAAATAAGTTTATAAATATTTAACACAATTTGTTGTTTGTTGCATTTGTTGATTACGCTATTATTTAAATATTTTCTAGTTCTTTTTGTTATGCAAATTAGCTAAATTATTCAATTGTTTATTCAAATCGGGACAACTTCCTTCTCCATAAACTTTTTTTATTTTTTTTTTTAAACATTTTTCGATTTGCTATGGAAATGCGTCGCGAATTGTTGACAAATATTGTCACGACCAGAGTTGCCAGGGCTGTCCAAACGATTTACAAACCTCATTTCTGGTTGACCAATATAACGCGAAAAACAAATTTTGCCACAAATGGAATAATTTGCTTTGCTTATTTCTTTAAATTTTAGTTTTGTTTTTGATTCATTTTGTTTGTTAGAAAAATTCGTGTGTTTGTTTATTTATTAATTAAAGTTAAATTTAAGTTTAAAGTTTTACTTGCCATACAATAAGTTTTGCATTCGTTTTTAAATTTGGTTTAAAACTTGCACAAATTCCGCTACAAAATTTTCTCATTTCCCATATAAGGTTTTTTTCTTCTTCAATTCTTTCAATTTTTGGTTTTTGTTTAAAAAAAGTTATAGAAAAGTTTATTTCACATGGTGTTTTTTGTTTTGGTTTATTCTTTTTTGGTTATTGTTGTTTGCCTGAAGAACGAAACAGGACCGTTCCGAAAAGATCAAGCGAACAAAAATTATATATGTATGTACTATATAATAAACTTTACTTTCCTCTGTTATATATGTATATACATATAAGGTATTCCACCCCGAACATGTAATATACTAAAATATATATATATAGTATTATTAAGCATTTTATACTCACAGTTGATCTATGCAGTGGAGAAGAGTGCAACGAAAGATGTGACAAGTTTAACAAATGAATAGTATGCTCTGGGTGTGTGTGTGTGGGGTGTGTATGTGTGTTAAGAGTGTGTGTGTGTCCGTGTGGATAGAGAAGACTTTTAACAAAAGCAACGAGAGCTAGAGGAAAACGAGCAGAGTGTTATTTAAAAAGGAAACAAAGAAACTTTTTCGATATTAAATTAAATTAAAACCAAGTAAACCCAAACCAAGCTGGTACAGTATAGTTTTCTTCTGTTTCGTACAGTTAACATTCTTTAATTTTTCTTAGGTTATGTCGAGCTCTGGCTTATGCGCTTATGCCGAGCTATCGGCCCTCGACCCCTATATAAAGCTGACTTGCAAAAGGCGGTGAGGTTGAGTTTTAAGGATTCAAGCAATTCGCTTTGATTTAGTTTAATCAATAAAAAACACACTTAATTTAAACCACAAACATACTCACACATATATTGTTATATACATTATGATGTACATACATTATATATAATAATATACATGGATATTGTATTGAGTTGTTGTGGCTGTTTTTGTTTGCCAGTTTTTGCCTTATAAGTACTATTTTGCGACTAATTTGTCTTTGCATTGCTTTACTTTAATTTATTCGATTTTTCTTCTAGTTTTGTTCATGATAATATAATTTTTTTATTAACATATATATTCCTATATATAATTTGTTTGCTTATGCTGCTGTTGTTGCTTCTTCTGCTACTTTCTTCTTCACTTTCTAGTTGTTTGCTGTCTTTCTTCGTTTTCCTTAAATTGTTGTTCGTTTTAGTTTTTTATGTGTGTGTTTGATGAAATCGTCTTCTCCTCCTCGCTTGTCCCGCATATAAATATTTAATTTGTTATTCTTCATAATAAAATTATGTTAATGTTTAATTTATTTTTATTTATATATATGTATATATATATATATATATATATATATATATATATATATATATATACATATATATACAATTTATAGGGTAGTTAAGTTTTTAATTTTTTTTGTTGCTGCTTCTTAATTGCTAGAGAATTGTGTAGTTGTTGCTTTTATCGCACAAGTATATTTATATGTATGGTCTATGCTTATACACATATATATACCTAACCGATTCGCTACAAATTCTGGTAAATCTGCTACAATAAGCTGGGGTCCTTCCACTAAACTCAACACCACTTTCTACTCTTTCTGGATTAATCCTGTCCAGAGCGCGCCAAGCTTGACTCTCCGTTCAGCCATAGAATACCATATATATATATACTATATAGATAGCACAAACATATATTTATTTATACATACATATATATGTATATCGTTTTGTTTTAATTTAATTTTATATCGAAAATGTGTTTGGTTTTGTTTGTTTTTTGTTCTTTTTTCATAATTTTTATTTATTTTTTGTTGTTTGTTTTTTATATTTATTAATTTTAAATTTAAATATAATTTAATAAGAAGAATTTGTTGTTTGATTTTACATTATTTATAATATATATATGTTGTATTTATAATATATTTTATTTCTGGTTGTTTCTGACATGTGTGTGTGTGTATGTGTGAAAAGTGTGTGTTGTTGTTGTAGTTGATGTCTATATAAACTTTGTCAATTTCCTTTCTTTATTGCAAAAATTACAAATTTTGTTAGTTTGTTTTGTATTTTATTTTGCCTTTATTTTTGCATTCGAATTTGACAAATATTTTGTTTATATTTTGAAACAATTTAGTTTTACAGTTTGCCGCTGCCGCCGTCGCCAGATGGCTCTGATAGCCCCGCTGCTGTTGGCCCAAAGATGGCTCTTTTTGTTTATTTTCTGCCTTTTTTTTCGATTGGCGATTCATGAATTTTTTGCGGCTACTAAACAAATTTGTTATTGCGGTTTATGGTGTATAGTGTTATTAAGTGTAATAGTTTAATTTGTTTTATTACTTATAACATGCTTTTTATTGTTGTTTCTTTTTAATTCTGTTTAAACGGTGACTTCATTACGTTTTGCTGTTTGTTGTTGTTGGGTTTTCCATTCTTTCGCTTTACTTGCTCTCTGTTTAGGTTTTTTTTTACTGGTTTTTCTTTTGCAATACAAATTAAGTGTGTGTTGTGTGTATGTTGTGTGTTTTGTTTTTTTTTTTCACAATTTTCATGTAATCTTTATCTTTTCTGGGTTTTTCTCATGTTTTGCTTGTTTAAATTTTCTTGCGTTTTGCTTCTCTCTTCTTAAACATCAGCATCTTCTACTACTCTCTTTTTTCTTCATTCATTTCATTCGTTTAAAGTGTAAGTTTTTCATTTATTTTGTTTCTTAAATGTTGGTTTTGTTTTTTATTCTTCTTGTTTTGTTTTTGTATTTTATTTATTTTATTTTTTGCTTAACTCTTTGTTGTTTTTTTAAGATCTTTTACTGGGGTCCATAGCAACAGCGTGGCGCGATGTTATTGCGCACAGCTACAGTCTTCGTCAACATCTTAAAAAAATAGAAAGGCTTAAAAAGAAATAATTTAACGCTTCACTTCGATGTCATCATAGTCACGAATTCTAAAATGAAAAAAACAAAGAAATTAATTAATTAGAAAGGTGTATTTAATTGATCGAAGTTTAAAATTATCAATTCTTTATCTTGTTGTCATCATATGGCCCTCTCCGAATTAGTTACGTACTAGGTAGCTTTTATAAAGCGAATAAGCTTGGGATAGACAGCTTTTAATTTCTTGATACCGGAAGCACAGTAGTCACTAATCAGCAAATTACTCAAAAAACTTTGTAACTCTTTTTCCAATATAGCGTAAACATATAATGTCAATCACGATACAATGCCACTGTCTGATGAAAAGCTTCGCATCTCTCGACTAAACAACAAATTTGGAGTAAAATTTAGTAGCTGCTCTGCTAATAATAGAAAAAAATATAATAAAACGATATAGATTAAGGGGAGGAAAAACAGAACGAGCCAAGAGAATCAGTTGAACACACATTTTCAATACTGTTTAGAACTGAGTAGGAAACGAAGGAATATTAAGAGAGGGATATGATATAAACGGAATTATGGGGAACATACATCATAGGAATTGTTGGATTAAATTGATTTGTTCCTAGATAACAGCTGCCAATTTTAGAGGACGGGACATGGACAGGGGAGATGCCGGCAAATTGGCAACGTTTTTCTTCTGCGAGCGTTGGCCGCTGAAACACTTCCTTGAAGTGCTGGGACGGTCGAGTCCCCAATTTATCAGGTGTTTGCATGCAGCTTCTATTAATAGATAAATGACAGTTGCCTGCCATGCCCATCCCCCTTTGCCATTTGGGTGTTGTCATTTTCTTCTCTTCTTTTTATTTCTTCAATTATTTTAAATTTTCATTTACATTCACATTTTCGTTTTAATTTTCTATTCTATACTTGTAATTCTGTGTTATTTGCGGTTACCACGCATTTTTCGAATATTTGTTGTATGTGAATGATGCTATCCTCTTGGCCAACAATCGAATCAGACGAAATGAGCCAAGTCGCATCAAATGCCACCTGATTATTTGAGGTGTTAGGGCAATATGTTAACGTCAATGTTAATGTTTTTATAAACTTCTAAAAGGGTTAACAGGTGGTGTTACATTTTTCATTCATGTTTTATTTAATCTAATTTCAATGGGCTTAAACTTGTTATAAGATTTATTTGCTGCTCTGCTAGGGACGATAGCAAGCCCTAAACGCACATCCCCAAAAGCAAAAATTTTAATTATTATCATTCGAAACTATTTTCCATATTCCTAAGAAATTTCCTTCCGCACCCAGCTCGTAAAATAGAAGAATCTAATGTTTTTACCCCATAAAATGCTTAAAATAAAACGTTATTATAAGCAGAAACGCAACTTCCAATATATAAACTACACTTTGAGCAGAAAGTTCATGGTACACGCCCTAAGACCTTTATGTTAACACCTTAACCTTACAGCAAATATCTTCACGAATGCGGCTATGGAACCCAACCTTAAATCGAATTGCCCATGCAAATGAGTTTGCTTTTAGTTTTGGAAAATATGGGAGGAGGGGAATAGATTGAGATTGTGTAATAGTGCGGGAATCTGAGTTTTCCCTCTTTGGGTTAGGTCACATATGGAATAAAATTAATATAGAGAAAGCTGCTCACTATTTATTAACACATTCTAATACAGTTTAAGGCCAATTTTCATGTATTTTTACTCGCATTTCAATTTTTATAGTAGTTTGTTCACATAAGTTGGTATTCTGTACTTGGTGTTGTATCGGTTATTTTGCGGTTTTGCTGTTTATCTTTCGTCATTTTGTTTACATTCGCAACCTCAATGTGTATCTCTGTGTGTGTGTGTGTGCTTTTATGTATAGTATATATATTTTTTGGTATAATATTAACATTATTTCGCCGCGCTTCTGTGCTAATGTTGAATTTGTTTTACTTTTGTATTTTGCTTAACTTTTTATATGATTTTTAAACTTTTTCTTTTAATTTCGTCTCTTTCCCTCTTATTCTTTTCAGCTTTCTTCTTCCTTCTGACAACAACATTTTTATATTTGGCGAATGGCCAAAGTAAGTCTCATACAAGTATATCTATATAGTCGTCGTCGGGTCCGGCCCATTGTTTGCGCTATATAATTTTCACATTCCGAGCACACAACGCCCGCCTTCAGTCCCTACCAGTTTCTCCCTAGGAACCCAATTCCGGACCCCGCTAAGCCCGTCCAAATAATACCGGTCCCGTTACCAAACAAGAGACAAGACAACAATAAAGACTTTGGTTAATTGGCAATAAGCAAATGGCAATAATTCGTATTTATTTATGTTATGCTCATTTTACTACACACAAGCACAAGCCCACACACACAAATACACTAGAGTATAGATGTATGTGTTACGTCTTTTTGCTGTGGGATTGTCGGTCAATGTTCAAAAAGATCGCCAAATTGCCTATTGTTAGTTGTTTTTGCCTTTGCACTTTTTGCTCTTCTCATTATTATTGTTGTTGTTTTCTTTTGTTATTCAGATTATTGCACAATATTTATATTTGATTTTAATTGTTTTTGCCTATCCTTTTTTTTTGTCTCTGCTTAATCTGCACATTTTCAACATTTATGTTTCCTCTCCCATAAAACCTTTCAACAAAGCAGCTGACAACACTTTGAATGCAAACATGCGTTCCGAGTGTTATAGCCAGCAGCATTTAACTGAATTTCCTCTTTGAAATAGCTTACATAATGAGAGTACAACGACTGAGAGAGTATAACATGCGTTTAGCAGCGGAAAAAAAAGTTAAAACAAAAAAAATAAATTTGTCGTATACCGGGAAAGACTTATTTTCCTTTCCGGGGAAATATCAAAATCTAGCTATAATTTTGAAGTAGAAAAATGAACAGCTGGTTCTGTCGTTTTCATCAGAATCAATCTATGCATAGCTTGTTAAACAATTGTTTTATGCCAATTATCAAGAATTATTACTACTAATTGTTTAAATTTTTGGAATTTTTGATTAGAAACTAGATTAACAACCACTATAATTATTATATAACATTTATAAGATAAGATTAAGTGCTTGCTATTGAAATACCAGACAGAACGAAATAAGATTATCTCAAAACGACCAGATTATTTGGCAATCGAATCAATTTAAACAAGTTAACTTCCTTTATAGATTGTATCTTAAAAGCTTTAAGAGATATTATAATTAGTTGTTGCTTTCAAACGAAAAACAAACCTATTTTTATATTGTTTCATTTTGTTATTTTTATGTGCTCTGCTGTGTTCATAAATTGCATGTGATTAATCTATCTGATCCGCTAAGATTTGCGCCAAACGATTTTTATTTGAACTTGAGGCACATTGTTTAACTCGGATACGATACGAGATCGGTAGATGTAGTCTTTATACATATAAGCGCATATATATACATATATACAACATGATTATATATACTTGTAGTTCTAGATTGTTATCTGTCGGACTGATTGCCATCGACTACTGAGCGAATGACTAAGTGAATGAGTGCATGAATAAATGAATGGAGGCCATTATATCAGTTTGTTGCTTCTAAGTACAATCAAAGCAATGGAATCTATCTCTCCGATTTTCTTTTGAAGAGAAGGTATAACGAGAATAGAGCGGCACGAAATAGATCTTAGCACCTTGAATCAACATATGTATGTGTTATGCCTTTGTAGTTGTTTTTGGTAATAGGTTTGGGTTTTTACTCAATTTTCCTCAATTTTCAAGCAATTAAAAATTTCGAAGAACACAAAACAGAAAAACGCCAGAACACTGTTGAAAAATCAATAATATGTCTAACCGATCAATACCCTGCTTAAAAAAACCTAAATTATAAGTCAATACACCTTTATTTAAAGAGTAGCTCAATTCGTTATGCTAGTAAAGAAGGTGGGATCTCTGAAAAGTAGGCTTTGAAAAATTAATTGTTTTGCTTAAGGGATTTCAGAATTTGAAAACATCGAATTTTTTTTTTTTTTTTTTTTTTTTGTTTATTAATAACCCAATGAGTTAAATAATTTAAAAAATTTCCGAGTTAAAGTGACCTTTTTTTCGTTCTTTTTCTTTGAGTAATTTTTAAGAACATTTTACGTTCAATTTTTCTCTGAGTTCTCTGGATTTCAAAATATTGTTTTTTTTTTTTTTTTTTTTTTTTTTTTTTAATTTAGAATGTCTAATGAAATGTGAATATTTCACTGTAAGCAAGTAAACATTTTTGTTGAAAAATTATCTATTTATTCAGGCTCTGAAACCCATTCAACCTTTCAATGAACACAGTCTTTCTCGCCTCTGGCCTTATTACAGGGTATGTTTTTGCTAATAAGCGGCTGTGAAACCGAAACGAATGGAAACTTTGTTAGTTCACGCATTGAATGCGACTAATGAATCAGTTTACACAAAATTTCATTAGCTAAGAAACTGAAAGCAATGAGCTACAATTGTTATTCAAAGGGACGCACACTCAAGATTTGTATGTTCATATAGTATATATATAGTATATAGTATATATATACTATATATATATATATATATATATATATATATATATATATATGGGTGTGGGTGTGACTCAATCGGGGGTTATGCGAATGTTTTGCGTATGTCAATTGTGCACTACATGGCAATTACCAAAGAAAACAACTGTTGTGTGAATATCCAATTAGTGGGATGACACGACGACGACGTCTACATAGACATGCGATGAATTGATAAGCCGCTTACCAAGCGATTGAGGTAGGTAATTTAGAGCTAGACATATAGAGACAGGGATTATAGTGCTTACCTTCGTAATTGACCTGACCATCACCATCGATATCAGCCTCACGGATCATCTCATCGACCTCCTCGTCTGTTAATTTTTCGCCCAAATTTGTCATCACATGACGCAATTCGGCCGCTGAAATGAAGCCGTTGCCATCCTTGTCGAACACTCTGAAGGCTTCCCGAATCTCCTCTTCACTATCGGTGTCCTTCATTTTGCGTGCCATCATGGTAAGGAATTCTGGGAAATCAATGGTACCGTTGCCTGGAAAAACGAACATACAGATTAGCCAAATCAATCAATTTTTCTGCTCAAAATTGCAAGAGTAGTAGTTGTATAGGTTATCAAATTAATTGTAGGAATTCCCTTCTCTAAAATTTATCAGCCTCCATAATTATTCTGAACAATAAACATGACATCGAGTCCCAAAAAACCAAAATATGAAAAGCAATTATATTAAAGCAAGTGATATATTGTACAGTCTAGTGTAGTATTTAGCTAAATTCACATCTTAATAAATTTGGTATTAACCAAGCTGTAAATTATGGATATAAACATTCGCTCAATGCACATGACATAAAAAGTTCTCAATTGTCCGTTTGTTTGTTCGGAATTGTAATAAAAGTTTCGATCCATCAAGCCATGAAGAACAATTTGCCCTTAAGGTGAAATTTACAAAGCAAACATTTTTCTTTATTATGAGCTTGACACGCCTCTTCCGCCCCTTCCACCGACTACCTACCGACGTGGCCCACTTTTCTTGATAGTGTAACTGTCCGAATGGCTGAGTAAACTGGTTCACAAATCCTTTTTGGAATAGAGTAATCCCAGTTACAGGCCAGCAGGCATAATCAAGCGGTTTATCATATTTGTTTAAGTCAGGGCTTAGTTATCTCAACACGTCACGACCCGTCGGGGTTTATGCATGTTTTCATGTGGCGTATGAGCAACATTGATAACTTTTCAGCTGGCCCAAAATAAAAGCCAGTCAGTGTTTGGCTCCCACATCGGATTGCTGAGGTTTTAAGGGATTCTCGGCTCACGAGATTCTGGCCCAAATAAAGTAACGTCCGCCTCGAACAAAATTCCTGTTAGGCTAATTGAAAAAGTTTCTCTTTACATTTCTGTTTAAAGTTTGCAAATAGTTTTTCGGGGTCATATTTACCATACTAAGCAAAAGAAAAATAATAATAAAATGAACTAAAACGAAAAAGCAAAACTTTATCAGAAAACTTTTATCCCAGGCTGATGCCTTAATTGTTATTGACTCCTCTATTCTCCGGGCAAACAAGTCGGGTAAAAGTTCAAGTCAATTCTAAAAATTCTATGTATGTGAATACACATCTCACTTATGGTTGTTGTTTTGGCTAGTGCTCTCTCTAGTGCCAAATAAATTAAGAGTGGGCCATATTTTGGAGTATATATATATTTTTTAGCGGCATCTCAAGGGTTAATCATTAGAACTTTGCCAGTTTAATCTTTGACTACGCATATACTAAACATTTAATATTTGTTAAATGAAATGCATTTATGTCAGTTCTGATTTATTTTCTAATTTCTCAACTTGAGTTAGGATATCACATTTTTATACAATAATTAAACTAATTAATTGTTGTTAAAGGGGAAAATATATTTCCATCTTATTTTTATCCACCTTTATTTTCTTGAATATAGTTCAATTTAAATCTCAACTGTCACCCCCAACTAGATATTTATTTAAACTTTTACACTATTCGATAAATTTATAAGTGTATTTTCATTACTTGACAAATCTTCCCTTTGTTTCAAGCTTCTTTAAAGGCAGTACAATGCGAAAAGCAGTTGACACACCAAAACCAAACCCTTTTACGAACTTAGTTTTTTCTAATAGAATATTTACAATTTCATAAATCAGAGTTGACACACTGCGAATTTATGTACAATGTTCAGTGTGACAATTATGACGCTTGTGATATCTCAAACCCTTTATTTTTCAACGTCCAGTGTAAATCAATTTTACCACACCTAAATATACAAAATGTTTAGCAAACGCCGTCAGTAGTAGCCACGTTGCCGCCCACAATGAGCCCACCCCAAACGCCCACACAACTTTAATTACTGCTTTTATTCCTGCTCAAGTTCAAATACAAATCAATTAACACAGTTTTCCAGTTTTCAGCTTTCAGTTTCAGCTAGTTCATAGTTCACGATATAAAGCACAGCTAGAATAACCCCCCGAAGCTTCCAAAACAAGACGATTAACAACTACATTAAATTCTTTCCAAACAGCCAAATAAATAATGAAATCTTCAAAAACGAAAACAAACGAGAAAAAAAAACAAAAACGGGCAAAAAAAAAGATCAGAATAAATAGAAAATATACTTTAAACAGAAACACTTGTGTAGGCCGCGTGTAAAATATTTCAATGTTGGGAACTAGAAGAAGAAACAATGAAAAATTAATCCAAATTCAATAATCGATTTGAGAAACTGTTCTCTAATTGAAGAACATATTAATAATATTGAACGAATTAAGTTGTTTAACAAATATTAAGCAACGAAAAGCCAAAAGCCAATCGAGAACACACAGATACCCTATAATTGTTTTATTTCTATAAAGAAATTTAAAAAGTTCTATTGTATAAATATTTTAACCATTGATTTGAATTAATCATCTGCTTATACAGAGCATCTTATAGTCATTTACTCCCACTATCAGTTTTGGGGAATACGGGTTCGGTTCGTTTGAGTATTATTTGGTTCAGATTTTTTTTCAGTTCTTGTTTTTGTTATTTTGATGGCACACTCTTGTTTATAAAATTCTATATTTAAACCATTTGACGCGAACTTTGTCGCTGCTTTTGGCTTTTCCGGCATTGACCAACATTAGGATTTCCCCAGCGTAAAATTTGTAGCCATTTTTGTTGGCCAAAATACTTAAACGGGACGTTAGACATGCCTTAGACAGAGACTGCCGTTAACAAAACGATTGACAAGGCTCATGACGATGACCACAAGACGTTGCCAATGTCTGCTGCCAATATCATTTTTGAGCTTTTTGGTTTTTGGTTTCCATTTCACAAGACACCTCCTATTTTCCCATCCCCCGGATCCCCTAACGACCCCTTAGACGGTGCTCCCCGACGATTCGCAACGATGCTCAGATTTTTGCAGACAATTTAAAATTTTAATAAGATTTTTTCTTGTTTTATTTTTTGCTCATTCGCAACGCTAAATTTAGTTGTGCGTTTGTCGAAAGTGGGTGTGTGAGAGGTGGAGTAAAGGGGGATCGCAGTGGTGCCATCTCTTTATAAATAACACATTGGGGTTCTCCGTCTCGTCTCTCCCCATATCCCGCACTCCTCATTTCGTTGCCATTTATTTCGGTTGGTCATTTGGTCAAACTGCAGTTTCGCTCGTTTTCATTTAAATTCTCTTTATTTGATTTTTATTTTCCTTCTCCAATTTGTATTTCTGGACAATTGTTATGCTATGCCATTTGCATTTCAGTCAACTCCCCAGACGTTATTTTTGAAGGGGCGGAAAATCCGTCTAATGGCGTCGTTTGTATGCGGCTGCAGTTTTTGGACATCGTCAACTAGCGACGCCAACAAAATTTTAAGTAATGAATGTTTAATGTTTCCGTCTGCTGTTCAGAGACTACAAAATTGCCATCGGGCCATGTGAGTGTATGTGGGCGGTGTCTATGTTAGTGTGTTTTTTCTGTGTGTGTGTGCATTTCAAACAGTACGTGTATATATTTTTTATAATTTTATGCACGAAATGCCATTTGCCTGTTAAGATCGTAAAATAAGGTAGATAATCGCATATAACCGGTTACGTAGAACCAAATGAATAACCATTTAAATAAATTAATATAATATATATTCTGACTTGTATCCAGGCCATTTTAGTAAACTAAAACAAAAATATTTTTTTGTTTAATATATTTCTAAATGTGTTTGGTGCTTGCGCGCTTGCTTAAAATGTTCATATGTATATTGAAATATTACTATAATATAAGTATTCTGATTAAATAATTAACTAATTTATTAATATTTTTAAATCTTTATATATAATAATGTTTGTCCACACCGACCGACTGACCTATCACGCTACAGACCGAATCAAAGGTCTTAAGGAAATTAAATTTTAAAACAACGTAGATGTCACAACTTAAGTGAGCGAAAGGTTGATTGCGAATTTTTATTGGATCATAATGTGAAGTAGATGTGAAAGTGTTTTTAGTTTACAAGACATCTTAACCAAAGTCACAGATTACATGCACCTGAATTAGAAACAGGTGAAAAATCAATAAAATAGCTATAAGAGAAAATGCCTTAAGATTCAGTAGACGGGATGTGAATTTGTTCTATGCGTTCGCTGGAAATTTTATCTTGATTATTCATTACTTTTACCTCTTTTAATTCATTACTATTAGTTCAGTATATATTGGGATTAATATTACAAATAAATTAAAGCGGACAATATTTTTTCTAACCATCTGAAGTATCTTTTTTTAACTTTTAATTTTCATTAGAATTGTCAAATAATTATTATACATTTTAGTAAAAGGCAAAAATTCTGAAAACAACAACTTAGTGATTGTAGTACATTTGTACCCAAAAATGATATATATATATATATATATATATATATAAATCGCAAACTACGTTTACATCTCATCATGAATTTGTACATACACACACGTAGACATGTCTACTTGAAAAGCCGTCAGTCACATTATCAGTCAGATTCCGAATGGTTTCAGTTTGCAGAGGCAGCTCAAAAGTATGCTACTACGGACAAATACACATATCTTTAGTTTTATTCGCCTCCTATCCACGTGCTTTATGTGCTTGTTGTCCTTTGACTATTTAAACGCATGCGCTGCGTCAACTTTCTGCAGAATTTGCCCTGGATTTTTCATCACATGCGCATTCTACACGTGCTAAAGAACAACAAAAGCAGCAATCACAATAACGGAGACTGTTGCAGCGACAGCGACTGCGAAGAGTAAACAATAAAGTAACAACGGCAGCAGCGCTTTCGATAACAGCTACATATATAGAGAGAGAGAAGCTGTCTTTGGCACAGCGCTGCTTCTGCTGTTTAGTCAGCAGCA
This sequence comes from Drosophila parthenogenetica, assembly GCA_035047505.1. Lineage (NCBI taxonomy): Eukaryota > Metazoa > Arthropoda > Insecta > Diptera > Drosophilidae > Drosophila > Drosophila parthenogenetica. The sequence continues at coordinate 15,120,952 of JAWNPM010000080.1, read as the reverse complement.
ACAGAATTAACAGCTCTGCCTCCGCAGATAACTCAGGCAGCATAGCAGCGATTTCACTGCAGAAACCTCGGTCATAAGAGCCAGAGTGAGAGAGAAGCTGCTTCAGCTGCTGCCACTGCTTTTGTTGTTCTTACTCTCGGATGTGGGTGACTTAATTTCGGTTTTTGGAATTTTGCCGTCTCCTTGCACTTTTTACTTGTTACGCTTTGCACTTTCCGCGTTTTGTGTGCGTGGCTGTACGTATGTATGTGTTGTTGTAATGGTGTTATTCGTGCTGCTGCTTCTGTTGTTTTTCTGCTTGGGTGGGGCCTGTTTTATTTTTAAGCTAATTGTCGAGCTTTAGGGCATTATGCAAACGAGACTGTACGAAAAGGAAACACACACATACATACACACAAATAGATATAGATCGGCGTGTGTGTGAACATAAATAAAAAAGTGATTTATAATTTGTGAATATTTAACGAAAACGAAAGCAAAAACAACAATAATAATAACGAATGTGCGATATATTTCTCGACACATTTCACAATTCCTAAAAATACATATAAAAAGCCACACGAGCATTTCTAGCTCTGTATCTCTTTCTCACTCTTTACCTGTTCTGTCCTCTTCTTTCACTCTATGTCGCCAGCTTGCGTCTCTAATAAGTTGCAAATTCGTTGAGTAGTTTGTGGCGAAAGGTGAAAAACCTCAAATGGCCGGACAGATGGACATACGAACTGAGTGAGTGAGAAAGGGAGGGAAGGAAAGGAATGGAGAAGTGGTTTCTCATGTGAGACTTCTTAGTTTCGGAAATGGCGTGCGGCGCCTTTCGCTCAATTTCTCTTCATACTCGTTTAAAAATATTTTGTTTTTTTTTTTATTTAGTATCTTTTATGCTGAAATACTTTTCATTCCCAGTTCATTATTCCCACCAACCACCTTTTGCCAGAAATTCTGTGCATTTTTGACAGCATCAACCACAACAATAACAAGAGTACTAGCCAGAACTAGAGCCAAATATTTTTGGTCTTCTATTTTTAATAGCTATGACGTGTTTTTGTTGCATATTTTTAGCCAATCGAAAAGAGAAAACTCAAGAAAAGAAAACAAAAAGAATTCTTTCCACCGTCCATCTGTCTGTCTGATTAAATCATTTCTCAGTTAATTATCGGAGGGATTACTGAGTACACTGTGTCCAATAATAGATCAATAGACCAGTTTATAATTAGGGCCAAAGAGTTCAAAAAAACTAGCACAAAATCTCAATGGTGAAACGTTTACGAATTGGATTACAAAGAGTAATTGGAAAACTTTAGACTTTAGGTTACTTACCATCGGCATCGACCTCGTTTATCATGTCCTGGAGTTCGGCCTCTGTTGGATTCTGTCCAAGGGATCGCATGACTGTTCCCAATTCCTTTGTTGTGATGGTGCCATCACCGTCTTTGTCGAATAGCGAGAACGCCTCTTTGAACTCGGCAATTTGTTCCTCTGTCAGCTGATCGGCCTGTAAAAGAAAATATAGAAAGAGAAAAGGAATTATATTAGTGGCTAATAAGAATCGACAGATGTATATCTAAATATATATTTTGTATCTACCATAATTAAGCTTATGATTGAACAGACTTTTGCTTCTATTTGTATAACTGATAATTAATAGCTGTCAGCTTTTATGATGTGTTTTTGAATGATGACATAGGCGACGACTACTTGATCTACTATTCTCAATGCCAAAAGGCACATGGAAAGAGACAGACTGACTGACAGAGAAAGGAAGAGAGAGTGAGAAACTATAGATTTGCATCTGCTTGTTTTCCTTTTTTGTTTTCATTTTCTTTTGTGTGAAATTACAATACAAAGATATTGGATCTATGAAGAGGACGTAGAACGTCAAAATAAAGCGCAACTTTTGGAATTCATTTGAATAATTTCGCATATTGTTTTTTTTTTTTTTGCTTTGAACAAAAGGCGCCAGACAGACCCAATCACACTCACACCCATAGATAGATACAGCTGTACTCATATCTCCACAGACCTACCTAAAAGGTGTTAAGTTTCGCTGACGTCAGAAGTTATTTGATGTTTTTAGCATTTTTTTTTTTTTTTTTTTTTTTGTTTTGTTTGTACACAGAACCAGAATAAAAAGTACGGGAAATGGCTCAACTCCAAGTGTTTCTCAGACAAAGCTTCTGTTCCAGAACTTCTCTTCGATTACTTCTACACATCCGTTTCTTTATATTCAATTCAAAAGTACATTAAAAACTGCAAAACCTTTGGAAAACGAACGTTTTAAATATTTTAAGTTAAAAATAAAATTAAGTAAATAAAGTCCTTCATAAGGACAGATTTTAATTATTAATTTAAATAAATGTGATTATTAGACCAGTTGTTCGACTGACAAATGACTCGATTCAAAAATCAGAATTCAGCTAATGATTAATCCATTAATCGAAAAACTGAGGTCATATTTGACTCAGATATATTTATCGGTCAATTGAAAAAAAGTTTTATACGCTGCTCTAGTTACCAAATTATCTCGAAACTTTTTGCTACAGTGCTTAGTAGTATGATTAGTCTTCTCGATAAGTCAAATATTTACTTTCTAATCAATAGAGGAGAATTATGGCATAACATGAAGTGCACTTCAAGGCGAGTACGACGTTCTCCTACCCCCCACCCCATACCAATTCATGAAGGCTTATATAATATAAATATATGTGAGAATGTTTGGTGGCCCACACACACATACAGACGAGAAAACACACAAAACTTCAGTTGGATTTTCTGCTTAGCCAAAAAGGGAATTTTATCTAATCGTCGTTTGAAATTCAAATGTGTAAGTGTGGGTGCTTGAGTATGAATCTGTGAGTGTGTGTATTGAATTTTTATGGTGACTTATCTCTTTGGCCTGATAAAATTTTGGTACAGTAGTAAGCTGGTTATGTCATGACTTTTATTATGACTAACTACTTAATCCGAAATCCAAAAGCTGATTAAATGGCAAAACCAAAAATAGTAAAAATAGCAATAGTGACCCCACCTCCACTCTTAATGACTTTGGGTGTGGGGAACCCACTAGCTAATTGTCAAACGATATATGACTCTAACCACTCTAAGTTTTTGTGTGTGTTTGTGATTTAGCTGTTTCGAGCGTTGCACATGTGATACAAATGAAACATAATCAGTATTGTTAATTGCTTTCTCTCTCACTCATTCCTAAAAACTTCGGTTTAACTGGTTTAATCGGCTTTTTGCCGGTATAGAATCAAAACAAAAATAAAGATCTCAACTGTTAGCGTTTTTTTTTTCCGTATGAATACCTACAAATATAAACATTTATCAAAAGTTTGAGAGTTTCGATTACAAACTCGCTTGCAACTGTACGAAAAACTCGACTCGAAAAATTTGTTGTTTTATGATGAACTCAGCAAATGACTCACAAAAGAAAGGGAAATGAGCGTCTAAAGATACCCTGCAATTAAGTTTCATGAATTAATTCTTCTCGTTTGCGTCACAGACGCTTCTTCACAGGGTGTGAAAAGAATTATCACTTTTCGATTGACTAGTTTTCATTACAAAAAAGAAAAAAAAAATTAATGAGGAACAACAAAAAGCAAATGAGTAAATAATACAGTTATGAGCTTTTGATGAGAGAATTCTGTCGCGCTGTCAACAAACTTTGAAGATCAAGCTGTTTATCTCCATATGCACACTCAAGCAGACGCACACACAAACACACACGCGCATATGCACTCACTGTGGCGAAGACAGAGAAGAGGTAGGTAAAAATTAATCACGATTAATGCAACCAACAGTAAGTATTGAGCACGTTAAACAATTTGTTTTAATTAAAATCAGTTTGCATTTTGCGTGAGCTGCAAAAACGCTAATTAAATTAAGGGAAAGGCGCTGCTAGATTAATACAAGGGTGTGTATGTGTTTTGTATGTATAAGGTGAAGGGGCAGTATTTGCTGGTATTTTCTTATCATGAAGCCAACGCAGCAAGCGCAAAAACCAAATAAAAAGTAGAAGAGGCAATAGAAAAAAAGACAAACATACAAAAGAATAAAAATTGGCTTATGTGCGGTTAATGCGGCGACGTGGCCACGTTTGGCGTCTGTGCAGAAACTTTTCTTCATTATGCTGCTGCATGCTGCACACGTTTGCCCCGTTACAATGAAATTCTTGTGCGAATGGCAAAGTGGAACAAGCCAACAACGACAACAGCAACAGTCAGTAGTAGCAGCAGCTTTAGCAACAGAGCAACAGCAGAACCAAAAGCCAAACAAAAAGCGAAACAGCAAAATAACCGCAATGCGGCAAATGAAACGGTTATGGAAGAAAACAACAAAACGAAGGCGCCGTAACCAGTAGAGATAGGGAGTGTGAGAAAACCCCCTACCGACAGCAACAACGAACTAGTAGAAAAAAGCGCACGCAGATAAAAGTGCGCCACTAGGAGAGAATGAGAGAGAGACAGAGAGTAATGTGCGCGACGCAGCACAAAAGGCAAACAGTGATAACAAGTTGTGCAGAGATGGCGAATCAGACAAAAACTGTGTGAAACGGTTATGTGAGTCAAAGTGAAACAGAGAGAGCGACAAAAACGGTAATAAGAGCGCAACTGCTGTTGTTCGTGCATACGAAACGGTTAATTTAAGCATGCAAAACGAAACGAAACGCAACAAAGCGACGACGAGAACAGAAATTCAAAAAGCTAAAGAATTTTTTTTGCCGTTTCGTCTTTTCTTATATTTTTTCATGTGAATATAACCTCAATTCTTTGCGGTAAATAAAGCGAAATGAAATACAAAAAGAAAGAGCGAAAAAGAAACCAATAATACCGGCGTTGCTGGAACAGCCGTTTTTGCTGCTGCTGCTTTCGAAGCAGGTACTCTTGTTGTTATTTTTCTGATCACACTTTTTTTAGTCGAAACGCTGATAAGCAAATCAAATTTTGCGCAATAAACAACACAACAAAAACTATTTATTAGCAGTCTAAATATGGTTGATAAAGTGGCAATAGAATCGGTATTTTTCATTTGGCTTTTTACTGGCTACAATAAAACAAATTTTTGAGAAACACACACACTCCATTGCACCCATGTTTTTACGTATTTGAGGTGATACAGCTGCCATCAGAGCCGTGGCGACGCCGCTGTGGCCAAAGGACTTTCAATGGGTTAGAATTGTATTTAAAATTTTTTGACAACGGGTTTTTGTTACTTGTTTAAGCTTGCCATTTCTGCTTGCATGCCGGCAGCAATCAAATACAAATGGGCGTAGCGGGATGGGAGCGGATTGAATTAAGATTTTCTCACAGCTTAAACCCATCAACAAATGCCGTTTTGACAATTTACCTGAGACTCCCAAGTGTTCAGAGGATCTCCCCTGTTAAGCAAAGGAGTACGCTGTATTTAGATTAAAATCATTAAATTTGCTTGTCAAACAAATTTTTTATAGAAATGACAAACACTTACAAATATCCCTTTCGTCTTAAAACAAAAGAACTCACAGATGTATTTTTAAAAAATATATTCAATGACGAGTTAAGAGCTATCTTTAGAAATGATATAGGAAATTTTTTTTTCTTGAATTTATCAAATGTGACTGTTTTTCTTATTCATGACTCATTGTCGTATGCGATTTTTTTACATTCTTCTCTCATTTTAAAAGCCATTAGTCAACAATTTGTAGTGTGTCATTTCGACTCAGCTGCTTCCCTAAGGGTTGTGTCAAAAGCCCAAACAATACCAATTGGAATTGAAGTGCACCAATTGGGTTTAACACGCAGAAACACGTTGAATTTTAACTTTGCGTTTAAAAGTCTTCGCCAAATTGTTTAAGCTTTCATGGAATTACTAAGGTAAACAAACTCAATTATAGCCACTGAACAAAACACGTACTTACCATTTTTGTAGTTGGGTTTTTTTTTGTGTTTGGAAAGAAATGTAGCTAAAGGTTAATCCGCTGCTGCTGCTGGCGGCGCTGCGTTTGCTGTGGTATGTGTAAGTGGAATTAACGTTGAGACGGACAAAACGCGCGTACGTACTTTTAACTTGAATTTAATTTGCGTTTTTTCGCAAAATTTATAACACACTGTAAAGATCAAGAAGGAGAGCAAAATACACGGTGATTTTAAAAAAACGTAACTCAAAAACTGCTGTAAGTAACCGCAAAACGGAATGGAATATGCAACGACAACAACAATTTTACCACTGGGCTTAAATGAAGTAGCGTCGTTTGCCGGCGGCGAACAAATGAAATGAAGGAATTCACATAAAGCTGCTAAGCAAAGGCGACAAAACGTTGACGTTGCCGTCACCGTCGCTGTCGACGTCGCAGCGACGCTATTTCTTTCTTGCAGTGGCAATTTCTTGTTGCTATTTGTTGCTTTGCCGAAATATGTATAATTTTTCGTTGTGCTTTGTGTATTTTTTTCTTTTTCTTCGGGGTTTTCTATTGTGCGATATAACATGCAAAACACACACGCGCACACTCGATAATACATATAAAAACTGCTCGATTTCGGTTTTTTAAATTATTTAATCATAAATTTATTAAATTTTGATGTTTTCTTTATTTTGTAGAATCACCAAATTTATTGGCCCCGTAGGGTCTTCTGGAGTCCTCTGCTAATTTATAACTTGTATATATTTATTGAAGGTAACTCACGATCCTAATCAGAACTTGCGTCCGTAACGGTTGACAACTCAATTGTAACTGTACCGTTTAAAACCCGTAAGCGTACTACAATATTTTCGCACTGTTCTGCTGCTAATTCTCTGCACAGAATATGTTAAAATATTTCTGCAAATCCGCTGTTAACTGCTCAAATGAACTGCTGTCATTTTGGCAGCTACTCAAATGAGCTGGCGAGTAATCTGTAATGCTCAACGACGCTGTAAATAACATTACCTCTGTTATTCTCCGCTCACTGCTGCACATGAGCGAATCGGTGATCAAATGAAACGGTTATTTCACTCTCAGTACCGATTGTTTGCTCTTTTAGTCTGTTAATGGTTGTTTTTTGCATTCAACCGAGTGAAAAGTTTTGAAAATGGAACTTTAATGATTTAGTAACGGTCGCGCCGGCGCTTTAGACAAAATATGTACAACTGCTGCAAGGAGGTCGAACTTTTATGTTTTATACTAGACAATATGTTATATGTAAATTTTTTAAAAGGAAATACAACAAAAATTGGGAAATACATTAATAAATGCATATAAAAGTACAAAATTTAAGTTATTAAAAGAGTTTTATGACGCACAGTTTACCAAACCTATACTACTGCATGCCATCTTTTATCACAATTATTTCTATGAATGTCGTTTGCTGCGTTTTGGTCATTTCCATTGTGTCCCTTTCTTTTTTTGCCGCAGCGAATTGTCGCAATGTGTTTCCTTCTTTGTTGAAGTGTCGCTCAATTCAACGCATGCCAACAAGTTAAGTATGTTAACCTATGAAAATTAGACATGCGACTGGCGCTATGGCTGTGGTGGGTTGGGTTTGGTTTGGGTTATTGGGTTCGCTTTACTTTGCTGTCTTATGGTGTGGTGGGGAAAGGCGCAGTTCAAATGAAGTAACAATGCAGCAACATTGGCTATGGGCCGAACTGCAGCGCTGACGTCGTCGTTGGTGACGGCGACGGCGACGGCGACGACAGCAATGCGCCATTTTTCGCCATGAAATTCGGTTGCGGACTTCTTTCTACAGTCCGCGTCTCTCGTCCATATCTCTCCCTCTCTATATCTGTCTGTCTTTCGGTCTGAGCTCAATATGTATATGTGTAGACGTGTGAGTGTGTTGGGTAAACATGTTGCTAGACCCAACAGAAGCCCCACAAGCAAACCTAAGCCCATCGTGTTCTGACTTGTCAATGCTTTCGTCGCAATGCGTTTAAAATTCTTGGTTCAGTTCTCAATTTAATGTACTTCTATTCTTTGATTTCTCTTCTGAAAGAAACTTACAAAACTGCAGTGGGCAAATTTATATATTTTTTTTTTATTACTTAAATGAGATATATGTTATAGAATTAAATTAACCAAAAAACAATAGGTTCATTGTTGATAAATTATGTATGTTATATGTTTTGTACTTATTTTATTATATTATTAAGAAGACCTCAGATTATAATAAATTTGAAAAGTTAAAAATATAAATGCAAAATAGTATTTGATAAACAGTTTTTAGTCCAAATTTTTAAAACTATATTTGAAAGTATTCCAAACTTTTAGCTGTCCATAAAAAATTTTTCTTACATTTTCCGACGAAAGAGGGCAAGTACCTCCGGAACATGTGGCCGTAAAACAGTTGGAGCTTTCCCAGTGTGAGTTGGCTAATTGTCAGCGAAATAAACTGTTGTAATTAAGACAGAGAATGCTTTTTTAATGGACACACTAAAAGGTGGCCTTACTACAATGCCAGTCTGTAAAATGTGAGCATATGCAGAAGTCGTTAACTTAATTTATCCGAATTCGGATAAAAAAAGAAATTATGAAAAGTGAAATGAAACTTAGTTAAAATTATTAATAGAAGCGATTGATATTTGCATTTAAATTCTCAGTTCTCTTTTTATTGCATTATAATGTGTAAAAGGTATCAAAATTAACCTTTTAATAATTTATATAAATTTAGCTTTATTTCTTCTTCTTCTTGTTTTGACGTCGTGCCTTGGCACGCTGATCCTTGCGCCATTTAAGCCAATACTTTTGTATCTGACGCGCTGCTCGATTCATCATGAAGAGCAGAATTCGCTGCTGTTGTTTGCGCTGCTCCTCCTGTTCGTATCTAACCACAATCTTGTTATAGACAGCCTCCTCTTTGCGGTACGTTACCATGAAAATATCCAATTCCTTTTGGGCCACTTTATACTGATCTTCTAGTTCGAGATTTTCACGTATCTTCTCACCAATATTTGTGTCAAACTTTTGCAGAATACCCTCCAGTTGAATAAGGAGCTTATTTCTATAAAAAAAAAAAAAAAAATACTAAGAAATGGTTAGTTTTAAAGTTTTTTACTTACTTTTCAGCTCTTGCATCTTTTTCATTCATGGCAATACTTGTGATTAGACGTTCATATTCGCTTCGAGCTATTTCCAGCTCTTCCTCCAGATCTTTTTGCTTCTGAACTGTGTTTTTATGGACGTCACGTAGAATTCGAGTCCGTTTCTCTCTGCAGAAATAACGGTTGTTTTAGTTAATCCAATTGGAGGTAAATGTCTAATATAAGGGCCCTAAGCCCAAAAAATGCTCTATGGACTGCGATTTTTGCAGACGAACGTCATTAAAAACTTTTGGCGGTCTCTTATGGTACTCCTTAAATTGTTTACAAAAAAAAAAAACATTAATAATCTAGTATTCAAGGCATGGTACGTCAAAAAAGTACAAATTAATCTAGTATTCAGAGCACTACACGTAAAAAAAAAAAAGAATCTAGTATTCATTGAAAAATTAAAAAAAATTGTTTTTTAATGGGCCCTGTTTAAAATTGTCCAAACGCAATTGATTGCATTTATTGAAGAAGTGCATTCGCGAAACTTGTTTGCAACAATGTGCATCTTTAACCACTTTTCCTCCTCCATCTCCCAATCCTCATCCTCCTTCCCCAGGCGCAGGCAAAATTTTTTTTTTTAATCTAGCGATTTTTTTTGCTTTGGGCTGAAGTGCAAGTTCACAAACCTCGTTAAAATTTACTTCTCTAACATCTTTTTTGTTTTTCCTCATTTAAATATGATCGACATTTTTTTTTTTGTTTTTCCTCATTTAAATATGATCGGCATTGAAATGTTATTTTGTCATTATCACAGCAAATTGATCACTTATTGTTCCATTTTTCACACAACTTCCTGTTAACAGAACTCCGTGGTTTTGGAGAAAATCGATTTAATCACTCCCACTGACGTTTAAAATTTCACACAATTTCGGTTTGCACGACTCACAATTCATTTTTATCTAATCAATTATACGTTTATTAAACGAATGAAATTCCACATTTTGACAAGTGCATTATTGCTGGTGAATATTTTTTTTAAAGGTTACTAGATTCAAAGCGTTCTCATAATTTTGAAAGGTAACTAGTTAAAAAAAATTTTTTTCAAGAACTTTTAATGGTCGTTTTTAAGGAAACCAAAAGAGACCGCCAAAAGTTTTTAATGACGTTTGTCTGCAATAATTGCGGTCCATGGAGAATTTTTTTTTCATAACTTTTGGGGTTGAGGCCCTTATATAAGACAATTACCCAATCGGATGTATTCGTTATAACTTACATTTCGTTCTGAATACGCACACTATTCTTCCACTTTCTATTGGCCAAATCCATTTCCAATTTCTCCAGTACCAAAAACTTCACGGCCTGTTTCCATCGTAGTACGGCGTATCTGGATCTGAGTTTTTTATGATAGTATGCAGTGCGTGATCGCAGTTCCTCCCGTTCGTGATACATCACGTGGAGCTGACGCTCCATGCTAATCTCGCTCTTTGCAGTACGCATCAGATGACGCTGCGCAACGGCGAGAATCGTATCGCAGGCTACAACCAGTTTTTTATCATCATTCGAGAGCAGATTTACCAGACGTGGAAACATTTGGTAAATGTAAAAGTTGCGATGAAAGTAATCGATGATCTGAAGCACTTCGTGATTCAATATCTGAACCTTAACGGTGTCCAGAGTGTGTAACTTTTCTATCAATGCTATGGCCGGCTCATAAACGGTCCCTTTCAAAATGGATCTCATGTGATTCATATCCTCGCTCAACTTGGGCAATATCAGAGACATCTTGATCCGGCCAATTGCAGTCGTGATGATTCGCAGCACATTATCAATCTGTGTTTCACGAATACGTGCGAAATCTTCAAAGGGTGAATGGTAGTCTTCTTAAAAAGAGCTTTTTATACTATCTTTCTATCTGAAACTTACCCTCGGCATATCTGGCCTCTTCGTTTGCTATAGCGTTCTGCATATCCGTTGAGTTATTTTGTGTTTTCGGTAAATACACTTGTGTACCTCTGCTCGTTGTAAATGTTTGGCAATACTGAATATTATTTATTTGTAGAAACAACGTTGTTGATTTTCCTGTTGTTGTTGCTAAGAAACGACAAGTATTGTGTTTGTAATACTGACTGTAATAATATTTTGACTTCTATAAATGACTGCTTTTCGCAAAGCTTACCTTTCAACATTTTTACATTTTGAATCTTGGGGACCAAAAGTAAAGAAAAATCTTATATAAGTTCTCTATGATAGAATTTACCCCAGACCATTCTTGCATATGTGTACACAGAATGATCACTTATATCATCACTTATAAGTATCAGACACGACTGTAGTAAATCCTACATACAGTTGTGTCCACTCACATTAATATGGAGATACTTAGTATTCACTTCTTAAAAGAACTCAACTGTTTAATTTACTACTACTACTACTACTACTACTACTACTACTACTACTACTACTACTGTATCAGAGACGACTGTAGTTACGCTATCCTACGAGTATTGTTTTGCTAGAATACACTTCTAAGAAAGTGAAAATACTTGCCACAGAGGCCGGCTCAACACTAACATACCCTTCGCAACTGATTTACGTAGGGTATGGCATCGCAGTTTCAGCTAAAAATAGCGTGCGTGCTTCGATAAAGGAGTGGTAGGGGAGGGGGCTGAAAAGTGCGCGTCAACTGCAGCATGTTAACTCGCGGAGAGATGGGAGTGTGGGCGTGGTGAGTGCCGCTGTTTCTAGCATTTATCTATACTTTACCATTGCATTTGGTCCTTGACGCTCTCGGCTGCCTGCTGAAAGAGTGGGCTACATAAGAGGATAAGGGAGTGGCGCAGTGGTGGGGCGAGTCGTGGTGGAATGGGGTGTGTTCAAATAGTAGGGTGGGGGTTGCCAGTTTGTGTGTGCGACTGTGTCGCATTATGTCAACTAGCGTGGCATGAATGAAAGATGCGACAGCGAGAAACAACAGCAAAAAAAAAAAAAACGATTATAACAGCGAAAACAACAACTATAAGAAGAAGAATGCTTCAGGCATTTCCGTTGACGGAATGTGTTTGCCAGGAACGGCTGAATCTGGCGTTTTCCCGGCTAAAAACAAGCATAACTATTAGACAACTATATAACTTTCATTCAAAGCATTAACAAAACAAAAAAAGTTGTAAAAAACTTTAAGAAACTTAAATTTAAAAATAAAAGCTACGATAATGAAATTAAACTCAACTTTGCTAAAACTAAACTAAGATTTATTAATTACTATGAAAATCTAATAAATATATATAACTTTTTGTCCATTAAAGTACTGATTTCATAGCAGCTCTAAAGAGTGAATTTGATACAATATATAGTATAACCTTGTGGGATTAACGTCTGTGAGTTAAATGCTGTTATAATAGGTGCGATTCTCGGAATTTGTCCAACTCCCCCACCATATGACGCACAATTTGCAGGTGAATATGAAAGACCTCCAAAAAGCGCACACAGGTATACATGTATAAACACACACACATACACAACTCTGCTCTGCTCTGTTAATATGAGTTGTAAAACACACCGAGTGTGAGAGCTAGAGAGAAATAACCGCAGTGACAGCTGCGTCAGCGTCAGCTTCAGCGCCTGCTTCAGCGCAACAAGTAAGAAGAAGCAATGGGGCGAAGAGGTTGAAGAAAACGGCAAATAATTGGGCAAGCACAAGGAGCAAAAGTCGACACAACACACAGTTTCTTTTTTTACTTGTCTGCGTAAAATGCTGCAATGCTGACGGACAACAACAAAACACACGTATGTGTTATTGTTGTTGTAAAGTAGGGCTGACAGCGAAGAGAAGCTTACAATGTGAATGCGTGATAAAGATGGTAAGAAAGGCACCAGCAACGGCCGAAGCATGGAAAAATGACGCATAAGCAGCAAGGCAGCTCCCAGAGATACAGGGTGAGTAAAAGAGAGCGAGAGAGCTAGTGAGAGAATGAGTCTAAGAGCGTGCGCTGAAAAGTATGCAGCAGTTCGCACTGGCCTCGTAGTACATAACAAATGGCCATGCAAGCAGGCACCACAGAATAATGTTAACGGTACTGCAAAGAACGTGCAGCGCAAAGCGAATGTAGAAAGAGAATATAATAAATGGAGAATAAGAAAAAGAGAGACAGAGCGCGTTCTCTCAATTGCTTACTCTACATGTCCCACATTTGCAAGGCTCAGCTGTGTTTGATTTTACCGTTTAGGCTTAGGTTGCTCATTATGGCGTGGCCGTCGTCGTCGTGGTCGTCGTCGCTGCTGCTGTCGTAGTTACAGAGCAAAGCTGACGTCGACGCCGACGCTGGCATTGGTAGCACTGCTGTTTAATGTTATATATTTTTATTGTCCTTACTTTATTTTCATGACTATCTATGACTGCGTCGTTTTACAGAAAAATTTGGCTGCTATGCTTCGCCTGGCCGCATTGCAGCTATAAATTTGTGGTTTACATTTGCCTTGGAAGTTGACTTTTTGGGCCCAAAGCATTAACAAATGCAGAGGAGCAGGGCAGAGCAGAGCAGACGCAGAGACAGCAAAACTGCCTTGAGATTTGATGTTTGGATGAAGTAAGGGAATCGCAGGTTCTATGTGCAATAAAGAGCATTGAGATCGCTTTCGTTTATCGAGATAAGATAATATTAAAAATACAGAGTTAGATTAAATTGCGAAAAAGATTCCAATTTTGATAACATTTCCTTAAATATCTGTATAATACTAAATTTTGTTTATTATATCAAGATACCTATATTCGTCCTGAAAAATAAAGCAATACACTTAGTAGAAAAAAGCCTGACATATTTTAAAATTTTACTATATATTCTTAAAAATAAAATAGTGGATATTTCCAAAGTAATAATATTTCTTTATTAGTTTTCTGTTAGTCAGAAAACTGATAATAATGAAATATTTGTATTGTGGTTTAAAACTATTTGTTAAGAAACTAAATGAAATTTAATCGAATTTAAAGATTTTTATGTTTTAGAGAACTAGATAACAGCTTACACACAAATTTACGAACAGTAACGTATCAAAAGTTGAAGAGAATGCTTCTCATAATTTTCCACATTGTTTTTATACTCTCTGCAAGAGTATATTGGGTTTGTGCAAATGTATGTAACAGGCAGAAGGAGGCGTGGCAGACCCCATAAAGTATATATATTCTTGATCAGCGTCACAAGCCGAGTCGATATAACCATGTCCGTCTGTCCGTCTGTCCGTCTGTCTGTCCGTCTGTCCGTCTGTCTGTCTGTCTGTCCGTATGAACAAACAGATTTCAGAGATGGTAAGAGCTACAAGTTCGAATTTGGTCTCTATCGACTCGATATTTAGTCAGTCAATACAAGAATCTTTTTTTTTTTCGATGCCACGCCCCATTCGCCCACAATGAGCAAAAAACTAGACATACCTCGGAAAAAATAGATGTTTTCGGTTAATATCTCAGTAACTATGGCACTTAGGAATACCAATTTTGGTACACGTGTTCCTAAAGGCCGCATAAATCCAATGACATCAAAAGTTTTGGGCTGCCACGCCCCCTTTTTCCGCAAGAAATAAAAGTAAATTTCAAACTTGCATGCCGTTTTTAAAGCATTTATTCTTATCGTACAGTGTTGTTATTTATGATTCGTTTGAAGACGTATCATGTCAAACTCTCCAGAAAGTTTCATAAGAATCCGACCATAAACAAGAAAGCAATGCAGCAACAAAGATTTTATTCTAAAGCAATGAGCGCGAGAGAGACAGCGCTAGTCGTGCCGACCAATAGTATTCATACACACATATGTATGTGCATACATTTAACGTATTCTAATACAAGAACTATCTATTGTAATGTCTGAATACCGATTTAAGTATTATAATTGGGAATAAACGCAGAGAGTATTATACGGTCGGGCGTGTTCGACTGTACTTTTCTTTCTTGTTATATGTGAAGAATTGGAAACTTTTCCACAAGAACAACCTCAAGTGTCAGTTGAACAATTTGCAATTTCATTGTGTCATATAGCATAATAACTAAGAGATCCACATACTTGATAACGCTCCACAGCCTACCCCACACCCTTACTGTGCCATTACCCGTAGACAGCAGTAAGACTTAGGGACAAGTTTTGAGTTAAAATTGCCACTAAATTTTTCATCATTCTTATTTCCACTTTAGTTCAGTTTGGTTTATACTTTTGTAACTGCCGCTTTGTAGTGCACAAAGTTTTTCTTTCAAACCGTTTCTCTTTTCCCATTGGCTGTGTTTTCATTTTTCACTTGTACGTCGAGTTTTCTTTTTGGGACTCTGCTCTCGAGTTATTCTCGAACTTTTGTCCTTTGGCATCTACGACGCAACCTTTCAACCTGTTGGCTTGTCTGTAATTTGAATTTTTTCAACTGTGACGAGCGAATAGGTTCTCTTGGGTCTCTGTCTAGGGTTGATTATAGCCCACAGCTATGCTAAGACAAGAAAGAGTTCAGTTATCTAATAAACTTTAGCCTTTGTGCTCACGTGTGCACTTGTGTATCTGTGTGAATGGTATTAAAAAAGTTTTGGTTACAGTGATTTTTGTGGATAATTTAATAAACCGGCAAAAAGTTGGCCTACATTTCATTTATAGGCGAAAACATTCATGTTTCTCCTTCAGCAGTTAAATTGAATTTTATGTTTTCTATTTTTTTGCACAAACAAACGACAAAATTTTACATTGATTGACGTTTCCCAACCAACTTTGAAGTCAAAGTTAGATAACGCTAAGCACACACACACTTTCTGTTCGTTTAGTTTTTGGGCAGCTGGTTAATTTACTTTCGTCTGTTACACATATTTTTCCGAGGATATGGACGATGAAAGTGGGAGGGCCAGGTATTTTCCATAACTGTCGCATTTGAAGAGGGGCTTAATAAAAAACACAGTCGTAAATTTTATATATTTAGATTTCTGCGTTGTAATTTCTCGTCTCGTGGGCTTCGATTTTTGGGTGCTTTAACACGCGCCGAAAAGTATGCAATAAAATTGAAATTGTCTTTGGAGTTTTATCAATAAACGCATTTCGTTCTGAGGCGGTTTTATAGTCGTCCTTTATAAGTCAGTTGAAACTAGTTATGGTATTAGATCAAACTAACATTAGAACTTGTGGAATATGTATGTATTTTGTTCAAGCCTATTTAGATTTCGTTTAAAAAATCTATTTCTAACTATATTTCAATTTAAATAGTTCATAATAAGATATTATTGAACTAATTTTCTTAAGTGTAGACCAACTAATTACTAAGCTTGTTTAGTATTTCTCAAACTTACCTTTAACTGGCTTAAGCTAGAAGCTTGCTAAAATTGGTAAATTACTTAAAAGTTAGTTTGGTTAGAAATCTTGTTGTTTCGGATATGAATCGAAAATCATGATTTTTTTATCCTTTTCCTTTACTATTTTTATTATAAGTTTGAGGACTGAAATAATAAAATGAAGCAATAATTAAGGCTTATTAGCTAATTCGCCCCAAAATATTATGAGTTCAATTAACAAGTCTTGAAGTGGCATTTTATTAGAAATTGTAATAATTGTAACGATTTACAAAACATTTTTGGAACTCGTTTTAGCAAATAAAATAACGTAAAAATATTTAAGTCAAGCAAGCCGAAGACCGAAGCAAGCAAACGACCCCTTGGAATGAATCCAATGCGCATTTTACCGTACAAATTAGTAACTAATATACATTATACATATAATATAATATACATTATACAATACTATGTAATATCCATTTTAATTAAATACAGTGCAGAGCACGTATCAATTTTGGTGAAAAATTGTTGATTGTATGATAATATTTGTGACCCAGCATGGATATATTTGAGAAAAGCCAACAATATAATGGTAAAATGCCAAAATAGTCGCACGTGCAATGTCAGAGGCCAGACACGAGGGCTGTTTAATTTAGGCCAACAACGAATATTCTGGCAAGTGATGGATGGACTTTGCTATGTACAGAAATTCAGTTGTCAACAGAGCAGTAAATATGTAGAAAGTGCCCACGCCACGCCCACCATCTACAGTGCAGTCCATTAAAATAGCGCGTGTGATTTCACGTCGAGTCTGTTTTTAGGCCCTTGAGACGATCCTTATTTATTAAAAAAATAAGAAAAGCAAAATGAAAATGGAAAAACCGAGAGAAAACCAAATACAAATCCAGTTGAAAATTTGCGTTAAAATGAAGTCGCTGAAGTCGTGTTTGGATGGAAAACCTTCGTTGAGGCTTCTTGTGCATGCGCGGCACGCAAATTTGTTGCCAATAAGCAACCGAAAACAATTTTTATATGGCTAGCAGAACAAGGGGGCACAGAGGGGCTGATTGGTGGGTGAGGACTGCCAAGTAGGACATAAAGAGTGCTTGGAGTGTTAGGGGAAAGGCGGAAGGAGCCGCTGTCTTAGTTACCTATGCGTGCCGCGTGCGCTTCTGGTTCCTTATACATTTCATTTATATATATATATTTTTATTTTTTGTTTTTCAGGGCAACTCCCGAACTTCACACTCCGACACCCCCAAACCGACTCTCTACTCCAGGGGTTAGGGTTGCTTAGCTACGGAGCTACAGTCTAAATGTAGGTCATGCTGGGCTGAGACAACTCAAGCAACTGCGTTCCATTTGAACTCTGCACTCGCAACATTTCACACACACACTCCTAAAAGAGAACGAGAGCGAGAAAAAGAGAAAGGAAAAGAGATAGAAAGTGCACGGCCTTTTGGTGTCATGAATACTTTAGTATGGGGTGTGGCAGTAACTCAGCAACAATCCCACTTTCTCCGCTCTTCCTTCACCAGCCAGTTCCAGACTCCAATCCTCTGTCATATCAGGTTATGGGGGGCGTGTTCATCAAGCGCCTACTGCTTATTATAATGAAAATTTCATTACAAAATTGAATGTTGACGTGTCGCATGTGTGTTGTGTGTGTGGGAGTGTGAGTGTGTGTTTGTGTAAAGTGTTGTGAGCTGAGCTCTTGAGTGGCTTTTCTTGCAACTCCATGACCTCATTTCACAGCAATAGTTTCGATTCAATTGAACATTTACTTACTCTCTACCCTTCAAAGTTAAGTCTCAAATAACTCATAACAATGTCATAAATAAGCCAATGTTTCGTTCTTTTTTAAGTTTTAAACAAGAAAAGCGATAGATTCATAGAATAAAGTATTTAATAAAAGGTTTTTTAAGTCTATACAAAATGGGAGTTGGATTTCTGGATTACTAAAGAGTTTATAGTTTAGTCGGACTAAAATGAATCTTATGACAAAAAACAAAATCATTTTTTTAAACTTTTTTCTTATTGTTCCATTGTTTTAAATATTGATTACACCTGACTAAAAAGCTATTAAGTAATCACCGTTAGTATTTGCTATTATTTTATATTCTTATTTTTTTTTTAGCTTTAACAATTAATTTATCACTGGGTTTTATTCCTATCAATTAGTGACCTTGCTGCCAGTTTTGCAGCTTATATATTTTAGTGGACTTTCTTACGCTCTTGCTGAACGTGACTTAAGACTGGCAACTAAAAAAAATACGATTTGGATATTAAGTGCACTTGGATTGAAGCATTTTGATGACCCAGTTAGTCTGCCAAAAAGGAATGGTGCTACTGTATTTGGTTTGACCATTAGATGTTATTTATTTGGCATGTCTAAAATATTTTAAAGTACATGTTCCAATGGTTTTCCATTGCCAGTTTTAAGCGGTTTCTTCTCTTGGCCAGTGACAATAATTTGCAATCAGGCCAAGTGACATTGCACATTCTTGTTGCTATTCTTTTCTGGATGGGGAGGTGATTTTTGGAGTCGAGAAAAGTTTTTGGGGCCCAGCTGGTGTACGAGCCAGAACTTAAGTGGCCCGGTCCCTCTCTCTCGCTCTTTCTCTCTCAGAGAGAGCTCTGTCCCTCTGATCTCTGTTGCCAAGATAGTTAACTTTATGGGAAATATGTTTGCCAAATAGTTTTTCGGTAAATATCCTAATTACGAAGCTCAACAAAAAAAATAAAAAGAAAAAAATAACCTAAAGTTTAACGAAAACTAAGCTATGGTCGCTGTAAAACAAATCCCTAGAAAATTGACTTTATTTTGTTATAACCATGTATGTGCATGTTCATCAACCATTTGAATTGATTGTCAGTAAGACAGTGCGTATGCGCAATGTGAAAAATACTATCTTATCGCTTGTGGGGTTTTTAACTAAAACAAATGCGAGGGGTGGCCATTGGGTGGGTTCAACTCGCAGAGCACATGTCTAAATGACTAATAGACCATCAGAGTTTCATTTTAACCTTTATTTTTTAGTGTTTCCGAACCAATTTTCTGCAGGAACTTTCGACGGGCGTTTATGAAGAAAAGTTTCCTGTGGATCTAGCGAAGGCAAGGGCAAATATACTAGCGATTTAGAAACACACACTCAAACTCGCACGCACACACACATACACACAAAAGTACACACATGTATATTAAAAGATATTTCGATTTGTTTTGCTTTTTAGCACCCGTTCAAATTGGAATTGGTGGCACATGCAATAATTTGGTTTCGCAAACAAAGAGAGAAGAGAAACCATAAAAAAAAAAATCGAAAAAAAGAAAAGAAAACATATTGGCAAGTGTAAACAAAATGTTGACGTTTTCGTTTTTAGGCTTTTCAATTTTCCCTGGCCTTATACACGCTTGCCGTGGGCGTAATGAGACGCTCTACTCTCCTCTAGCTCCAGAAGTTACAGGTCTACACATGTTTTATCGATACACCCTAAGTAAGACGCTGAGTTTGTAGGTGAGTCCATGGCCAGTGAAGTGCTTTCTCTTCACTTCACCGTACTGTACCTATTCAAGAACAATTTTATGACTGGCAGGCGGCGCATTTTCCGTTTCGTTCCATTCCATTTCCGATTATACCCTTTTAATTGGGGAAGGGCTCTATAAGTAGTTTAGAATATTGGGAGAAAAGCTAAAAACAGGTGCGATTTTTATTAAAATATTTAATAATAATAATTATTATATTTTTATTATTATATTAATTACCTTATTTTAATAATCAACAACCTTTTTAATTTTATGTAGAATGACTCGCAATAACAACTCTAAAACAGCAAATAAAAGTTCATACAACGCTTAAAAGTAAAGTTAAACTATGATAATTTGTGAGAAAAATAATCATCGAAACATCTGATGTTCAGAAACAATAATCTAGAAAACTCCATACATCGCTGCAGTCAGTTTAGAGGGTGTTCATAAGCCCCATACATTTCAGACACTTTTTGGCTTGTTGTCGATTTTCTTTTGTTTGCCATCCGAAAATCGGTTTTTGCGGAAGCCCAAGTGACACGAAACGCTGTATAGGACACGAATTTTGTAAGAGTGAGATGGAGACAGCGGACAGCCTTCAGCTAGATACTCATGTATTTTTATTGAGGGTAGAAAAGGGGCCCAGACGGGTAGCTACGTTTATGAGTATTGACAGGAAATTGGGACCGGCAGACAGGCTGATATTAGGACTACGATGCTTTCGCTAACCACAAAACTTTTGATTGCCATTGACGCGCCGCGTGTTGAGTTGCAAAAGGCAAAAAGGAAATAAAAAGATAAACAAAAAAAGGCTTCAATAAAACTGAAGCCAAAATGAAAATGGGCTCGTGTTATTAGTAAAATGTAGTATGTATAAGTCAGTTTATATACACATACTATAAATGTTTTTTTTCGTATATTTTGATTTCCCTTTCGTGTGGCCTGCGTGCACAGTGTGTCTTGTCTTTTGGGTCTGTTATTCTGTGACTCTTAGCCATATAATCGCCCAAATAAAGCTAAAAATAATTTGAATTTTATTGCTGCAAATGACAAAAACTTTATATATGGCTTTGATTTATTTGTTTAACAGCAATTGGCTTGCCTTCTAAAAGCGGATAACAAACAGTTCTCAAACTGCACTCTCTGACGTAGCTCAGAAGGTAGATAGACTTACAGTTGGACACACCCAAACACCCACACAGCCAAACACCCTTTGATTTGGTCAGATTACTGTTTCTAATCAATAAATGCCGGAAGTGACAGCTATACGCAAACGAATAATATATCAATTTATTTTTATAACATTGTCTTGCTGAAGAGATTACCAAACTAACTTAGGTTAGATTTTGCTGCAACGCTGGAACACATTGTTTAAGGTGGGGAAAATTGGCGGATGTTTCTAGAAAAATATTCAAGTTATAAGAAAACACGTGGACGTGGATCATCAATTAGTAGACATATTAAAGCTGGAATTATTTTAGTACACTTCTATAAAATTCTGACCTTATCAAAAATTGTGATTTTGTTTGAATTTTGGTTGTAAGTTCAAGTATAACTCTGTAATGAAACAAGACGGTCAAGAATAATGTTTATGTCAACAGTTTAGATGAACTCATAAAAAATATTAAATACAATTATTAATAGATGATTGAATAAACCATTTAATTTTATGCATGGATAAGGAGCATTTTAGAAGGACTGGGAGAATATATAATACTTGCATAAATTTGCAGAGTTAAATTTTAAGAAACTGACATGTGTTTGCCAGTGGCAAATGAAGAAGCTTAATTATAATAAGGAAATAAATAAATTTATGAATTTTAGACAGTACAACGTTTAGTAAAAGCAATTAGAAATGAAAATTGAAAATGATCAAGGAAAATATTAAATGTTTAAAGAAACAGATTAATCTTTATTTGTATTATATTTATTTATTTTGTTTTCTCTTTAAAAAAAGGGGCATTAACAAACCAAAACATTTTCAGATCATTATAAAAGTTAAAAAATTTATTTGTATAAATAAGCTAACTTCCTAGTTTATAAAAAAAAGTTTTAAATAAACAAAATAATGGTTTGGGAACTTTGTTTGCATAAGAAATAATTGATACTAAATCAAAAGTGGCTGAATTTGACTTGAATGTGAGTACAGTTCTACTTGTCAGTTTGTGTACGTATAAATCGAAGAGCTATTATTCAATTAGCGTGACAATCACGTCTCATGAATAATTAACGATTCATAAAAAGTGAAAACGGCAAACATTTCTTGGCTTACTGTAGACATTTACTTATTGACTTATAAATACCCTTTCAAAACAAGCACTACAATTTTAATAGTTTTTAACAAACCCTGAAAATGAACGTAACTAGGGCTACATTTGCATATTCTATATTAAGAAGTCGCGGTATTATACAGGGCATGTCTATTTTAAGATACAACTTGACATTTAGTCAAGAAAATATGCAAATGGAGCGAAGGAATAGCAAAGTGGATTAGACACATGGTATTTTACCTAGCGAAGATCCCGTAAAACGGTCAGCTTTAACTTCACGACTTTTTAACGTCCGCAATTATGGTTTGTTCCAAAAAATATTATTATATAACAGCATTAACTTGTAACTTAAACTAAATAAACGAAAAGACGTGAAAAATAACAATAAAACGAGTGTAATTTTTATGACATGCAAATGAGCGACTTTCCTTTGCTTCTTTTAATTTTAATTGGATTTATTGTTTTTTATACTCTTTGTGGCTGTAGTAATTATTAAAACCTATTATTATACGGAGCAAATGAAAATACTTGAGCTTCAAGCTTCCATTGTTAATTATTCTTGCATTGCATGCAACTGTAATCTGGGAAGCGAAATGGTGCTGGGCGAGAGAAAACCTCAACTTTATCGCCCTCCTGCTTAGCCATGGCCTAAAGGTGCGATAAAATAAAGAAAGCAACCAGAGTAGCACGAAAAACTAGAAAAACGAGGGAAAACTACAACAACAGCCACAACAGGATTAACTGCAGCACAGTAAA
The DNA here is from genome assembly GCA_035047505.1 of Drosophila parthenogenetica. Lineage (NCBI taxonomy): Eukaryota > Metazoa > Arthropoda > Insecta > Diptera > Drosophilidae > Drosophila > Drosophila parthenogenetica. The sequence goes on along the minus strand of JAWNPM010000080.1, from coordinate 15,098,136 downwards.
AGAAAATGGAAATTGGAAAAACGAAAAAGAATACTCAGTTGGTTCATACTGACGACCTTAGTGCACTAGCTTATGAGCAGAAACACTAAAAGACAAGAATTTTCTATCTTTAGCTTTATTTATTTGTCAGTTTATTTGATTTTTAGAAATTTTTAATGTGTTTGATGTGAGTTTTGTGTGTCTACAAGTTACATTTTTTATGAGACAGAATTTTAGAGTTTTTTAATTTAAGCGGCTATAAGGAATTTACTACTTCGATTAAAATTAAATATTTAATATTTACTATTTACTATTTGGAAATTAAAATTTTACTTTGTCAGGGTATAGGCCGAGACTCACTTAGCCAAAGAACGCGCACACCGTTACGTATACGTGGGACTAGGGTTGTCACGTGTACGAAGTACTTTAACAGTAAGACGTGTAACAAAATGAACGCCTAACATGGCATGCCAACGCTTCTGACATGAAATGTGCACAGTTCTCAGGGGAATGAGTGTGAGCACTCAAATAAGTATGAGAGTGAGTGTGGGTATACTCACATGAGTGTGTAGACTTTGCATGAGTAGCCAACTGATGGCTCTGAGTGCAGGATTCAAGTGGCAGCGTCACGAACAGTAATTGCTCTAAGGAGTTCACCTGTAATAAGCGTATACCCTGTAATCAACTTGTGCCTCACACATTTATACATATATAGATACATCCTGGTTACGTTTTCAAATTTAAAGCCGCTTACTCAAAGCATAGGGTATTGCAGGTTTTCGTTAGTTGGCACTGCATAAAATGCATATGAATACCCTATTATTTAATCGCCTTACGAAAGGCATTTTTAAATAAAAGTAATGAACGATTAACAATTTGTTTATTGCATTGAAAATGGGTCCAAACACAGAAGTCCAATAAAATGAGTTAATCTCAAATGAAAACAAAATAAAGACATGTATATCTGCAAAGATATGTTTATAATTGTACAATGTTCTTCTATTCTTTGAAATACTCGTTTTTAACTTTAACGAATTATGACAATTTCCTAATTATTTTCTGGATTCTTAAATACCATTTCGTATATTTGAATCTCTTTCTTTAATATTTATGAAAACTTTCAAATGTCAAATTAAAATTGATGATTTAAGATCTTGTCAAGATTAAATTGTATATTGGTTAAGTTGGACGTCCTCGCGGGTACCATAGACAGGCCGGTTACGGCCCTTAGTAGTCAGGTCGCGAAGGTTTTTGGCTATTCTGCAAGAGGAGGCATTCCGCCACCTTTGCTTAATGGGCTTGTTGGTGCTCTTTTCAAGACTGTTGTACGGCGATCTTAGGGATGTGGGCACCTGCTCTGGTTCATACTAGCATGTTAATCTTGACAACTTTTTAGACAAGAATGAAATTTTAACAATAAAATTAATATTATGTACAGTCAGAGAGTAAAATAAAAAAACTCTTCGGCAACTGCTCTATTTTTTTTTTTTTTTGCGTGTCTTTTATGCGTATATATTAACATGGATTACGCTGCAGAAGATATTATTATTATATTAATAGTCATCGTTAGTGTAGGGAGCGCCAAGAAGCTACAAAAGCAAAATAATTTACAAATTCAAGTCACTTAGTATTTAATTCACTCGATATTTATACCCGACCTTGTAGTACTCTCTGCTTTTATTTCCAATTATAATGTTAAAATCAGTATCCGGATATTACAATAGATAGATACGTTAAAACAAAAAAGACAATTTTTAATCGAACACACATATGTTTGTCTGTATGTACATACAAATTAGTTTGACATTATATGTATGCACATATATATGTATATATGTGTGTATGTATACTATTGCCGCCACACATTCATGAAAAGAATTCGAAAATATGCTTGTATGTTTCTGTCGCGTTCGCACTCATGCATTGACTTAAATAATAACTTTATAATCGGTAGCTCTGTTGTTTATTGTTGAATTTTTATGCAACTTTTAGGATAGTTTGACACGATTTGTCTTCAAAGGAATCATAAATAACAATACTGAACGATATGGCATGCAAGTTTATTAAGTTTTTTTTTCCTTACCAAACAAGGGGGCGTGGCAGCCAAAAATTTTAAATTGTAATGTATTTATGCTGTCTTTAGGAAAATGCGTACCAAAATTGGAATTCCTAAGTGCCATAGTCACTGAGTTATTCGCTTTAAACATCTATTTTTTCCGATGTATGTCCAGTTTTTTGCTCATTGTGGGCGAATGGAGCGTGGCATCAAAAGAAAGATTCTTGTATTGACTGACTAAATATCGAGTCGATAGGGACCAAACTTGAATTTGTAGCTCTCACCATCTTTGAAATCTGTTTGTGCATACGGACGGACAGACAGACAGACGGACAGAGACTATAAAAATTTTCAATAGAAACAGATATGAGCTCGCAAACTGATTTAATTGTTAGGCCCATACCAACCTTTATCTAAGTCAACTTTATTTGCCCATCCATAATATTGATTTTGCCTTTTACTCGCTCGTCGTTTGCCAAACAAGATCTTTTTAGTTCACTTTCGTTGGCAAATATTTAATAGGCATTTGAAGCTACATTTTGGAAAGAGTATAAATAAGAAGTATTTGTGGGCCAATTGGATCAGTCACAATTATTGCAACGCAAAATGAAGGCAACTGCTCAAATAATTATTGCGGGTTTTTTGCTGTTCAATCTGATTTTGGGACTTAATGCTGGATTGCTTATTTCGAGGAATGGTGTAATTTACTGCAAACTCTCAACCCGACGATCGTGTGACAAGACTTCGCCTGTCTGTGTACAAGTCACGACGCCAATGTCTTGCAAACACTATAAAAACGAATGTCAATATATGATTGATAGATGTCTGATGACATCCCGTAAGTAATTAGTAGATTCTTTGTAATCATTCAGATATTTTTCCTCATTTTTTATGTGAAATGTTTAAAAATTACATTTTCAGAATATGGTACCAGCGGCACAGTAACTACTATAGCAACCTGTGCTAACATACCATTGGGATCTATTGGAACTTGTTAAGTCGTATGCCAATCTGATATTTCTATAATTCATTTAAGCCTTTGCGAATATTATCAACTCTGTTTAATTTTTTTTCTGATTAAAATTCATAAAAATTTAAATATATCTAACATTCATTTCATTTAATTAATAATGTATAATTTTAGACAATTTTTTAATACATTTGTAATACATTAACTAATAGTAATAAATTAAAATGAAGTCAAATTAATGAATATTCTCTGTTTATTAAACTGATCAAGATGAAATTTCCAACGGACGCAATGTATATGACAAAGCTTACATCTCGTCTACAAAAACTCAAGGCATTTGCTATTATAGGCATTAAATTAGTTCTTCTCCCTTTTCTAATTAAGTGTTCAGTTTGTAACCAATTTTGGTTTAACTGTGTAAGTTGATACCATGCATTTACTCTGTGAGTTTGTTTAAGATGTCTATAGAAAAAAACATTAGTTCACATTATTCATGTGTAATTCGTATGACAGGTGTATGATGAATTAGTCTGATCCCCACGAAAGTTTGTCAGTTTGTGTGAAACGATCATTTACACGTTCCCTTTGAATTTGATTAAGATGGCTTCAAAAACAGCTAACTTTCTCATAGTAAATAAAATTTGACCTTTGACATCGACATTAGTCTCCCTTCCAATCAAAAGTTCTTTCTGCATCATAAAGTTATGAGATCTATTTCGTGTGAACATTTTAGTTTGATGCGTTAGTCAGTCAGTGAGGACAAACAGTTTTAGAAAAATGTATAGATTCGAGAAAAGCACAGTCGAGCACGCCAGACCATATGTTACTCTCAGGTTTCATGGCCGATTAAATTTTTAAAATCGGTATCCAGGTATTACACTATATGTATGAACATACAGAATTGTGTATATACACCAGGCGTCCGCGGGCAGCGCTGCCGCCACACATGCAGCGAAAACGTTCGTTCATATGTATCTGTCTCGCTTGAACACACGCATTAACATTTCGCTGAAATACAAACTTTGTTACGTGTTTTTTTTTTGATTGCAGTCGGATTTTTACGCAACTTTCAGAAAATAACAAGCTTAAAATTCGTTTTCCTTAAGTGCCATAGTTACTGAGATAACATAGTTACCGAGGTGTGTCTAGTTTTTGGCTCGAAATAAAAAAAAAAATTCTTGTATCGACTGACTTGTATCCATATTTAGAGTTGATACTGACTGAATTCAAACTTGTAGCTCATATCGTCCCTGAGATCTGTATGCTCATATGGACAGACGAAAAGACAAACAAACAGATGGACAGATGGACAAACGACTCGGCTTGATGGGCTGATCGAGGACATATATACTTTATGCGGTCTGCCACGCATCTTTTTGCCTGCACAAACCAAATATACTCTGCAGAGAGTATACAAATATTCATGTCTGGTATCCTGTAAAATAAATCACGATTATTCACATATGTGTTTTATGATGAAAAATATAAAAAATGTAGAAATCATTTTCAGAAATCTAGTTATACTTTAAGCACTTAAAAATGTGGTAATCTGTACAAATATATTAACAAATAAAGAAAAACAAGAAAAACTTATAAACATAACAGTTTTCCTTTAATGTATGCTTTAAAAATCGTTATCCTGTAGGACATCATTAGCCGATCCCTACGTATAAAATCGATTTGACCTTTTATCTGTGTTATATGTTTATAGAGCTGTAGAAAAGTGTGGCATGTGAGAAACATAAATTGTTCAGCTAAGTATTCCATGCACGTTTGTCAAACCGGAAACAGCATTGCATCCCTTTTAACGATTGTGTTTCCGTAAGAGTTCGCACAACACAAAACGGAACAATTATTCATTTTATCATTTGACGTTTCCCATGCATCCATTTTCTATGTGGCATTGAATCCAAAACACACACCATAATTTACCAACGTGTGTTTTGAACGAGTGAAACACTAGCAAAGTTCGTCAATGTAGATATTCGCTGTTGAGACGTACAGACTCTGCTTTGAATAAAGTACATAATTACTTATATATTTGGAAATGTCTCGTTGGCTGAATAAATAAATATATAAAATTAAGAGCATTATCCACGGCCAAAAGTTAACAAAAGCTTAGAAATCAATTTGGATTAACAAATTAACTCTTTTATAAAATAAATTTAATAATCTAGCAGGTTATGTCAGAAATATTATAGACCCTAATACATATCTATCCACCGGAAGTATGTTACTGACACACACACACACGCAATGCCAAGTATGCATTGTTATCTCTATAACATACACTGCTACCATTTTTTGTGTGCTGGTTTTTAATTGCAATCGCAAAACATGAAACCAAATTTTCCATAAATTGCGCATTTTCAAGGCAAAACACTGTGAAACGAGCACAATCTGTGGTTTGTTGACACAAGCACATACGCACTGCAGATCTTAAGGGAATAGAGGGAAAAGGAGTGGTCAAATTTATGATAGTACGTTTTTAGTTTAGCAGTTGCCATTTTCCACATCCCATTTTGCCTTGAACAACGAAACTCGCCTCCGGATGCAATTAGAAATCAACAGTACAAAGCTGTGGAGAACACATAGATATAGATGAGAGATTAAGAATTATAGAAGTGGGAAAGGGAAACCCAGAGAGAGAGAGTAGAGGGAGTGCAAGAAAGGGAGTGAAAGTAATAGAGGACTGTCATCCTCAAACTAATGGGCTTTTGTGTTTTGTAATAATTGTCATTAAACAGCCAACTACGCACTGTTAAAATTTTTCTGCACAACTGTTAATAACATGTTTGGTATGATAGGTAAAGATGTTAACAGCGAATGTTAATAACACTGGAATGTAATCAACACGCTGTTATTCGTTTGCAATGTTATGTTATCTAAAATGTTGTTAACTGTTGCTCTTAACAGTTTCTCACATTTGGGAAATGTTAATGTTATGTATGTATTCGAGTTGTTTCTTCTTTTAAATATGTCATTAGTTTTGAATTCAATTTTTTTATGACTCTTTTTTTTGTTATGCAGTAATGTTTTAAAATTGAAAATTGTGAAAGAATTTTTGGATCAAATTTCGTTTTTAACTAATATTAAAAAATTATAATTTTTGGCGCTAAATGGTCAAGTCCTGAAGCCACAGAGTTCCCGTTGAAAAACTATAATTGAAATTTGAATTATTTTTTCTGTGCTTCTATTCAGCACATTTTGATTTACTCACTTCTTTTTGTAACGCCTTGTTTATGACAGTTGGCCCATTCTTGTTGGAAGTTATTCATATAGAATTCACAGAAATTAATGCTACTGTTTCGAAGTCATATCCTTCCGGCTTTTCTGCAGTTCCTTTGAGACTCTTAATTTTGTAGCCAAATTGGTAGTACTTGCAGTTGTAGCCAAGTTCTGAAAACTTAACAGAGCAGCTCTCATTGAACTCCAAAATAAATGAGTTCATCAAAGGATTATATTTTAAGTGATTCTTTGATATTAATTGTATTTACTTTGATCAACAAACAGAAGATCGATTTTCAAGACCCCTTACTCAAAAAGAGCACTTGAGTCTATTAGGTTCGTCAGAAGCGAAGTGTGCGTAACAGGCAGAACGATATAAACTTTGGATTAACAGCGGATACAATATGGAAATGTCGGTGTCTGAAAGTCCGTCTACATGTCAGCCAGAGCAAATTGTAAAAGACAAGATCGTAACCAAATTTCCATATTATGTGTATGTTATTAATATAACCTTACAGAATTTTATCCTGATTGGACAACTATATCCTACAACTATATCATATGTCAAATCACTCAATAATTGCATATTTGTATAAGAAATACACATTGGTATGAATTCGGGGTCTTGTACAGTCGCCTTCTTACTAGTTTGTGTTAGAATTGAATTCAATTGTTCAGTTGTGCAAATATTTAACATATTTTGCGAATTTTTTTTGAAAGTTATATATGAAAATACACAAAGTTAGACAAACTGACAAAATACTCTACTGATAAGAATTCTCAGGGTAATAAACTTTATAATTAAACAAGATAAAGATTGACTCCCTGTTTTTTTAACTATTTATATTATAGTACAAGTATATTTAGGGTATTCCGAGTTTTACTAGAAGCATTCAAGGCCAATGCTCTTCCTAAACAAGTGTTAATAATACTAATACTAAATAGGGTTTTGCAAAGATTTTCTCTATAATACAGCTAATTATTAGACAAAAATCTCACTGAGTTGATTGTTCACAATACAACTAAACGTGCCTAATAATTAATGAAACTTGCTATTTGAAATAAAATATTATGTACAGTTTAACACAAGTCTTTAAGATAATAGAAGTAGATTGTTAACAGGCGAGTTACAGAAGCTAAGCTAAGTTTGATTCGTTTAAAACATTTTATTAGATTACCCAATTTAATTACTTAAGATAATAATAATAAAAAAGTGAAAATCGATAAAGTTGGCAATAAAAAATTTTACTTGGAATAGATTACTTAACCGCGAGTTCTGCTTATATAAATGGGTGTTATATTTGATGATGACAATGAAGATGTTCCCACGCATTGTCTGCGTGATCCAACAGGAATTCCGGAGCACATGGATGTGGAGACAATTGTGTAAGTCAACGAATTAACGCATGCCTCATAGCGGAGCATGCAACTGTTGTTGAAGCGTTTGCAGAGATTGGAGCGTCCAAATCGACCGCAGACATTGTTTACCGAGTTATAGTTGCAATTTGCCAGGATACAGATCCTCGGTCCGTTGTTGTAGAGGCTGTTCGTTAAGTTCTGGCCGTTAGTTGAAGTGGCCACGGCGAGCATTACCAGTGCTGAAAGAGCAAATGCGAGCTTCATTGTTTGTCGTTGACTTTCGTTTGCATTTTAATTCCTCCGACTAGGCGCTATTTATAGTTGAGTTCTACATGTTTTTCAAGAGTTGACCTCTAATTGGCATTGAACAGTTAGATTAGCACGATTTTTGGCTAACACTTGAGCAAACAAACTTAACAATTTTAAAACTTTCAAGATTGTCTAACAAATACAGAAAACTTAAATTATGTACCACTGCCTAAAAAGCCACCAAAAAGCATAATCAGTAATCATTCATTTTATTTAATATTGATATCTAATAAATTGCTGCGCGTAAAAGTATGCAACAGTATTTGTTTTACCGTAAATGTAGACAATTTGATTGTTATTTTAAAATAGTTAAACAAATTTGGAAAACTTTAATTCATCATTGGACAAATTCATGAATTTCTAATAACATACCAGCTTTTAGTTGCATATATTTATTTATTTGTTACGCAGACTAAACGCAGTCGCGAGTATTAATCAATAAAGAATTAAAAAAATGAAACTTATATTAAAGACTATAATTTAATTATAAAAATTTATAAGAACTGAAAGTAAAATGTAAATTAGCTTTTTAAATTATAATTAAAGTTAAAATTAATTTATTAAAATTAAAGTTAATATATATGCAAATGCAGTAACTAATCTAACCATAATCGCAATTGAGAATTAATAAAAAGTCATTATTTAATTTATATATGCATTCTTAATTATAATGGATTAAAATTAAGTAGACTTATATTTTGTAAAATGTTTATATGCACCTAGGTCAATGTCATCGTTGTGACTTCTTAAATTTGTTATGCTATTATTACCAATTTTTTTGCATACTTTTAAGTGATAATCGAAAACATTAGCTGTGTTTGTGCTAAAGCTAAAAACAATTGTGTGTTGCAAGCAAATAATTGAAAACTGGCTTGTTTGCTTCTACTACTTTGTAGTTACTGATCAGATAAGAAGGTTACCTTAAAGGTCCACTTAAAGTCGATCCACTCTTATGTATTGAGTGCACATAGTTAAGTATTTACATCAACACGCAACTCGAAGTCGAGCAACAACAATTACACACACATGGCTTAAATAACTGACAACGTCATTTGGGCAACTCGACCCTATCAATGTGTTTTGGCAACTCAAATTAAAATTTCATAGCCACGCGCAGGTTTTGAGCGGCTTCTTGAGACAATGCGTTAAGACCATCAAAAAATAAGCCGAATAAATAAATAATAAACAAACATTTTAACCTAAGTTAATATGTTTCTTTTTCGCACTTCATATTTATACCCTTTTATTGCTTTCGCATGAACTAAGTATATTATTTGCCATCAAGTTTGTCCTAATGCTAAATGGTTGAAAACTTCACCAAAGTTATTTTAAAAGAGTATATTATTATCGGCTTGTTGTAGACAAATGATTTTCATACGGTTTTTGTTGTGAAATACCGTAAACGCACTTCTAAAAAAGTTTCGGTCAAGGGAAACTTTGTGTGTTGCGTTAATTGGTCATGAATTGATTAATTATTTATCTGAAATATTTAAGTCTCTTAGAACTTAACTAAATACCAACAAAAATATGTAGCACTCGATTATTTTTAACAGAATAAATTTGAATTTGATATCGAGAAACTGGGTCGCATAGGTAGGCGATGCGGTTGACCAAGTGATGACAATTAGTTGACTAATTTGAAGCTTTAACATGCTAAGACATGTTAACTGGAGGTCAATTGCCCAAAATTGAATAACGATTAACAAATTCATCGCAGAGATGTACAATTTATTTTTAATAAAACTAATTAAATTGTTGTCACAACGAAAAAGTTTTTTACAGTCTATAAAGAGAACCGTTTTTGTGCATCATTTTTACTAAGTCTTCTTGGCCTATTATATTGAGTTAATTTAATTCGACATTTTAATAAACAAAGGCCCAGTTAATCAGTTTTAATGACTCACGCAGTTTCCTAATTAATTGCTATCATTTATTTTAACTTGATTTTCACAATTTGTTATACATTTAAGCCCGAATGCATGTAATAAATTAGTAGCCGATATATTTATATGAATACTAAATCTGAATCATTACCTAATAGATTTGTTATAAGACTATTAAAAGTTTGGAAATCGTGTAGTTTTGATTTTAATGTAAATTAGTTAAAGCCATTCAAATTGAGTTGATCAATTGAAAAGTAGGCAAATAACGCAGCAAAGACAAAAAGCCAAAAAACCAATAGTAGTAAATAAAAACCCACCTGGCCACAGGTGAGTAGTGAGTGTAGAAATTGACGATACAAAACAAAAACAAAAAAAACAGAAAACTGAAAACATTTTTGTATTCGAATGCCAATGGGAATCGCAATAGGAATGGGAATCTCTATAAATGGAAATTAAATGTGGTTAAACTTGAAAACAAACCGTGAACGGTTGTTGGCCATGATGATAATATTAAAGACGCGCCAACTACAAACCGTTAACGGGTTTCGAGTGCAGGAAGCTCGGCAAAACAAAACAATGATCCTCTAACACTGGTTTTGTCTTTTGGTTTTGTTTTGGTCAAGCAATGCAGTTGATTGCAACGCTCCATTTTTAAGGCAACTACAATAAAATTATTTAATTTAGTTGTGGATGCGGCTAATTCATTGATCCGGCTGCAATTGCAATTCGCGTGATGCTGCCAATGCGGCAGCTCCCCCATTGAACAATAAAATTAACTACAACAAACTTTCACTTTCGACCGATTCGCTTGTTTTTTGGGTAGGTCAGTTATGTGCGGAGTTGGCTTAAAGCACAAGTCGCAGACTAAGTCGGTTGAAATGCTTGACTGCATTTTCCATTTAGGCCGCGAACCGAGCTCATATAATTATTGTGTTTTAATACCCTATAAATGCACAAGAGAACGGGGCATTTCAAACTAAACACAACAGTTGATAACACACAATTACTTTATGGTATAAAAAAAAGACTTTGATGTAGCCACTTTTTACAGGATAACTTTTTGCTATTTACCCTATAACTGTTACATTTTTCACTTGTTTGTTTTTTTTTAATAGACCGTTATAAAGCCCAAAGTCAGACAGTCTAAGCCTGAGCTCTGGCTGCAATTGTGCTTGGACTCAGACTCTGGGCAACGAAAATGTTGTAATATAGTTATAATTTGTACCAGAAATGATTGCCAATTGCTGCCGCTTTATTGTGATTATACAATTTTTATACCAACTTATTGGCTTCTGTTTCTATGGGGGATTTTTTCATTATTATTTTTTTGTTTGGGGCGTTTTGGCATTTAAATGAAAGTGTTTGGAGCACTTAAAGTTTTGAACGCCAGTTAAGCTGAAATTGAAAACCAATTTGGGTAATTATTTATCCCAAGCAAAGACTTGGGGCGTTAACGTGTTAAAGACCCTATTCATAGTGAGCAAACACGTCAAGAAAGTGATTAAACTTTTCTACTTGAAAGGCATCTTTATATATCTTAAATTAGCACTTAACAAAGTTGAAAAGGTATTTCAAAGTTAAAAAAATGTATATATATAAATTTATTGTGTAATGCGTTTTTTACCTTACACTAAGCAAAACAAAACTCAGCCTAATTCTATATTTTTCTATTCTAATTATTTTTTACATTTTAAAGTTAATTTAACTATGATAAATTCTTAATAAAAAATTAGTTGTGTAATTTTGAAATATAAAAAATTTTCAATCATTTGTTGGGCATTTTATTCATAATATAATAACTTGGTTTAAAAGTGTTTTCTTTAAGCAGATTAATTTTTAATTGTATGACCCATTTTTATACTCTCTGCAAGAGTATATTGGGTTCGATTTGATATTTAGTCAGTGAAAAGAAAAATCTTTTTTTTTTTATGCCACGCCCTATTCGCCCACTATGAGCAAAAAACTGGACACACCTCGAAAAAAATATATGTTTTCGGCAAATATCTCAGTAACTATGCCACTTAGGAGTACTAATTTTGGTACGCAGGTTTTTAGAGACAGCATAAATGAATTGCCATTTAAAATTTTTGCGTAAAAATTAAAAAACTTTTAAAACTTGCGTGCCGCTTTAAAGGCATTTATTATTATCGTATTTTTATTTAAAATTAGTTTGAAGACTAATTATATCAAACTATCCTGAAAGTTTCATAATAATCCGACCATAAACAAAAAAGAAAATAATGCCAATGCATGAGTGCGAGAGAGACAGCGTTGGCCGTGCCGACCAATAGTATTTATACACCTCTATGTATGTGCATACATTTAACGTCAAACGAATTTGTATGTGCATACCGACAAACACATTATTCGATTTAGTTTATTCGATTATGCTTGGTTTTATTTTTGTTTTAACGTGTTCTAATCTATAGTAATATCCGGATACCGATTTTAACATTATAATTGGGAATAAAAGCTAAGAGTATTATACGGTCGGTCGCGTTCGACTGTATTTTACTTACTTGTTAGTTAATATATACTGTATCCCCTAGCGTTTATCGATTGGGCAAGTGCCATAAAGCTAAATCAAACCCGTACTTTTCTTATATGGTCAACTGTTGAAGGTCTCTCGCTAGCGCTCTCTCAATCTCTCTCACTCTATCTCTACCTGTTACTCTATCGCTATTCAATATCAACCTCGTGGGCAAATCCAAATGCGTGTTCATTGCGCGAAAAGCTTTAGGCCCTCTGGCTCTGTTGACCGTAACCAGCGCATGGGTGAGGTCATCGCACTTAAATGTCAAATGGTTCAGTGCCCTAATAAGACCCACAGTACCCTGTTTCTCACTCTCCATTCTGTCTAACAAGCAGCTACTTTAGATTAGGAAATTGCAATCTTTAATTGCTCATACGCGATGGTGAACGGTTGTTTGTCCATATTTGTGGATTTGTCGCAATCACAGCTCGTTGCAACTGCAGTTTCGGTCTTTGAGGCTGTGGCATTTGTGTGCATGTGTTGCAAGAATGACCATATAACAATTTTGAGCCTGTCTAATTTATACAATCGTCATCAGCATCGTCATCGTCATCACCATCGCCATCATCAGTATCTAAATCTGTTTCTTTGTCTTTGTTTTTGTCTTTGCCTAGGTAATTAATGTTATTTTTTGGCGTGGCGCTAATTAGAGTTACAGCCAAATTAGTCAAGCTTAGAGGAAAGACTAACCAGGCGCAGGCGTGGCAACACACAGCTGTTGACCCATAGCATGCCACTTTTGCAACATGCTGGACTGCAAAACTCCGCTCTTCTGTTCACCCAATGCAAGCAAACATGTTCGAAGTTAAGCCCAAAACCTGTTAACTATTGGCCAAATTTAAGCTTGTGTGTAGCTAACGGTTTCTATTTGACCGACAAATATATAGCCATACATAGCCTCCAAATGCCTTTGCGGTTGTCCAGCCCAAGAACCCCAAAAAACATTACGTGCCGTGTTAACTAATTAACATACAAAATAACAACACCACCAGCATTCCTTCTTCTCTTTTTATCGTCTTCTGCCTCCTTTATTCGTTGTTTGTTTTTTTTTTGTAGGCCAGATTGCAAAATACTTTATTTCTTTTTATTTATTCGCAGCGACAATACGCAGAATATTAATATACCGCCGTCCATAAATAACGTTTGTCATTGTGCGGTCTTAGCCAAGTTAATGAATGCTATGAGTGTCGCTTAAAAGATAGCCTACAGTCTCTGAGATGTAATTATTTGAATGGAATTGCAAATGTGCTTAGAGTTCTTAAATTACATTTCTATCTGACGATTAACTATGTGGACCAACGAATATTCTAAAGATGCTAGTATGTGAAACATTTTTTTACTGTGCTAAAAATATGATTGTTGCCATTTATATCTACGGCTCATACACCATGTTACTTAAAAATTTGCTGAGAATCTTTAACAGTCTATAAAAATTCTCAAAATTAGATAAATTCCAATTTTAAAGCTAAATAAATCTATTATTTCCTATATCTCAAGTTATAGCTTCTTAACGACATAAGAAATTATATTTTCAGTGTCTGGTATTTAGAAATCGAAAGTCGACTATGAATCTGTTTTAAGAGTGTATTGTTGATACGCTTAATCTCAAGATTTGGTTATTTTTTACGACAAACATTTTAGTTTCTTTATGCAATAAAAAATGTCACGCCTTTTGCTTTGTTTAAACGATCATTGATTATTGCCTAATACTTTAAAACCAAAACTAGTCGAACATAGAAGTGATAGCAGAAAATTTGCACAGCTGCTGAAGAGCATATAAACATATAAAGGAATTAAAAATACAAATAATTGGAAACGATTTATTTCCTTATAGCCAGCGATTACCACTGCTTAAAACTGGTCTATAAATCAGCCAAAAGGTGCTCGAAATATTGGGATTTTAGTGACATGCCGCCAAGATCAGCATCGCTAAGATGATGATCATATTTGAAGCAGATTATGACGATGAGAATGTGAAAAAGTCTTATTTTTTAACAAACTTAAAATTGTTGATATTTATCTATGTGATTTTCATGGTTTCGAGGCGAACTAAAGCAAATAAAATCGGATTAAATGTGCTCATTACAGTGGGCTTTGGCTACATTGAACGACGGGAGATGAACACAATAATCAATAAGTCAACTTGACTTGTAATGATATCTGCTCTTTTACAAGATATTGTATTCATTGTGATTAAGTATTATTATCTCTTGCTCCGTAAAGTCTTCTCTGTATGGTATATTTTAGGATTATTACCAAATCTGCTGACCTTGTGCGTATTTTAAACACCACACAATTGACACTGAGCGTGTTAATTATGCCACCAAATGCGAATTGGCCAACTGAAACTGTTGAAAGCCCTCAAGCCTAATTAAGTTGTAAAGCTGTCTAAAAATAAAAAACAATTGAAGTGACTAAATAGAGAAAATGTAATGAAAGAAGTCGAGGAATAACAAAAATAATCAGCAGGAAGGCAAAAAACACTTTGAACTCATTATGCCATTTCAAAAGAGGCAAGAGTTTGAGATTTTTCGTAGACCAAAAACACGACGCTTTACTTAGAATTCTTTTTAGATCCCGTACACCAATAAACTATAGTCAATAGCTCCCACTTGTATGAAGATATGTACTATTAGTTGAGCTATTGCAACCGAACTTACATATTATATATATGGTACCAAATCGGTCAAAAATTACTTATTTATATAGTAAAGCGACTAGAATGAGTACGTGGAGAAAAGCTACAGCGGAACTTGCCTACTGTACTTTTCTTACTTAGCGTTACTTACTTATTTTGGTATGCTATAAAATAAAAATAAAAATAGTAAACTCTTTGAACTGACATCAATTTAAATTTTTTATTCGAAGAAACTTTACTTAAACAAAAACAATATAAAATAATCTTGTAAATGACAGAAATTTAACTTTAAACTCGACACTTAAAACAGTTTGTAAATTAAATGAAAGCGCCAAAATGCACAGTTTAAGCCTGACACTTGTTTTACTCAGTATGTATTGAATCGATATGGTACGAGCACGAGTATTTATTGGATTGGCCTAAGTGTCCATTTTAATTGGACAGTAATAGTATGCATTCCATGTGGCTTTTTTTAAACTGTAGGCAGGAACTGCGGGCAATTAAAAAGCATAATTAAATTGATCATAATTATGCATGGGCATCAGTGTACAACGCGTCGTATGCGTAATTATGGTGGGCTAATTAAAATGAAGCGCTTTAATATATAATGCACAATGCAAATTGCAATTTGCGCATACTGCGCGTGTGCCAGATCAGCCATTGAACTTGTCGCTAACGTCTTTAACACGCCAACAACTTCCATGACTTAAATAATTAAAGGAATTAAAGAAAATTGCAAGGAGTTCAGCAACCCGCAATCCGCCTGAATCGACTTCATTGATTGCACTTTTTATTTTAAAGTAATTTATTCATATTCAGTTTCAGTGAAAAAATTCCAGTAATGGAATACAAATCATGTTATAGAAACAAGTTGATTAGCTTTAAATGCTCAGCGTCGAGTGAATAACTTTTTCTCATGTCATAAATGGGATTTACGGACCCTGTATTTTTTTTAAATATAGGTGTTATTAATTACAGCTGGCTTAGTAATTGAGTTAATAGAACTTCAAATTATCTTTTATATATATGAAATACAAAACTAAATTAAAAAGAAAAATCAGAAGCTATCGAAAATGCTTTTTGTCTATTTTTCAGATCTACATAATTCATGTATGCAGATTGAAATTTGTAAAGTTTATTTTAATAACCACTTCGCCTTTAAAAGCAGGTGATATTAAACTAACGAATTAGCATGTTCTATTTCATATATTTATTTAATAGATTCGTGTCGTAAATACATTTTCTATGTCCGTTATATCAAGTTTTTGAGGTTTTCTAATTTAGAAATCTACGTGCTTCGTGGAACATTAAATATTTTAATGATTTCTTAAAGTAAAAACAAAGGTTATTTTTTAAATGTTTTGATTATTTTGTTAACGAAGCGTTGAAAACATATGAATTGTGGCAACTTAGCGCCAACAAACTGTAGCATTTAGTTGTTTTGAGGCTTAACAAAAATGAGTACCTCATAGATACGAACTCAGCCAAGCTAGCTTGAGTTGAACTGAATTGAAGCACAAAGCTCTTCACGCGCAGCAATTTTGATTTCAGTTGTAGCACTCGTTTTCAAGTGCAGCATGCAATGTTGCAATAGAGAAGACGAGCTGAGAAAAAACATAAAGAAGAAAAAGAAACAGAAGAAGCCGATCGTATGAAATTAAAAGTGAAACTTGATGTGTATCTTAGAGATACACGGGCATAACTGTACCCATAATTACGAGTGCGGCATGCAAAATGAAAAGCGAAACGAAATTAATGAAGTGTGTGATAAGCGCTTTAAAAAACGCAACACACACATACAAACAATACAACAACATTAGATGTCGAGTATCTTTGACTTTGCATCTTTCGCCTCAAGTTTAAAAGATGTTTCTTTGTGGCACGCGGAAACGCAAAAACATTTTGCGGCTTACCAAAAAACACAAAATAAAATATGCAGGAGAAAAAACAAAAGCAATAAACAAAAAACAATGCATAATGTACAAGTACCCAACACGAAATTGTATTTAAAAATTGTAACTTGAACTTGAGGTGCGTTTCTGTAGTGTGGGTGTGTTGCGTGTTGTGTAGTATTTACCAGAGAGTGTTCCCAGCCAGAGCAGAATATGTATAGTCATCTCTTTGGGTGTGACAGCAACATGCTCAGAGTTTCATTTCGTTTTGGCAAACAATTCACTTATAGATAGAGAGGGATATCTATTAGTTGCTATTGTATTATAAAATAGTTCATTTTCTTAATTCAATTTAATTGTCTAGAGTAAAGATTTCTCTTTATTCTATTCAGGTGTTACCAATTATGCTAATAACAATTAAATTGATAACATCTAACAAGGAATTTAAATAAGTCTTAGCAACAATTAGCTTGTGTCTTGCATAAAAATAGTAAAAATAATCATGGATTGGTAAAATTAATTGTTCATTTCCAGCTTTGGACCAGTTTCTTATTATTTAAAAAATAATAATGTGTTTCTGTCAATTTATTTATGAAATTTTGCTATTACATTGAATGCTTAATGCTCAAGAAAGTCTTAAAACTAGTTAAAACAGTTTATTATAATTTTTTTTTTTTTTTTAATATTTAACACTTTAATAAGAAATTTAAAAATTATTTTGAAATCAAAAATTAGAGCTTCACGAATTTAAATTAAAATGTATAGTTAAATAATTTCTCAAAGCTTTCAACATATCTTAAGATCGTAAAATTATTCCATAATTTTAATTTTTTGTTAAGGCTATTTAGCAGTTTGATTAATCAATATCATTTTCATTTCCGACCAAGACACAGCCCCTAAGAAACAATCAAAGTGAAAAAATTTGGGGATTAAGCAACTTACCACTTAAAGCATCGACCACAACATAAACAACAACAAGAAACAACTAACCTACACAATACAACGCACTAAGACAAACAGCAATCAACAAAAACAAATTAAATCTCGTCAAAGACAAACAAAACCGACGGACACAACAACTTAAAAAAAAACGAAAAAGAAGAACTCAATGATTTGACCAAATTATGCCAAAGTTGGAACTGATGTTTTTTATCTGGCAGTTGCACTTTTGTTGTTGTCATCATTGTTGTTGCTTCTATTGCCATTAAGGCTGAAGATAGTAGTTTTTTTGTTGTTATTGTTGCTGATTGTGTATTTCCAAAGCTGATATGTGCCATTGCCACTTGAACCTCAACAGCAGCATTTTTTCATATCTTCGACAATTGTGGTTAAAGATTTTTAAGGTCTGTGATTTGTTGGCTCTCAATAGATGTGACACTTGCTGTTGCCTTTTTGTATTGTAATACAACTTAGTTACCCATAAATATATAGTTTTTATTGTATTTCATTTGCTGCACCATCTCATCCATTATGCAATAAGTTTTCCTTGAAACGAGTTTAATGAGCAAGAACAGCGCAGTGTGCTTGATTATGATGTAAAAAAGTTACCGATATTTGCTATCAATAACTCAAACCTATCGACTTTCTATTAAAGGAGAGTTAAATAGTCTAAATAAAAAGCATTCAAAGCTTTCAAAGTTAATTTGAAATCAAAACCAAAACATAATTAACAAACAGAAAACATTTAACTATTAAAATGTACATATTTTAAATATTATTTGTTAAATTACGAAATATTAAATTAAAAAAAGAAAATAGTTTCTAAAGCATTTACCATGAGCAAACATTTTCAATTTTGCAAATATTCATCAAATAATAAATAATAATAAAACAAGAAAACTATACACTAACGAAATAATATTTCTATATGATTTTTGGTTCGTTTTTGAACATAAACACGGAAATCTCAATATTGAGGTGACCGCAGTTTTTTTTAATTTTCGTGGCAACAATTAAAAAAAAATTGATCTGCCTAAAATACTATATAGTAAGTACATCCGCCCTTACCAGAAAGAAAAGTGAGTCGAGCACGCCTGTCCATATAATACTCTTTGCTTTTATTTCCGCTTAAATTAGTTAAATCGGTATCCAGGTATTACAATGAATAGTAATTGTATTAGAACACGTTGAAACAAAAAAGACAATTAATATTCGAACATACATTTGTTTGTCTGCATGCGTATACAATTTCATTTATGCACATACATATGTACACATGCAATGAAAGAGTTTGAATATATGCTTAAATGTTTCTGTCTCGTTTGCTTGCATGCATTGGCATTGAACTTCAACATAAACTTTGTAACCTGGTAGCTCTCTTGTTAATAATTGGATTTTTATGCAACTTTCAAGATAGTTTGATATGATTTATCTTCAAACGAATATTTAATTTCAACATTGTACGATAAGAACAAATGCCTTAAAAAAGCACAAAAGCATAAAAGTTTTAATGACATTGCATTTACGCTGCGTACCCATCCTGGTGATCCTAAGTGCCATAGTTATGGAGATATTCCCGAATAACATATATATATATTTCCGAGGTATCTTTGGTTGTTTTGTTAATCGGGGGCGGTAGGGGGCGTAGCAAAAATTTGAAATAAACTTAACCTGCCTGACATATAGACGGACTCTCATTCCAAATTTGGTGGCTCTAGCTCCAGGTGTTCCTATGGACGGACGGACAGACGGCCATCGCGATATTGACTCGATTGTTGATGCTGATTAAGATATATATACTTAATGGGGTCGGCCAGGCGTCCTTCTGACAAACTTAATAGACCTCCTGTATTCTTTTAAAAAGGGCCATAAAAACATATTTAAAGAAGAAACAATACAAAGGTTGAACTTTCCTTTATTGTTGTACAAAAAGTTTTCCTAATTTTATTGTAAAATATAATACATATTATTGTATAAGCTTCAGTCCAAAAAATACATTGAGTTAATATATTGTTTCCTTGTTCCTCGTTACACTTTCCCGTTCCTCGTTTCTGACTTTCATTCCTATTGTCATTCACTGGCTGCCAACCCACTGTCTGTCCAACGGGTACTTGGAAAACTTTTTGCTGACTTGGCAAAAAAAAAAAATGGGAAAATACAGACAAAAACAAGACAAATTTCTTGCGGTTTTGTCTGCCGAACACGTGCGAATCGCACAACAATGACAATGGGAAATAAGAGCATGTGTAGCCGTGTAGTCATGTATCTATGTATGTAGATATATTTATATTTATTATAAAGCCATTTAGCATGGGGAAAAGGCCATAAAGGTGCAGGTCCAAATCCACTTACATTCATCTCTCAAAGAAGATTAATGCAAAGGAAATAACTTAAATAATAGTATATAGTGTTTTAAAGTAAACCGGACCATAAAAGACTGTGTATATTAAATATTATTGTAAAAAATGCTGTAGAAATACCTTTATTATGGTATATAGTAAGAGGTGCCGACCGAGGCAGTCTCTTATATGTTTAATCTTAAATGTTTTGATAAACAAATGAAACTACTTATGGTAGAGTGCATGGTCTGGATATAGTTCTAAAAGACACTATTATATAAAGCTTCTTTATAACATGGTAATACAAAGCTCAGTCTGTTAGGTGGAGTCTATGCTTTTCTATTATTGCACCTACCTTTATTTGATAGAGCCCTAATAGACTCTTTGTATCTTTGTCTGTTGACAGGGTCTTGAAAAAACGAGCGTGTTGCAATGAAACGCATAAAGCGATAAATGGCACCAAAAAACGACATAAAAAATCGAAAGTATGTGCAATTGACAAAAAGGGTGAGGCATGGGGCATGGAGCATGGAGCATGAGACACATACATAATGTGCGGGGACGGAAGGGGTATGTGGTAAAAGGTAAAGCTCGCAAAAATACTGAAATCAAATGGGGCACCAGTCTTAGCTTTAGTATGGCCTAATCCCCCTCTGTTTGGGTGCAGCTGCCTCTAACGCTTGACGACCAATATCGCAGCATTCCACACAATATTGCACAATGCCAAAGTTAGTGCGAAAAATTGGAGCAGAGCTACTGCCGTGCATAAACGAGGCATAAACGCACATGTGCTGGGCCGCCTTCAGGCCTATTGGGTGCACCGGCTGCAACCGGTTACCTGTGCCACAAAACACACTAACTCAGAGCTGTCTTTGTGCACCATTTACCATAAATGTACACTCGTACCTGACTACTCGAATGCTCAAAGTTATTTTAGACTCACGCTTTAAATTTCTGCATCGTTCAGATTCGCAAATTGGTCTGAAATATCTCTGAGATCTTTGTTAGTAAAACCATTAAATAAATAGTTAGCAATTTGCAACTTAATAGTGATAAATTAAACTGATATAGATATAGATTATAAGTTCTAAAATATTAATATGGTATTTTGAAATCATTATTTATTATTTTTAAAGCCGCAAATATAACTATTAAATTCTGAAGAAGATTTGCTTTGTTTATTTAAATCTCCATTTGTTTAACTATTAAAATAACTGACCTGGCCAACACTTAAAAAGCCTCGAAAGCCTGTAAAGATTGGCTAACAAAATGGCTAAATCGCTTAAATCAATGAACGGCACCAACGCATTAAAAGTGAAAGTTTTGTTGTTGCCGCAAATATTATTTGTATTTATTAATAAACAATGCACACTGAAAGTTAAAAAAACCCAAGAGTCTGCATAAATTATATTTATTTAAAAACCAATGTTAAAGGGAATAAGGCGAAGTAGTAAAAGGGTGGAAAGGCAGACTTGTAAATTGCCACTGACAACTGTGAAAAGTATTTGACGCTTAGTTGATGTGATAAACTTGCCGAATCATTCAAGGTGCTCTCTTACCATACGTCTTTCTTTTGCTCAGTTCAAGTTTAATAACTATATATGATGTAACTGCTGGCATTTCTTTTTGGACCATTAGTTGAACTTGGCTGTCGGGTATTTCTATTTCGTATTTCCTGCAAGCCCAGTGATTACGAGCGCAAATTTACATATCAATGAACCTCAGAGCAAGCGTACCTCTGACAGTTTCTGGGCATGATATAATCAGTTAGCTGAGGCTTTAATGGGCTGTTAATTAATTAAAATCAAGTCTTCTCTGCGTTCGGGTCAAAGTTGGAACACACAAGTTGCAATGCTTCAAAGCTTCAACGACTCAATGAATTCCCCATTCAAATCAAACCAGTTTGAGTTGCAGCTTGCAACTTCAAATGTGAAGATCGGTTCCCACATGGTTCGAGCATCGAACAAGTCTGTTGAACATATTGCCGAACAACGAGTCTCCAGCTAAGCCCGTGAACAACAGGTTGCGTCAGTCGAGACGCGAACGTCAAATACAGCGCATGCGCAAAATCTTAATTAAATTCTAAAGTTGGAATCGATTTTTTCGGTTTTATCGGTGATATTTGTATTATTTAGCAGAAGTTTTGACATGTCTGTCAAGCGCATAAATGGTTGCTATGTGTCGCGACTGAAACGCGTTTGAAATTCGCCAAACAAAAATTAAAAAACGGCAAAAGTGTAAACAAATAAAATAAAAGAAAAGAGAGATAGAAGAAAATTCAGAAACCAAAATCGATAGCGCTTAAAAGGTGAATGAATATAGCGAAATGGCAAACTGTGTCAAACTCAAAGAAATTCGTATTTAAATTTGAATTCTACAAAAGAGTTTCATTTGTTTCAACCACAATAAAAAGTTGGTGTATGACAGA
Source organism: Drosophila parthenogenetica (assembly GCA_035047505.1). Classification (NCBI taxonomy): domain Eukaryota; kingdom Metazoa; phylum Arthropoda; class Insecta; order Diptera; family Drosophilidae; genus Drosophila; species Drosophila parthenogenetica. Next base: position 15,075,583 of record JAWNPM010000080.1, on the reverse strand, counting down.
ATCTACAAAAAGACGAAAGAAGAAGATAAAAAAATATTAAATGGTTGTAGGTTGAGCACTGACGCTATGCAGGGGCTTGCTGTCGTGCATGCAATGTGGGTCTTAGTTGTAATTTCAATGTAAAGAAGACCATTTTGGGTACATCCATGGCTATTGATGGATGAGGTGCGTTGTCGTACGCCCAAGCATGTGACAATGAAGACTCGTCTTCTGAGTCACTTATTTAGACATATCTTCTGGATACTATTCGTTTGTTAAGGCGCGGTTGGAGCGTGTTGGGAATTTACAGAATTCAAAAAACTGCTTTTATGTTAGTAAGTTAAGAAGAAAGCATTCACATGAGATGACTAAGCAAGCAGAATTTGTATTTGAGTTACAAATCTTGTTCTCATTTGCTATGGGATTAAATTAAATTCATTCAAAATTAAATCTTTTTAATGAGCTGAAAGAAGGTGAATAGAATTTTATATAATAAATTTAATAATGTTCTTTCTTGAGATCTCTATCAAGAAGTCTCCTAAGTAGAAGCGAACATATTGAAGTCCATTATAGCACTATAAAACAAATAAGTCGAGCAAGCCGACTATAATAGACCCCGTACTCATTCTAATGACCACTTCCTTACAAATGAGTCATTTTTAATTGATTTGTTCTATATAAGCTATAAGTTGTCCGATCTGAACCAAACTTATTGAGGATAGTTATAATTATACACATAATATATTTGTTTGGTTTCGATAGCTCAACTAACAGTACATGTCCTTATACAAATATTTAATTTTGACTGATCTGTCCTATTAGAGCTATAGGTTATAGTTGTCCAATCCGGATCAAACTTGGTGAAGATAAGGTAATAATGGTGCCATACATATACTGTGTGAATTTGGTTACTATAGCTCAAATAGTTTCGAAGTTATAGTTGTAGTGTAATGGTTTTACAAGTTGCAGGGGCGGTAGGGCCGTGCTTGACATATAGACGAACTTTCATTTCAAATTTGGTAGCTCTAGCTCTTGTAGTTTAAAAGATCTAGGTGTTCATCCGGGCATCTTACAGACAGACTGACGGACATTGCTATATCGTCTCATCTCGGCTGTTGATGCTGATCAGACAAACTTAATAGACCCCTCTACTCTTTTTTAGAGTATGGTGTTTGAATAGGTGCTCGGAATACAGCTGAGACGCTGGATCTTCTAGATCTCTTGAACTTGGATTTCACGCAGCTAACTAATTTTATTTATTATTCACTATTTTGGAATTCGTCGTGTTTCGAGTTGATTATTTTGCATAATTGGCAAGGTCGTCAGACCAAATGTCTTAAAAAACTTGTTTTTATTTTTGGCATTTGATTAAGGTTAAAATATTTAAACTGCACAGAAAATGTCCAGATAATTAGAATAATAATGAGCTTTAGTCAGTTGTTTGCTGCGAATTGCCTTAATGTTAACCAAATATCAAATGAATTAAAAAAAAAACGGTTTGGACTTAAGGAAACAAATTAGTCATGCATTATATGTGATTCCTATTGAAATAATCCGTGCATTGTCTAGCCAAATATAATGCATTTTCTAAAACCAAATGTGGGAAAAGCAATACAATTTTTTTTTCAAAAATCGAATTTTTAAATTAAATGTTATTCAATTTAATAAATAGAATGAGTAGTAATAAAAATGTTCGACATAAAAAAAATTTCGTATTTTCTATTCAAAATTAATTTATATCAAAATTCAATAAAATAATTATGTTTTTTTTTTAAATATTATGTATCAAAGGAAAGAAATTTATTTTGATAGGAGTTATCTTCAATTTAAAAAGCTAACGTACTTATTATTTTTCTTATAAAATATGCATTTATTTTTCATATTTTACTCATAATTGTTACAATTAAAGTGCATATTTTACACGAATTTTGTGAAAGAAGTTCTGGATAACAAATTTGTATGGCTAAATTATTAATCTGTTGAATTGTTGCATTAAATTTGAGTTTACCATACTGCAAATGCAACAATTGTTATACTCTCTGCGAGAGTATATTGGGTTTGTGCAAATGTATGTAACAGGCAAAAGGCGTCGTGGCAGATCCCATAAAGTATATATATTCTTGATCAGCATCACAAGCCGAGTCGATATAGCCATGTCCGTCTGACCGTCTGTATGTCCGTATGAACACACAGATTTTAGAGATATTAATAGCAACAAGTTCGAATTTGGTCTTTATCGACTCGATATTTAGTCAGTCAATACAAGAAACTTTTTTTTTTTGAGCTTATGCTTTGTTTTATTTTTGTTTTAACGTGTTCTAATACAAGAACTATGTATTGTTATATCAAAATACCGATTTTAACATTATAATTGGGAATAAAAGCAGAGAGTATTATACTGTCGGGCGCGTACGATTGTACTTTACTTACTTGTTTAAATTTAATTGAGTCACTTAAAATTCTCTTGAATTATTGACAAAAAATATTGAGCAAAATAGAGTTGCACTTGACATTTTTGTTCTATGCAAATGAGAAAAACTATGGCACTTTGGACAACATGGCAAATTATAGCTTTTAATTAAAGGCCTTGAACAGCTAAGAATATAAACTATGCATTGGTAAACAGAAAGATAGATAGATAACCAGATAGATAATCAGAAAGATAGTTACTGAAATAGTTGGATAAATGTATGTCTAATGGTCTTAAAGATATTCGCGCATGGTGTTGTGCTAGGTACATGGCGTATACGTAACATGTATTTATGCAACACAGACTGCTATGTGAACTTGTCTAGTGTGTGTGTGTGTATTCCATGCATCACTAAGCACTGTTGTTAACAGAAATAAATCAAAATTGTTACTAATGTTATTTCCTTTATTTGCGTGCATCGATACCATCACGTGCGAATTTCTCATTCATCTACCTGTCTATCTAAATAGTATGTTATTCATCGATATCTAAAGCTATTGTTATAACCATCTATTGAATTTTCTTTTTTTTTTATTTGTTGTTGATTTTTGAGTTGATATTTTCCATGTAAATTGTCGTTTGCCAGACAATTTCATTTGCGTGCCAAACCAAAGTCATTGCATTGTTTATATTTCAATTTATTTGGTGTATTTTATAAATATCTAGCTGGAAAACCTAAAGAAAACGACAACAATGTTGTTACCCTTCGTTGTTGTTGCTTTGCCGTTTTTATACTCTCTGCAAGAGTATATTGGGTTTGTGCAAATGTATGTAACAGGCAGAAGGAGGCGTGGCAGACCCCATAAAGTATATATATTCTTGATCAGCATCACAAGCCGAGTCGATATAGCCATGTCCGTCTGTCCGTCCGTCTGTCTGTCTGTCTGTCTGTCTGTCTGTCTGTCTGTCCGTATGAACAAACAGATTTCAGAGATGGTAAGAGCTACAAGTTCGAGTTTGGTCTCAATCGACTCGATATTTAGTCAGTCAATACAAGAATCTTTTTTTTTTTTCGATGCCACGCCCCATTCGCCCACAATAAGCAAAAAACTAGACATTCCTCGGAAAAAATGTATGTTTTCGGTTAATATCTCAGTAACTATGGCACTTAGGAATACCAATTTTGGTACACGTGTTCCTAAAGGCCGCATAAATCCAATGACATCAAAAGTTTTGGGCTGCCACGCCCCCTTTTTCCGCAAGAAATAAAAGTAAATTTCAAACTTGCATGCCGTTTTTAAAGCATTTATTCTTATCGTACAGTATTGTTATTTATGATTCGTTTGAAGACGTATCATGTCAAACTCTCCAGAAAGTTTCATAAGAATCCGACCATAAACAAGAAAGCAATGCAGCAACAAAGATTTTATTCTAAAGCAATGAGCGCGAGAGAGACAGCGCTAGTCGTGCCGACCAATAGTATTCATACACACATATGTATGTGCATACATTTAACGTCAAACGAATTTGTATGTACATACAGACAAACACATGTATGCTTGATTATGCTTATCTTTTTTTTGTTTTAACGTATTCTAATACAAGAACTATCTATTGTAATGTCTGAATACCGATTTAAGTATTATAATTGGGAATAAACGCGGAGAGTATTATACGGTCGGGCGTGTTCGACTGTACTTTTCTTTCTTGTTCTTGTTTTAATTGTTTTTGGAAAGGGGTTTTTTTCTTAGGTGTCTAGTCAGTTGGACATGAACCCATAGAAATGTTAATCGATCGTCTAAGAAATGAAAACAAAACAAGTAGGAAAGGCTACAGTCGAGCCAGCCGACTGTAAAAGACCCTGTACTCATTCTATTGCTCGCATTACTATATAAATAGTAGTTTTTGATCTGTCTTTTGGGAGCTATAAGCTATAGTTGTCCGATCCAGATAAAACTTCGTAAGGTTAGTTTAAAGTTTCGTTGCGATAACTCAACTAAAACTACATGTCTTCATACAAATGTCCTATTTTTGACCGATTTGTCCGAAAGGAGATGTAGGCTATAGTTGTTTGATCTGGCTCAAACTTGGTGAAAATTATTATAATAGTGTGAGAATTTGTTCACGATAGCATTGATAGTTTCGAAGTTGGAGAGACATACAAACGTGCTTTTACAATATGCAGGGGCGTTAGGGGTTGTGGCAAAAATTGGAAATAAACTTAACCTGCCTGACATATTTACGGTCTTTCATTCTAAATTTGGTAGATCTAGCTATTGTAGCTTAAAAGATCCATGACGGACATTGCTTTATCGTCTCGGGTGTTGATGCTGGTCAAGAATATATATACTTAATAGCGTCGGAAAAGCTTCCTTCTGCCTGTTAGCTTTTGACAAACTCAATAGACCACTCTACTCTTTTTATACTCTCTGCAAGAGTATATTGGGTTTGTACAAATGTATGTAACAGGCAGAAGCAGGTGTGGCAGACCCCATAAATTATATATTCTTAATCAGCATCACAAGCCGAGTCGATATAGCCATGTCCGTCTGTCTGTCTGTCCGTCCGTCCGTATGAGCAAACAGATTTCAGAGATGGTAAGAGCTACAAGTTCGAATTGGGTCTCTATCGACATACTTTATCGAATTACTTATTAATAGTTATTAATATTATAGTTTTACGCATAACGGACGAGTTAATAGACTTTTAGTCTAAGAAAAAACTGCGTGATTTTATTATCATATTATTATTATTATTAAAGTAAATAATCTTATTAATTTAGTGGATGTAAACTTTATACACAAAATGAAAATCAACATGGTTTTTATAATATTTTCATTGGAAATATTTAAAATATGAATAAAAAAAAAAAATAAATCCTAATATTTTTTAACCAGTTTTTATCATTGGCAAAAATTCCAAAATAACCAGATTTAAATATAATTCTACTGGCAAACGCATAAATTGTAATCAACACCTGTTAGATGAAAGTAAGCAACAACTGCAACTTGAACTCGCGACATTTACAATGTGACATGCAACACACAAAGAGAGATTTACGTTGACAAGATTTACCAGCTCAACTGGTTGATGATTTTGCGGAAGAAGACGTGTCTCGTCATTCGAACACATGTTGCATAAGCAAGCCATTGAAAATACTACAACCAGTTACGCACAAAACTCGGCCTCGCTGTCTCCTTCTTACCTACTTTCTTTAACGCTTTTTCTCTCTCTTTTGTAGTATGCGCGAACGGAGTCAAACTACTCCACGCAGACGCCGTGCGGGTCCCAAACAGGCATTGCCTGTTGTCGAATCACCATATAACATAGACAACACAGAGGATATTTATGGCACTACTCTGCTACCCTCGCAGCGCTGCTATGTGGATCCGTGGGATCTGGAGAACTACGATTATGTACGCAAAAAAATTGATATTGATGTGACTGCTTCGACTGTTTTTCCTGACTACGAAACCGCTTTGGATTATGAGCACGCCTCACAATCACCCAGTGCAACGGCTGCTCTTGGTTATGCTGGTTATACCACTGGTCCGACCATGGCCTCTACGATGCCACGCCCACACACAAGACGCATATCGCGCAATCAATGCCGCCTGGAATGCTGCCGTTTGCCGTGTCGCAGTCGCAATCGGAATCCCAGCCGCAGTCGCAAGGAGCCGCTTTATGCGGCACGCAATGAGCTCTATGTGGCACCACCCAGTCGCTATGATGACTATATAGCCACCATGACTAGGCAGCTGCATCTAGACGATGATTATCAGCGGGAGCAGGAACTATATGCTGACCAGCAAGTGGTTTATAATAATTATGGAGGTGAGGCTTTCCACAGTTATACCGAGTAATTAATTTTAAAGATAAAATTTTGAGATTTGTGACGAAATTAGCTCATTACCTGATTTTGGATAGAACATAGCTTTTGCGATAAGTAGTACCGATGACTTATAAACTAAATTTTAGCAATCAACGTGAAATTGTTCGGATTTTAAGTTGTTTGTTGTCTTCATTCTATTATGTTGATTCGATATGTTTATACTTTTCAAACAGCTACACAATGCTCAAAGAATTTGTTTATTGTCCGGCCGTAACTACTTTATAGACTCACTCGCTAACAGACTTAATGTGAAAATAATTTTGGTTTTAATTCTTTAAAAAATCGTATGATAATTATGCAATAATTGAAATAATACTAATTTCTCTCACTCACAGGCATCTCCAGTGCCAGCTCTACGGAGCAGCACTCCTCAATTGGTGGTGATGAACTGCCCTCAATGACCCTGCCACGTAGGGCGGCTACCTTGCAACGTCGACCTGTGGCCAAACAGAGCAAGGACAACGGAAACAGTTTAGCCTCGGGTTATGGTACTGCACCACATCCAAGACGCAAGAGGAGCTCAGCTGTCTCGTCTGGAATTCAAGCCAAGACAATGGGAGGACATCAAGGACCACAGATTGAGTTTCCTGAACCTCCACCGCTTTCGCCCGCCTATGACTATTGCAATCCCTATGCTACAATGCCGTATTGCAGCCTTCCGGATTGCAGCGAGTGTCAACAGCAGGCGAATTCCCTTATCTATGCCGCACCATCAACGCTCTATGGAACCTTGGCCGGAGGGCGTGTGGCCACCCAAAGCGATTCTCCAAGTGAATCATTGCTCTACGCCGGAATTTACGCACGTAAATTTGGGTTGAGCAAGAAGGGTCTGTTGCAAATTGATTATTCCTGCAGCTGGAATGACTTGGATCGTGTCATGGGTCGACACTTCTGAACGACAACTGTACTGCGCTTGGTCTTGGGTTTGGTTTAGTATTTAGTTAAGCTATTCTTAGTTAAGTTTCAAGATCTGAAAGTCACGTGGCAAAAATTTTCACAAAAGTCATAAAAATATCACCCACATACATACACATTTTCGTACCAAATAAATAAAATTTGATTTTATTTTTAATATCGCTTTAGTGCGTATTCAAGTCGTGCATGTAACTTGTGATTACTCAAACAAATACAAGTTTAAAAAAATTTATTCTATTACTTACTGGAAATGTGCAGTTTACTCTATGTGTTTTTAAAATTGAAAATTAACAAGTAAGTAAGGCTACAGTCAGGTGCGCCGACTGTTAAAGACCCCGTACTCATAGTAGTATTTATTTTCCAAACAAATGAACACATACAATTAAAGAATATGACTATATTTAATTAAAATTTAAAAAAAAAAAAAAAAATCAAAATAATTCACTGGCAGTATTCACGCGTAAACGCATTGAGTACTTGTATAAGAACACGTAGAAACAAAAACAACTAAGAAAAGTACAGTCGAACACGCCCGTTGTTCTTGTATTAGAACAAGTTAAAACAAAAACAAGAAAGAAAAGTACAGTCGAACACGCCCAACCGTATAATACTCTCTGCTTTTATTCCCAATTATAATGTAAAAATCGGTATCCGGATATTACAAAAAAACAAAACAAACAAAAAAAAAAGCTAAGCATCAACGAGGATACATGTGTTTGTCTGTATGTACATACAAATTCGTTTGACGTTAAATGTATGCACATACATATGTGTGTGTATGAATACTATTGGTCGGCACGACTAGCGCTGTCTCTCTCGCACTCATTGCCCTCGAATAATATCTTTGTTGCATCATTTATTTCTTGTTTATGGTCGGATTCTTATGAAACTTTCAGGAGAGTTTGACATGATTCATCTTCAAGCGAATCATAAATAACAACACTGTACAATAAGAATAAATGCTTTAAAAACGGCATGCAAGTTTGAAATTTTCTTTAATTTCTTGCGGAAAAAGGGGGCGTGGCAGCCCAAAACTTTTGATGTCATTGCATTTATGCGATCTCTAGGAACACGTGTACCAAAATTGGTATTCCTAGGTGCCAATTACTGAGATATTAGCCGAAAACATCAATTTTTTCCGAGGTATGTCTAGTTTTTTGCTCATTGTGGGCGAATGGGGCGTGGCATCGAAAAAAAAAAAAAAAGATTCTTGTATTGACTGACTAAATATCGAGTCGATTGAGACCAAACTCGAATTTGTAGCTCTTACCATCTCTGAAATCTGTGTGTTCATACGGACAGACGGACAGACAGACAGACAGACAGACGGACAGACGGACATGGCTATATCGACCCGGCTTGTGATGCTGATCAAGAATATATATACTTTATGGGGTCTGCCACGCTTCCTTCTGCCTGTTACATACATTTGCACAAACCCAATATACTCTTGCAGAGAGTATAAAAAAAAAAACTAAGCATAATCGAAGATAAATGTGTTTGTCTGTTTGTACATACAAATTAGTTTGACGTTAAATGTATGCACATACATATGTACCTATGTGTGTATGTATACTATTTTGTCGGAACGGCTAGCGCTGTCTCTCTCGCACTCAAGCATTGGCATTTGTTGCTTGGTTTCTTTTTTTTTGTTTATGTTCGGATTCTTATGAAACTTTCAGGAGAGTTTGATATGATTTGTCTTCAAACAAATCATAAATAACAATACTGTACGATAAGAACAAATGCTTTAAAAATGTTATGCAATTGCAATTTCAATTGTTTTTTATTTCGTACGGAAAAAAAAATTTTGTATGTCATTGCATTTATGCTGTCTCTAGAAACACATGTACCGAAATTGGTATTCCTAAGTGCCACAGTTACTGAGATATTCGCCGAAAACATAGATTTTTTCCGAGGTGCGTCCAGTTTTTGACTCATTGTAGGCGAATGGGGCGTGGCATCGAAAAAAAAAAGATTTTTGCATTGACGGACTAAAAGATAGAGGATAGAGGCTAAATTCGAACTTGTAGCTTTTACCATCTTTGAAATCTGTTTGACACACTTTTGCACAAACCCAATATACTCTTGCAGAGAGTAAAGAAAACAAGAAAGAAAAGTACAGTCGAACAAGCCCGACCGTATAATACTCTCTGCTTTTATTCCCAATTATAATGTTAAAATCGGTATTCGGATATTACAATAGATAGTTCTTGTATTAGAACACATTACAACTAAAAAGACAATTTATAATCGAACATACGTATGTTTGTCTGCATGCACATACAAATTGACGTTATAAGTATGGACATATATATGTATATATGTGTGTATGTATACTATTGCCGCCACACATGCATCAAAAGAGTTCGAATATATGCTTGTATGTTTCTGTCGCGCTCGCACTCTAGCATTGACTTAAATATTAACTTTATAATCGGTAGCTCTGTTGTTTATTGTTGGATTTTTATGCAACTTTCAGGATAATTTGACATGATTTGTCTTCAAAGGAATCATAAATAACAATACTGTACGATAAGAACAAATGCCTTTAAAACGGCATGCCAGTTTAAAAACTTTTTTTTCCCCTACGGAAAAAGGGGGTGTGGCAGAAAAAATTTGAAATGGTAATGTATTTATGCTGTCTTTAGGAACATGCGTACCAAAATTGGTATCCCTAAGTGCCGTAGTTACTGAGATATTCGCTTTGAACATCTATTTTTTCCGAGGTATGTCTAGTTTTTTACTCAAAAAAAAAAGTTTCTTGTATTGACTGACTAAATATCGAGTCGATTGAGACCAAACTCGAATTTGTAGCTCTTACCATCTCTGAAATCTGTGTGTTCATACGGACAGACGGACAGACAGACAGACAGACAGACGGACATGGCTATATCGACTCGGCTTGTGATGCTCATCAAGAATATATATACTTTATGGGGTCTACCACGCCTCCTTCTGCCTGTTACATACATTTGCACAAACAAAATATACTCTTGCAGAGAGTATAATAAGTATACTCGAACATACATATGTTTGTCTTTTTGTACATACAAATTCGTTTGACGTTAAATGTATGCACATACATATATGTGCATGTATACTATTGGTCGGCACGGCTAGCGCTGTCTCTCTCGCACTAATGGCAAATAAAAAACTTTTCAAACTTGCATGCTGTTTTTAAGGGGTTAAGTGATGTTCAGAGGCTGAAATTAAGCACTTTTTCAAAAAAATAATTTGTGTTTGCAGTGAAATATTTTACTTAAATAAAAAATAGACATAAAGACTGATATTTCATTTGTCCTTTAAAATTTGTTTCATAAAAAAATGTTTCAAATTGGGCCAACAGGAGCTAATATCCTGGGACACTAAAAAAAAAAGGACCTTTGCATTTGACACGATATCAGGTGAACGGTTCATCTAAAATCAAAAAACAAAATATTTTCTGTTAGTAGATACTTGAGTCCTGAATTTGAACGAAGGAAAATACAAAATATTGAAATTTGAATTTTTGACAGCGTTTTGAATTTTTTTTGACAAAAATTTGAACTTCAAAAGTCCTTAAAAAATAGTAAATGTTGAAAAAAAGAAAAATCCTTCGTTCAGATTAGTGACTAGATCATGTTGAATAAGTGTTCAAAATTGGAAAACAATCGGTTCAAAACTGTTCGAGAAATCGTGTCAAATAACTTCAAAAACACGGTTTCGAGAAAAACGTGATTTACTGCGACGCGTCAGGAGGAAATGCTCTTATGAGCGAAACTTTCCAGCGGTCCATCTCTTACAATTTTACTCGGATCGACTCCAAATTTTGGGAGAATATAGTAAACATACTCAATTAATTTATAAGCAAAAAAAAAAATTTCGAATTTGAAAAATTCTGAACACCACTTAACCCCTTAAGGCATTTGTTCTTATCGTAGAGTATTGTTATTTATGATTCGTTTGAAGACAAATCATGTCAAACTCTCCTGAAAGTTTGATAAGAATCCGACCATAAACAAAAAAGTAAACAAGTAAGAAAGGCTACAGTCGAGCGCGCCGACTGTAAAAGACCCCGTACTCTCCTTGTATTCGAAATTAATATTTGAATACGGCTGTAATTTAAAATTTAAGTTATAAAATTAAATTTAAAAAAAATTTGAATCAGTCACTGATGGGATACGAACCCGCGCTTACTGACGCAAGTTCCATATCATGCTGCAACCCTACTAGTTACACCACACCATTCATTTGGCAGAAATTTGATTATTTTCATTTATATTAAATAATGTAGTTAATTTAAAAATAAAAAAATAATTAAATTTCTGGGTCTGTGCCGGGTTCGAGCCGCAGACCATTGGCTGTTGCACCAGTTAAAAGTCTTCATTTACATTTTTGTTTGAAATTTAAAAAAGTGTATTAATAAACTCCACTGTCGGGACTTGAACCTGCGCAAAATGCTTTACGCGCCGCAACCCTATCAGTCTCACCACGCCCCACATTAGACAGAGATCCGATTAATTTCATTTACATATAATAATGTTGTTATATAACAAGCACAAAAAAAAAATTTTATTTCTGAGTCTGTGCAGGGCTCGAACCGCAGACCATTGGTTTAGAAACAAACGACTTACCCACAACCCAACCCTGTTGCACCAGTTAATATTGTATATTTACATTTTTTTTTTTAATTTAAAAAAGTGTATTAGAAAATTTCAATGTCGGGAATTGAACCTGCGAACTTATACTCAACTTGCAGAACACGCTGCAACACTACTAATTGCACCACCACCTCCTTGTGAGACGGCTCCGATTATCTTCATTAAGATATAATAGTGCTAAATTAAAAAAAAAAAAAAGCAGCTTTAATTTCTGAGTCTGTGTGCCGGGGTTCGAACCGCAGGTCTTGCGTTTACAAACAAGTGCGTGGCCCACCCGGACCACGCTCTCCTTGCAAAGTGCTGCGGCTAATGTATAGATAAACATAGTGTTATTCCTTTTCTTTCAACCACGTGCATTCACAACGCGCTTCAATTGATAATTTGTTACCTAATTGCTCAGTTGTTTATAGTTGGATTTTTATGCAACTTTCAGGGTAGTTTAATATGATTTGTCTTTAAACAAATTTTGAATTACAATACTGTACTATATTAGCAAATGCTTTAAAAACGACATGAAAGTTTTGAAAAGTTTTTTAGTTCGTGTGGGAAAAGGGGGCGTGGCAGACCAAGATTTTTAATGACGTTGCATTTCTGCTGTTTCTAGGTACCTGCGTACCAGAATTGGTGTTCCTAAGTGCTATAGTTACGGAGATATTCGCCGAAAACATCAATTTTTTCCGAGATGTGTCTAGTTTTTTGCTTATTGCGGGGGCGGTGGGAGGCGTGACGCAGATTTGAAATAAACTTGATCTGCTCGCGAAAGTTACTGAATTTTTATTACAAATTTGGTGGTTCTATCTCTTGTAGTTTAAAAGATCCAAGTGTTCATACAGACGGACGGACAGACGGACATTGCTAAATCGACTCAGCTGTTGATGCTGATCAAGAATATATATACTTTATGGGGTCGGAAAAGCTTCCTTCTGCCTGTTACGCACATTTGGCTTCTGACAAACCTAATAGACGCATATACTCTTTTTAAGAGTACAGGGTCTAAAAAGTAAACAAGCAACAAAGTTTTTATTCGAGCGCAATGCCATGAGTACGAGAGAGACAGCGCTAGCCGTGCCGACCAATAGTATACATGCACACATATATATGTGCATACATTTAACGTCAAACGAATTTGTATGTGCATACAGACGAAAATATGAATGTTAGATTTTGCTTAGTTTTGTTTTTTTTTCTTTTTATTTTTTCTTTTTAACTTGTTCTGATGCACGAACTATCTATTGTAATATCCGGATACTGATTTTAACATTATAATTGGGAATAAAAGCAGAGAGTATTATACGGTCGGGCGTCTTCGATTGTACTTTTCTTACTTGTTAGACACTGCTTTTAAGCAGCGTCGGTAATACGTGATACAACAACAATCCAAATAAGTAAACGCCCACGCGCTTAGCAACTTCGGGGGGGACAAAATAGTTCTTATCAGCAATTGCAGATCCCGTTGCGTCCATTTGACTACCTGCTGGGCAGTTGCAAAATTTGTTATAAGCAAATATTATAAACTGCTGCATTATGAATGATGATTCATCTGATTGCTGTATCTTTACGCGAAAATTTGGCCAGAGAACTACGCATAGCTGTTGATTCCTCCAGTATCAATTGGACAACAGCAACAACAACAAGTACATCAACTAACTACTAAATGCGTTGGAAGATGCACTGAGTTCTGTCCTTACAGCTAATGATTATGATATTCGTACATCTAGGTCAGAAGTTTCTCGCATTTAACAAAATATCCAAACGCATGGCATCACCAGCTCAGGGAAAATGCTCCATTCAGAGTAGTCGTTAAAGATCTTCATCCAAATGTATCGAAAGATTTCATAGAGCGGGCATTTAATGATAAGAACACAACAGTTCTAAACATCTACTGTCCCAATATTGAAATAAACGTAGAGGACGATGAAGAACTTAACAATGCAAAAACAGGCTAAATATGTTTTTTGTATTTCTACAGAAGACGCCCAATGTTGCAAAGGCGATAGGAATTACGCAAGTCCGAAGACATAGAGTGACAGTGTCAAAGGCGCAACACTCTACAGATCTTGTGCAGTGCTTTAGGTGCCAAGATTACGGACACACAAGAAACTACAGCCTTAAAAATCCAGTTTTGTGGAAAATGCTCAGGAAACCACTTTACAGGCTCCAGAAATGTAGATTGAACTCTAGCGACACATCGATTTGCGCAAACTGTGGAAATAACCACTTCTCTAGCTTCAAAGGCTGTTCAGTAAGGATCGAGCTTAGCAAAAACCTTAAACCAGCTGCAAGAATGCCCAAATCAGGATTGATGAACATGCAAGATACACATACACAATTTATCCCAAATGCAACCGTAAGGAGTGGAATCTCGTATGCTGATATGTTGAAGCCAAAAGAAGCCAAGCCACAGAACAAGCCTACACCAAGCAACTATGTGGCTAGCGCTGAATTTAGCAGTAAACTAAACATGTTAGAGAAGGCGATAAATGATCTGAATAATAGTATGGATCAAATGTTCAACCTAATCCAGGATACGATGGAGGCAAACAAAGCCTTTAGAGACCTTTAGAGAGAGTTAGTTGCTCTTCTGCGCATTAAAAGAAAGCTAAGAAAGGAATATACAAGAACGGGAAACTTACGTGTTAATCAAATTTATTAAATAATAGTTAATCCTGTTCAAAAAGTTCTTTTCAATGCCAAGCAGGATCAAATTGACGGAATTTTAGAGGATGCTAGTCCAGATTATGGAGTTCAAAAGGTTCAAAAGACAGACAATTCCGAAAGCAGCAAAGATTTGTTCTGCAGGTGGTGCTAGTCACCAAAAAGCCGAGTCCTTTGCTGACGCTTTGGAAGATAGATTTGTGCCGTTCGACTACACTGATGACGTCACACGTTAAATGACCCTGCCTACAAAACCAGTTACGCTGCAAGAAGTGGAGCGGTTTATCAAAAAGCTTAAGAACAAAAAATCGCCTGGAGAGGATCTTCTGGACAATAAAACGCTGAAGTTTCTTCCTAAAGCGGTGCTGTTTATAGTTTTGTTACTAAACAGCATCCTTCGTATATGACATTTTCCAAACGTTTGGAAGACTGGAGCAAGAATAAAAGGTTATCTTCGGCACGCCGAACATTAAATACCCTTGCAGCGTAAACAAGAAAGAAAAGTACAGTCGAACACGCCCGACCGTATAATACTCTCTGCTTTTATTCCCAATTATAATGCTTAAATCGGTATCCAGATATTACAATAGATAGTTCTTGTATTAGAACACGTTAAAACAAAACAAAGAGCTAAGCATAATCGAGCATACATGTGTTTGTCTGTATGTACATACAAATTCGTTTGACGTTAATTGTATGCACGACTAGCGCTGTCTCTCTCGCACTCATTGCTCTCGAATAAAATCTTTGTTGCTTCATTTCTTTCTTGTTTATGGTCGGATTCTTATGAAACTTTCAGGAGAGTTTGACATGATACGTCTTCAAACGAATCACACTCTACGATAAGAATAAATGCTTTAAAAACGGCATGCAAGTTTGAAATTTTCTTTTATTTCTTGCGGAAAAAGGGGGCGTGGCAGCCCAAAACTTTTGATGTCATTGCATTTATGCGGTCTCTCGGAACACGTGTACCAAAATTGGTATTACTAGGTGCCATAGTTACTGAGATATTCGCCGAAAACATAGATTTTTTCCGAGGTGTGAGGGGTTTTTTACTCATTTTGGCGAATGGGGCGTGGCATCAAAAAAAAAAAGATTCTTGTTTTGACTGACTAAATATCGAGTCGATTGAGACCAAACTCGAACTTGTAGCTCTTACCATCTCTGAAATCTGTTTGTTCAAACGGACAGACAGACGGACAGACGGACATGGCTACATCGACTCGGCTTGTGACGCTGATCAAGAATATATATACTTTATGGGGTCTGCCACGCCTCCTTCTGCCTGTTACATACATTTGCACAAACCCAATATACTCTTGCGGAGAGTATAATAATATTAGAAAATTTATTTAAATTCATTGAGTTGGATCGGTATTTACTTATACCTTATACCTGGTCGTAAATTTTAAAAATGGTCATCCCTCCAATATTTTTAGACCCCAATTCTGGTACGCAGGTTCCTAGAAACAGCACAAATGCAACGTCATTAAAATTTTTGGTCTGCCACGCCCCCTTTTCCCACACGAACTAAAAAACTTTTCAAAACTTACATGTCGTTTTTAAAGCATTTGCTAATATAGTACAGTATTGTAATTCAAAATTTGTTTAAAGACAAATCATATTAAACTACCCTGAAAGTTGCATAAAAATCCAACTATGAACAACTGAGCAATTAGGTAACAAATTATCAATTGAAGCGCGTTGTGAATGCACGTGGTTGAAAGAAAAGGAATAACACTATGCTTATACACTATGTATATACATTAGCCGCAGTGCTTAGCAAAGAGAGCGTGGTCCGGCTGGGCCACGCACTTGTTTGTAAACACAAGACCTGCGGTTCGAACCCCGGCACAGACTCAGAAATTAAAGCTTTTTTTTTTTTTAATTTTAATTTAGCACTATTATATCTTAATGAAAATAATCGGAGCCGTCTCACAAGGAGGTGGTGGTGCAATTAGTAGTGTTGCAGCGTGTTCTGCAAGTTGAGTATAAGTTCGCAGGTTCAATTCCCGACATTGAAATTTTCTAATACACTTTTTTAAATTTCAAAAAAAAATGTAAATATACAATATTAACTGGTGCAACACGGTTGGGTTGCGGTTAGTCGTTTGTTTCTAAACCGATGGTCTGCGGTTCGAGCCCTGCACAGACTCAGAAATTAAATTTTTTTTTGTGCTTGTTATATAATAACAATATTATATGTAAATGAAAACAATCGAATCTCTGTCTAATGTGGGGCGTGGTGCGACTGATAGGGTTGCGGCGCGTTATGCATCTTGCGCAGGTTCTAGTCCCGACAGTGGAGTTTATTAATATACTTTTTTAAATTTCAAACAAAAATGTAAATGAAGAATTTTAACTGGTGCAACAGCTAATGGTCTGCGGTTCGAACCCGGCACAGACCCAGAAATTTAAATATTTTTTTATTTTTAAAATAACTACATTATTATATATAAATTAAAATAATCAAATTTCTGCCAAATGAATGGTGTGGTGTAACTAGTAGGGTTGCAGCATGGTATGGAACTTGCGTCAGTAAGCGCGGGTTTGAATCCCATCAGTGACTGATTCAAATTTTTTTTTTAAATTAAATCTTAAAACTTAAATTTTAAATTACAGCCGTATTCAAATATTAATTTCGAATACAAGGAGAGTACGGGGTCTTTTACAGTCGGCGCGCTCGACTGTAGCCTTTCTTACTTGTTATTAGCTTAATATACAAGTCTAATAATGCATGAATATGATTTACCTAGTAAAGTCATATATGTTTAATTGATTTAAGTTTGTTTAATTAACTCACAAAATTTATTTATACCAAATAAAACAAATAATATATGATATAGTAGTCCGTTTAAAATCGATCAACAGACAGAAAACATTCATACTAAGTATTTCAACCGATTGTTCCTATGGCACCTATATAATATAGTGGTGTGAGCTGGATAAAATTTGGTCAGCTGATGGAAAATGGTAAAGAATGCATATTGCGAGAATTTGGTTCAAATCGTTGAAGAGACAATGAAAATTTTCATACTAAGCATTTTCAGCATTTTTAACCGATTGTTCCTATCGGAGCTATATGATATAGTGATCCGATTTTAACATATGAACTCCGTGCAGAGAGAATACACATGTGTACCAAGTTTCATCACGATAGCTTTAAAACAAACAGAAACAGACGGACAGACGGACATGGCTATATCGACTCGGCTGTTGATGCTGATCAAGAATATATATACTTTATGGGGTCGGATACGCCTCCTTCAATGCGTTACAAACATCGTGACAAAAACAATATACCCTCTGCAAGGGTATAATAAATTAAGAGTGGATCAAGCGAGAATTCTCAGGAGCATCAGTAATGCCCCTTCGTACATGCTCACCAGAGAAACAGAAAGAAACTTGATGGTTCCCAAAGTTGGGGACGTTATCTAAAAAGTAGCAGATCATCCCAACCCCCTTGCGAAAAAACTGGCAGTAAAACCAAGTGAAAAATCGAATGAGTTTATACGACCGAACAACTATAAAATTAGTTGTTCTCTCTTGATATATGTATGTATGTTTGTGTAGGTGGACTTTTTAGTGCATTACTTCAGAATTTAATTTCTATCATACGAGCGAGTGCTAACGAGCAGAAATAAGAAACACCACATTAATTAATTTGCTTTACCGATTTCAATTTATTGTTTGCTTTTGGCCGGCTGCCAATTTGGGTGTCGAATTGTATGCTGCAGTTGCTGCGTTCAAAGCGGAGAACGAAGAAAAAACGACAGGCTCGGGGTAAGGCGTGTAAAGCCGACGATTGGTTCGATCGACTATTTCACCACACCCGCTTACACTGTAGCGCACAACCGGCCATACTAACAGCTTACAACTATGAATAACTTAATTAACAATATATACTATAATTGCTTCAACTATTCTTATTAACTACTAACTTCATATAATTCTTATAATTCTTATTTGATCAACTTCATTGTATAACTACAACTAACATAATATAATACAGTATAATCTAATCTTCAATTCAATGTCAGTCATCTGACGAAACACCAAGAAAAAGGAGACTCAAAAAGTGTCATCCACGGGACCTTCCAGACAGATCCCTTCTGTAAATTAATTTTATTCAGTCAAACTTACTTGTTAAACTAAATTTGTAAATATTGTTGCGATATTTGTACTATTTTTGAACGTTTAATTGTTATTTTGTAATGTACAACTTGTATAGCTGCCAATAAGGTAGCAGTAAACCTATTTATTTTCATATACAAAGTTTTAATAAAAGACAATTTTCATTGAAAAAAAAACTTAATTATAATAAAATTTAGGTAGATATCGGTATGCAAAAGGCTTTTTAGATAAGAAATAGTTATTTCCTTAATTTATCCCAAAGCCGATATGTATAATAATATTATTTCAATTAAATATATGTATGCACACTAGGAGTATTATATTTAAGCTTTTAGT
Organism: Drosophila parthenogenetica; assembly: GCA_035047505.1. NCBI lineage: Eukaryota > Metazoa > Arthropoda > Insecta > Diptera > Drosophilidae > Drosophila > Drosophila parthenogenetica. The sequence continues at coordinate 15,056,619 of JAWNPM010000080.1, read as the reverse complement.
ATGTCGCACTACGCAATCAATAATTTCACTGAAAGGCATTTAATCTGCACTATTTAATATATAATAATCCATTATATAAAGAACTTCATATATCACCTAATGGCATTCCGAACTATTACTAAATTAGTTGGAAAAGAGAAGGAACTGAATTTAATATAAAATGAATAGCGAAATTGATCAAAGTCAGGGCTAAAAACGTTTTTCTTGTTATTCGAAAGTTGTCAAACCCAACAACACCGTATGATAAGCGACTTTTCCTAATTGGCCACCTCATGAGTTAAAAAGGAAAAAACAGTCACACGATGACGTCAAAATTAATTAAAGTGAAATGATAGTAAGTTTTTCATATACCCATTTTTTTAATACCCTAACATATTAAATAAAAGGTAGGACTCTTTTTTAACAAAAAAACGTGATTTTTCTTTCATAATAATGAATTAACGATGATAAAATTTAATAGCATTTTTGGTTTTTAGGGTATTTATACTGTGCCTTTAGTCAGGTAAAAGTTTCACGTTTTTTTTACGCATGCTTTGTTGCAATGGGCTCATAAATTAGTCAAGGGAGTTCTTGGCCCTATGAAACACGTAATTTGTTAAAAAGCTGCTGCGAATTGCACACATCAGACGAAGTTAATTAGCTGCTACCAGGCAGCAACTAACTAAATTATGCACAAACAACAGGAATGGGACGGTAAGTAGAAAACACCGGAGTGAATGACATTACGGCTAATGCGGATATAGCATGAGATCATATCGTTACAGAAATTAAAGTGAGATCAACTCGAAAAATATAAATAGAAAGAATCTAGTAAGAAAGGCTAAGGTCGAGCGAGCCGACTAAAGATGACCCCAATTTTACAATTTGAAGGGCGAAAGGGCCGTCGCAAAATTTGTAACTAAACCTGATTTGCCTGACGCATGTACGAACTTCCGTTTTAAAATTTGGTTGCTGTAGCTCTTATAGTCTGTAAGGTCTAGGATATGAAAACGGACGGATATATACTCAAAAGGGTAGCGTCCATTAACGCGCATTTCATATCTGACAAACCTATAAGGCCCATGTAATATTTTTGAAACAGATTTGGCCAATCAGAGCTATACTTTATAAATAGGTGTCCTATCCAGACAAAGCTTCGTGAGGATAGTTACATCATAGTTCCTAGATGTTCATACGGACAGACGGAATGAGAGCAATTGATGCTGATCAACTATATACACACATACTTTATGTGGTCCGTTACGCTTTTTTAGACCCTGTACTCTTAAAAAGAGTATATGCGTCTATTAGGTTTGTCAGAAGCCAAATGTGCGTAACAGGCAGAAGGAAGCTTTTCCGACCCCATAAAGTGTATATATTCTTGATCAGCATTAATAGCCGAGTCGATATAGAAATGTCAGTCTGTCCGGCTGTGTGTCTGTCCGTCCGTCCGTATGAACATCTGGATCTCAGAGACAGGAAGAGCTAGAGACACCAAATTTGTCATAAACATTCCGCAACTTTCTCGAGCAGATCTAGTTTATTTCAAATCGGTGCCACGCCCCCACCGCCCCGCAATAAACAAAAAACCAAAGACACCTCGGAAAAATTGATGTTTTTCGCGAATATCTTCGTAACTATGGCACTTACGACCACCAATTTGGGTACGCAGGTTCCTAGAGACAGCATAAATGCAGTGCCATTAAAATTTTTTTGCTGCCACGCCCCCTTTTTCCACAAAAAAATAAAATTTTCAATTTGGATGCCGTTTTTAAGGCATTTGTCCTCATCGTACAGTGTTGTAATTGAAGATTCGTTTAAAGACAAATCATATCAAACTACCCTGAAAGTTGCATAAAAATCCAACTATAAACAACTGAGCAATAAGGTAACAAAGTGTCCCTTAAATCGCAGTGTCAATGCACGTGGTTGAACAAAAAATAGATAACGCTATGATATATATACACTAGCCGCAGTTGTTTGCAAAGCGAGCGTGGTCCAGGTAGTAGGAATGCTTGTCATTATTTTTAGCACTTGTAAACGCAAGACCTGCGGTTCGAACCCCGGTACAGACTCAGAAATAATTTTTTTTTTTTTTTTTATAATTTAGCACTATTAAATCTTAATGAAAATAATCGGAGCACTCTCATAAGGAGGGGTTGGTGCAATTAGTAGTATTGCGGCGTGTTCTGCAAGTTTAGTATAAGTTCGCAGGTTCAATTCCCGACAGTGGAATTTATTAATATACTTTTTTAAATTTCAAACAAAAATGTAAATAAAGAATTTTAACTGGTGCAACAGCCAATGGTCTGCGGTTCGAACCCGGCACAGACTCAGAAATTAAATTTTTTTTTTTTTTTTGTGCTTGTTATATAAAATAACATTATTATATGTAAATGAAAATAATCGGATCTCTGTCTAAAGTGGGGCGTGGTGCGACTGATAGGGTTGCGGCGTGTTATGCAACTTGCGTATAAGTTCGCAGGTTCAATTCCCAACAGTGGAATTTATTAATATACTTTTTTAAATTTCAAACAAAAATGTAAATAAAGAATTTTAACTGGTGCAACAGCCAATGGTCTGCGGTTCGAACCCGGCACAGACCCAGAAATTTAAATATTTTTTTATTTTTAAAATAACTACATTATTATATATAAATTAAAATAATCAAATTTCTGCTAAATGAATGGTGTGGTGTAACTAGTAGGGTTGCAGCATGATATGGAACATGCGTCAGTAAGCGCGGGTTCGAATCCCATCAGTGACTGATTCGAATTTTTTTTTAATTTTATTTTAAAACTAAAATTTTAAATTACAGCCGTATTCGAATACAAGGAGAGTACGGGGTCTTTTACAGTCGGCGCGCTCGACTGTAGCCTTTCTTACTTGTTTTTATACTCTCTACAAGAGTATATTGGGTTTGTGCAAATGTATGTAACAGGCAGAAGGAGGCGTGGCAGACCCTATAAGGTATATATATTCTTGATCAGCATCACAAGCCGAGTCGATATAGCCATGTCCGTCTGTCTGTCCGTATGAACAAACAGATTTCAGAGATGGTAAGAGCTACAAGTTCGAATTTGGTCTCTATCGACTCGATATTTAGTCAGTCAATACAAGAATCTTTTTTTTGATGCCACGCCCCATTCGCTCACAATGAGGAAAAAACCAGACTTACCTGCCACGCCCCCTTTTTCCGTAAGAGACAAACAAAACTTTTCAAACTTGCATGCTGTTTTAACCGATGACGATACCGGATACCGATTTTAGCATTATAATTGGGAATAAATGCAGAGAGTACTATACAGCCAGGCGCGCTCGACTGTACTTTTCTTTCATGTTTTTAGACCCCGTACTCTTTAAAAAAGAGTATAGGGGTCTATTAGGTTTGTCAGAAGCGAAATGTGCGTAACAGGCAGAAGGAAGCTTTTTCGACCCTATAAAGTATATATATTCTTGATCAGCATCAACAGCCGAGTCGATATAGCAATGTCCGTCTGTCTGTCCGTCTGTATGAACACCTGGATCTTTTAAACTACAAGTGCTAGAGACACCAAATTTTTAAATGAAAGTCCGTCTATGATGTACGCAGATCAAGTTTATTTCAAATCAGGGCCACGCCCCCTACCGCCCCCGCAATAAGCAAAAAACTAGACACACCTCGGAAAAAATCGATGTTTTCTGCGAATATCTCCGTAACCATGGCACTTAGGAACACTAATTCTGGTACGCAGGTTCCTAGAAACAGCACAAATGCAACGTCATTAAAATTTTTGGTCTGCCACGCCCCCTTTTCCCACAAGAACTAAAAAACTTTTCAAAATTTACATGCCGTTTTTAAAGTATTTGCTAATATATTACAGTATTGTAATTAAAAAATTTGTTTAAAGACTAATTATATCAAACTACCCTGAAAGTTGCATAAAAATCCAACTATAAACAACTGAGCAATTAGGTAACAAATTATCAATTAAAGCGCGTTGTGAATGCACGTTGTTGAAAGAAAAGAAATAATACTATGTTTATATATACATTAGCCGCAGAAGTTTGCAAAGGAAGCGTGGCCCAGGTAGTAGAGACTCCTTGTATGTAAACACAAGACCTGCGGTTTGTACTCCGGCACAGACTCGGAAATTTAATTTTTTTTTTTACTTGTTAGATAACAACATTGTTATATGTAAATGAAAATAATCGGACATGTGTCAAGTGTGGGGCGTGTTGCTTCTGATAGGGTTGCGACATGTTCTGCAAGTTGCGTATAAGTTCGCAGGTTCAATTCCCGAAAGTGGAATTTGTTAATGTACTTTTTTAAATTTTAAACAAAAATGTAAATATACAATATTAACTGGTGCAACAGTGTAGGGTTACGGTTAGTCGTTTGGCGTTTACTTTGTAAAATTGAATAAATGTAATTTATGTGTATTTATTGCGTCTTGGTTGGAAGGCAGATGTTTCGCTGTACAAGTGAATGGCTGCGTGTCTTCGGATAAACCAATCAGAGCAGGAGTCCCTCAAGGTAGCGTCTTAAGTCCAACACTGTTCAACATATTCACTCACGATATGCCAGTTCCGGAGGATTTAAATGACTTAGTAGCCACTTATGCAGATGACACAGCTGTAATATGTTTTAGTGACTCCCCAAGGCTGGCTTCGAGAAGACTGCAAAACTATGTTGACGATTTTAATAACTGGGCCTCCTTATGGAACATGCGCTTATCAAGAGAGAAGACAGTGCAGATGGAGTTCACAAAAAGAACTGAAACTTGCCCCTCGGTGTGTTTGGACGGATCAACATTAAATACAGTTTCAACAGTTAAATACTTGGGACTTTGGATGGATAAAGGATTAACCTGGAACACACACGTTAAAAAAATAGTTGGTACTATTAACACTAGGCTTAAGAAGATGGACTGGCTGCTTCGACCTACTGCAAAACTATCTCTAAAAAACAAAGTGCTTTTGTATAAATCTCTTATAATGCCAATTTGGAGTTATGGATTGTCAGTCTGGGGCATTGCGGCTCGTACCCATATAAAAAAAATTCAATCATGTGAAAACAAGGCCATTAGACGAATTGTTGGTGGATTTCCTTTCGCACGGATTGTGGATATTAGGAGGGATTTGAAAATCTCTACAGTTTTGTCTAAAATAAATGATGTGTCTATTAAACAAAATGTTCGGCATGAATGTCATCCAAATTCACTTGCTAATGCTTTACACTTTTCCTACACTAGTCGTCGTCGCCTCAAACGGATTTTCTTGGACCAATTACCTAAACGAATCTTGTAAAATCAGCATACAAAATGTATTCTTCCATGTCTCAGTTTTTCTTAAAAAAGTTTTTAAGTTCATTAGAATGAAACTTTATGCTCATTCAATTGTCTAATAAAAAAAAAAAAAAAAAAAAAAATGTGCACGTGGTTGAAACTAAAGAGATAACTCTATGTTCACTTATATTAGTCAAGACAGTTACCAAACGGAGTGTGGCCTAGGTGAAGGTGGTATTTCTTTCTAAACCAATGGTCTGCGGTTCAAACCCGGAACTAACCCATTTATTTATTTTTTTTTTTTATATATAACTACATTAATATATATAAATGAAAATAATCGTATTTGTGCGAAATGAATGGTGTGATGCAATTAGTAGGGTTGCATCGTGTTATGGAACTGGGTGCGAATCCCATCATTGGCTTGATTTAAAATTTTTTTTTTATTTTTTTTTAAAACTTAAATTTTAAATTATATCGCATTCAAATATTAATTTCGAATACAAGGAGAGTACGGGGTCCATTACAGTCGGCGCGCTCGACTGTAGCCTTTCTTACTTGTTTTGTACTTGTTATATAACATTATATGTAAATGAAAATAATCGGATTTCTATCAACTGCTACTGGTAGAGTTGCGGCGTGTTCTGCAAGTTTTAATATACTTTTTTAAATTTCAAACAAAAATGTAAATATACAATAATAACTGGTGCAACAGGGTATAAATTGTACAATTGAATAAATGTAATTTATGTACACGTGGTTGAAAGAAGAGAGATAACTCTATGTTTACTTATATTATTCACGACAAATGTCAATCGGAGTGTGGCCTAAGTTGTACAGATTCCAGTTATCACTTTTTGTATTTGTTTCTAAACCAATGGTCTGCGGTTCTAACTCGGCGCAGACTCAGAAACTTAATTTTTTTATTTATTTTTTATATAATAACATTATTATATGTAAATGAAAATAACCGCGTCTTTGTCAAATGTATGGCGTGGTGCGTAGGGTAGGCTCACAGCGTGTTCTTGAACCTGCGTCTGAGAGCGTGGGTTCGAATCCCATCAGTGGCTTGATTAAAAATTTGTTTTAAGTTTAATTTAAAAACATAAATTTTAAATTGCAAATATTAATTTCGAATACAAGGAGAGTACTGGGTCTTTTACAGCCGGCGCGCTCGACTGTAGCCTTTCTAACTTGTTTTAAGCATATTTCGCCTAATGTAGTCATGTACTGATACGGATCGCACTAATCGAAACAATTACAAACCTTATTATACCAGACAATTTCTAATTACAGGGAACTTTGAGATGATTATTGATTATTATTGAGTAATACCTCAACTACAAAAACGAAACAGAAGTTCTCTTCTTTTGCCATCTCTACGTCTATTTCTCTCTTTTTGTCTGTCTCTGTGCACATACTATGCAAAGTATATACATATGCATACACGAGTATATACATAAGTTCCACATTTAAAATCAATAAGACAAATAAGAACGTTTCACTCAATGGCGAAAAAAGTTTATTTCTTTTCCTTTTTGCAGCATTTTTCCTTTCGCTGTGAATGCGATTTCAATTTCTCAATCCAATTTACCTTTGGCAATACCAATACCGAGTACCCAGCACCCAATACCCAATACCCTACACTAATACCAATGCCAACACGAGCACAAATACAAATACAAATACGAATGAGAGAACAAATACAAAGCGTAAGTAAATCATAAAAAGAATCAGAAAAAACGGAGCAAATCCAAAACGTACAAATGTAAGAAGGCTACTCTCTCCATACTCTGCAAATTCAGTATATTAAAAAAACACAAATTACTATTGATATATAGTATTTTTTAAGTGTTATATATTTTGTTATGTAATTTTAATCATTTTTAAAATTTTTTTATTTTTATATATTTTTAATACAAATGAAAACGAATTCATTACATTAAAAACCTTGTAAAATAAGTTAATTTCAATTGCCTTGTTTCAGTTTATCCACCCTTTTTATATTCCAGTATAGGATATGGAGAGTAGGGGTTCGGTTTACTTGAAAAATGCACATAAAAGCGCAAATATTTGCGCAACATTTTCAAACATCGTCGCAGACGCGGTCATAAAAATCGAACAAGAAAATATGCAAAATGAAACGCATAAAAAATATAAAAATGAATGGAAAGAGGGGGAACTCAAAAAAAAAAGGACGAAAAATATAAATTTTTTTTTTTGTTTTCCTCTTTCTTTTTTTCTTGTGCTCAGATTTTCTTTTATTATTCTATAACGTCAAACATTTGCATGTGGTGGCGATGTCGCCTAAATGTATGCCAGACTTTCTGCACCAATGCCTCAAAGCGATGCTCCGACTGTGCCCTCACCCCAACCACTAACTGGAACTCCCTGAGTATTAGTATTTGCATTTACGTGCGGCGCCAACTCGACACAGGCGCCCTTTTACTCTCCGTCCCTACGCCCCGTACCACTCAGTATCCTGCTCTCTTTTTATGTGAACATGCAAATCGCAGCGAGAATATTTCGCACTTCATTGAATTGAACCAACGTGAGTCAACTTTTCACGGCCCAACGTAAACGAAAAGTTTCGTCCTGTCTGTTACCAAAAAAAGTGTTCAATTCACAATGTTAACTAAACGACAATCGACAGCCCAATCCTTTGGCTTTCTATAAAAGAAATTCAATTTAATTTCACCATTTAACAGCTAAAAACGAATCGTTATTTGGAGGTCTAGTGAGCCATCGTGAATTTTTTTTTTTAGGTAATTTAGACAAATGCGTTTCCTGGAATGTCTCTGCTTCCACACTATAAGTGGATTTCTCATCTATTTCACTGCCACTAAAAAAGCAACCAAAGTTGCTTTTACCTATTTGGAATCTTTTTGGCAATTCTGAAGAAAGAATTCTCAATTTGGGAGTGAAAATGGCACATTAAATGCTGATTGCAGTTTCAAATGTCCCTTAATTCGCAGAAACTCTAAAGAAATATCTTTTTAAAGATGTAAAATGAAGTATACATATATATGCTTCCTTTTTGCTAATTTTAAAAACATAGGGTAGGCATGTTTTATAATAAATGGAGACAGAGAAAACAATTATGTATTTCATAAGAACATAAAATATCTGTAAAGCTATATTGACTACTTGACCGAAAGTTTTGATTCAATTTGGGAATATATTATGTTGATAAAATATATTTGTTTAGGTAGTAACATACATAAATACTAACTTAGTCAATACGTTATTTACAGACACTGTTGAATAGCAATAAACATCAGCTTCAGGTAAATGAACATTGAAGTTCAATTATTCTTGTGAAGAAAATTAAATACTTTTAATTTGAGTTATTTTAAAAACAAAAAAATAAACCAATTGTAATTACAAGTCCTTAGCAGTTTAAATAATCAATCTATGATTAATTTTACGTTAAACTTTAACGATGCCCTTTTGCATTAAAAATTCTTTTGTTTGTTATAACAAAGAGAGTACAATTAAAGTAAAAATTTTACGGCCAGTGTTATTGTTTCATATGCAGGTCATAAATAAATTAAAACGTGAAACTTTTGCTTTTTAAGCCCTAAGAAAATTATTCGTGCCGCTTTCCCTTGCAACATGTCAAAAATCAGCAACTAAATGCTGTTATAAATTACTGCCAGCTGTCAAAACTCACAGTTTTTGTTGTTATACTCTCTGCAAGAGTATATTGGGTTTGTGCAAAATATGTAACAGTCAAAGCAACGCGTAGCAGACCCCGTAAACCATATTCATATATTCTTGATCAGCATCACAAGCCGAGTCGATATAGTCATGTCTTTCTGTCCGTCTATACGTCTGTCTGTATGAGCAAACAGATTTCAGAGCTACAAGGACGAATTTAGTCAGTATCGATTCCACATTTAGTCAGTCAATTCAAGACGAATATCTCGGCACCTACTGCACCTAGGAATACCAATTTTGGTAAACAGGTTCATAGAGATAATATAAGCCCTTAACATGTTTGACTGCCACGCCCTCTTTTCCCAAAAGAAATAATAAGTCATTGTATAGGTATCGTATAATGAACTTCGCTTTAAAAGAAAATAGATTAAGCTATCCTGAAAGTTGCATAAAAATCCGAGTACAATGAGAAGCGAGACAGAAACATACAAACATATTTTCAAACCTTTACGCTGCATGTGTGGCGCCAGCGCTTACCGCGGACGCTGGCCGTGCAGACCAATAGTTGTACAATGTACAAAGTACATATAATGTAAAACGTATATACAGACAAACAGATGTACATATGTTTGATTATGCTTGATTCTTTGTTTTCTTTCAACGTATTCTAATGCAAGTATTATCCATTATAATACCTGAATGCCGATTTTAATAATAAAATCGGGAATAAAAGCAGAGAGTTTTATACGGTCGGGCGTGCTCGTCTGTACTTTTCTTTCTTGTTAGACTCCGTACTCTAAAAAAAAGTAGAGGGGTCTATTAAGTTTGTCAGAAGCGAAATGTGCTAAACAGGCAGCTTTTCCGACGCTAAAAAGTATATATATATATATATATATATATATATATATATATATATATTATTGATCAGCTGATCAATTTAATTTTATCAATTGGTGACGCACCCCCTATCGCCCCCAAAAATTGTGAAAAACGTCATAACTTGGAAACGTCCAAAGCTATCAGGACTAAATTCACCCAGTATGAGTATGGTACCATTTGATCCGGATCATATGACTATAGCTCATAGCTCTCATAACACAAAATCGGTAAAAACGACTTATTAGTAAGGAAAATGGATACTAGAATGAGTACAGGGTCTTTTACAGTTGGCTCAACAGACTGTAGCCTTTCTTACTTGTTATACTCTCTGCAAGAGTATATTGGGTTTGTGCAAATGTATGTAACAGGCAGAAGGAGGCGTGGCAGACCCCATAAAGTATATATATTCTTGATCAGCATCACAAGCCGAGTCGATATAGCCATGTCCGTCTGTCCGTCTGTCTGTCTGTCTGTCCGTCTGTCCGTATGAACACACAGATTTCAGAGGTGGTAAAAGCTACAAATTCGAGTTTGGTCTCAATCGACTCGATATTTAGTCAGTCAATACAAGAATCTTTTTTTTTCGATGCCACGCCCCATTCACCCACAATGAGTCAAAAACCCAACACACCTCGGAAAAAATCTTTGTTTTCGGCGAATATCTCAGTAACTATGGCACCTAGGAATACCAATTTTGGTACACGTGTTCCTAGAGATCGCATAAATGTAATGACATCAAAAGTTTTGGGCTGCCACGCCCCCTTTTTCCGCAAGAAATAAAAGAAAATTTCAAACTTGCATGCCGTTTTTAAAGCATTTATTCTTATCGTACAGTGTTGTTATTTATGATTCGTTTGAAGACGAATCATGTCAAACTCTCCTAAAAGTTTTGTAAGAATCGGACCATAAACAAGAAAGAAATGAAGCAACAAAGATTTTATTCGAGAGCAATGAGTGCGAGAGAGAAAGCGCTAGTCGTGCCGACCAATAGTATTCATACACACATATGAATGTGCATACATTTAACGCCAAACGAATTTGTATGTACATACAGACAAACACATGTATGTTCGATTATGCTTAGCTTTTTTTTTGTTTTAACGTGTTCTAATACAAGAGTTATCTATTGTAATATCTGGATACCGATTTAAGCATTATAATTGGGAATAAAAGCAGAGAGTATTATACGGTCGGGCGTGTTCGACTGTACTTTTCTTTCTTGTTTTTCATTGTTTTTGCTTTTATTATTATTCTTATTGTTGTTGTTGTTAGACAGGCAACGTATGCAAACAATGAGAAATGCTAAAAATAAACTTGAAAACCTAATTAAACTTTTCTCTTTCGTTTTGCCCAAAAAGAGGAAAATAACAATAAAGTCAGAGGATGCCAAACCGTAAAAACAACAACAACAGAGCTAATTGTGTAATACACACAGACACACACACATATACTACCACAACACACACATACAATATATACTGTCGTCTGTCAGTCAGCTTATCAAAATGTCTCGGGGAGAATTTTCCGTTTATGCAATTTTCCAGCCATTTTGCACCTTGCACTTCAAGAATGTTTGTCGATATACCCTATAAAATATACAAAATATTAGCTTAACGTACCGTTTTGATAGAAATTCAAATAAAAATATTTTATTCCTTTATATTTTTTATGAAGTTATTTCTTGATTAAATAATTTATTATTTTCTTTTTCTTGTTTTGTTGATTATATTTGATTTTTTTTGTTTGACTCTTAAAAGTTGTCTTTGGAAAGTATAACAATTCTTTTAATTTGTTATTATTTTTATTACTAGTTAGTTAGTATTTGTTACTTAAAATTTAAGATTTCCGGCTTATGAGAAGTAGAACACTTTTATCTTAAGAACAATACATATTTATTTGCACCTAAGGTATAAGTAAGTACATTCTTTAATTGTTATGTCTAGTTACTTGTTTTTAATTAAAATACAGCTTGAAGGTTAAAGGAATATAGACATAACACATTTATAGTATAGGGTATTTACACTTACACTTACATTCCCCCACATACTCGTACACAAAGACAAAGTATGCCCCAGGTTGCTATTTGCTAATGAATAAGTTAATTTTATCCTGACTGCGTGGCGGTTCCTTTTCGAGCAGATCCCATTCTGCCTGACACTCTGCTTTTTTGCGCTTTTCTCCGCTTTTCTCCACTTTCGTACTGCTCTAGTGTTATTTATGTGGCAAGTGCTTGTCGCACATTTTAAACCCTCAAAGCGGTCATTAGAGACTTAGCTTCACTTTGTACACTTTTTGTGCTGTGTAATTTAAAACAAGTAAGTAAAGTACAGGCGAACGAGCCCGACCGTATAATACTCTTTGCTTTTATTCTCAATTATAATCTTAAATCGGTATCCGGATATTACAATAGATAGTTCTTGTATTTGAACACGTTAAAACAAAAATAAAACTAAGCATAATCGCATATACATGTGTTTGTCTGTATGCACATACAAATTCGTTTGACGATAAATGTATGCACACACATATGTGTGTATGAATACTATTCGTCGGCACGACTAGCGCTGTCTCTCTCGCACTCATTGCTCTCGAAAAAAATCTTTGTTGCTTCATTTCTTTCTTGTTTATGGTCGGATTCTTATGAAACTTTCAGGAGAGTTTGACATGATTCATCTTCAAACGAATCATAAATAACAACACTATACGATAAGAATAAATGCTTTAAAAACAGCATGAAAGTTTGAAATTTTCTTTTAGTTCTTGCGGAAAAAGGGGGAGTGGCAGCCCAAAATTTTTGATGTCATTGCATTTATGCGGTCTCTTGGAACACGTGTACCAAAATTGGTTCTCCTAAGTGCCATAGTTACTGAGATATTCGCCGAAAACATTGAATTTTTCCGAGGTGTGTCCAGTTTTTTGCTCATTGTGGGCGAGTAGGGCGTGGCATCGAGAAAAAAGATTCTTGTACTGACTGACTAAAAATCAAGTCGATAGAGACCAAATTTGAACTTGTAGCTCTTACCATCTCTGAAATCTGTGTGTTCATACGGACGGACGGACAGACAGACAGACGGACATGGCTATATCGACTCGTCTTGTGACGCTGATCAAGAATATATATACTTTATGGGGTCTGCCACACATCCTTCTGCCTGTTACATAAATTTGCACAAGCCCAATATACTCTTGCAGAAAGTATAACAAGTAAGTAAAGTACATTCGAACGCTCCCGACCGTATAATACTCTCTGCTTTTATTCCCAATTATAATCTTAAATCGATATCCGGATATAACAATAGATAGTTCTTGTATTTGAACACGTTAAAACAAAAATAAAACTAAGCAAATTCGCCTATAAATGTGTTTGCCTGTATGCACATACAAATTCTTTTGACGTTAAATGTATGCACGTACATATGTGTGTATGTATATTATTGGTTCGCACGGTTAGCGCTGTCTATCTCGCACTCATGCATTAGCATTGCGCTCAATAAACTTTGTTGCTTGTTAGACCCCGTACTCTAAAAAAGATTAGAGGGGTCTATTAGGTTGGTCAGAAGCGAAATGTGCGTAACAGCTAGAAGGAAGCTTTTCCGACCCTATAAAGTATATATTCTTGATCAGCATCAACAGCCGAATCGATATAGCAATGTCCGTCTGTCTGTCTGTCCGTCCATCTGTATGAACACCTGGATCTTTTAAACTACAACAGCTAGGGCCACCAAATGTCTATGATGTACGCAGATAAAGTTTATTTCAAATTTTTACCACGCCCCTTACCGCCCCCCCAATAAGCAAAAAACCAAAGACACCTCGGGAAAAATCAATGTTTTCGGCAAATATCTCCGTAACTATGGCACTTAGGAACACTAAACTGGTACGCAGGTTCCTAGAAACAGCACAAATGCAACGTCATTAAAAATTTTGGTCTGACACGCCCCCTTTTCCCACAAGAATTAAAAAAATTCTCAAACTTACATGCCGCTTTTAAGCTATTTACTAATATAGTACAGTATTGTAATTCAAAATTTGTTTAAAGACAAATTATATCAAACTATCCTCAAAATGGCATTAAAATCCAATTATAACAAGTAAGAAAAGTAGAGTCGAACGAGCCCGACCGTATAATACTCTCTGCTTTTATTCCCAATTATAATAGATTGTTCTTGTATTAGAACACATTACAACAAAAAAGACAATTTATAATCGAACATACATATGTTTGTCTGTATGCACGTACAAATTCGCTTGACGTTATATGTATGCACATATATATGTATATATGTATGTATGTATACTATTGCCACCACACATGCATTAAAAGAGTTCGAATATATGCTTGTATGTTTCTGTCGCGCTCGCACTTGTGCATTGACTTAAATATTAACTTTATAAGCGGTAGCTCTGTTGTTTATTGTTGGATTTTTTTGCAACTTTCAGGATAGTTTGATATGATTTGTCTTCAAACGAAGCATAAATAACAATACTGTACGATAAGAACAAATGCCTTTAAAACGGCATGCAAGTATAAAAAAGGAGGCGTGGCAGCCAAAAATTTTAAATGGTAATGTATTTATGCTGTCTTTAGGAAAATGCGTACCAAAATTGATATTACTAAGTGACGTAGTTACTGAGATATTCGCTTAAAACATCAATTTTTTCGAGGTATGTCTAGTTTTTTGCTCATTGTGGGCAAATGGGGCGTGTCATCAAAAAAGATTCTTGTATTGACTGACTAAATATCGAGTCGTCACAAACCGACTTCGAACTTGTAGCTCTTACCTTCTCTGAAATCTGTTTGCTCATACGGACAGACGGATAGACGGACAGAAAGACGGACATGGCAATATCGACTCGGCTTGTGATGCTGATCAAGAATATGTATACTTTATGGGGTCTGTCACGCCTCCTTCTGCCTGTTACATACATTTGCACAAACCCAATATACTCTTGCAGAGAGTATAAATAGCACGCCGTGTCCTTAATAATATTTAGATGAATACTCAGTGTAGTGAATCTTCTCAGTCACGAACAACAATAGGTAGCAATATCTTTAGATGCATAACTATGCATATATATAGAATGTGAGTACATATTTACTTAACTCACTATATGTAAATTAAGTTGCCAAAAGTGGGTGTATCTAGGGCAGGCACTTTAGTGCCGGTACGAAGAACAACTACACGAGCCAGTGTTGAAGTTACGTAAGCCCCAAATCCATTAGTTGAAGCAACTAAATTAAAATAAAAAGCTGGGCTTCCCTGCAGTTAGGGAGTTCAACTAAAGGGCAGCAGTAGGGAAGGGGGAGAGGCCGGGTTAGGGGCAGGTCAACAAGTACCGTTAAAAGGGAATGCAACTCAACGTGTAAAATGCTCAACTAAACGCGACTCAACCCAATGCACAGTTTGTGGCATCTGTCCAAACTAAACTTTTATAGGGGCCTTTTATCGTGCATTAAACAATGGAATTACGACCCCAGTCGGTCTATAGTTTTGAATACATGCGGGAATGTGAGATATATATACACACACACATTTACATATTTATATGTACGTGTACATTTACGCATAAGTATGTACATATAATCAGTACAACTTCCTTGTAGAGTTTAACAGCTACGTATTTAAACTATAATAATATTGAGTGATTTTCTTTTATTACAATTTTTAGACCTCGTCCTTTATTAAACAACAAAAGTTTTGATTATTTTGAATTTAATTATTATTCTTTAAACTATTACAATAAGATAAATAATTTTTGAAATATTCATAATGATTATTTTAATTATATTATGTTTTAATCTACCATAATTTGGCATTAATATAAAAAAATGTTCATTATGTTCGGTCTGTCCGTCCGTATGTATGAACACCAAATTAGCAGATCAAGTTTCTTTCAAAATAAGTAAAAAAAAAACTAGACACACACTCGGAAAAAATCGATGTTTCTGGCAAATATCTCAGTAACTATGGCACTTACGAGTACCAATTTTGGTACGCAGGTTCCTAAAGACAGCACAAATACAACGCCATTTAAAATTTTGGGCTGTCATGACGCCTTTTCCCACAAAAACTGAAAAACTTTTTAAACTTACATGGCGTTTTTAATGCATTTTCTCATATAGAACAGTATTGTTATTTGAAATTAATGTGAAAACAGTCGTATTCAAATTTTGAATTAGGAATTTATAAAACAAGACATAAAAAAACAAGAAAGAAAAGTACAGTCTCTGCATTTATTCCCGATTATAATGTTAAAATTGGTATCCGGTATGCAAGTTTGAAAATTTTTTTATTTCTTACGGAAAAGGGGGCGTGGCATTCAAAAATGTTAAATGGCAATGCATTTCTGCTGTTTCTAGGAACCTGTATACCAAAATTGACATTCCTAAGTTCCATAGTTAATGATATATTCGCCAAAAACATCTATTTTTTCCGAGGTGTCTCCCGTTTTTTGCTCATTGTGGACAAATATGGCGTTGCATCGGAAAAAAAAGATTCTTGTATTGACTGACTAACTATCGAATCGATAGAGACCAAGCTCTTACCATCTCTAAAATCTGTGTGTTCATACGGACAGACGGACATGGCTATATCGACTCGGCTTGTGAAAATAAAACTTTTGGGCTGCCACACCCCCTTTTTCCACAAGAAACAAAATAGTTTTTAATTCCGATGGCATTTTTAGGGCATTTGTTCTTATCGTACAGTGTTGTAATTAAAGATTCGTTTGAATACAAATCGTATCAAACTATCCTGAAATTTGCATACGAATCCAAACTATAAACAACTGAGCTACCAGGTAAAAAAGTTTATCTTTAAGGGCAATGACAATGCACGTGGTTGAAAGAAAAGAGATAACTCTATTTTTACTTATATTAGTCATGGCATTCATCAAACGGAGTGTGGCCTAAGCTGTTTATAATTAGCTGTTTCTATAATCAAGTTAAAAATATGTATTGCGAGAACAATATTGTTAAAGCTTTAAGAATTTCTTGATGTCTAAAAAATTCAATTGTTGTTTATTACATAATTTTAAAGGCAATCAAATATTTGGGAAAGTTTGTTATACAATAGGGCGAGCAAAATTCAAGAATAATAAATAATAATGTTTAAGTTGATAGAACTGTTAAATAAATTAAAAATCAAACGTTTTTTTAAATTAAATATATATTTTTATTTCAAAATGTAAAAAAGGAATGACATTTTTGTAAATATATATATAGATTAATAAGTTTTTTACGTAAGATTAACTTTTACTTTTTATATTCTCTGCTAGAGTATATTGGGTTTGTGCAAATGTATGTAACAGGCAGAAGGAGGCGTGGCAGACCCCATAAAATATATATATTCTTGATCAGCATCACAAGCCGAGTTGATATAGACATGTCCGTCTGTCTGTCCTTATGAACACACAGATTTCAGAGATGGTAAAAGCTACAAATTCGAGTTTGATCTCTATCGACTCGATATTTAGTCAGTCAATACAAGAATCTTTTTTGATGACACTAGAAATACCTCGGAAAAAATAGATGTTTAAAGCGAATATCCCAGTAACTACGGCACTTAGGACTACCAATTTTGGCACGCATGTTCCTAAAGACAGAATAAATACATTACCATTTAACATTTTGGGCTGCCACGAGCCCGACACGAATCTTTTTTTTTCTAACTTGCATGCTGTTCTTCAGGCATTTGTTCTTATTGTTCTTATATCTACACTGTCTTCAAGTGATTTAGGTAGGCTCCAGAAACTTCAATTGCATATATAAAAAAAAAAAATATTTATCTGAAAAAGGAGCAATTTGAGCTGGACACATTAATACTTCAAAATTTTTCATTTAATCGTTATATGAAACAGCCTCGGACGAAGAGACCGACGACGAGGACGGTGACCTGACAGTCATAGTCAACCCGTCCTCAGCAGGTGTCGCAGCTACCCCACATGTTGAGAGTACTGCAGATCAACCTGCATAAGAGTAAGTTGGCTTCGACGGAGCTCATGTTGGCCTTGGAGCAAGGGCCCGTCGATGTGGCCTTAGTTCAGGAACCGTGGATTTCGTCGGGCAATGTGGTTTATGGACTAAGGTCGAGCTACTACTGTACGTACTATCGACCGACGGTAAGTAAAACCAGAACCGCCACACTTGTACGAAAAGGCCTAAATGCTTACCTAATATCTAATCACAGTACAGATGATCTTACCGTGGTGATGCTGGAGAGTGGAAAGAGGCGCCTCCTGCTACATGGCCAACGACATGTCTGCTCCGTCCGACGAACTAGTGAGGCTAATAACAACATCTCACAAAGACTCACAAATAGTGATCGGAACAGACGCCAACACACACCACTCCGTATGGGGATCTCCCGACTCGAACGCAAGAGGTGAGTCTCTCTTAGAATTCATTCTAACCTCTAATCTAAGTATCGCTAAAACGGGGGAAGTAAATACGTACGTAGGCCCAACTTCGTCAAACGTTCTTGACCTCACACTCGCAGCTGATACAAATATTTCTCATTGGAGAGTTCTCGAAAGACCCTCCTTTTCCGACCATAAATATATTCAGTTCGATCTCAGTTCGAATCCCAGGAAGACCGACTGGTCGAAATTTAGGGAACTAGTGTCAGCAACACTGAAGCAACCAGGTGAGATTGAGTCGGTAAACGAAATAGAGCAAGCACTCTCAATCGTGACCAAGACTCTACAAGATGCCTATCAAAAAACATGCCCTCTCTCAAGCCCGAAAAGGAGTTCAAGACCGCCATGGTGGAATACTAAACTCTCCTTTCAACGAAACAACATCAAGGATCAGTTCAGGCTCACTAGGCAGACCAGTGTGAAACTCGTACATGATGAATACAGGCTCGCTCTAAGGAGCTACAAGGCCTCCATTAGAAAGGCCAAAAGGTAGTCCTGGAGAAAGTTCTGCTCTGACTGGAATCGGTACCGGAAACGGCCAGGCTCAGGAAGCTACTCACCAAACAACCCACAGTGCAATGTCAACTAAAACTTGACAATGGGCCCTAGACCGAAAGTAGCGAAGAAACACTTCAAGCACTGATGTCCACGCACTTTCCAGGCTGCACTGAGCTGTCGAATGAGACAGAGCGCCAATTCACTACAGGCGACGACTATCAAATTCCCACAGATATAGTCACGTCAAACAAATTGATTTGGGCCATTAAATCCTTCGCGAGCATAAAAAGCCCAGGAATTGATGGAATCATACCGGCCATGCTGAAGAACACTATAGATGTAATATCTCCATGGCTTCTCAAAATATTCAAAGCTTGTCTAAGAACTGGTTACATTCCAACCCTCTGGAGAACTGCTAGGGTGACTTTCCTACCAAAAGCTGGGAAATGTGGTCATAATAGCCCGAAGAACTATAGACCTATCAGTCTCACGTCCTTCCTACTCAAAACGATGGAGAAGTTGCTGGACCAACACATTAGGCATGAGGTGGGAGAACTGTTAGCAACAAATCAACATGCATACACTAAAGGCAAATCAGTAGAGACTGCGCTACACTCGCTGGTGAGCTTGATTGAGAATGCACTAAACCACAAAGAATACGCAATGGGAGCCTTCGTAGACATCTCAGGCGCATTCATCCCAAACGCCATTATCGATCGACTGAGATCGATGGACACTCACCCTGCCATCACCAACTGGATCAAGCGCCCCCTAGGCTGTAGGATGATTAAGTCAGATTGGGGTGCGGCAACTACAATCAGAAGAGCAGGTAGAGGAACCCCTCAAGGAGGACTCCTGTCCCCACTTCTATGGAATCTCGTGATTGATGATCTCATTAAGAGATTCGATGGAGGAACCCCCAAAATACCTGCCTATGCAGTCGACATAGGTATAATTATTACGGGAATATGCCCATTCCCTCTCAGCTCCTTAATGGAACAGACTCTCAGGGTGATTTGCAATTGGGCGGAGGAAGCCGGTTTACAAATCAATGCGGATAAGACGGACCTCATCCTCTTCACTAAGAGGTACAAGGTCCCGCACTGGACCCCCCATCCATTGTCCCTCCATCACCATCACCAACTGTAATAAAATCCGTGCCTATTCTTGGAGTAAGGGCCGTGGGTAAGAATTCGAAGAGTCCCCCAATCGGCGTTCCAGTCGTACTATTGCCTCCACTGCAGCTCCCACTTCTCCACCTAATATAACTGCAGTACCTGTCAATAATTCAAATGTATTGAGCAACTCCATAAGCCCTTCCCCTACAGTTCAGCCTCCCCTGCTTACGGTCGTGGCTCCCCGCAAGCATATTTTTATTTCTAGATTGGCGGCAGATACCACTAATGAATCTGTTGCAGAATTCATCGCTACCAAAATCTCCGGTAGCGTATCCATTTCAAAATTTAATTTCTCTCAGCCTAAAGAAATTTCATCTTTTAAGATCAGCGCTTCCCCTGATCTTTTTCCTATAATATGTGATTCAAATTTTTGGCCTCCATATATGATAGTTCATGAGTTCAAACCGAAAAATAGAACTCGCTCAATTCCTATCAGCCTTCCGACTTGTGGTTCAACTCAAGCGCCCACAGCCTCAAAAAACTAGATTCTGGTCAACTTCTGATTCATTATCAGAATGTTAGGGGTCTTGGGTCTAAGCTTAAACAGTTGCATTTCAATAGTTCTTCATTTGAATCTGACATTATTGCATTTTCAGAGACTTGGCTTAATTGTAACATATCTGATAATGAAATAATGTCACCTAATTTTAATATCTTTAGGCGTGACCGTCTTAATCGCCGCGGTGGAGGAGTTCTTATCTCAGTAAAATCTTCACTTAAGGGGGTCTTCTAGTCTAGAGTGCCCAATTTGGAGTGTTTTTTGATAGCGTGTAAAAAAAAAACTATTGATATTTTTACTATCCACTTCTTTATCATGTATTAAGTATTATTTAAATTGTCTATAAAAATTAATTTAAAAAAAAAAAATTATTTTTCACTGAGTTATGGGTTCTTGAAGTCAGAAGGACAAAAAAAAGGCAGTGTCCTCGTCGCCACGATTGCAACCGTTGTCGTTATCAGAAAAAAAAAAGTTTACAAATTCTTAAAGATATTGAATGCCTTTATGGCATGAACCAACAAAACTAAAAAAAAAGATTTTTTGTTTATAAAATGGCGGCCTTTGAAAAGATTTGTTCGGTTTTTCACTATTTTTTCAACTTTTTCGAATTTTTTAAACATGTTCAAAATTAAAATGTCCAGTTTTTGTTGGTTCATGCCAAAGAGGTGTGTTTTAAGAATATTCATGCCAAGTTTCAAGTAAATCGGTCCATTGAAACTTGAGATATCGTGGCGACGTGGTTTCGAGAAAAACGCATTTGAAGTTTTACATCCGCTCAGTGCGCCATAGCAGCTACGTCACTAAAACAGCTGTAACTTCGAAAATAATTCGAATTTCGGAAAATCCTTTTGGGGACATATTTATGAAAACTTAAACCATCGAATTATATAAAAAAAAAATTTTCGATTCATTCTAATTTCTAGACTAGAAGACCCCCTTAATGCTGAGTTGGTTGATCTTTCTCCACTTGATGGTGTTGAGTTTGTTACCGTTAAGGTAACTTTCTCTTCTTTTGTCCTTTATGTAACTTGTTCTTACATACCCCCTTCTTCTGAATTGATGATTTATTTGCATCATTTCAATTACATTAAAGAAATATTTTGTCGCATTCGCGATTGTGATTTCGCTGTAATGTTAGGTGACTTTAACTTGCCAAACGTTTCCTGGACGTTTTTCGACAAGCTAAATTATTTAGTACCCACACCTAATAATGATTTTTTAGACAGTTTGATTGATCTTCCTTTTTATCAAATCAATCAGGTGTCTAATCGTCTTAACCGAATGTTAGATCTTATTTTCGTTAATGACCCATCCAGTGTTACTGTAATTGCATCTTCTCCTTTAGTTGTACCTGAGGATTCTTTTCACCATACTCTTGAGCTTTCCTTATCACTCCCTAACTTAACCTGTTCACCCACTTACTCATCTTCTAAGTCGCGTCGTTGCTTTCGCAAAGGAAATTTTATTTTGTTAAATCAACTGATTTTTAGACCCCGTACTCTTTAAAAAAGAGTATAGGGGTCTATTAGGTTTGTCAGAAGCGAAATGTGCGTAACAGGCAGAAGGAAGCTTTTCCGACCCTATAAAGTATATATATTCTTGATCAGCATCAACAGCCGAATCGATATTGCAATGTCCGTCTGTCTGTCCGTCTGTATAAACACCTGGATATTTTAAACTACAAGAGCTAGAGACATCAAATTTTTAAATAAAAGTCCGTTTATGATGTACGCAGATCAAGTTTATTTCAAATCAGGGCCACGCCCCCTACCACCCCCGCAATAAGAAACAAAACTAGACACACCTCGGAAAAAATCGATGTTTTCTGCGAATATCTCCGTAACCATGGCACTTAGGAACACCAATTCTGGTACGCAGGTTCCTAGAAACAGCACAAATGCAACGTCATTAAAAGTTTTGGCCTGCCACGCCCCATTTTCCCACAAGAACTAAAAAACTTTTCAAAATTTACATGCCGTTTTTAAAGCATTTGGTAATATATTACAGTATTGTCATTAAAAAATTTGTTTAAAGACTAATTATATCAAACTACCCTGAAAGTTGCATAAAAATCCAACTATAAACAACTGAGCAATTAGGTAACAAATTATCAATTGAAGCGCGTTGTGAATGCACGTGGTTGAAAGAAAAGAAATAACACTATGTTTATCTATACATTAGCCGCAGAAGTTTGGAAAGGAAGCGTGGCCCAGGTAGTAGAGACTCCTTGTATGCAAACACAAGACCTGCGGCTCGAACCCCGGCACAGACTCGGAAATTTAATTTTTAGACCCCGTACTCTTAAAAAGAGTATAGGGGTCTATTAGGTTTGTCAGAAGCGAAATGTGCGTAACAGGTTAAAGGAAGCGTTTCCGACCCCATAAAGTATATATATTCTTGATCAGCATCAATAGCCGAGTCGATATAGCCATGTCCGTCCGTCCGTCTGTATGAACACCTGGATCTCAGAGACTATAAGAGCTAGAGACTCCAAATTTGTAACAAAAATTCCATAACTTTTGCAAGCAGATCAAGTTTATTTCAAATCAGTGCCACGCCCCCTACCGCCACCGCAATAAGCAAAAAACTAGACACACCTCGGAAAAAATTGATGTTTTTTGCGAATATCTCCGTAACCATGGCACTTAGGAACACCAATTGTGGTACGCAGGTTTCTTGAAACCGCACAAATGCAACGTCATTAAAAATTTTAGCCTGCCACGCCCCCTTTTCCCACAAGAACTAAACAATTTTTCAAATTTACATGCCGCTATTAAGGCATTTGCTAATATAGTACCGTATTGCAATTCAAAATATGTTTAAAGACAAATTATATCAAACTATCCTGAAATAACTCTTTCCTCAATAAACTCTTTAAGATCTTTCTTCTCTCCTGGTCCCGACAACATTCCTAGTTTTGTACTTAAGGAGTGCTGTTCTTCTTTATTCAAACCTCTTTTATTTATTTTTAACCTCTCTTTAGATTCCTGTGTCTTTTCTCTATTATGGAAAGAATCTTACATTATCCCATTGCAAGTCAATTATCTCTCATGCCCAACATGGGTATGTTAAGAGTCGGTCAACTTCGACCAATCTATCAGAATTTACCTCTTTTATAAATGAGGCCTTTCTTAATAGAATGCAAACTGATTTATCCTGACTTTAGTAAAGCGTTTGACTCTGTTAATCACAATCTCCTATTACAAAAACTTAGCATTCAAGGTTTCCCACCTTCCCTTCTTCTGTGGATATCTTCATACCCCTCAGGTAGGACCTTAGATCAGCCATTTCTAAATCTGTTTTGGTTACATCTGGAGTTCCCCAGGGTAGCCACTTAGGCCCCTTATTTTTTAAAGGGGTTGAAAAGCCTATATGAAGGCCTTTTTTGACAGAAAACTACACAATTTTATTGATTGAGCAATATATCAAATTAAAGAACACATCTTAAAGAATCACGAGAAATTTTTTTATTACTATATGTTACATAGTTATGTGGCAAATAGCCGTCAAAGAATCAAAATTTTTAAATTAAGGTTTTGCGGTGTCCAAAATTGCGGTGAAATGGATCAGCTGAAAAACAAAATTTTGATGAATATAGTTAAAAATATGTATAATCTAGTCTTTAATCGAAGGATTTAAAAAAAATTTTAAAATTAATAAAATGGTGGACGGTCAAAAAATCGTATTTTTATGAAAAAACCGCAGTTTTTTTTGGCTATAAAACGGCTAACTTAAGTCCAAAAAAAAATCGAACGATTAAAGACTAGATTATTGTGTTCCTAACTACAAGAGCTAGAACCACCAAATTTGTAATAAAAATTCAGTAACTTTCGCGAGCAGATCAAGTTTATTTCAAATCTGCGAATAACACTATGCTTATATATACATTAGCCGCAGTCCTTTGCAAAGAGAGCGTGGTCCGGGTGGGCCACGCACTTGTTTGTAAACACAAGACCTGCGGTTCGAACCCCGGCTCAGACTCGGAAATTAAAGAGTTTTTTTTTTTTTTTTTTGGTGTTTTTTTTTTTTAATTTAGCACTATTTTATCTTAATGAAAATAATCGGACCCGTCTCAAAAGGAGGTGGTGGTGCAATTAGTAGTGTTGCAGCGTGTTCTGCAAGTTGAGTATAAGTTCACAGGTTCAATTCCCGACATTGAAATTTTCTAATACACTTTTTTAAATTTAAACAAGAAAGAAAAGTACAGTCGAACACGCCCGACCGTATAATACTCTCTGCGTTTATTCCCAATTATAATACTTAAATCGGTATTCAGACATTACAATAGATAGTTCTTGTATTAGAATACGTTAAAACAAAAAAAAGATAAGCATAATCAAGCATACATGTGTTTGTCTGTATGTACATACAAATTCGTTTGACGTTAAATGTATGCACATACATATGTGTGTATGAATACTATTGGTCGGCACGACTAGCGCTGTCTCTCTCGCGCTCATTGCTTTAGAATAAAATCTTTGTTGCTGCATTGCTTTCTTGTTTATGGTCGGATTCTTATGAAACTTTCTGGAGAGTTTGACATGATACGTCTTCAAACGAATCATAAATAACAACACTGTACGATAAGAATAAATGCTTTAAAAACGGCATGCAAGTTTGAAATTTACTTTTATTTCTTGCGGAAAAAGGGGGCGTGGCAGCCCAAAACTTTTGATGTCATTGGATTTATGCGGCCTTTAGGAACACGTGTACCAAAATTGGTATTCCTAAGTGCCATAGTTACTGAGATATTAACCGAAAACATCTATTTTTTCCGAGGTATGTCTAGTTTTTTGCTCATTGTGGGCGAATGGGGCGTGGCATCGAAAAAAAAAAAGATTCTTGTATTGACTGACTAAATATCGAGTCGATAGAGACCAAATTCGAACTTGTAGCTCTTACCATCTCTGAAATCTGTGTGTTCATACGGACGGACAGACGGTCAGACGGTCAGACGGACAGACGGTCAGACGGACAGACGGACATGGCTATATCGACTCGGCTTGTGATTCTGATCAAGAATATATATACTTTATGGGGTCTGCCACGCCTCCTTCTGCCTGTTACATACATTTGCACAAACCCAATATACTCTTGCAGAGAGTATAAAAAAAAATGTAAATATACAATATTAACTGGTGTAACAGGGATGGGTTGTGGTTAGTCGTTTGTTTCTAAGCCAATGGTCTGCGGTTCGAACCCGGCACAGACTCAGAAATTAAATTTTTTTTTTTAGTGCTTCTTTTATAA
This sequence comes from Drosophila parthenogenetica, assembly GCA_035047505.1. Lineage (NCBI taxonomy): Eukaryota > Metazoa > Arthropoda > Insecta > Diptera > Drosophilidae > Drosophila > Drosophila parthenogenetica. The sequence goes on along the minus strand of JAWNPM010000080.1, from coordinate 15,030,991 downwards.
TAACATTATTATATGTAAATGAAAATAATCGGATCTCTGTCAAATGTGGGGCGTGGTGCGACTGAGGCGCGTTATGCATCTTGCCTATAAGTTCGTAGGTTCAATTCCCGACAGTGGAGTTTATTAATATACTTTTTTAATTTCAAACAAAAATATAAATAAAGAATTTTAACTGGTGCAACAGCCAATGGTCTACGGTTCGAACACGTCACAGACCCAGAAATTTAGTTATTTTTTTATTTTTTAAATAACTACATTATTATATATAAATGAAAATAATCTAGTTTCTGCCAAATGAATGGTGTGGTGTAACTAGTAGGGTTGCAGCATGCTATGGAACTTGCGTCAGTAAGCGCGGGTTCGAATCCCATCAGTGACTGATTCAAATTTTTTTTAAATTTAATTTTAAACCTTAAATTTTAAATTACAGCCGTATTCAAATATTAATCTCGAATACAAGGAGAGTACGCAGTCTTTTACAGTCGGCGCGCTCGACTGTAGCCTTTCTTACTTGTTACTCTTCGCACTTAGAGGTCTTAATTGGGACCCTAGTCTTCGCCTTCCAAATTTTGGATCATTTAATTTTTACTTTTTATTCCCAGATTAATTAATTAATTCATTAATTAAATTATTATATTCAATAACTAATTTACTTTTTCCTTTCAGTTATAATAAATTTTGATACTTTAATTATAGTCATTAATATAAGCTTCATTTTTAGATACTTTTTTTAATTAATTAATACTTGCGACTGTTTTTAGTCTGCGTCAATAAATAAATAAAATAAATAAAATTAAACGGACAAACGCTGAAACCAAGCACCCATGTTAGATAACTAAGAACAGTGTTGGATAGCAAGCTGACTTGCAGACCCAATGTGGAAGAAAGGGTGAAAAAGGCAACCATGGCGCTTTATGCATCAAAAAAGATGCTTAGCTGCTCGTGGGACCTGTCACCCCGACTAATGTATTGGATTTACATCTCGGTAGTGCGTCCAACCCTGCTCTATGGCGCTCTTGTGTGGTGGCCAGCGACTGAAAAGAAGACCTATCTCGCCTTAATGGAGAAGGCTCAGCGTCAGGCACTACTCTGCATCACAGGTGCCCTAAGAACTACGCCGACAAAAGCCCTGGAACTACTACTGGGACAACCTCCCTTAGATCTGCAAACAAAGCTAGTGGCCGTCAAGTCAGCTCAACGTCTTGCGGCACTAGGCTGTCTGTCACTGCAAAGCTTTGGTCACGGCGCTATCGGAAGGAACCTAAACGGCCAGTCCGATCACACCATAGCCCAAAACAGCATTGTTTCCCAAATTGAAACACATTTCGGGTCTGACGACTGGAAACTGTGCCAAATTAGGCATGGCCACCTCAACATATATACGGACGGCTCCAAAATGGCAGGAGGAGTAGGAGCCGCTGTGTACTGCGATGAACCACTCACAAGGCTGTCATACAGTCTACCAAGCTACTGCAGCATCTTTCAAGCAGAGGTCTTCGCAATCGGAAAACAACCGAATTTGCTAAAAACTCAGGCTCAGAATGTCAGAACATAAACCTGCTGGTGGATAGTCAATCTGCCATAAAGGCTATGTCGTCGTCAACCACCACATCCAGAACCGTCCAGGTGAGTAAGTCAGTACACATCTACTGTGTTCCGAGCCACCAGGGCATACCTGGAAATGAGGAGGCAGACACACTAGCGAAAGCAGGTATCGGTCTTTCGGACGAAAGAACCCAACATCTGCGTATCTCCCTGAGAACGCTTTGCAGCGAACTGGAGGAGAACACAAATAAGCTCATCAACCTTAGGTGGCGGAACACCACCACATGCAAAGCAACAAGAACAATGTGCAATGAGTTCTACCTGTTGCAACTTCCACGGAAGGACTTCAGACTATTGGTGGGAATCCTTACTGGCCACTGTATGGCGGCAGTACACGCGATGAAACTTGGCATTACAGACGACTCCAGCTGCAGGAAATGCAAAAACCCAGCGACTGCAGAAACACTTGAGCACCTTATATGTTGCTGCACGGCCCTAGAGCGCACAAGATTAAGTTGCTTAGGAGCACCAAAACTCTCCTCGATGGAGGATGGCTCAAAAAACGGGCACTGGGGGAATGTCTAGCCTTTTCGAAGCGCTCCTGCATCCTCACCGACTTCAAGCCATAGCACTCTCAGGGACCGGATTACGAAGGGCAATTATTGGCCTATGAACCTGCCCGCGAGAGGGCGTCCGGCGTAACCTAACCTATATGGACTAACATCGATTATAAAGGCTTAGTGTAGGCTAATATCCAGAATATTCATCGTTATTTGAAAGAGATTTGTTAATTTGACGGGTGGACGATACGAAAGTCCCCCAGTTCTCTACAGGATTGCTGGACGAATTAACCTATCTAAATGAACCTAGTTGTGCGAAACAATGTTTCCTATTTGATGCTATAGATGTTGCCAGAGTATTTCAATTGTTTTAAGATTTGTAGATTGACCAGGCACTTCAAGGACATCAACAAAATTCCCATGGAACCTATTTTTTCGAAACTGGGACTTGTGTTCAGGACCATTATCCTGTTGAGATTTACATTCGAGAGGCATTTCTTCACTTGTATAAGTTAGGACACCTGTCCAAAACAAATATTCATGAAAAAAGCGGTCCATTACAACATCATTTCGGTGTTCTGAGCCATCGACCTTAGTGTTTGAAGATTTTCTTTTAGACCCCGTACTCTTAAAAAGAGAATAGGGGTCTAATTGGTTTCTCAGAAGCGAAATGAGCGTAACAGGTTAAAGGAAGCGTTTCCGACCCCATAAAGTATATATATTCTTGATCAGCATCGATAGCCGAGTCGATATAGCCATGTCCGTCTGTATGAACACCTGGATCTCAGAGACTATAAGACCTAGAGACACCAAATTTGTAATAAAAATTCCGTAACTTTCGCGAGCAGATCAAGTTTATTTCAAATCAGTGCCAAGCCCCCTACCGCCCCCGCAATAAGCAAAAAACTAGACACCTCGGAAAAAATTGATGTTTTTTGCGAATATCTCCGTAACTATACCACTTAGGAACACCAATTCTGGTACGCAGGTTTCTTGAAACAGCACAAATGCAACGTCATTAAAAATTTTAGCCTGCCACTCCCCCTTTTCCCATAAGAACTAAAAAACTTTTTAAATTTACATGCTGCTTTTAAGGCATTTGCTTATATAGTACCGTATTGCAATTCAAAATATGTTTAAAGACAAATTATATCAAACTATCCTGAAAGTTGCATAAAAATCAAATTATAAACAAAACAGCCAGGCAACAAAGTTTTACGGTCAAGCGGAATGCCAATGCATGAATACAAGAGAGACAGAAACATACGCTCCGCATGTTTGGCAGCCGTGCCAAGCCATAGTATAAATACGTACACACATATATGCATATATGTGCATACATATAATGACAAACGAATTTTTTTTTAATATTTAAATTTTAAATTAAATACAGTCAGATTTAAATATTAATTTTGAATTGGAGAGTACGGGGTCTCTTAAAGCGGCGTGCTCGACTGTAGCCTTTCTTACTTGTTTAAACCCAATATGAAATTCTTTTTCTTTTTGATTACGAACATTCCTTTGGGAATCGTTTGAACATAAAATAATTTTATTTCATTGATCCAGAGAATATTTCGTCAACTTTTGAAATCCCCTGGATCCAGCAAAGCTTCGTCCAGGCAACCAACGTGTATCCTCGTCCTCAAACGGCCGGGTATACGGAGTGGAACCTTCCGAGCACTGTTTCCATGTAGGTTAGCATCCAGTTACTGACATCCAACTATTTGGACCACACTACATTCCCAATTTGTCTTCCAATTGTCCTAAGACGCTTTAAGGATCACGCATAAATAGTGGCATTATGCGATTTTCTGTCTGTATTGAAGGGTATTATGATGTTCCACGGTTCTTAATATTTTTTCGACTTTCTAATAATAGTATAAATGTTTTGTAGCCGGAACAATAATTTGGCTACGACGTTGAGAGTTTTCGCACTCTCACAAATTCGTCAAATAATTTTCCTGTCCTTTGAAGGACAGTATGCAGCAATACCCATCTAACCTTAATTAAATTTCAGAAAAACTTATTTTTTCATATCAAATAAATTGCCAAATTGTAAATGTAACCTTCAGTAACCAAATAGTTCTTCTAATTATTTAAAATATACACCAGCTCAAATTGCTCCTTTTTCAGATAAATACTTTTTTTTTTATGCAATTGATTTTCCTGGAACCCACCTAAATCACTTGAAGACAGTGTGGGCAATCCAAAAAAATTTAAAATCTAGATAAAAAACATTTGGTATAAAATAATATTTTTCATAAAGGAATCATTTTTTTTTTCACACCTATTGATTTGGCCATGAGTGTATGTTCGATTATACTTAGTTTTTTTTTGGTTTTAACGTGTTCTAATACAAGAATTATCTATTCTTATATCCAGATACCGATTTTAACATTATAATTGGGAATAAAAGCAGAGAGTATTATACGGTCGGGCTCGTACTTCTTTGACTTGTTACTAACTTATTTCTGATTTCCTACCGCTGTTAAAATCCTGCTTCTTATATTACTCAGTTAACAGTTAGAATCCTTGGAGTCCCGAGATGTTCAAACTATACTAGCCTAACTAGGACTAACTAGCCAGATCAAAAAAATATATAAAATTTTAGTAAGGCGGCAATCAACGAAAAGGCAGGCGGAAAATGAAATACGCTTGGACGGTACGTGATATTAAGGCACAAAAAAAAGAGTACTAAATACTATGTTCTACCTTCTACAGAAAAGAATATTATCTAGATTGGTAAAACAGATAATAGAGAAGTGACGTTCTAAGTGAAGACAAAGAAATGGCACCATACACTACACGAGAAATTTTATTATTATAGTTAGTACATTAGATACGAAACGGATTATGTAAAGCATAATTGTTGGAACAAGTTTGAAGGGGTGAAGAAAAATAGTTCCTAGTAGGCCAGGTGGGACCCGCGAAACTAATTTGGCTAATTAGATAAGAGGAATCTATTTTTCCATTAATTAGTTTGGGTAAGAGCATGGTTATGCGATCCGAAAGAGATGGGGGTTTAATAGCAAAAGTCTACTACGATACGAAAGTAATAGAATCGAAATATAAATTTTTTTGTACAGCTTCTATTCTGTTCTGATGTATCATGTATTATGGAGCCCATACACACAATCTATATTCAAGTTCAGGGTGTACAAGTGAAGTATTAAAAGTTTTTATTAGATAAGGATCGTCAATTCCGTTGACCAACGCTTGATAAAACCCCAAACACCAAAAGCTCGAATAGCAGCAGTAGGGATGTGCTTATCAAAATTTAGTTTTGGATCGAAATAACTTATAGTCAGTTATGTGCATAGCCAATATATTGTTAAATTGTATAGAAAAAAATATTGGATTTGCGGTATTTTTTATGTATTTTTGATGACTAAGACTATCAAGGACATTCCGTGCGATTCGCCATAGAGCATACGAACCGCATAACACACATTCTTCATATCCTCGAAAACCGTACTAGAATGCCAAACGGTAAATATTTTCATTTTGTGCTGATGTTGTGTGGCAACTTTAAAATTTTATGCAACACAAACACTCATGCAGGCGCACACACACAGACATACGTGGCGCAAGCAACGTGACGAAAACGTACGTAGCCCTGGAAGCAAATAAATTTCACACTATACCATAAGCTCACTCCCAGTCTGCCTCCTGTTGCTTCTGGTCCTCGTTTAGCTGCTGTTCCTACTGCCGCAGATACTGAAGCTCCTATTGCCAGTTCAGTGTCAGTATGTCATGCAGCGTGCGATGTGGAATAATTTGCAAAATGTCATTATTAGTTTGGATTTTGCGCAGCAGCAAACTAAGGAACGGAAAAGAAAGAGAACAGGAGAAAAAGAAACAAAAAAGAGCAAGACTATTCGATGGATGTGAAGTAGAAACAGTATATATACAAAGGACACACGGGAACGTTTCTGCCTCTGGATAAGTTGGACCCAATGAAATTGTGCCCCAAATGCGATGCGATGGGATGAGGTGCGAAGAGATGCGACGAGATGATTTGGGGACTGGGACTCGTATATCATTATCAAGGCTAAAAGAAACTTGTGTGTTTGTGTATGTGTATGTGGCATTGTTGCTTTTATTGTCTACCTGGAGGACACGTAGTCTGATGCCACACGCAAAAGCAAAAACCGAGAATATAAAAAGAGTGAGATAAATGAGAGAGAGAGAGAGATAGATAGATTGGCTTTACTTAGGTAAAACTGATGCACAAACTGTAGCGAAATCATTAAACAAGACATGTAACTGAAATTAACATATTGATATTCTAGCCTAATTCAAGCGGAGGACAGCTGGGATAAGTCCAATGATGGATTGCAAATAACCGAAGAACTAGGGAACGTGGCAGAAAAACCGAAAGAAAAATTAAACAAGTAAGAAAAGTACAGTACGAGTCCGACCGTATAATACTCTCTGCTTTTATTCCCAATTATACTATAATAATATTATTCTATTAGAACACCTTACAACAAAAAAGGCTATTTATAATCGAACATTCATATGTTTGTCTGTATGCACATACAAAATGACGTTATATGTATGCACATATATATGTATATATGTGTGTTTGTATACTATTGCCGCCACACATGCATCAAAAGAGTTCAAATAAATGCTTGTATGTTTCTGTCGCGCTCGCACTCATGCATTGACTTAAATATTAACTTTATAATCGGTATCTCTGTTGTTTATTGTTGGATTTTTATGCAACTTTCAGCATAGTTTGATATAATTTGTCTTCAAAGGAATCATAAATAATAATACTCTACGATAAGAAAAAATGCCTTTAAAACGGCATGCAAATTTGAAAATTTTATTTTTTTTCTTAATGCATTTATACTGTCTCTAGGAACCTGCATACCAAAATTGGTATTTTTAAGTGCCGTAGTTACTGAGATATTCGCTTTAAACATCTATTTTTTCCGAGGTATGTCTAGTATTTTGCTCATTGTGGGCAAAAGGGGCGTGGCATCAAAAAAAAAAAAAGATTCTTGTATTGACTGACTAAATATCGAGTCGATAGAGACCAAACTCGAATTTGTAGCTTTTACCATCTCTGAAATCTGTGTGTTGATACGGACAGACAGACACACAGACAGACAGACGGAAATGGCTACATCGACTCGGCTTGTGATGCTGATCAAGAATATATATACTTTATGGGGTCTGACACGCCTCCTTTTGCCTGTTACATACTTTTGCACAAACCCAATATACTCTTGCAGAGAGTATAAAAATAAGAAAACAAACAGAGCAGTTCCTTATTTCGCTGACTAAATTTAATACAAGAGATGAAGGCATAGTCTAAAAACAAAATCAAATTAAATAACACGAAGCAAATCCGATCAAACAGGTGAATAATAAATTACAGATTAAAAAAAACATTTCACTAGACATTATCCTTTATTTTCTCTTTCGCAGGCGAAGCTATACATTTTCCGATTTTAGACAAATCTTTAGGTTATCGAATTATTTAAACGAACCAATTAAACTAGCAAATATTTGTATTATTAAAATTAAGAAAGGCTATTACTTAACGAACCTAAATCATAAAGATTTTGGGGTAACGTTACAGCTTTCGTAGATATTCTGCTTGCTTCACGCTTAGAATATTACACAAATTGTCAGGTTCGAAGAAAAGAGAATTATGCTGACAACACGAATGTCGGGGTCGCAAAGTGAGCTCGCGCACAAGTTTCTGCGTCCCAGCAAAAGTATTCGTCTATAACATGGGCAATATGTCAGAATGTGTTAAACGTGATGTGGTAATGCGATGTCCTTGCTAAAGATGAACAAGAGCACGTTTTCCAGTCACCTGGTCAGCTGGTCACATGATTAGCTTGGAAGACTCAAACGAAATGAATTACGCAATATAATAAATACAGAAGTAGGATTGCCACTCGGCAATATGTCAGTCATTTTGCCTGTCCTTCTGTCAGTCAACAAAGTAGTCAGCCATCACAGTGGGAAAATAAGGAAAGGAGGGGGTTTGTCTTGTGTCAACTTTGGCATCTAATAAAGCTTATGGAGCGCAAAATTGGATTTGCATACATTATTGGTTAACACAAGTGGAAAAGCAGGAAATTTGGGCCCAAGTCACATGGAAAATGGCATACAGAAGTCGCAAGCTCAGCCATGTAATGCGTTAATGGAAAATGCTTTTTCAGTTTTCCCCTCACTTGACAGTGGATCAAAACACATTAAATTTTAATAGTGAGTGAACTGACTTCTTTAAACAATTATTCGAAAAGTACGCGCAAATTTAAAAGGAAATTAAGAAATTACAATTTACATAATTGTTTGCACCAAATTGTAGCCCGTGCCGAAGGAAAAGAATTAAACATGAAGACAGATGAAAAGCAGCAACCAGTTATAAGAGGCAATGTATAATAAAATACATTGCCTACCAAACTAGGACATTCAATGGAATATACGCTTTTCAACTTTATCTTCTTATTTTTGATCACTGTGCAATTGACTTAAAATTTGGATTTGGTGTATGTTTTGGGTGCGTTTGTATTTGATTGCCGTAAATACGATTAGGTTTAGCTTGGACTTCAAAAGAGACATTCTTTGATTGCCAGCATGAGGAATAAACTGACTCCGTTCACTGCTCACTGCCGAGCTCAGTGCTTATTAGGACACGCCCCATAAATCTCCAAGGTACAGTTCCACAGTTCATTGGGGCATCATAAATAAAACGTTAGCGCTGCAAGCACCAGCCGCACAGCAAAAAAAGTGGAAAGAATGTAAAATATAATCAAAAGAAAATAAAATAAAAATGCGGATAAAAATAAAAAATTCACGAAGCAGTTTGCCTTTAGTATTTTTTCAGCTTACATACAAGCAGACACACACAGGCACATACACAAAGAGTTTTTCACACGCGGGGCTTGCATTTTAATGTGCTGCGATGTTATTGCGCCTAGAAGCTTACACAGAACAACGAACAACGCCGACCATGCACCGACCACAGGCAAAAGGTCGGCGTGACACGTCCTGCGGTAGTATCTAGTTGCATGTGACTCGTTGAGGTCAGCGCAACGGTTTTAAATTACGACCAAGCTGTGCTGAGCTGCTTGTTAGTGTCTCTAAGGCGACAATTTGTTGCAGCCACTGTGCCGGAATGGCTAGCTGAAAATAGACAATAAACATATGTTTATTGTCGTTAACCAAATCCATATGCCCAATCATGTATGGCTAAATAAAAGAATATGCTTACATATAAAACTCTTGCCATCTTATATATTTTCTTCAAAAGTCTTGAGAAACTATTTCAGATTTTAGTTTTGGATTTTTTTATATTAAAGTTAAAGTTTTGTTTAAAAACATAACCGAAGTTTATTAGACATAAATTACAGCCGTTCTAATATATTTTTTTCTTTTACCATTATATTCTATTATTTATCGCAATTAAATAGTGTTTAACCACAGTTTAAAAAAGATTATAGCATTGCTTTTTTTAAATCGTTCATTAAATACTGAACATAAACTAAAAGCATATTGATTGTAATATTAGCTGTGCTCTATTTTCCATTTTGCTTCACGGTCAATTAATTAAGATTCTTCCTTATGTAAAAAACAAGTAAGAAAAATACTGTCGAACACGCCCGACCGTATAATACTCTCTGCTTTTATTCCCAATTATAATGTTAAAATCGGTATTATATAAGGTTGTCAAATATCTTCCTTCCGCTTTTTTGCTCTTTATTCAATGCTTTATAAAAAGTGTTACAGTGATCGGATTTAGTTCAAATATGCGCCGTTTTGTTCGATAATCTGTTTCCATCTAGACGGCAACTTCATAATACCCCCCTCGTAGAAGCCCTTCTCCTTATTTGCGAAGAACTCGGACAGCCACTTTTCACAAGCCTCTTTTGAGTTCAACTTTACACCACCAAGGGCGTTCGCCATTGACAAGAACAGGTGGTAATCACTTGGTAATCGATGGATGCGATAAAACCTCCCATCCGAGCTCCCGTAGCTTCTGGCGCGTCACCAAAGATGTGTGTGGCCTGGCGTTGTCCTGGTGGAACACTACACCCCTCCTGTTGGCCAATTCTGGACGCTTCTGGTCGATTGCCTGCTTCAAGCGGTCCAGTTGTTCGCAGTAGATGGTAGAATTAAGCGTCTGGCCATATGGGAGCAGCTCATAGTGGATAATACCCTTCCAATCCCACCAAACACATAGCCAAACCTTCCTGGCCGTCAATCCCGGCTTGGCCACTGTTTGGGACGATTCACCGGCCTTCGACCACGACCGTTTTCGCTTAATATTGTCGTATGTGACCCACTTTTCGTCGCCAGTCACCATCCGCTTCAAAAATGGGTCTAGTTCGTTCCGTTTCAACAGCATATCGCAGGCGTTGATTCGGTACAGAAGGTTTTTTTGCGTCAAATCATGCGGCACCCAAACATCAAGCTTTTTTTTGTATCCAGCCTTCTGCAGATGGTTTAAAATGGTTTGGTGACTAACTCCCATCGCCTGGGCGATGTCACGAGATGCCACATGCCGGTCTAACTCGATGTTTTCTATGATTTGATCGGTATTCGTCGTCACAGGTCTTCCGCCGGCTGGCTTATCCATGGTTTCGTTTTCACCGGTTCTGAATCGTCGAAACCATTCCTCCGCGGTTCGAAGTGATAGAGTACCATTCCCCAAAATACCATTAATCTCACGGAACGTTTCTCTAGCGGATTTGCCTTTAACGAAGGAAAACTTTAAAATAGCGCGAATTTCGGCGTTAGTGAACTCCATGTTTACACGTCTATAACTGTTGAACGCAATATGCAAAAACTAACATAGCGTCGTTTTGTAGGTTATGTCAAGACCTTTCAAATGGTGTATAGTGTTGCCAGATACGAGCTCTGTAGCGCTTTGTACATAGCCGCGAAATTCAAATGACAAAAAGGCGGAAAGGAGATATTTGACAACCTTATATATATTATATTACAATAGATAGTTCTGGTATTCAAACACGTTAAAACAAAAAAAAAGCTAAGCATAATCGAACATACATGTGTTTGTCTGTATGTACATACAAATTCGTTTGTCGTTAAATGTATGCACATTCATATGTGTGTATACTATTGGTCGGCACGACTAGCGCTGTCTCTCTCGCACTCATTGCTCTCGAATAAAATCTTTGTTGCTTCATTTCTTTCTTGTTTATGGTCCGATTCTTATGAAACTTTCAGGAGAGTTTGACATGATTCATCTTCAAGCGAATCATAAATAACAACACTGTACAATAAGAATAAATGCTTTAAAAACGGCATGCAAGTTTGAAATTTTCTTTAATTTCTTGCGGAAAAAGGGGGCGTGGCAGCCCACAACTGCATTGCATTTATGCGATCTCTAGGAACACGTGTACCAAAATTGGTATTCCTATGTGCCAATTACTGAGATATTAGCCGAAAACATCAATTTTTTCCGAGGTGTGTCTAGTTTTTTGCTCATTGTGGGCGAATGGGGCGTGGCATAAAAAAACAAAAAGATTCTTGTGTTGACTGACTAAATATCAAGTCGTCAGAGACCAAATTCGAACTTGTAGCTCTTACCATCTCTGAAATCTGTGTGTTCATACGGACAGACAGACAGACAGATAGACGGACAGACGGACATGGCTATATCGAATCGGCTTGTGACGCTGATCAAGAATATATATACTTTATGGGGTCTGAAACGTCTCCTTCTGCCTGACACATACATTTGCACAAACCCAATATACTTTTGGAGAGAGTATAAAAAGCTCCTTTAGAAAGCACTTATCGGGAAATTCTAGAGACATTGTCATCCAATTACACAGATGAAATCTGTTAAGCGCACCACGTCGCGTATGAGCAACGCCTTATTAAATAAATAACACGCATCAAAATATATTAAACATTTTCGCATTTTCATTTTGCTGTTCAAGTAATTTAGTAACCAGAAGTAGAAAGCTTTACAGCTGAGTCAGCCGACACTGAGCGAGCCTGTATCTCAGAAAACTAACAAGTTTTTCATTCATATTTTTGAACAGAAAAACTATTATATGATTGAAAACAGTTGGTTTAAGTTAGTTGCGGTTACTCAAAAATTTCACAGAATTTTTCTTCTGTTTTTAAAACTATTGAGTTTGAATTTGTGGAGCGTACGTACAAACTTTGCAGGCCATATACTGGTCTTAAGTACAGAGTCTAAAATATGACCATGTAAATAAAACTTGTTAAACGAATTTTCTTGTAAAATGGTCACACCCAATCGGGTATTCCCTATTTAAGCGAAGGGTGGAAGGTACAGAGACGGGGAGCTGTAGGTGGTCAGCACAAATGACACATTTACCATACAATGGATCCTAGAGCAAAAGGAGCGTTCGGATTAAGGGGAATGCCGAGCATTTGACAGTTACAGTCCACAGGCGCAATATTTCAGAAGGACAACGTTAACTTGGCTTTTTATTTTTTTTTGTTTGGCAAACAAAGGCAAAGAACAGAGGAGAAAGTAGAAGGCGGTGGGAGCAAGAGGGGGTGTCAGCAACAAGCCATAAATCAATTGACAGTGCAGAAAAATTGCAGAAAATTACTTGATATTTACGGTCAGCGCACAAAGAGAAAGTCAGAGAGCCAAGCGACATGGTAACAGCTCTGCGAACGATGACAATTACAATGATAATAATGATAATGATGATGATGACAACGATAACGATGATGTGTCACCGTGGTACGCCCACCGTCAATCTATTACGGGCATAAACATGAGTGCAACAAGTTGAGCTGGTATCAATGACACTCAAGGACAGCAACATTGTTGGCCATAATTACATATGTTACATCTTTTGAGTGTGCCACATGTCGTATTAGTAATAAGTATCCTGCTGCACAGTGAAGCAAACCACGTTGCTATAAAATATATTGCAGGTCTGGAACTGAAGCCATTAGAAAAATATAAAAACAAAATTGTCATCAATATTTGTATAATAATTATTTAATGGTTCAATGTATAAAGAGGAATAAAATTTTTTATTAATTTTTAATGCACGATTATATAAATTTTATCTGTAGATCACAAAATGCTAATTAACACATACTAACAAAATTTTTGATAGACAAAATTTATATAATCGTGCATTGAAAATTAACTTTAGATAGATACTATCTATACCTAAAACCTAAACATAATTATTATTTGTAACTGATTTTTCGATCATATGAGACCAAAAAATTTTTAAATATACAACACAATAATGTAAAATTTTAACTGAAAACTTTTCACATACAATTCTTAAGCAATTTGCATTTTAGAATGTCTATTCCCCACTTTCTTCATAGAAGTTAAATAGTCACACAAGTAATCAAGACAAATAAGTGTTTTTATTTATAGTTTTAAAACTAATTCCAAACTTGCGAACATTTCAAGACCATAAAATTTCCCAAAACTTAATGCGTTGCCCCACTGTGACACATCAATCGTTGGCGCAAACTGTCAACAGCAAGCGGTAAATGCTTTTATGAACTATTCTCGTAACTTTCGCGTCTCCCCTCACCTGTGCGCCCACACCCCGATCCCTGACCACAGGCATGCGCCTATGACCCGCTGTGTACTGCAGATGCCTGTAAAGAGACAGGGAAAGAAAGAGGATTAAGAGGGGGAGCAGAGTTGGGTCGATGATGTGGTGTATCCATGTATGTGTAAGCATGTAATTATTGTGTCAACTGAGGTGTGTGTCATGGGGTCAGAGTGGAGAAAAAGCCAACGTCCTTGGTACCAGAAACTTATTTTGCCCACCAACCGACTCCCCATTCACGCCCTCCTTGTCAACCCCTGCCCCTACCTGATCTTTATGGGTCAAAGTAGACTCATAATTGCATTGTTGCCGTTGTAATTACTGGCAAACATGCAGTTAATTAAAATCATTAAAATGCCTTTGAGCCAAAACATCAGAAAACAACAATAATAACAACAACTACGGTGACTACAACGACAAACGCCTGTCACTAACGGTATGGAATGGAGCAAAACGGAATGGAATGGAATGGCCTTGGGAGTGAAACAGAACGGCACTGCCTGCTGGCAGCTTTAATTTCCGACACACGCCAGCCAATCCTTACAACGGAATACATACAAACAACTTATATATATTGTATAAGTATATGCAAATATATTGAAAGAATTGACATCCTTAGCAAAAAATTCTTATACCCTTACTACCTGCGATTATAGCAACATTTAGCTCAAACTTTGGTATTTATTTAGTAACTCAATTATCATTATACGATTTACAAAAGAAAACTGCATAGTTATCTTTAAAAATACATTTTTCTCGTAGAAGTATTCACAAATTATCTAAATAATAAGTAATACAAATTATTACTAAATAAAAAGACATCCAAGTCAAATATATAAATTCGTTACTAATTAATATAACAATTAAACCCATCTTATTACAGAAAAATTTATAATTTTTCCAAACTAAAGTTTTATTCGGTTAATTAAAATAAACACTAAACACGAAAATCCAAATAAAAACCCAATAATTTATAGCAGTATTATATAGAACCAGAATATAATATTTTTTTATACTCTCTGCAAGAGTATATTGGGTTTGTGCAAATGTATGTAACAGGCAGAAGGAGGCGTGGCAGACCCCATAAAGTATATATATTCTTGATCAGCGTCACAAGCCGATTCGATATAGCCATGTCCGTCTGTCCGTCTGTCTGTCTGTCCGTATGAACACACAGATTTCAGAGATGGTAAGAGCTACAAGTTCGTATGTTGGTCTCAATCGACTCGATATTTAGTCAGTCAATACAAGAATCTTTTTGTTTTTTTATGCCACGCCCCATAGATTAAGCTATCCTGAAAGTTGCATAAAAATCCAACCAATCAAGAAAAAAAAGTATACATACATAATATGTGCATACATATAATGTCAAGCGTCAGACAAACAGTTGTGTGTTCGATTGTGCCAGATTGTGACAGAAAACCACAAGTTCGACTTGGGTTTTTTTGTGAGAAAGTTAATTTGCTTTTTAGTAGGATATACTGAGGTGACATACTGTCAGCAGTCTGCGTGCAAATTACTTTGCATCCAACAGAGGGCAAATTATATTTGTCATAAAGTTGAAAATAAAACGAAATAAAAAAATACAAAAACAATCTTTAGTTTTATTTCTGTCATGTTCTACGGATTAGCAATTTTCTTAAACTAAAAGTCTTCCGTTAAAGTCCCGAAAACTATATGTCGTTTTTAGTATTTTGAGTATTTGAGTGATGTCATCTACTGTCTGTACCAGGGAATACCCCGCATAGTACCGTAGTGGCCATCAAAGGCACGGTCTGCACTTGTCACACAATGATGTATATCGTGCTCGATGACAATGTATGTTAAGGTTCAGGTTCAGCGTTAGTCTGGCACTTTCTCAGTCTATCCAAGACGCGACCATTTTAGCTGCCAATTGATAGATTTTTATTAATGTCATCGGTTGCAAATATTGGGGAGAAATGATTGAAGACTGCCTGTTAGGCCAACATTTGTAGTTGACACCGATGAGACATGTAATGCCATTCAGACACATACAATAAATCAAATAGGGAACCTTATTACAATCTAATATTAACAGCTAACGTCGCGACGTTAAACACTGTAAAAATGACAATACGCCTAAAATAATATCTAGATTTTATTGGACCAAGGTACTTGCGCAAGATCTGCATGTACAAATATTGTCATAAATAATCATTCGACATGCTGTGTGCGAAGATTGGTAAAATAAACAAATTAATGATAAGATTCTTTATTCAAACTAGAATGTGTTCACGATTTTAATATGGTCCTTTTTGGGACACCGATATACAAGAAAAGATGGAAAACAGGTCGAAGGGCTGGACAAAATAGCGAGGAATCAACTAGATTCATAGTTGTTGCAGCCGCCAGTGCTCATCAGCAAAATACCGCCATTTTTCTGGAATAATATCAAAGTTAATCCTAATTTAGATGTCTCATTCATACAATGAATTATTTTAATTTTATTAAAATATCCATAATACAATCATTGTCTTTTATAATGCGGTAACAGTATTTTGAACTGTATAGTTTTCCTATCGACTTAAATATATATGCATATTTTTTATGGGACCGTGGAGTCCACCAATATTTTCATGCCACAAATCAGGAAGATAAAGGCTCGTCTATTTGCTTTACAGTTTTTTTAAATTCATTTTACCGTTACAAACTTTTTTAAACGTTATCAGCAGTTTGTTGCTTACAAATGCTTCAATACATTATGTAAATTTACTCGATGTTTTAGTATTTACAAGTATGTACTAGGCAAAAACGAGGTGGTAGTCCCGCGTTAGGTTGAAACGCTGATCCTACTCAAAGCTGCCTATGAATTTGTATGTAAAAGTTACTTACGTTTACAAATTTTCTCACACTAACGCTAACGCATCCCTAGTGGAATTTGGCGTTAACACAAATTGAAATAATTTATATTGTATGGTAAGAGTCAATCGCGAATCGCGTATAAAACATGTTTATTGCATTATTGGTACAGTTGATTATTAATACAATATAATCCAATCTACCTACTTATATAATAGAGTGTTGTACTCATGGCCAGTCGAGAATGGCTTCTGCCATAATTAATGAGTTAAGTCTCGACTCTGCATCTCTGTGCAGCTGTTATTTTATTCAAACACAACCCAACAAATAATTTTCGGCACGTGCCATAAATTTTGTGCGTCCTTGACAGTCAGTGTTGACATTATTTATTGGAAAAATGGCCAAAAATCAACAAGCTTAATATAGTTGTAATTATAATTTATTTAAATGTTGCAGAAAGCTATTTCTAAGTAACAATTTAGTGCAAAGCTTTGTTGCTCTGGCTAAATTGTTACATAGAATAAATAAATTCTTTTCAGGCAGTTGTATTTATATTGTTGTTAAAAGAAACAAAAAAGCATGGTATAGTCGCCCCGCGACTTTGAGATACCCGTTACTCAATTTCAATATGTTATTAACAATTTTTAATAAAATTCCTGTTAAGAGCATATTTTCGACCGATTATTATCACTACTATACGAAATACTAGTCCAATTTGGATAAAACATGGTCAATATGTTTACATTCTTATGCTATATATCATGTTTAACTATATCATCTTTAAAAACACAAAAGTTTTTCATACTAATTCTATATGAAGCGTATTTTTGACCAGTCATCCCTATGGAAGCTATACGATATAGTTGTCCAATTTGTATAAAACTTTGTCAGTACATATACATCCTAAACAAGTAAGTTTAGTTCAGATACCACAGATAACAAAGTTTTCAATACTAAAAATTTTCTAGTTTTATATGTACATTTAGCATCATATGAAGATAGAACGGCCTAAAGTGGGCGTATCAAAAACAAAAGTAAACTTGTACTGCTTGGGTATTATAACTTTCATTTGCGAGTCTCTGAGATTCTTTTGCTCATACAGACGGACGGACATGCGGACAGGCGAAAATTGCTATATCGACTAAGCTATTGACGCTGATCAAGAATATATATACTTTATGGCGTCTGCCACGCCTTTGATCTATAACTGCAGTTATTATTTTTATAAATTTGTTTTTTTATTATTTTATTAGCTTGGTTATAAAAATCGCATAACATAAAAGAATTTGACATAAACTATTTTGCTTAAGGCCAGTTTCGTTTGCCCCATTTATCGGAAACGGAAAAAAGGGGCAATACTATCGGTAAGCGGCATCCCTTCTAGTATGGTAAAGAAAATGAAACATTATATTGTATTTCCCAACAAGATAGCCAATAAATATATGCATGCATGTGAGTGTGAGAACATTTGTTTTTGGTATGTAAACAAATATAAAAATATTGCAAAATGAGTGAATGAGAGTACGCTTACGTAGATGTCTTTTCAAAAATACATTTTCCGGTAGTCAGCATATCTCAGCGTAGAATCATCTTAAATCAAAAAAATCGAATAATTTTGTTAAAGTATGAGTTAAACTTCCTTTTAAAACAAGTAAGAAAAGTACAGTCGAACGAGCCCGTCCGTATAATACTCTCTGCTTTTATTCCCAATTATAATGTTAAAATCAGTATCCAGATATTACAATAGATACGTCTTGTATTAGAACACGTTACAACAAAAAAGAGTATTTATAATCGAACATACATATGTTTGTTTGTATGCACATACAAATTCGTTTGACGTTATATGTATGCACATACATATGTATATCTGTGTGTATCTATATTCTGTTGACGTCACACATGCATCAAAAGAGTTCGAATATATGCTTGTATATTTCTGTCGCGCTCGCACTCATGCATTGACTTAAATATTAACTTTATAATCGGTAGCTCTGTTGTTATTGTTGGATTTTTATGCAACTTTCAGGAGAGGTTGATATAATTTTCCTTCAAAAGAAACACAAATAACAATACTGTACGATAAGAACAAATGCCTTTAAAACGACATGCAAGTTTGAAAAGTTTTTTTTTTCCTACGGAAAAAGGGGGCGTGGCAGCAAAAAATTTTAAATGGTAATGTATTTTAGCTGTCCTTAGGAACATGAGTACCAAAATTCGTATTCCTAAGTGCCGTAGTTACTGAGATATTCGCTTTAAACATCTATTTTTTCCGAGGTATGTCTAGTTTTTTGCTCATTGTGGGCGAATGGGCCGTGGCATCAAAAAAAAAAAAAAAAATTTTTTTATTGACTGACTAAATATCGAGTCGATAGACACCAAACTCGAATTTGTAGCTCTTACCATCTCTGAAATCTGTTTGTTCATACGGACAGACAGACGGACAGACAGACATGCCTATATCGACTCGGCTTGTGATGCTGATCAAGAATATGTATACTTTATGGGGTCTGTCACGCCTCCTTCTGCCTGTTACATACATTTGCACAAACCCAATATACTCTTGCAGAGAGTATAAAAAGTTTCGAGAAAACCGCGTTTAAAGTTTCTAACGGACTACGCGCGCAACTGAGGCGGCTCGGATTTATGCTCTATATCTTAAAAAGTTTTGCTCGGATTGACTTAAAATTTTAACACGGTATTTTTGAAATGTTTTACTACAATAACATGCAAAAAAAAATCGATTTTTATCCCTTACCCCCCTTAACAGTACATTTTTTTCCGAGAGTGTTCTACTGTGTATATGCAAATTGATGGCTTCTGTATAGGTTTAGTAGAGTTAACATGAAACATGCCGAAAAACTCGAAAATCCGTTAAAAATCCTTTTTAACTTTTAATGATGCCAAGCAACGTCGACGTCAATAGCGACTGTGGTATCGACTGCGGCAGTAAGCCAGCATCTCAAAGTGTGCCAATGTTTTCTCTTGGGATTTGCGTAAAGTATCTGCTAAAAGCTTCTTTCATTCCGTTTGCTGCCAGCCAAAAAGCTGCCCCAATTTTGTGTGCCATCAATTTAGCCTGGCCAAAACAATATGAAACAAGAAAAAACGGTTAATTTCAGCTAACCGAAGATTGAATATTCTTCCAGTCATGCATATTGCGTTAATTTTGTTTTAATCACTTATTGTTCCTACGGCAGCTATTATTATATAGCTATTATAATAAAGTAGTCCGATTTGAATGAAATTTTATCAGCATATAGGGAATGAAAAAGAACAAGTAAGAAAAGTACAGTCGAACGAGTCCGACCGTAGAACACCTTACAACAAAAAAGACAATTTATAATCGAACATTCATATGTTTGTCTGTATGCACATACAAAATGACGTTATATGTATGCACATATATATATTTATATGTGTGTATGTATACTATTGCCGCCACACATGCATCAAAAGAGTTCAAATATATGCTTGTATGTTTCTGTCGCGCTCGCACTAATGCATTGACTTAAATATTAACTTTATAATCGGTATCTCTGTTGTTTATTGTTGGATTTTTATGCAACTTTCAGCATAGTTTGATATAATTTGTCTTCAAAGGAATCATAAATAACAAAACTCTACGATAAGAACAAATGCCTTTAAAACGGCATGCAAATTTGAAAATGTTATTTTTATAAGGGGGAGTGGCAGCCAAAAATTTTAAATGGCAATGCATTTATACTGTCTCTAGGAACCTGCATACCAAAATTGGTATTCCTAAGTGCCGTAGTTACTTAGATATTCGCTTTAAACATCTATTTTTTCCAAAGTATGTCTAGGTTTTTACTCATTGTGGGCAAATGGAGCGTGGTATCAAAAAAAAAAAAAAGATTCTTGTATTGACTGATTAAATATCGAGTCGATAGAGACCAAACTCGTAGAGACCAATTTGTAGCTTTTACCATCTCTGAAATCTGTGTGTTCATACGGACAGACAGACGGACATGACTATATCGACTCGGCTTGTGATGCTGATCAAGAATATATTTACTTTATGGGGTCTGCCACGCCTCCTTCTGCCTGTTGCATACATTTGCACAAACCCAATATACTCTTGCAGAGAGTATAAAAATGTGTACTGCGCGAATTTGGTTAAAATCGCTAAATAGATAGGAACATACAAATTTCATACGAAACATGGTATGGTAGCTTAATGATATAGTGGTTCGATCCAGATGAAATTTTGTGGGCAGATGAAAAGTTATAACAAATGCATATTGCTTGACTTTTAAAAAACACTCAAGTTGTTCATACTTTTTCATATTTTCAACCGATTGTTTTTATGGCAGCTATAGGATATAGAGTTCCGAACCGGATGAAATTCGGTTTGAACAAAGGATTTTATACTAAACTGAAACTAAGAGACTGGCTCGCATAGAAACAGACGGACGGACAGACGGACGGACATTCATGCTGACTATATATGTCGGAAACGCCTTATTTTAGTTCTGTTCAGAAATTTCATAAATTTATATTTTTGCTTGGTACGGCTATAATAACCTTTATTAGGCAAAACATTCCTATTTGGTGAGATTTAAACCGTTAAAATCAGGTTGCGACAAACATTGATATTTTTTAAGTACTGTTTTTGCACACAGTATAGTTGAACAATAGCTAACCAGATATATTAATTTTTAAAAATTTTTCCTTTCCCTTTAATATTTTAATAACCATTATCGGGTCAACACAAAAATTTACTTAAAACGAAAATAATGTAGTAGTGCTTTAAATGAATGCGGACATAAATCATTTAGAATTTAGTAGACATTTTCTGTTACTAAAAGACTTAAAACAATATAAATAATCATTCTCCGTGAAACATTGAAATAACAAGGCAGTTATTTATACAAAATGAAAATTATTCTTTTGTTTTCAAATTATTCATATATTTAATTTATTTTGAACTGTATTATAAAATTGGAAAGTCCGAACTGGGAATTTATAATATCAACAAACGCTGAGCGGCACTTAAATATCAGTGTTGAAACAAAAATAAAGCAAGAAAGACTAAAAGGATAGAAAACAGTCGTTTGAGTCGACTTTGAAAGACCCCGTAAGGGTCATATATTCATTATTATATATTTAATTA
Organism: Drosophila parthenogenetica; assembly: GCA_035047505.1. Taxonomy (NCBI): domain Eukaryota; kingdom Metazoa; phylum Arthropoda; class Insecta; order Diptera; family Drosophilidae; genus Drosophila; species Drosophila parthenogenetica. Next base: position 15,009,365 of record JAWNPM010000080.1, on the reverse strand, counting down.
ATTTATTTTGAACTGTATTATAAATTTGGAAAGTCCAAACTGGCAACTTTTAAAATCAACAAACGCTGAGCGGCACTTAAATAGCAGTGTTGAAACACAAATAAAAGAAGAAAGACTAAAGGGATAGAAAACAGTCGTTTGAGTCGACTTTGAAAGACCCTGTAAGGTTCATAGGGGAGTCAAAGAAAATTCGAAATAAAAAAAAAAACGTTATCATATCGAAGAAATATTTTTTTGTTGTTGTTTAACTTAACCTATTTTATATCAGATATCTAATGAATTCAAAATCTGTTGTGAAGGTGCTAATAAAAGGGTTTATATAGACAATTGAAGTTGATCAAGAACCGTTACACTTCGAGAAATCGAATACGTTAAATTGCGCTATTTACACTATTCAACACTCGATAAATTTTATAAGCCCTTGTATTTGGCAGTACAGTACAGGGTCTACAAAGCTGTTATCCATGCCATAAAGCAGCGGAAAGGAAGTGCAGCCATTTCTAGCGCATCCTGCAGTACCAACAATGAGCATCCGCCGCCGTTCGGGCTAGAAATTGTAAATTTTCGCAAAGGACAAACAAATGAAGGGCTGCAGCGGAACAGACTGGTATGAGGGGAAGAGTAGACCAACGAAGCAGTCTTAGTGAGCATTGCATTACCAAATTTTACAAGCTGAAACTATACACAGCCAACTTAAGACCGTCTAAAACATTTAACAGTTTGGGTCAATACATTGAGTTAGACCCAGAACCAAACCCAACGCCAAACTTCAAACCCAAACAAAATAACCAATCCAAACTCAATGCCAATCTATTGACCAACAAATCAAATAACGGAAAACTTTTATTGTGCGAGTTTTCTTTGTGCATCCGTTCTCGATTTGGGAATTGGGTAGTCTTCCTCCCAATTCAATCGGAGTCGCTGTAGGAGTAGCCGTTTTCCTTGGAATCGACTTGAGCCTCATAAATAAATAGGAAATTGAATGCTTCGGTGGCTCTGAGGAGAATCTTCTTTGTTGCACATCCCCTGCCGGCAAAGGGCATTAATTGATGACTTTGCAGCAGTTGTTGCTGTATTAATTTGGCGGCTAGAATCGCTTCCGACTATTTTGGTACTACTTCCATGAACTCTGACACGGCTCTTCAAACATTCTATATTTGCGTTAATTATTTGTTTACGCATCATTAAGTTCATCGCATAATACTGCAAATTATTCCAGACTATTGGATTCAAGTGATTATGATTTTTGACCATAATAAGCCTTGTGAGACTCGTATACGGTTTTAGATTTAAACTGGGGCGTGCACTTCAAACTAAAATTGTGCAATCGACTGGAATTTGGAATGCCACAATAATGGTTTTCATTAGAATGCTGGACACATATAATGTAGACAGGAAATGGGCTGATATTGAAACCACAGTTTCAGTGCGATAATATATTTTAATTAAATCCCTATTACGTTTGATTGAGTGAGATGTGGGTTCTTTAGCGCGACATCCGGCAAACACGTTAACACCTTCAAGAGGCAAAATATAACTGTGTTTATAGCCATTTTCAATGAAGCCAAAAATAAAAAAAAAATAAAAATTCACACTTATCTGTCAATAAATAAGTATTCCAAGTTGCCGAAGTCTGAATGTATTGAGCAGAGTTGCCACACATAGTCAAATTTCATCTGGAACTGGTTCATTTGTAAATATTCAAATAACATATATTTAACTTAACAGGTGGGCTGAAAAGTCCGTATCGTTTCTATGAGATGGCGCCACCAGAATAAAATTCATACCCTTCTTAGGTAGTACCAACCTTCAAAAGATACCTGTCAAAATTTCACAGCAGTCGGATCATTAGTTTGTGAGTTATCGTATCGAGAGTGACGCTACTTTTGTTATTTTTGAAAACCATGGTAAGTCAAGAGTTTCGTGTGTTAATGAAACAATATTTTTTGATGAAAAAAAGTGCCGTCGAATGCAAGAAATGGCTTGATGAGTGTTATCCGGACTCTGCCCCGGGCGAAGCAACCATTCGCAAGTGGTTTGCTAAATTTCGTACCGGTCATATGTCAACCGAAGACGATGCACGCAGTGGACGCCCAAAAGAGGCAGTTACGGACGAAAACGTGAAAAAAAATCCACAAAATAATTTTGGGAAACCGCCAAATACGGTTGATCGACATAGACGAGGCCTTAAAGATATCAAAGGAACGCGTCGGTCACATCATTCACGAATTTTTGGATATGCGAAAGCTCTGCGCGAAATGGGTGCCGCGCAATCTCACATTTGACCAAAAGCAACAACGCATCGACGACTCCGAGGCCTGTTTGGAGGTGATTTTGCACAATAAAACCGATTTTTTTCGCTGATACGTCACCATGGATGAAACATGGCTCCACCACTACACACCGGAGTCAAATCGCCAGTCGGCCGAGTGGACGGCTGCATCCGAACCACCTCCGAAGCGTGGAAAGACGCAACGGTCAGCAGGCAAGGTCATGGCCTCTGCAGAAGAAAAAAATCTTGTTTCACCAGGACAATGCGCCGTGCCACAAGTCCATGAAAACGATGTCGAAATTGCATGAATTGGGCTTCGATTTGCTCCCCCATCCACCGTATTCTCCGGACCTTGCCCCAAGCGACTTTTTCCTCTTCTCGGACCTTAAGAGAATGCTCGCCGGAAAAAAATTTCACACCAACGAAGAAATCATCGCCGAAACTGAAGCCTATTTTGAGGACAAGCCGAAGGATTACTACCGGAAGGGAATAGAAACACTTGAAGACCGTTATAATCGCTGTATCGCTCTTGAAGGCAACTATGTTGAATAATAAAAGCGAATTTTGACAAAAAAAATATTTTTTCATTGAAACGATACGGAATTTTCAGCCCACCTGTTAATTTCAATAAAGCTATAAGCTGCAGTTCAAACACCCAGTTCTCATGTCCTCATTGGGATTCATTTGTATCTTCTATGCGAAAACAGCATCGCAGAGGCAATCTACTGACAGTATTTGGTATCTGCTCAATTGCCAACAATAAGATGACTATGTCCACTCTGTCCTTTAAGCTGACTCTCGAGTCTCTTAACGCAAAGACATTCACTAGTCCGTGAAGCAAAGCACAACACAAGATTCTACACAGAAAACAAATACTGTTCTTAAATTTGAGTTTAAAATTGTAAAAATTGCTTGTAGCTATGAAATTAAGTTAGGTTTTTCAATTTAATTAATTGATTAATTATTTAATTTTTTATACCGTTGAAGAAACTATCCTGAAATAATATTATCGCGGAGTCCAGACTTTTTTGTGTGTAACTTCTGAAACAGAGCCGGATGGGCATTTGGCATCAAGTTTCATGACGCTAAGTGGATGATTATTTGCGATTACACGGCAGCAAGTGTGGTCTATAGCCATGGCTAAAACTCTGGAACAAAAGCCGCAGCAAATCCTTGAAGCGAAAAACACACAAATACATATGACTGCCTCCTTGTATGTAATTTAATGAACGTGCGAACAATAACTGTAAGAAGGCGAAGGACATCGGTGGAAAGCAAAGCCAATACAAATATGCAGACCACAGCGTCTAGGCAATCGTCGGTTTATACCGCCCTGCTCTTTATGTACACCACTTTGCTCCAATTGCAAAGTCAGGACCATGTCCCTGTACTTGCGAATGCGACAGCGAGTGAGGCAGCTCCTGCTCATGATTATGTGTTAATGAGCAACGCACGCGTTTTTATATCGAACGCCAAATTGGCTGCTAACAATTGATATATGATGGCAATTACACAACATACATTATTCAGCCGCTCAAACCCCAAGCAAACTTGCTCATAAATGCAACTCGTAAATTTTATTCGAAGCATAAAATAGTTTTTCTTCTTTTCTCGGCGCCACGAATCGATGCATTCATCGCATGGCCAACGGGCGAAAGCCATAAACATCAGCATTGTGCCACAGAAGCCATGCTCTAGTTACCCCAAATAACAACGATGCAGTTGCAGACTGAATAGGGGAACAAGGAATAAACGCCCCGCATGAAAGTATGCCATGTTTTTGAAATATTATTTTAATGTTTCACTCTTATTCATATATACAATAAATACATTTAAAGAACTTCTAGTATCTTTTCTATATAAAAGCAACTCTTGAAATATCAGTTCTCGAACGATACATTACTGACATTTTTAGGAGAATTCAAGAACGTCATGCTGACTTATTTTTAATTGATTTGATTTAAACAAAAGGCTATTGGGTTTTGGCTATTTGTTTGCTTAAATGCCAACAAGGACAGAAAATGCCTCCATTGTGCAACTATTGGCTACTTGACGAACTGACACACTGATTTTTAATCGAAATATCGAGGACATATGAATAATTTGGGATAATTAATGCACCAATTGCGTTAAAGTTCCGGCAAATAAAGCAAATGAGACGAACAAAACCAAATATGTAATCCGTAATAAGACGACATCAATTTAATTATGTTCAGATCGGCGACGCAAGCTCAAATCGTTGGCAAGTTATTCGCATCGATTTTCTGTCCCGAGGAGACAGCTCTAAGAGAGGACAAGAAAATGTTGCAGGACGACACCTCAATTTAAGAAATGAATGTGAATTCCTATAGGTTATGCGAGCGAGAGAGGCAAAAGGCAATAAATGTTCGTAGGCACAACGCGTCACTGAAGCTACCATTTTCTTGCCACTGCAATCAAGTAAAAGGGTCACTGAAAGAAGGGAGGGTAGTTAAAAGAGAGGGATAGAAGGGAATCAAAGCTGACCAACCGTTCAGTAAGTCTAGGGCGGAAACGGATTTCGTGCGCAAACAGAGTCGCGGTATACAGAAGCTCAAGTTCAGACACTGTGGCCAAAATTTAAGACTTCCATGTACTTCAGGTTTGGGGCATTTTGTGAGACTGTAAAAGCAGCAAAGCGTACACTAAGGAAAGCAAAAGACCAAGTTGGAAATACATATGTATACATTTATTATAATATTATATATATATATCGTATATATATAGCGTAATCGTGGTGGAGTCTGCGAAATGTTATAAAACTGACAGTAGGAGAGAGCTCTTTTAGTGGCTGTTAGGGTTAGTGAGTGGGAGTATAAGTTTCACTTACCGTAGAGACTATGTGAAGTAAACTTTTATTGGTCCAGCACATTCACTCTATTTTTATACTCTTTTCAAGAGTATATTGGGTTTGTGCAAAAGTATGTAAAAGGCAGAAGGAGGCGTGGGGAGGCCGTACCCCATAAAGAATATATATTCTCGATCAGCATCACAAGCCGAGTCGATATAGCCATATCCGTCTGTCTGTCCGTATGAACAAACAGATTTCAGAGATGGTAAGAGCTACAAGTTCGAATTTGATCTCTATTGACTCGATATTTAGTCAGTCAATACTAGAATCTATTTTTTTTCGATGCCACGCCCCATTCGCTTACAAAGAGTCAAAAACCCGATGCAGCTCGGTCTCTTGGAACACGTGTACCAAAATTGGTATTCCTAGGTGCCATAGTTACCATAGTATCCGCCGAAAAGATAGATTTTTTCCGAGGTGTGACGGGTTTTTTACTCATTGTGGGCGAATGGGGCGTGGCATCGAAAAAAAAAAAAAGATTCTTGTATTGACTGACTAAATATCGAGTCGATTGAGACCAAACTCGAACTTGTAGCTCTTACCATCTCTGAAATCTGCAAGAGTATATTGGGTTTGTGCAAATGTATGTAACAGGCAGAAGGAGGCGTGGCAGACCCCATAAAGTGTATATATTCTTGATTAGCATCACAAGCCGAGTCGATATAGCCATGTCCGTCTGTCTGTCCGTCTGTCTGTCCGTATGAACAAACAGATTTCAGAGATGGTAAGAGCTACAAGTTCGAGTTTGGTCTCAATCGACTCGATATTTAGTCAGTCAATACAAGAATCTTTTTTTTTTTTTTTCGATGCCACGCCCCATTCGCCCACAATGATCAAAAAACTAGACTTACCTCGGAAAAAATAGATGTTTTAAGCGAATATCTTAGTAACTACGGTACTTAGCAACACCAATTTTGGTATGCAGGTTGCTAGAGACAGTATAAATGCATTGCCATTTAAAATTGTTGGCTGCCACGCCCCCTTTTTCCGTAAGTAACAAACAAAACTTTTCAAACTTGCATGCTGTTTTAACTGATGACGATACCGGATACCGATTTTAACATTATAATTGGGAATAAATGCAGAGAGTACTGTACAGTCGGGCGCGCTCGACTGTACATTTCTTTCTTGTTTTTTTTTTTTGTTTTAACGTGTTCTAATACAAGAACTATCTATTGTAATATCTGGATACCGGTCGGGCGTGTTCGACTGTACTTTTCTTACTTGTTATATACTTTTTCAGCTCAACATGTGGGATTTGTACTGTACTCATTTGTTTTCCAAGTCAAAGATTTTAAAAATCGTTTTTAAGTTCGCCAGAAGAAAATTTTAAGCGAATTAAATATATAAAATAAGTCTAATCAAAAAAAAAAAACATTTAATCTAAATTTTTTATTCATTTTTCTTTATGTGGGTTGTTTTCGAATTCAAGCTGTCGCGTTGAAATAGTAAAATTGTTGAGCATGTGGGTGTTTCTCTGTACATTGCCTTGCTGCTAGTTGGAAAGTGAATTTCGTCTACACTTACCAATGATTGTTGGACTAGAGTGATTACGAAGTCAGGTAACTAAACTTGGCACAAGTTGCTAATGTTGAAATATAGTCGGTAATTGTTTTTAACTAAGCTTAACAATGCTTTTTCGAACTTTGTATGAACAAGCAAATTTTCATTTGATCTTCGGTAAAGTGAAATTAAAGACCAATCCATTTACTAATGTAATTAGCTCAGCCTAGACCACTAAATTTGCTCTTAAATAAATAAACTTTGTCAAGTCTTTAACTAGTGAAGTGGATGAATTTTCTAGACTTGACCTGCGCATGGTATCTGCGCTTGAATTTACAGTATTTGTATCTGTAGAATTAGCATAATTACGACGTCAACCCTTTTCGAAAGACGGACAACAGACTGTAAGAAGGTATTGGGAGGGAGGGGGTTTACCAGACATGACAGGAGAAACAATGTCCCAAAAAGCGGAAATGAAATAAAACGATATCCAAACCAAAAGCATCGTCCCCCTAAATTGGCATCGTAATAATTTCGTTGCGTTTGTATTTTGCTGCTGGGATATCAAGATTCTGCGATGCTGATGAAGGTACGAGATGAGTACAGCCCCAGAGCGCTTATATTTATTTGTTAAACAAGCAAGCGAGATGACTAGACCCCAGATACTGACCAAAAAACGATAGCTAAGCTCATCAAAATTGTATGGCCCTGTGGGTCGGATGCGGAAAATATGGGTTTTTGGCGTGTAGCCACAGCAAAAGTAAAACCAAACAAAACTTGGCAAAAATTATCTCGGTCACTTTTCAAATGCACGCACACTTAAACAAAAACAAGAGAATAGATTATGATGTGACAGGGACGGCAGTGAAGAAAGCCAAGAAGAGAGCAGGGAAGCAGACTATAAACCCCTTAAACCCAGCTCCTTGACAGGGTCAATGGCTTGGCGCCCATACAACCACTTGAAAGTTTAATGTGTCCACGGTTTTGTTTCTGCAGCGCCCAAGTTGACAACACTGTTTACCTAATGTACCGTTAAGCTGCACACTTAATGACGTTTTCTATCTCGTTCTGTCTGTCTCTGTCTGTTGTTCGTCTTTGTCATTGTCTTTGTCTCATGCGCAATGGAAATTATTTACTAAATTTGCTTTGAAGTGCCCCTTAACCAGGAGGTATGTAAGGGACGAAAATTAAAAACTGAAAAGCTGACTTTAAAGTGTCTACTATAAATATTTAATTATTGGATTTAAAAAAGGTTGGTCGCATATTGTACAATTTGCATTTGGCATATTTAACAAACTTTTGCACATCAAACTTTATTCATTTAACAAAAAGTTCCACTGCAGCCCGAAAACAACAACAATATAAATAAAAATATTGTAACTGCAAAAGTTTAAAGCTCTTTTCTCATTTTCATTAAAATAGACCAGCACCGGTCATACTTTAAATTAAACTGAAAACAATTCAGAAATTTTATATTGCGTTAAAAAAAATGCAATGATTGTATAGACACATAAACATGAATGTTAAATACCATATCAAAGGGTGATGGTAATATGGATTCGTATTTATTTTTCCAATGGAATCCAAAAAGAGTGTATTTTTTTACTGTCAAGACAATTACATGACACACTGTAAGCATTTTGTTTATGTTTAAGTGTGTGTGCAGTAAATGCAGTAAACTATTTGAATAATGAAGGCGGGGAAACCTTCAGCGAAAGCACTACAAAAGGATTTCATTGCAGTTGCGCAGCATTTTTACCTTGCCAACGAGTAAGGCCAATGAAAAACCTTGGCAGTACAGCGTACGTATGCCACACCCATCAACTAACAGGCAGAAGCAAGCAACTGCATTTACGAGGGTCTCCCACCTTAAATTCGCAGGTTAAGGTCACCTCGTCACCAGCACAACACAACCGTACTTTAAGCTTCTAAGTCACAAACACACACATCTATACTTACCGATTGTATTCAAGCCGTGAAACTGAGAAAGAGTCTGGCTCTCTGGTACTAACCTGCAGCGCCTACACAACTGCTTTTGCCTTGGACTCGTGTAAGTCCTTCTTCGTTCTTTTCTTGTTGTGGCAAACGCATCTTCATTTCAAGGTAATGCAATTGCCTTCTACCTCCAGTTGTTTATGTTGCCATTATGTCTTTATCCGATATATTTCCCTTCTATGTGCTTTCGGTCTTTTGCTGCCTTCTGTCGGGAATTACCGTCGACTCACCGAACCAACAAAGACATTTTGTGCAAGCCACTTAAGTGGTTACTCTAGCATCCAACGAAAATCAAAATCAATGTCACCAAAAAAAGGTCAATTGCTGCTGTAAGATTGATATGCAATGACAAACATAATCATTTAACACGAAATATTTTGTATGGGACAAATATTTTAATTTTAAAATAAAATCAACAAAAATCGGAAACGCAGCAGTCCCAATTTGTATATCGATAAATAAATATATCGGTGCGAAATTTAAAAATGTCGCGCTAAGTTTGCAGCCCTGAATTTCCATGTCGATAACATATAAGACTCTCATTTTGTCCATCCGCACATGTATCGATAAAACAATAACATACACCGATGTATCCTAAAATAGTTCAATTATGAAAATTAATAAGCTACTTTCATAGCTAATCATAATTTTTTAATTATTTTATTTTAAATATTCGATTTGAGCTTGTTAAATTTCACTTGTCACAGTTTCTAGTAACAAGTAAATTGTACCATAAAATACTTAGCAAGTAACAAGTAATAATAAATCGCTCATCTCTAGTGTAACGCGTGCTCTTTCTTTCCTCTTGCTCCAACATGGCTGATCAGGTAAGGCAGCAAAAATGTGGTCGAAATTAAATAAAATTCAGTCTGTAACGCACTGCTATTAAACAAATATAATGTAAAACATGATATTGAGTGCATTATGAGTTCAGCTACACAATTTGCGGTGCAATGAAAACTCAGCCTGTCTTGTGTTAAGTGAGCCAAAATTTATAACAAGACAACTTGTATTCAACATAACCACACTTGTACGCATGCTGTGTACGCTGGTGTCTCACAATGTACACACTCGAAATTTATTTTAGCAAACGGAACGTTCATTTCGCAAACAACATTCTGTGCCAACAACGCGTCGCAAAAGCGTGAATGGCAAGAAGAAATTGCGTATGCACCGTCAGATTGGGTTAGGCTTTAAAACGCCAGCCGAGGTAAGAGTTCCAGTGCAAATGTAACTAATGTTGCGTCCCTTTTTTTGGTTCCTCTTCTTTCACGGCCACCACAACAACAAACAAACGCCCTGCCTGCATCCCCTTGCACGTTGTTTATCCGAACCATGCAATTTGTCGAATGCATCACTAATCAGAACGAACGCGCCTTCCAAAAGCAGTTCGGTGTTAACCTAAACCGTAAGGTGAAACCCGGTATCACCAAAAAGAAGGTGCTCCGCCGTTACCGTGATGTTGGTCTGGGTTTCAAAACCCCACGTGAGGTATGCATGCTTACTGGACACCCGCCACAACCTTTTCCATTTACTACAAATACACATTTCATTAACTAATGCTGTTTTCCTCCTGTCTACAGGCCATCGATGGCACTTACATTGACAAGAAGTGCCCATGGACCGGAGATGTCAGAATCCGTGGTCGCATCCTGACCGGTGTTGTCCGCAAAACTAAGATGCAGCGTACCATTGTCATTCGTCGTGATTATCTGCACTTTGTTCGCAAATACAGTCGTTTCGAGAAACGTCACCGCAATATGAGCGTCCATTGCTCGCCCGCGTTCAGGTATGTTCATTAAATCCACTCGGAATTTATTAAGTAGTTACTTTGATGATAAAATCATGACGGTCTTCATAAAACAAATTGCTGAAGAACCTTGACTCTTTTTTACAAAATGTGAAAAAACTGAATGTAAAATAACATTTATCATCTGATCTCATTAAACGAAAATCATTCATTTAATCACATAATTGTTATTCCTTCTCTTGCAGAGATGTTGAGCACGGTGATATCGTCACTATTGGCGAGTGCCGTCCCCTTTCAAAGACCGTGCGTTTCAATGTGTTGAAAGTCAGCAAGGGTCAGGGCGCCAAGAAGAGCTTCAGAAAGTTTTAAGTGAGGACAACAACCACAGCGGAAGAAAACTATTTGTAGCATTATTCTTTTTGAATAAAACAAAAAAAAAAAGTAAATTTAATCACTTCGTATAATTTTATTGTATATTTCAGCAATTTCAGAATTTAAAGCCATTGGGTTATCACAAAAAGGTGTGTCTTAAATTTTTGCTAATGTATAAACTTATGTTATATTTTTCTGATGATAAAATCATGACGGTCTTCATAAAACAAATTGCTGAAAAACCTTGACTCCTTTTTACAAAATGTAAAAAAAACTGAACATTTTCAATCGCTTAACTCATATACATATATTATGTATTTTCACTTTGCTAATTTTTATCGTTTTTTTTTTCGTTTCAGATGGTTTCCCGTGAAGACACTTGTGACCAGATTGAAATCAAAAGTACATTTATCTTCTACTGTTTTAATTTAAATAAATTCGATTAAAGCAACAAGTTTTGTTTGACATTTTTTTTTTGTATACAAAAAAGAGGGTTGTTATATCTATAGCTATTGTTACATATTAGAGCACTGCATGAATACATTCAAAGCAAAATCACATTGAGTACATTCGAATTGAGTAGAATATGAGTGAATGAAAACGACACAATGAAATGAATGTGTATACTACTATATATTATAAAGTAAATGTTGTGTCACATGTCGAATGACAGGCTACAATGAAATACGAACAAAATGAAATGAAAACTTCCAAAGCATTCGAATTACAATAGTAGTTTATTGAATATTTTTAGTATTCATTTTGTGATTTAATAAATTCTGAGCAAACATAATTATTAATTTATTAATATATATTAAATATTATATAGGAGATTAATTTCACGCTGCTTGAAAGCGACGAAGTAAAAAACTGTTGCAAAATGGATTGTTCAGCTTTTTTGATAAGAGCGGGCGAAGCAAAGTGTGGCCATATTTTGGAAAATATTAAAAACGAATGTGGAATTGAACGGATGGACTTGTGGCTTGCAAAATGTGTTTATGGATGTTATGTTGTTACCGAATGGGTAGTATAAAATTGTCGCCCGTTTAAAATTGTCGAAGAATTAAAGAATTTTTTTTTAATTAAAGTAGGCTGTCAATATTCGAATGTATTCAAAATACAACATTCTACTACTCCTACTACTTACTCATTCAATTCGTTACGTTTGGGGTATACACCCAGCCTGCCTAGTGAAATACGACATCACTTACTCACTCATTTTCATTTAGATTTCTACTAGTATTCACTCAATACAATTTTGACATTGTACATTTGAATATGCTTTTTAAGGCATTCATGCAGGGCTCTATTACATATATTGTATAGCCTGTTTTTGGAAAGTAATGAGTTCAAATTTGGCTCCTCCTGTTTAACGGCAGCATAAGATTGAATGACTTGCTATTAAATAGTCTGGCAACGCCTGCTGACTCAGCTGTTGCAATTCACTGGCAACACTATCAGACGCTAAACAAAAACGAAAAATAAGTAAAATGGAAACAGCGGGATCTGGTGCAGAAATTGGTAAAAATACAATGAATTTAAGTTGATAACATTTAAAAAACATGGAAAATTATAAAGTAGCCAGCGCTTGCTTTATTTGGCGCAGAGAGCAAGTTTTTTTACTGCTCACATTCTTTGCTAGCCAATTTTAAAGGTTGCCTATAAACTTCTGTATTCGTTGACAGAGCTTCTCGAGCGCGTTTTACTGCGTTTGGGAAATGCAGACAGTGATGAAAAGCTGGAAAACACTGTGGGTAAATTCTTAACGCCCGTGATTCTCAAACTAAATTCGCCCCACAATGTGGTACGCACAAAGGCAAGTACAAAATTGCATAAACAGTGCAGAAAAGCACCCATGACGTTGCAAAAATGGAATGCAAAGTTTATCAATTATAATATTGCTAGGTTGTTGAAGTGCTCACACATATAAAGCGGCGTATAACATCGCGTGGCCAGGTACAAATACCAGTGGAAGCGCTCTTGGATCAGTATGCGGCTACAGACAGCACCACGATCCTGAAAAACTTTGCCATAATTTTTATAACAATGGGATTTCCACGATTGCCGCTGGATCAGCAAACTGCGTTGGCTGCCAAGGTGGTCGGCTGCGAAAGCAAGCTGGAGAACTACCAGGACAAGCTGTTTACCCTCTTGCTGCCCATATTGAGCGATGTTAAGATTCCCGATGATCCGGCCCAGAGATCGGAACTGCTAAAGCTCAAGGATAAGCCCGCAATTAGTGCTAGTTTTCTATCGTTGCTGCAGGATGTGTTGTTGTTACCGTATGGCATAACACAGGAGCAGGATGTGCCCCCTGGACTAAGTCCGTACAGTTTTAAGCGTGTGATTGCCAACAACTGGCGTGCTGAAGAGCTGGAGAAGATTAAGAAGGGCATTGTTCGCTTTCTTTGCGCCAGCGTTTTCACCGACAATGAGATTTTTGTACTTCTTGTGGTTGCCTCTGCCGACACACGCTTTAGTGTCGCCACGCCTGCCATAGCTGAGCTGAGCAAGCTCTGCACTATGCTGGATTTTAATAATCCATCTGTCACTTCTTCTCTGTACACTCTATTCATTGGAAACCAGAATCAACTAACGGAGATACAGACACGTCCCTGTTGTGCCCGAGTGCGTCAAAAGCTGCTGCAGTATCTCATCAAGTGTCGCGGCAGGGCCATTAATGTGGGCAAAGGTCTTCAGGTAATCTTCGATGGACTTTTTGGCACCAATACCAACCAAAAGTGCAAGGTGTTGGCACTTCAATTCGTAGAACTGTCTCTAAGAGAGTGAGTTATACAACAGAATCTCGATGTACCTGTATATATAGTGTTTATGTCCAATTTTAGTGGACCCCGCGAAGTGGTCTCGAAGGTCTCCAAAGTTATATTGACCGGTATAACAAAAGTTATTGGTCGTGATTCTGTGGAACCGAATGATGTGCAGAACGCAGCGTATTCAGCTCTGGCTCAGCATGCACGTAGTTTTCCTCAGGACGTTAGCCAGGATCTGAAACTGGTGTTAGGATACTTCAATAATCTGGCCACCTGTGAGCCCAATCTTCATAGCTCTATACGCGAGGCATTGGTGTCCATGGCACCAGCATTTGCCTGGAAAACAAAGACTAAATCGGATGCCATGGACGTGGACAGTGATGGTGATCCCAATGAGGTGCAGCTGGATGGACAACAGCATCTGCTGCTGGCCATGCTGCTTGACAATGCTGAGTCCAAAATACAAATTGTACAGAATGTGACCAGCGTCTTCCTAACCAGCTGCTATCCTGAGTTCTACGCTCCAGCCCGTTACCTGCTGCTTCTCATCGCTGGCGAACGGTTGGTTCCTATCAGTCAATTCTGTTTAAATGCAGAATATAAATGTTTTTGCCCTGCAGGAATTCATTACGCGAGAATGTCACCACCTATTTGTATGGCACATCCAAGAAGGATCATGTTAACTACACCATGGTCTCCTCCATTGACCAGACAGGCAATCACAGAAGCGAATCCATTAGCGACTTTAATCATTTGTCACTGGAACAACGACGTGTCGTCCTGCCTAGTTTTCATGTGATGATGACCCATGTGAATGATATGGCCAACAAACGGATGAAGAAAAGCAGCTCCTGCGTTGTTGTTGGTCGCACCAAGCTACCATATAGCATGGAGGTCTATGAGGAAATGCTTGACTACTTACGTCTTTGCTTATGGTACTCGGCTGGCGTTGTTGCCGCTCCGGGCGATGAGAAGCACGTGCATGAGCTTCGCAATTTTATAATCATGAATTACAATGAGGATGAGACCAATGCCATCCATCAGTATCTTCAATTTGTCCAACGAGGCGTCGAGGCAAAGCGAAGTAAGTTTTACCAATTGATTCAATCCTAGACTTTATTTACTAAATATCTGGTGGCATCCACAGCTGAATCGAGTCTGCTTTGTCTCTATGACCTTCTGAACGCTGCTCCCGAATTGTTTGCTTCCAAGCAACTGCATCTGCTGGAGCCACTGGCCAATTCATTGAAGGATGTCTCTGAAGTGATGCGCATCAATGTCGCGCAGGTGTATGGCATACTTTGGGCTTATGGACTGCAGGATGATAAGTTTGATCAGGAAGTAGACGATTGCCTGGCCAGTTTGACTCAGCGAACTCTAGAGCACAAGCATGGGTGGTTGCTGGTTCTGGGACACACATTTAATCGGAAAATAGAGCAACTAAAGGAACTTAAGTGTAGCAAGGATTACGGGCAATGGGCGCAGTTTATCAACGCTGTAAAAATTATAGGTATGAAACATTTAACTCAATTTGAAGAAGTCTAATATGTAAATCACTTTTAGCCAAAACACTATGTGACACACGTTGGCTCCTTGTCTCGGCGGCTGTAAAGTGCACATCAATGATTGGCAAGACGGCGGAGATACCCAATGTGCAGGTGGAAATCCAGGTTCCGTGCAGCAACAATGACGACGACAATGATGAAGATTTGGCCGAGTACAAGAGCATTGAGGCTTCCACCAAAATGGTAATTTTTGGTGTAGTCTTTCAGTTGCTCCGCAGCACCTCAGCTCGCCAAAAGATTCGTGAGGAGGCGGCCAGGTGCTTGGGCTATCTGGCGATTGGCGATGGTGCACATTTCACCAAACGTAATCTGGACAAGTTTCTAACGCTGGCCAAGATCCAAAAAGATGCTGCTTTAAATATAGCTATCTCAGAGGCGATTGTTATTACATTGTGCGGCTATGATGTAAACAAGGGACCACCAACGGAGACATTCAAGAATGTTCATTGCACGGATCAAGATTTCGAACAGTTCCTGAATGCATTAATCCGCCTGGTCACTGAACCGAATCCCCAGTCGCGTCAGGCCATTTCGGTGTGGCTTCTGGCGGTCGTCAAACATTGCAGCCATCGTCCAGCTGTACTAAACAAGAAGCAACTGCTACAGTTTGCCTTCACCGAGCTGCTCTCGGACGATAGCGGTAAGTAACGGCATTGAGAATCGGTTTCAGAAAGTTTTTATTATTTTTATACATGCAGAATTCGTGCAGGATGTTGCTTCGCGTGGTCTTGGACTGGTCTATGCTTTGTCCGATGCTAATAGCCAGGGTGAGTTGGCCAATTCGCTGCTGGATCAGCTGATCGGTGGCAAGCGTCAGGTGAATCAGGTATCTGGTGAAACGGAACTCTTTGCGGAGGGCATGCTGGGCAAAACGCCAACAGGTGGCAATATAACCACATACAAAGAGTTATGCTCACTGGCCTCCGATCTTAATCAGCCGGACATGATTTACCAGTTTATGCAGCTGGCCAACCACAATGCCACCTGGACCAGCAAATTGGGCGCTGCCTTTGGGCTGAAGACTCTATCCGCAGAGTCGCGCCTAAAGATGCAGCCATATCTGGGTAAAATAATACCACGTCTGTATCGCTACAAATACGATCCCACGCCCAAAATTCAAAACTCCATGATATCCATATGGGATACCATTGTCAGCGACTCTAAAGAGATCACCGAACAATACTACTGGGAAATATTACGGGAACTCCTTGACAATCTTACATGTACCGAATGGCGTGTGCGTATAGCTTGCTGTCTGGCTGTCCGAGATTTGCTCAAACGTCCCAATGGTCTGCGTCTGCGCACGGAGGAACAACCCCCAAAGACTTTGACTTTATCTGTTGGGGCCAGCTTATCGGCTAGTCCGCGTCGTGTGACACCGGAGAGCATGGATGTGGATGAGTTGCCGGAACCAGAGCTTCGAGAGCTATGGTATCAGTTGTTCCGTGTCATGGATGACATACACGAGGGTACACGCATGACCGCCCACGGCACAGCCTCGTTCCTGGGCAAGCTATGCGTACTGGCTTCATCCCTGGAACATGGCAAGTCAGGCAGCGTAGTAGCTGCTTCTATTCTGCCCTATTTGCTAGAGGTAGGCGTGGGTCACAAAGTCGCCGATATTCGCAAGGTCAGCATTAAAACTATATCAGACATGATTGATTCATCGGGCGCACTAATTGCTCCACATCTTGGCACGCTCATACCGTGCTTGCTTCGCGCCACTGGAGAACTGGAAAACACCAAGTTATCCTATGTGTCCACCCGTTTAGGCGCCGACAATGAAGCTCAGGAAGCCGTAGACACCCTGCGTGCCGAGGCTGCCAAGTCGCATCATACCATGGAGACCATCAATAAGTGTGTAAGATTCATTGACTATCAAGTACTGGAACGCATGACTCCCGAATTGTTGGAGCTGATGAAAACCAGCGTTAATCTGGGAAGTAAAATTGGATGTGCACACTTTGTGTGTTTGGTGAGACAGCGGGTCCTCTTGGCAGTATTGCTTTGGACTCATACAAATCTTTATGATTGCAGGTTAGCATTCGCTTAGGCAAGGAAATGACGCCCTTGGTGGGTAAATATCTGGGCGCCTGCTTTGGGGGCCTCAAGGATCGCAATATGACAGTGCGAAAATACAATGCCAGCGCCATTGGTCACCTTATAGGACTGGCGAAGGTGGATTGAGATCACCTAATAAGACAAACAATTAACTTAACTAAACATTCATTTATATTTTAGGAGCAATCGATTAAAAACCTGTTCGGTAAACTGGATGATCTGTATATGGAGCAACCAAGCAATCGCTCAATTCCATTGACTATACAGTCAATAAACAAACGTAATCATGAGCTTCTAAAGGATTACATGGATTGCATGCTGCCGCTCATCTTCTTTGGCATGCACGAAGAGCAATCTGAGGAGAACAAGGCCAACATTGAACTGTGGAAGGATTTGTGGAATGATATTAGTCCAGGTGACGCTGGCATTCGTCTCAATCTGCATGTTATCATACCCAAGTTGGAATCGGCGCTCACAGACGCCAGCTGGTCGCGCAAGGCACAGGCTGCCAATGTTATTCAAAATATTGCCACACGCCTTAGCAGCTCCTTGGAGGAAGCGGATCGGGTGCGTCTCATTAAGCTGCTGCTAAGTGGACTGCAGGGACGCACTTTCGAGGGCAAGGAGCGTTTGTTACAGGCTCTAGCTGCACTTTGCAAGAATCTCGATCGCCAGCATGAGATTTGTGGCAGCATCATAGAGGCCGCCATGCGTGAGGCGCGCAAACAGGAGCCACTGTATCGCACAAAGGCTCTGGGGGCACTAGGTGAAATTTTGGATGTGCTCGAAGCGGATCGCTTCGAGGACGTGTACAATATGATCTGGTATTTGCTTGAGAAGAAGGAGCTGCGCTCCGCTGATTCCGACGAAGACGATGAGCCCAGCAGCAGCACAGCTAAAAAGGAGTTAAACGCAGATGAACGCAACAAACGGGCTCAAACTCTTAACAAGCTTAAAGAGATCGTCTGGGAGACGCTGGGAAAGTCCTGGCCAAAACATGCCATCGTTACCCAGCATAGATATCAACTCTTCTTCGCCGAAAATTGCACCAATATTCTCAGCGAGAGTACACGTCCCGTCCAAGTAAGCCTTCTGGCCGCCCTGACCAAGTACATAGAGCGTCTGTACATCTTCGACGAGTCGGCTAAGCTGCCGGAACTTCACTTGGACCGGAACAATCTGGAAAAGAAACCCAAGACGGATACAACGCCACCACCGCAAACACGTGAAGCCATTGTTCAAAAGATCTGCAGTGATGTTCTGGCAGCAGTTTCACTAGCCTCTGGTGTGCCCCACACTGGTCTCAAAAAAGAAGCCCTTAACATAGTGCTTATGCTGATCAAGCGACTCAGCCCCAGCCGAGATCAGAACACCCTAGCTCTGCTCAAGCAGAACTTTGATACAAATCTGCCCAAGTTTCAACGCGATTCAGCGCCCGAAGTTCGTTGTCGCATCAAGGACATCGAGGAAAAGCTAAGCAAACTGGAGCACTCCAACTAAAAAGCGTAACGAATTATTTTTTTAAAGTTTCATCCTTAAAATTCCGAATTATAAGCGTGAATAAATACATAACATAAAACTTTAAACTTTTTATGTAACGATTTACTGTAAACAAAAATTATAATATTTATATATTTTAACAAACATGCTCGAGTTCAGTATTTTTATAATCTCTGCAACAATATTTGTGCAAAGTATCTAACAGGCAGAAGGAGCCGTGGTAGACCCCGTAAAGTATATATATTCTGGATCACCATCACAAGCCGATGTAGCCATGTCCGTCTGTCTGTCTGACTAAATACTGCATATTTAGTCCGTCAATACAATAACTGGACTAGACTAGACACAGTCAATACAATAACAAAACTATACATGCCATGATATAATTCAATGTTTTCGGCTAATACCTCAGTAAATACGGCACTTTGGAACACGAATTTTGGTACACAGGTTGCTAGAGACAGCATAAATGCAATGTCATTAAAAAAAATTGGCCTGCCACTCCCCTTTTTTCGTAAGAAATTTAAAATTTTCAAACTGGCTCGCCATTTTTAAGGAAATTATCCGTATCGTACAGTATTGTAATTTAAAATTTGGAGACAATATAAATACCAACTATCCTGAAAGTTGCATAAAAACCCGACTTTAATAAAGAAAGTAAACACAACAAAGTTTATATTTGAGCGCAATGTCAATGCATGTGTGCATGAGAGACATTCAGACATGTGAACGAAAGTTTTCGCTGCTTATGTGGCGGCAGGGCTGCCGCGGGCCGTGCCAACCAATGCCACCGTGGTTGCTCCCATAGCCCAAAAATCGAAAAATGAAATGAACCTTTTAATCAGCACTCGCTTTTGTCCCAAAAAATAACGGTAAAATCTAAAAATAGCTTTGCAACAGCAAGCACGTGTTCACATTTCGAACGCAAAGCAAATTCTCACAAATAACAGTTCGGCTTTTCTGTTCTTTGCTTTTGTTTTGATTTGTTTTCGCTGGTTTAGCATGTTTTGCTTTTAATATATCACCTGTTCATATCAGTGCGAACTTTTGCGTCTGCACATTTTTGATATTTGGTGCGCTCAACAGGGAACTTATGCAGAAAAATCTGAAAAAGTTTTTAATGTTGTGCACAATAAGATTGAGGACAATGGGTATACTGCAGATCCATTTGAACTTAAAACTTGTGTTGCGTACAGTTGCAAAACAAATGCTGAGTATTGGCTCAAGTACAAGCGCAACAAAACTCAAGTTTTAAAATTTCAACGCACATGGCTGGAGGAAAAAAATTTATTGATTTGGACAAATCCGCTCAAGTGGAAACAAGTGCAAGTCGGGGACGTCCCAAATAAAATTTTATCGAGAGCTCGAAAAGGACAAAAGAGGACGAAGAGTTGCTGAAATTTCAAAATCTGATGAATCTGCTGCTTCTCCGTTACGATCAGGTAACAAACAGCCTAAAAAGTATTCTCCAGCAAACGTCAATGACGTTGTCTCCCTGATAATTGAAACCAATTTGTTCAAACACCAATACCTGACTATTCGAAACTTTGTAAATGCTAAAGCTCTCAGTGATATTTTTCGTTGCTGCGAAAAAGTCTTAAAAGCCAAAGCATTAAGTTACCCAGATAAAATCACTGTAAATGAATCTCGATCCGAAGTTGATCTTCAAAGCTTATTGGATCATACAGCATCGCGAATAGTTGATCATCAAAACGAAGTTATTGACGATTCAGTAAATAATTTAGTTTTAATTGGAAAGTGGAGATTTGACGGTAGCACTGGACATTCGGAATACAAACAGAAGGTTTTAAATAATAACTTGGATGACTCTAGTCTATTTGTTACATCGTATGTACCGCTGCAGCTAATAACCAAATCGAATGAGCCTAAAATCATTTGGAAAATCACCGACCTTCATCTACCCGCAACTGCAGACCGATGAGATTTCAATTTAAGAAGGAGACTACACAATTGGCTTTATTAGAAGGTTAATTCTTTATATATAATATATTAGATTTCTATTTAAAACTATGTTATTTTTCCCATGTTTAAATTTATTTATTTTATTTTATGTTATATTATTTTCATAAGGCACATTGTTAAAAAATATAAATTTTGATTCATGACATTAAAAAAAATTTAATTACAAATCTATACCTAAAGTGAACTATTTTTGATCCTTGTCTGCATACGGGGAGCTAGATTAGGGGGATTAACTTTGTGAGGGGGTTGAAAATGAACGAGTTTTTTTTGCTATCCATTGTAATACCTGGATACCGATTTTAATAATATAATCGGAAATAAAATGCAAAGAGTATTATACGGTCGGGGTGCTCGACTGTACTTTTCATTCTTGTTTAGTTTGAAAACTGCATTGTTCAGCTTAAGATTAGATTTGCTGAGAGTTTTACTAAAACAGTTTGTTTAAACTTTAAAGTAATTAATTATAAAGAAACTGTGTTATAGTTACGATTGATAAGCTTTAGCATCAGTCAGAAACCGTCATTCTAATTTTGGTATTGTAAACATTCTTTCATATTGTAAGGTATGCCTAAAAAGTATTTGGGAGCTCTACAACAATTGTCAAACTTCTTACAGTATTTAAAGCATACCTTTCTTATTGATGAAGCTGTACACATATGTTATTAAGATTTTAATAGCTATATAGGGTGTACAGATTGTGACTGATTGAGACTGTTTTTTTTTTTTTTTTTGAGCTGTCTCCATCAAATTCATACTATATGCATTTAGTACTAAATTGAACCAATGCAAACCAAATTTCATCCAGATCGGACCACTAGATCATATAGCTGTCATAGGAAATATCGGTTAAAAATGCTGAAAACGCTTAGTATGAAAATTTTCAGTGTCTCTTGAACGGTTTGAACCAAATTTTTACAATATGCAATCTTTACAATTTACCATCAGCTGATCAAATTTTATCTAGGTCGGACGCCTATATCATATTGCTGCCATAGGAACAATCGGTTGAACTGCTTGGTATGAAAATTTTCGAAGTCTATTAAACGACTTCATCCGAATTCACGCAATATGCATTTGTAATAATTCCGAATGTGTTGACCAAACTCCATTCAAATCGGTCTAATATATCATATAGGAACAATCGTTTGAAATACTTAGTATGAAAATTTCCAATAATCACAAAATTTCATTCAAATCGGACTACTATATCATATAGAAACCGTTGAAACAATTAGTGATTAAAATAAAATTAACGCAATATGCGAGACTGCAAGCCGAAGTTAACCGTTTTTTCTTGTTTCATTTGAAAGCTGTTTACAAAAAAGTTTTCAAAAATTTAAAATTTTAAATAATTCAAATATTTTATTAAACAGCTTTATTGCTAAATTTTTATAGATTTATTTATTAATTAATTAATCCTTTTAAAATACATCATCTTAAATGCAAATGACGCAATGACGATTTTTTGAGCGCAAGTGCCAATGGTGTAAGCCGTGACTGTGTGTAATACCCTCGACTTACGTAATAATCCCAGTATAGCGTGACTAGAAACTTCGCGAACATTCATTTTATACTCTCTGCAAGAGTATATTGGGTTTGTGAAAATGTATGTAACAGGCAGAAAGCGGCGTGGCAGCCCCATAAGGTATATATATTGTTGATCAGCGTCACAAGCCGAGTCGATATTGCCATGTCCGTCTGTCTGTTTGCCGTCTGTCTGTCCGTCTATCTGTCCGTATGAACACACAGATTTCAGAGATGGTAAGATCTACAAGTACAAATTTGGTCTCTATCGACTCGATATTTAGTCAGTCAATACAAGAATCTTTTTTTTTTCGATACACGCCCCATTCGCCAACAATGAGTCAAAAACCCGACACACCTCGGAAAAATCTATGTTTTCGGCGAGTATCTCAGTAACTATGGCACTTAGGAATACCAATTTTGGTGTTCCTAGAGACAGCATAAATGCAATGCCATCAAAAATGTTGGGCTGCCACGCCTTTTTTTTCGGTAAGAAATAAAAAACTAGCATACCGTTTTTAAGGCATTTTGTTCTTATCGTACAGCATTGTTATTTATGATTCGTTTGAGGAGGCATCATGTCAAACTCTCGTGAAAGTTTCATAAGAATCCGACTATAAACAAAAAAGGAAACAAGCAACAAAGTTTTTATTCGAGCGCAATGCTAGAGTGCGAGAGAGATAGCGCTAGCCGTATAGTATACATACACACGTATGTATGTGCATACATTTAACGCCAATCGAATTTGTATGTGCATACAGACAAACACATGTATGTCCGATTATGCTTAGTTTTTTTTTTGTTTTAACGTGTTCTAATACATGAACTATCTATTGTAACATCCGTATACCGATTTTAGCATTATAATTGGGAATAACAGCAAAGAGTATTACACGGTTGGGCTCGTTCGACTGTACTTTTCTTACTTGTTTAATTTTGAGTTCTGAACATGAAATCACGAATCCGGTAGATAATTGGATGTTTGATAAAGTGTTTATTTTTGATTCACATTACAGCCAGTTATTAATTGCTGTTTAGAATTAATCTAAAATGGATCTTTACAGAATCGTAAATAAATCTCATCCAATGACTCTAGCATAAATGTTTTCGGATTAAAGCGGATTTCAAAAACTGTTCGTTCGCAAATCTCCACTCTATGTGATCTAAGGATGTGGGCCACGCCCAATTTTAGTTGCAGCAGACCGAGACGACTTCCAATGCAACCATGTGGACCAGCTCCAAAGGGTATATATGTCATGGGAACAATGCTACTAATACGATCGGGAGTAAAGCGCTCGGGATCGAAAAGCAGCGGTTTGGGCCAGAACTGAAAACGGGAAAGAAAAGAGTTTAATTTCGGATCGGGATATAGTATTTGAATCACCTTCGGATCGCGATGCAAGCCCAAAATGGATATATAGGATGGCATGCCGGCGGGTATCACAAAGTCCACATGGGGGCGCAGGGAGAACCCTTCGCTCTGGCCAGGAGTACACTCCCGGTTAATAAAGGCGGCAGCAGGATAAAGACGCAGTGCCTCCAAGCAGACCATCTTAAGGTACGGTAACGTAGCAGCCATCTCGTAGTCCAATTGGGAGTCGTTTCCGAAAGCCGAGCTCAGTTCCAGTCGCAGACGCTGCTGCAGTTTCGGCTGCTTGGCCAGCTCATAGAGAGTGAATCCCAGCAAGGCCGAAGAAGTCTCAAATCCCGCCAGCAATAGTATACCAGCCTGGGAGGCAATAAAGTCCGGATGCTGAACATAGTGTGAGTTGGGACGATTTCGTTGTAGTTTCTGCAGTTGATCGATGAGATCCCCTTGATGCTGGCCGGGATGCAGCTGCGCCAGTTGTCTCATGAAAAGCACAAATGATGTCGAAAAGACCTTGGCACGAATTGAACCCGTCCACAGAGGTAGAAAAAAGACGCTCATAAAGTGCAAGACCTTCTTGTAGCTGGGCTTAAATAGCTCCTTAGTCTCTTGCATTAATGGGGAGCAACCATGACGCAGTCCGCCCACATCCCAGCTATAGAAGAGCCTGCCCGTCACATCTGTCGTATACAGTTGACACATCTCACTCAGTGGAAGAACGCGTTCCTTTTCTCCATCCATTTTGCTGTCCAAGTGCTTCTCCAAATCCTGCAGCACCAGCTGCATCAGCGGATACATTCGTAGCTTCATCCGTCCACTGCTAAACATCTGGGACATCCACTGACGGCTCTCGCGCCACTGATGGTACTTAGCCAGTGGCAACGTAAGCGCACCCATGGAATCATTTGCTGCATCAGCAGCTTCATAACGATTCAGGAAGCAATCGAATCTTTTTACCAGCACAAGACGTATTAACTCTGGATCACGTAGGATCAGTGCTGGCGTCTGGAAGATAAAAAAACCAGCTAACTTCTCCTGTCTGATGCCTGCATTGGCATATATACTGTGAAACAGATCCCCAAAAGAGATCCTCAATAGAAGTAGTTTCTTCAAATGACCCAAGGGCGTCCAGTTGGATGCGGGTAGGTGGGGCAAATTGTGTCTTCGAAAGTAGCCATAAGATTGACGCAATCGAAGATAGCTGGTAAGGATCGCAAGAAGCAATAGAAACAACCAGAACGGAAGCATAGCGACTATAAGAGAAATATTGATTAAATTGACTTATTTTAAAATTACATTTTTTTTTAATTTTATCAACTTTTACATTTTACTTCTTCAATCTAGTCTTATCTAGAATTCTGCTATTCCTTTTCTGACCCCATACTCTAAACAAGAGTAGAAATATCTATTACATTATCAGAAGCGAAATGTGAGTAACAGACAGAAGGATGTGTAAAGTAGATATATTCTTCATCAGCATCAACAGCCGATCCAATACAGCGAAGTTCGTCTGTATTTACTCCCGATTATAATGTC
The DNA here is from genome assembly GCA_035047505.1 of Drosophila parthenogenetica. Classification (NCBI taxonomy): domain Eukaryota; kingdom Metazoa; phylum Arthropoda; class Insecta; order Diptera; family Drosophilidae; genus Drosophila; species Drosophila parthenogenetica. Next base: position 14,984,295 of record JAWNPM010000080.1, on the reverse strand, counting down.
AATATTATAATGGATAGTACTTTCATTAAAACACGTTGAAAAACAAAGCATAATCGAATATATGTATATCTCTTTGTCTGTATGCACATACATATACGTTTGACATTATACTTATGCACACACATATGTGTGTATGTATGTGCTCAAATATAAATTTTGTTGCTAGTTTTCTTTTTTATTTATTGTCGGATTCTTCTGAAACTTTCAGGATAGTTTGATATAATTAGTCTTCAAACGAATTTAAAATTACAATACGATAAAATCAAATGCCTTATGCTGTCTAATTAGCCTATAACTCCCATATCAGTAAAAAGTCACTTTTAACAAGAAAAAAAGGTTATCTTCGGCTAGTTATCTTCGGCTAAGATTAAATACCCTTGCAGACACGCATATTGCGTTAATTTTATTTTTATCGGTAATTGTTCCAACAGTAGCTATATGATATAGTAGTCCGATTTGAAAGAAATTTTGTGAGCATGTAGGGAATGATAATAAACGCATATTTTGTGAATTTGGTTAAAATCGATCAACAGACATAGAAAATTTTCATACTAAGTATTTCAACCGATTGTTCCAATGGCAGCTATATGATATTGTAGTCCGATTTGAATGAAATTTGGTCAACACATTGGGAATGATAACAAATGCATATTGCGTGAATTTGGTTGAAATCGCTCAATAGACGTCGAAAATTTTCATACTAAGCATTTCAACCATTTTTACTATGGCAGCTGTATGATATAGTGGTCCGATCTGGATAAAATTTGGTCAGCTGATGGAAAATGGTAAAGAATGCATATTGCGAGAATTTGCTTCAAATCGTTCAAGGGACGCTGAAAATTTTCATACTAAGCATTTCAGCATTTTTAACCAATTGTTCCTATGACAGCTATATAATATAGTGGTCCGATCTGGATGAAATTTGGTTTGCACGTGGGATTTAGTACTAAATGCATATAGGCTGAGTTTAGTGGAGCTAGGTCAAAAAAATTTTTTTTGAACCGATTGTTCCTATGGGAGCTATATGATATAGTGATCCGATCTGGCTTTAACATATGAACTGCGTGCAGAGAGAATACACATGTGTACCAAGTTTCATCACGATAGCTTTAAAACTGAGAGACTAGTTCGCATAGAAACAGGCGGACAGACGGACAGACGGGCATGGCTATATCGACTCCGCTGTTTACGCTGATCAAGAATATATATACTTTATGGGGTCGGAAACGCCTCCTTCAATGCGTTACAAACATCGTGACAAAAACAATATACCCTCTGCAAGGGTATAAAAAGCAAGAAAATCGATTTAATCACTAATTGTTCCTACGGTAGTTATATGATATAGTAGTCCGATTCGGATAAAATTTTCATACTAAATATTCCAACCGATTGTTCCTATGGTAGCTATATGATATAGTAGTCCGATCTGAATAAAATTTGGTCAGCAGGTTAAATGTGGTAAAGGGTGCATAATTCGAAAATTAGGTTCAAATCGTTCAACAGACACTGAGAATTTTCGTACTAAGCAATTTAAGCATTTTCAACCGATTGTTCCTATGACAGCTATATTATGTAGTGGTCCGATTTTAACATATAAACTACGTGCAGAGAGAATACACATGTGTACCACGTTTCATCAAGATAGCTCCAAAACTGAGAAACTAGTTTGCATAGAAACAGATGGTCAGACAGGCGGACATAGCTATATCGATTCGTCTGTTGATGCTGATCAAGAATACATATTCTTTATTGGGCGGAAACGCCACCTTCAATGCATTACAAACTTCTTGAAAAAACAATATAACCTCTGCAAGGGTATAAAAATGGGCGCTAGATGAGTACGGGGTCTTTTACAGTACGCTCGCTCGGCTGTAGACCTTCCTACTTGTTTTCAATCTATCTAATAACAAGTAAGAAAAGTACAGTCGAACACGCCCGACCGTATAATACTCTCTGCTTTTGTTCCCAACTATAATGTTAAAACAACAAAAAAAAACTAAGTATAATCGAAAATACATGTGTTTGTCTGTATGCACATACAAATTCGTTTGACGTTAAATGTATGCACATAAATAAGTGTATACCTAATACTTTTGTTCGGCACTGCAAGCGCTGTCTCTCTCGCACTCATGCATTGGTATTGGCCGCAAATATATAGAATTTGTTCCGTGTTTTCTTTATTGTTTATGGTCGGATTCAAATGAAACTTTCAGGGTAGTTTGATATAATTATTCTTCAGACATATTTCAAATAACAATACTGTACGATAAGAAAAAATTACTTTAAAATGACATGCAAATTTGAAAATTTGCTTTATTTCTTACGGAAAAATGGGGCGTGACAGTCCAAAATTTTAAATGGCAATGCATTTATGCTGTCTCTGGGAGCCGGCGTACCAAAATTGGTATTCCTAAGTGCAATACTTACTGAGATATTTGCTTTAAACATCTACTTTTTCCGAGGTATGTCTAGTTTTTTTCTCATTGTGGGCGAATGGGGCGTGGCATCAAAAAAAAAAAGATTCTTGTATTGACTGACTAAATATGGAGTCGAGCGAGACCAAATTCGAACTTGTAGCTCTTACCATCTCTGTAATCTATGTGTTCTTACGGACGAACAGACGGACAGACGGTCCGTTGTAGTGCAATGAAAATAGTTTTTTACAATTTGCGGGGGCGTTAGGGGGCATGGCAAAAATTTGATATAAACTTATCCTGCCTGACCTATAGACGTACTTTCATTTTAAATTTGGTGGCTCTAGCTTTGGTAGCTTTAAAGATCCAGGTGTTCATACGGACGGACGGACACTCAGACAGACATTGCTATATCGTCTCGGCTGTTGATGCTGATCAAGAATATATATACTTTATGGGGTAGGCCACGTCTCCTTCTACCTGTTACGCACATTTCGCTTCTGATAAACCTAATAGACCAATCTACTCTTTTTTAAAGTACGGGGTCTAAAAAACATTTTCATAACGACATGATAACTATCCTCATCAACTATAGCCTATAGCTCCCATAGGACAAATCGGTCGAAAAAGTATGGAAAAATTCGCACTAGAAGGAGTATGGGGTCTTTTACAGTCGGCAAGCTCGACTGTAGCCTTTCTTACTTGTTAAATTACTAATTTCCTTAACTCTGCATAGTCTCAATTTTGGTAAACTAAGTTGCCCATTCCAAGTTCGTAAGTAAACAAATTTACTGCAAACTGCGAGGATTTCTTAGAATCTTCTATCTTATAGTTATTTCTATTATTCACCATACCCGATATGTTGATTTTTTTTTCTTCCCACTCTTTCAATGCATTAAAATAATTACCAATGTTTTTAGAAGTCTTCTTTCTTTAACTGAACTCTAAAATAAAATCATGTAAGTTTTTGAACTTTTTGTGGTTTTCGTGTGTTCAAGGTCTTTCTCCGATACATTCTTGCGTTTGAATCTAATTATTTTTTCATTCTTAAAACTTAACCTCAATGTAACCTCTATTTGGTTATACTTTACTCGCTTAAATGAGAACCGCAAAGTTTCAATGAAGCATCATTGATTTACAAAAGAAACGGCAACCCTGGTTGAACCCAGTATCTAATCTGCTATTCAACATCAGCTTTAACACTCAACGATCTCGCAGTACCCGAGACAGTAACTCGACGTGGCTAGAACTGCGAGGATGTCGCTTGGAATGCTGGCCCTACTGGGCGTCGTGCTGCTGCTTATTGCCTACTGGTTGCTTAGGCAGCACTATGCCTATTGGAGGCGGCGGGGCGTACCTGAGTTGCATCCCAGCATCCTGCTTGGAAATTTGGGAGGTATGCTGAGCTTGAGGAGCAGTCCGGCGGATTTCATTTGGGATCTGTACAATCACCCGGACGCCCAAAATAAGCCATTTGTGGGTATCCATGTGTTTCATAAACCAGCAATTCTTCTGCGAGACCCGGAGCTGATCAAACGTATTTTGGTCAAGGATTTCCACAAGTTCTCCAATCGATATTCTAACTCCGATTATAAGGGTGATCCCTTGGGATCACAGAACATATTTTTCCTTAAGAATCCGACATGGAAGGAGGTGCGTTTGAAACTATCACCCTTCTTCACCAGCAATAGACTGAAGCACATGTTCCCGCTGATCGACGAGGTCGGATGCAATTTGGATGCATTTCTCCGGCAACATCCGCTTCACAACGAACGTATTCGGTGCTTCGACGTGGAAGCCAAGGAGCTTTGTGCTCAATTCACCACAGATGTGATCGCCACTGTCGCCTATGGTGTCCAGGCTAACAGTTTCACGCATCCCAACAGCGAGTTCCGGCGACATGGACGCGCCGTATTTGAGTTCAGTCTAATGCGAGCTGCTGAGTTCACTTTGGTGTTCTTCATGCCGCAGCTGGTACCGCATTTGGGATTCAAGGTAGTGCCCGCCGAGGCCACCCAGTTCCTACGCAAAACCATTAACTATGTGATGGCCGAGCGGGAGAAATCCAATCAAACTCGAAACGATCTCATCGATCTCCTCATTGACTTCAAGCGAAGCACGCAGAAGGCTCTGGCCAACGGCAAAGTCGGAGACAAATTTGTTTTCGAGGGTGATATCTTGGTGGCCCAGGCGGTGCTCTTCTTTACCGCGGGTTTTGAGTCATCCTCCTCCACGATGGCCTTTGCCATGTTCGAGTTGGCCAGGAATGCTGAGGTACAGCAGCGTTTGCGGAAGGAGATCAAGGATGCCTTGATTGCCAGTGGAGGGCGGATTACCCAAAATATGATTGATTCCCTGGAGTACATGCATATGATACTCCAGGAAGTGCTGCGTATGTATCCACCCCTACCCTTTCTCGATCGCGAATGCACCCAGGAGTCGGGTTACTCCCTTTTACCCCACCACAAACTTAATGTGCCTAAGGGCATGCCCATCTACATACCAGCCTATGCTCTACACATGGATCCTCAGGTGAGCAATCAATTAATTTGTGGGGCTACTCCGATCCTAAGCCGCGTGGTGTCTTCCTTCTAGTACTATCCCCAACCGCGGCAGTTCCAACCAGAGCGCTTCTCGACCGCCAACAGAAAACTCCACGCGCCCTACACCTACATGCCTTTTGGCCTGGGACCACATGGGTGTATCGGAGAGCGTTTTGGTTACCTGCAGGCCAAGGTGGGCTTAGTCTATGTGTTGCGTAACCATCTAGTTACCATCTCGGATCGCACCCAAAGACGCATGAAACTAGAACCCAAAGCCATAATACTTCAGGCCCAGGGCGGTATACACCTAAGGCTGGTGCGTGATCCTCTCGGCGTCTAGGCACTCACCTGATGGAGAAACTCACCTGTCAGAGATTCACATGCAACTGACTTGAAGACTATCGTGAGATGACACTTAAATTGGTGTTTTTCTGCTCTCTCCCTGCTCAACTTGCTCTGACATCTTGGGAAATGCATTTTGATTGATGCCTCGCGTGTCGTGGTTGTTCTGGGAAGAAGGAGGAGAAGCAGAGGGGGAGTTGTGTCTAAAATCTTTCCGTTATGTTTAATAGAATAAGCTATCTTGACTTTGAAGCACATTTCACAATTTTTTCAATTAAATTGAGCAAACCGTGTTAAAATTCAATTAAAAACTCTGATAACACAAATTTGTCACATAAAATCTAAAAGTAAGTTTTTAAAATAAACTCTTTACAAACAAGGAAGAAAGGCTATAGTCGAGCGAGCTGTGCGTTTTTCCACACAAGTCACTAATTTTTGACCAATTTACTCTATGTGAGCTATAGGATATAGTTGCCGATCTAAACCAAATGTAGTAATGATATATAGAGTCGTGACATACACATTATTTGTAAGTTTGGGTGAGATCGCTAATTTAAAACTACATTTTTTCATACAAATCACAAATTTTCGACCGATTTGTCCTAAAGCTATGGGCTTTTGTTGTCTGTTCCGGATCTAACTTTGTGGTGATTGTTAGTTTGTTTGGTACCATAAACATAATGTGTCCACGAAAGCTCTAGTAGTTTTCAAGTTATACTAATGTGAAAATAGTATTTTACTACTTCCTGGGGCGGTAGGTGAAAAAATTTGAAATAAACTTTATCTGCCTGGACTTTTATTCCAAATTTGGTGGATCTAGCTCTTGTAGTTTAGTAGATCCAGGTATTCATACGGACAGACGGTCATTGCTATATCGTCTCGATGGGGTCGGCCCTTCCTCCTTTCTTCCTTAGTATACCGGAGTTAGAAAGTTTTAAAACAATACTAATCTGATTTTTTAATAAATATTATGTAAAATTTATAGCAGAACATGATTTAATTTTTAAATTTATAAAACACGTTTTAGTAAACCTAGCCTATACTCTTTGGCCTATGATTAATTTTAAATCTATGTAGGTCATAAGGCATAATTACTATATTAGGAATTCTTCTAAGGGCTAAGGGCTATTAACAACTTTCTACCGTAATAACTTTTACAAATGTATGTAATAATCCGAATGACAGATAAGTAAAACGTTTGTGAAATGCATTTTCTGACTCTGTACTCAAAATTGTTGACGAGGTCTATTAATTTTTTCAAAATTATCTACTTGTTTTAAATTGTGCTGAAAAAAGTAAATTACCCGTATATGTACTATTATATTAAATAATTTTTGATAACGTTACACTTGAATGATTGTTGTTAGGCGTCAAATTGCCCACAATTTTAAGTTAAATCTATCTTTAAAACATGTCGGTTAACAACAATTATTATTACACCGGTTGCTTGTCACGCTATATAGTAGTCTTTAAAGAGCAGTTATCAATTATACTAATGGAAACTCACTTGGTTTCTCATATCTCGACACTGTCTACTGATAACAAGTAGGAAAAGTACAGTCGAACGAGCCCGACCGTATAGTACTCTCTGCTTTTATTCCCAATTATAACGTTAAACCAGTACAAATTCGTTTGACGTTATATGTAGGCATATAAAATAAAGTGTGTATGTATACTATTACCGTCACATACGCATCAAAAGAGTTCGAGTATATGCTTGTATGTTTCTGTCGCGCTCGCACTAATGCATTGACTTAAATATTAACTTTATAATCGGTAGCTCTGTTGTTTGTTGTTGGATTTTTATGCAACTTTCTGGATAGTTTGATATGATTTGTCTTCAAAGGAATCATAAATAACAATACTCTATGATAAGAACAAATTCCCTTAACACGGCATACAAGTTTAAAAAGTTTTTTTTTTTTACGGTAAAAGGGGGCGTGGCAGCCAACAATTTTAAATGGTAATGTATTTATGCTGTCTTTAGGAAAATGCGTACCAAAATTGGTATTCCTAAGTGCCATAGTTACTGAGATATTAAACGAAAACATCTTTTTTTTCCGAGATATGTCTAGTTTTTTGCTCATTGTGGGCGAATGGGGCGTGGCATCGAAAAAAAAAGATTCTTGTATTGAGACCAAACTTGAATTTGTAGCTCTTACCATCTCTGAAATCTGTTTGTTCATACGGACGGACAGACAGACGGTCAGACGGACATGGCTAAATCGACTCGGCTTGTAATGCTGATCAAGAATATATATACATTATGGGGTCTGCCACGCCTCCTTCTGCCTGTTACATACATTTGCACAAACCCAATATACTCTTGCAGAGAGTATAAAAAAAACAAATGAAGTTTCTGAGTCTGTGCCGGGGTTCGAACCGCAGGTCTTGTGTTTACATACAAGTGCGAAAAAGAATAACAGGCATCTCTACTACCTGGGCCCCTCTTGTTTCGCTAGCTATTGCGGCTAATGTATATATAAGCATAGAGTTATCTCTTTCCTTTCAACCACATGCATTTACAATGCGCTTCAACGAAAAGTTTGTTACCTGATTGCTCAGTAGTTTATAGTTGCATTTATATGCAACTTTCAGGATAGTTTGATATGATTTGTCTTTAAACGGATCTTGAATTATCATACGATAAGAACAAATGCCTTAAAAACAGCATCGAAAATTTAAAATTATTCTGTTTTTTGTTGAAAAAAGGGGCGTGGCAGTCCTAACGTTTTAATGACATTGCATTTATGCTGTCCCTAGAAACCTGCGTACCCACATTGGTGGTCCTAAGTGCCATAGTTACGGAGGTATTCGCGGAAAACATCAATTTTTCCGAGGTGTCTTTGGTTTGGTTGGAAATAAACTTGATCTGCATACATCATAGACGGACTTTCATTTCAAATTTGGTCTCTCGACCTCTTGTAGTTTAAAAGATCCAGGTGTTCATAGACGGACGGACAGACAGACAGCCAGACAGACATTGCTATATCGACTCGACTGTTGATACTGATCAAGAATATATATACTTTATAAGGTCGAAAAAGCTTCCTTCTGCCTGTTATGCACATTTGGCTTTTGACAAACCTAATAGACCCCTATACTTTTTTGTAAAGTAAGAGGTCTAAAAATATCTCGGAAATCAAAATAAAATGAATTTCTTATCTTTGGCGAGGCTAACAGAATTTATTTACTTATTTGTTTAAACGGGCAAATTCGAGTAACGCTATCAGGTAAATACGTTTCACCAGGTAAGTAATAGATTCAGGTTGTGTTTATCAGATTATTTAATTTTTTAAAAAACAACAAACAATTTCATCAAGAAATTTTGAAAACAATCAAATATTGGAGTTGTAATTGTCACCTACAAATTTTTGGAAGAGGCGAGAATTTAAATAGAATCCTCTTGTAACATTCTTGAATATTTTTAACAGCTTTTTAAAATAGGAGCCATATCTCCTAAGCCCTGTCATCATAGAGTCCATCATTAATAACCTCCAAAAAGGGTCCTGTTTTCAGTTGGAGTACAAAGGTATTTGGATCGAACTTAATATCCTTAACAGTCTCGGAGCAACAGCGCACGTAGTGATTCTTGAGGATGTGCACCAGACCCAGTTTAGCCTGGAGCAAGCCAATTCGACTGCCTATGCAGTTGTGGGGACCCAGACCAAAGGGCTGATAGGCCATACCTTCAATTGACTTGCGATTTTCCGGTGAAAATCGTTCGGGATCAAAGTAGTTTGGATTTTGCCAGTACTGAATTATAAGAACTGTTAGTATATTGAGTAAAAAGGGGATTGATAGAGTTACCTTAGGATCCTGGTGCAAACCGTAGACGGGTATAAAGACAGGAGTGCCCGGCTCCAGTTCATAGTTATAGTAGGGCTTCAGGGAAATATTCGGCTGACCCTTAATGCCTTGATATTCCCGATCTAGGAAGGGAAGCACTGGGTACATACGAAGAACCTCGTCCAACACCATTCCAAGATATTCCAAGGAGTTGATTGTCTCGTAGGTTAATTTTCCCCCATCCTTCAGCATAGCTTCATTTATTTCATGTCTCAGACGATTCTGTAATTCAGGCTGTTTTGCTAGCTCCAAGAGGCCGAAGGTCATAGCCGAAGAGGATGTCTCAAAGCCTGCCGTGAAGAAGACACTAGCCTGGGCAAGAAGGAAATCCTTATCCCGGGCCAAATGTGGCTTCGTCGGATCCTGGGCTGCCTCCTTTCGGAGTCCCACCAGGACATCAATGAGATCATTGCGTATTGTGGATGTCCGCTCTCGTTCCGCCATGACATGGTTGATACTATTTCTAATGAAATTTGAATACTCCTCAGTAAAGAACTTGATTCGGAGTAGGGATACTAGCTTCGGAAGAAAGAAGGCCACAAAGAAGTCTTTGCTGCGAAGAAGAGTGGCCTCTAGGGCCTTCCGTCCCTGTTTGTGGAACTCGGCATCCGGATTCTGTAAACTGTCCGCCCTAATTCCAAATGCAATTGTTGCTATCGAATCCGCTGTAAACCTCGAGCATATATTCTTTACATCAGAAATGTATGGCACATTCTTTCTAGGGTTATGTCTAGCCAAGTGGGACTCCAAGTCTGCAGCAATCTACAACTGTGGTCATTAGATCATATAGAATAATCCATTATTAAAATACTTACCTCTTGCATCAAGGGATACATCATTTTAAGTTTTCCGCTAGTAAAAACTGGGGTTAACTTGGTGCGAATCTCCTTCCACTGAGGATTACGAACAAAAAAGAGGTTATTTGAGCTAAGGGCATCGCCATGTGGATCGCAACGCCCATAACGATTGGAGAAACGATTAAAGTCCTTAATTAAAACCGACTTTATAAGTTCTGGTTCACGTATAATCAGACCAGGCTTATTGATCACATAAATTCCAACGACAGCCTCATTCTGCATTTGAGGATCGTTGTATAGTTCCGAAATATATAGTCCAAAGGAGGTCTTTTGCTTGAATAACACTAGAGTATTACCCAATATAGGAGTCGGCTTTATGAATGGAATTCCTTTGCGTTCCCAATAACCGTGGATCCGCTGAAACCACATGTAGATGGCACTGAACAGGCCCACAAGCATGAAAAGTATTGCCGTGAAAATCATTGCGAGAGCTATTAAAATTGGTATTTCTTGATTAATTAAAGGATTTATAATTATTTTTATAGAGTAGTGAGTTCACAAATACACATTTTTCGTTCACATTCATTTAAACGTATTGATATACAGATTTTATTATATTTAAATATAATAATATAGAGATTCTCACATTTAGATAATGTGCCTGATAGCAATTAATATTGTTTTTTAATTATTTGCATTCTACATATACATACAATCTGTTATTGTCTGTTGTCGCAATCATGGTGCAAAAGATCACTAAGTAGAGCATTAGCACGATAACCTGGTGTGTCAAGTTCTAGTAACGATTAAAAACATTTTATTAACACTTATTATGGCGCAAACCCATTAATATTGGAATGATTTTTTTTTTCATTAATCTACTCTGCTCTATTCTTGTAATATGCACATACACAAACAGTACTCTCTCCCAAAGGGAACACAATAAGCTTAGTGCCATCAAAGAGCAGAGCCATGCAAATCTTTGGTGTAGAGTATTTAAAATTTTTAAGAATACTTAAAAGCTGATTTCGATCCATTTCTTCTCTTCACAATACAAAATAAGAAAGATAAGTACAGCAAAAGTACTCTCTGCACATTATAGTATTATGGATAGTACTTTGATTAAAATACGTTGAAAAACAAAGGATAATCGAGATGGTAAGAGCTACAAGTTCGAATTTGGTCTCAATCGACTCGATATTTAGTCAGTCAATACAAGAATCTTTTTTTTTTCGATGCCACGCCCCATTCGCCCACAATGAGTCAAAAACCCGACACACCTCGGAAAAAATCTAAATATGGCACCTAGGAATACCAATTTTGGTACACGTGTTCCTAGAGACCGCATAAATGCAATGACATCAAAAGTTTTGGGCTGCCACGCCCCCTTTTTCCGCAAGAAATAAAATAAAATTTCAAACTTGCATGCCGTTTTTAAAGCATTTATTCTTATCGTACAGTGTTGTTATTTATAATTCGTTTGAAGACGTATCATGTCAAACTCTCCTGAAAGTTTCATAAGAATCCGGCCATAAACAAGAAACAAATGAAGCAACAAAGATTTTATTCGGGAGAAATGAGTGCGAGAGAGACAGCGCTAGTCATGCCGACCAATAGTATTCATACACATATATGTATGTGCATACATTTAACGTCAAACGAATTTGTATGTTCATACAGACAAACACATGTATGTTCGATTATGCTTTGCTTTTTTTTTTTGTTTTAACGTGTTCTAATACAAGAACTATCTTTTGTAATATCCGGATACCGATTTAAGCATTATAATTGGGAATAAAAGCACAGAGTATTATACGGTCGGGCGTGTTCGACTGTACTTTTCTTTCTTGTTTTCTTATTTATTTATGGTCGGATTCTTATGAGACTTTCAGGATAGTTTGATATAATTAGTCTTCAAACGAATTTTAAATAACAAAATGCTGATCAAGAATATATATACTTTATGGGGTCTTCCGCGCCTTCCTTCTGCCTGTTACATACTTTGGCACAAACCCAATATACTCTTGCAGTGAGTATAACAAGAAATAATGCTTTAGTCGCCCGGTGACTTTAGGATACCCGTTACTCAGTTTCAATATATTCTTATAAATCAGGTATTATAGTCCACGCATACAATATTCATTAATTAGTTAATATTTTGAGCGTGTTTTTGACCGATCTGCCTTATATAGTTGTCGGACTTGGATCAAACTTGGCCAGTACATGTACAATGTACATCCTAGAGATGTACTATCTATGTAACTTTGGTTTAGACAGCACAGATAACAAAAATGCTTTCTATACTAAAACATTCTAGTTTTACCTGTACATTTACCTTTATATGAAGATAGAATGCCCTAAAGTGGGCGTGTCAAAAAAAAAATAGCAAACTTGTACTGATTGAGTATTGTACCTTTCATTTGCGACTTCTGGGACCTTTCTAGCTCTTATAGTCACTGAGTTTCTTCGGTTTATACAGACGGTCGGTCGTAAAGACGGACATGGCAAAATCGATTCGGCTATGGGCACTGATCAAGAACATATATACTTTATGGGGTTTGCCACGTCTCCTTCTCGCTGTTACGCACATTTCGCTTCAGGCAAACTTTTAGTAGACCGCTCTACTCTGTTTAGAGTACGGGGTCTAAAAACATGTATTTTAACGATTTTCTAAACGTTTTATAATTATTTCGCGTGCAGGTGAAAAAATTAACTCTATCACGTCACCAATGATTATATGTATTGAAAATTTGCATATTTTCTTTGAACACTTCATTTTCTTTAAGGTTCAACTAAATATCGGATGGATTCATGTATTTCACTGAGCACTGACCTTAAAATAGGCAAACTTTCATCAACTTTAATCAAGTACCACCAATTATAAACGCATCTCGTGCTGCACTGTCTGAGTTATAAATCTTCCAGAACCTTTATAGAATCTATATACATATATTTATTTTTACACAAGTAAAATGAAACTAGTATGTATTAAAATACTATGTAAAATAAACAAGATTATTTCGAATTGCTGATTAAACTTATTTCAAAAGTTATAATCAAGTTCATGAAATAGTGTTCTTTTCTATATATGTTTTAAAATTTTCGTTGACTATAAATTTAAAATTAATATAAATTTCATCGCAAGCTTTGGCATACAATAAGGACAATAATACAATGGGTAAGGTAGTTGTTGGTGTCGAGAACACCAGCGCACATGAGCCGGGAGTCGGCCCGTTGTGATACCTGGGGATCTGCTGGGAGAGGTTATCAGAGGGGTAATAAGGGTGGGTGATACTTGGGCAGACGCTAAGAGGTGGTATCTAAAGAGCTCCATCCTGAGGCAAGGATGAGGCGCGAGGGTCGATTTGGCTGAATGTTGGATAGGTCAGAGAAATCGTTGAAAAGATAGGCACCGACATGTCGGTGCGGCGCAGCTGCGACAAAGCGCTTTTCAATGATGAGGCTGCAAGCCGTCAAAGGCATGGATACCTGTCCTCTCTCATTTTTGAGAGAGGAGACTGTGCCCATCCTAGCGAGCTCGTTTGCAGCACAAATGCCTTCTATGTCACTATGGCTAGGGACCCAAATAATCGGTGCTTAAGTGCTGTTCTCCTGCCCATTATGTCTAGGGCATCAATAGCCTTCTCCGGTGTAGAGCGTAAGGCGCCCAGGGTAAGTAGCCCAGCCATACGCTGAATTTTGTTGAGTTTGGATAGTATGTTTCTCTTCTTAAGGGGGAAACACTGGTTGTACCTTTGGAAAAATCGATAATTTTTTTTTTGTATTATTTTAATGTATAATTATTTCAAAACACGCCCTGAAAATTTCAAGTCAATCCGAAAAAAATTGGCTGAGATATGAGCGATGAACGCCTTTCAGCGCGTTTTTCTCGAAACGGCTTTTGAAAATCGGTGTCCAAAATTCCTCGAAAACTAGTGGACCGATCTTTTTGAATTTTATAATGCTCATTAGGAACACAATAATCTAGTCTTTAATCGTTGGACTTTTTTTTTTGACTTACATTAGCCGTTTTTTCATAAAAATACGATTATTTGACTTTGAGCGTCCACCATTTTATTAATTTGGAAAATTTTTTCAAATCCTTCTATTAAAGACTAGATTATACATATTTTTAACTATATTCATCAAAATTTTGGTTTTCAGCTGATCCACTTCACCGCAATTTTGGACACCGCAAAACCTTAATTTAAAAATTTTGATTCTTTAACGGCTATTTGCCACATAACTATGTAACATATAGTAATAAAAAAAATTTCTCGTGATTCTTCAAGATGTGTTCTTTAATTTGATATGTTGCTCGATCAATAAAGTTGTGTAGTTTTCTGTCAAAAAAGCCTCAAAAAAGGCCTTCATATAGACTTTGCCACCAGTGTATCCCCCTTAAGGGCAGGCCACCACCCTAGTACGCCATATAGGAGAGAAGGGCGATCAATGGCAGTATATAGCCATCTGGTAAAGTAGGGGTTCAACCCCCATTTCAGAGCAATTATCTTCGTGCATGTGAAGAGGCCAACAGAAGCTTTTTTTACGTCTCCTTTGGAGACGAATTTTGAGAAGTTACCTAGCGAGGCTTCGATGACCCTGCCTTTTAGCAGTTGGTCGATAAGGCTCATAGAGAGGCGGTCAATTCCCAGCGATGTCAGAGCTTCGGTGATGGGTTCTGGCAGGATATTATTGAAAGCTCCGTCTATGTCAAGAAACACTTCTAGAGAGTATTCCTTGAAGGAGATTGATTTTTTGATATTTGAGATGATGCTGTACAGGTCAGATTCTGTGGATCTACCTCTATGGTATGCATGTTGTGCTGTAGAAACGCGTTCTCTAAGAATCTTAGCCAGCAGATGCCAGCACATTAGTCTTTTTAAAGTCTTGAGAAGGAAGGATGATAGACTCTTAGGTCTGAAGTCTTTTGTGTTACAGTGGGATGGTTTACCCGCCTTAGGGATGAAGACTTTTTGTGGTGTAGCCAGGGTTTGGGATTGACTCCGGATATTAATATTCCTTTAAATATCTGATGGAGCCTGTCTAATGACAGGTCCCCAGCAGAAAACTGCAGCGGTACACCGCATGTAAAAATACTCATAGTACACACAGAGTATTTTGTGATCCGAATGATTTTTTACTCTATGCGGAAATGTGCGGTGTTTTTTTTTTTTACTCGTTTTCGTTTGGGTATTTTCATATTGCGATACTTTTTTACCCTCTCATGTTTGTACCAACTCATTTAATATTTGCTTACGTAAGCACCGCATCAAATTTGTACTCTAAAAACCACACTTGTGAAGTGCAATTAAATTTTTATACGAGTGTTTTTTGTTTTCTGTCCGTATGAACAATCTGATTTCAGAGATGGTAAGAGCTAAAAGTTCGAATTTGGTCTCAATCGATTCGATATTTAGTCAGTCAATACAAGAATCTTTTTTTTTTTTGATGCCACGCCCCATTCGCCCACAATGAGCAAAAAACTGGGCACACCTCAGAAAAAATAGATGTTTAAAGCGAATATATCAGTAACTACGGCACTTAGGAATACCAATTTTGGTACGCATTTTCCTAAAGACAGCATAAATACATTCCCATTTAAAATTTTGGACTGCCACGCCCCCTTTTTCCGTAAGAAAAAAAAAACTTTTTAAACTTGCATGCCGTTTTAAAGGCATTTGTTGTTATCGTACAGTATTGTTATTTATGATTCCTTTGAAGACAAATAATATCAAACTATGCTGAAAGTTGCATAAAAATCCAACAACAAACAAAAGAGCTACCGATTATAAAGTTAATATTTAGGTCAATGCGTGAGTGCGAGCGCGACAGAAGCGTACAAGCATATACTCGAACTCTTTTGATGCATGTGTGGCGGCAATAGTATACATACACACATATATACATCTATATGTGCATACATATAACGTCAAACGAATTTGTATGTGCATAAACACAAACATATGTATGTTCGATTATTATATGTTCTTTTTTGTTGTAACGTGTTCTAATACAAGAACTATCTATTGCAATATCCGGATTAGAGATGGGCATGGGCCGTGCCGTGTCCGGGCCGTGCCGTGCCTTTTAAAAAAAAAAACCGTGTTGGGCCGTGTTGGGCCCCTTCCAAAAAATTGCCGTGTTTTACCGTGCTAAAGTCTTTAGGCACGGCAGGCACGGTTTGGCACGGTAGGCACGGTAGGCACGGTAGGCACGGTAGGCACGGTTGGGCACGGTAGGCACTGTATGATCGATAAGTTGACCTAGTTTAATTGCACATTTGTTAGGTTGAATTGTACAATTTTTTTTTACACAAAAACTTTAATTAAAAATTTTAAATTTATTAAGTGACATTAATAAAATATTCTAGAAAACTGTTAAAATTCATTTTAGTTTCTAAATAAAATGTTCTTTAAAATTGTTTAAATTAATTTTATTTTATAAACAAAATCTTCTTGAAAACTGTAAAAATTTTGTCAATTTTTATTAATAAAATATACCGTGCTGTGTCTGGGCCGTGCCGTGCCTCTAAAAAAAAATTCCGTGTTGGGCCGTGTTGGGCCTCTGTTTTTAGCAGCCGTGCTTGGGCCGTGCCGTGCCTCAAAAAAAAGGCCCATGCCCATCTCTAATCCGGATACTGATTTTAACATTATAATTGGGAATAGAAGCAGAGAGTATTATATGGTCGGGCGCGTTCGACTGTACTTTTCTTACTTGTTAAACTTGCATGCCGTTTGAAAGGTATTTGTTCTTATCGCACAGTGTATATTTAAGCGTATACATACACACATATATATATATGTGCATACATGTAATATTAAATGTATATGTATGTGCATACAGACAAACAGATGTACATATATTCGATTATGCTTTGTTTTTTAACGTGTTTGAATGAAAGTAGTATCCATAATACTATAATATGCAGAGAGTACTTTACTCTCTCTCACAAATTGAACAAATCCCGTACTTCTCTCAGTGGGCAGTAATAAACAGTTTAAGATTTGGTAATTTGGTGTCAAAATATTTTTGTCCACCATTGTAATTTTTTTTCATACTCTGTATTTGTCTGCACATTCATTTTCTGAGGCTTCAATATATGAAGTGCACAAGTGACACCCTTTTTCAAAAGATTATTGACGATACTCATCCTTTTTGACTAGAGTAATAAAGTATCGCAATCATTTCGGTACAAGTCCAAAAATACTCGAGTACAAAAATATGCGATCATATTTTTACCCAAAAATTTCTGCATGAGTATGTTCGCAACCTCATTTTCTGTGTCTAATACTCGAGTACAATACTCTCTGGTCCCCAGGATGAATGAGATGGGCTGGAATGATACCATCCGTACTAGGAGATTTGAAGAGTTTAAAACTTTTAATTGCCCCAGAGATATTGCCTTACTAATCAGCGCTAGGGTCGGGCCGTGCCCGTAGTTAGGGACGGCTGGGGTTGTCGGAAAATGGGTGTTCATCAGCAGCTGTAACGACTCCTCACTCCAGGAAACACCCAAAGAGGTAGTAGTGTAAGAGAGAATCTTTGTGAGCCTTGCGACCTCGGAGGTGTCTTCCACACTTGAGCAGAACTTACGCCAGAAATTGCGTTTGGCTTTGCGTAGTTCGTTGTTGTAGGAGGATAGAGAGCTTTTGTAGCTGCTCCATCAATCATCTGAGTCTAGATATTTTGCTTGGTTGAAGAGCCTTCTGGCTCTCTTTCGAAACTCGTCCAGTGAGTAAGTACCACCAAGGGGGCTTAACACGTCCTGCAATTTAACTTATCGGACAGGCTTCATGCGCACCTCCATTAGGTGCGGATGTGATCGAAGATACCAGACGTTCAGTGTGGCATAAGTTAGCTAACATTTTTAATGCCATTCACAAAGACTCCTCTAAATTAGCTTGCATAAGCTTTCTCTGAGTAAAACATTCTTAGCTCATAGATAAAGAGCACAGTGACGTCATTACGTATATTACCGGTAATCGCTTGTAGAGTTGTTTCCTTTATATGGCTAAGTTTTATTGTGTTTTTAAATTTGTGAACGTTCTTTAAATTTGCTCCCTCTCAACTAGATTAATCTTAATTGCCTAAGTCCTAAACAGTTTCTAATTCATAAAATAATAAAAAACTTCAAGAAAGGAGAAAGCATCCAAAACTCAATTAACATATACAGTTATCACATATATATATATTGCTTTTTATCTAAAATTGCGAATCACATATCCTAAACTTTATCATCATAGAGTCCATCATTAATAACTTCCAGAAACGGTCCCGTTTTCAGTTGGAGTACAAAGGTATTTGGATCGAACTTAATATCCTTAACTGTCTCGGAGCAACAGCGAACGTAGTGATTCTTGAGGATGTGCACCAGACCCAGTTTAGCCTGGAGCAAGCCAATTCGACTGCCTATGCAGTTGTGGGGACCCAGACCAAAGGGCTGATAGGCCATACCTTCAATTGACTTGCGATTTTCCGGTGAAAATCGTTCGGGATCAAAGTGGTTTGGATTTTGCCAGTACTGAATTACAAGAGCAGTTAGTATATTGAGTAAAAAGGGGATTGATAGAGTTACCTTAGGATCCCGGTGCAAACCGTAGACGGGTATAAAGACAGGAGTGCCCGGCTCCAGTTCATAGTCATAGTAGGGCTTCAGGGAAATATTCGGCTGACCCTTAATGCCTTGATATTCCCGATCTAGGAAGGGAAGCACTGGGTACATACGAAGAACCTCGTCCACCACCATTCCAAGATATTCCAAGGAATTGATTGTCTCGTAGGTTAATTTTCCCCCATCCTTCAGCATAGCTTCATTTATTTCATGTCTCAGACGATTCTGTAATTCAGGCTGTTTTGCTAGCTCCAAGAGGCCGAAGGTCATAGCCGAAGAGGATGTCTCAAAGCCTGCCGTGAAGAAGACACTAGCCTGGGCAAGAAGGAAATCCTTATCCCGGGCCAAATGTGGCTTCGTCGGATCCTGGGCTGCCTCCTTTCGGAGTCCCACCAGGACATCAATGAGATCATTGCGTATTGTGGATGTCCGCTCTCGTTCCGCCATGACATGGTTGATACTATTTCTAATGAAATTTGAATACTCCTCGGTAAAGAACTTGATTCGGAGTAGGGATACTAGCTTCGGAAGAAAGAAGGCCACAAAGAAGTCTTTGCTGCGAAGAAGAGTGGCCTCTAGCACCTTGCGTCCCTGTTTGTGAAACTCGGCATCCGGATTCTGTAAACTGTCCGCCCTAATTCCAAATGCAATTGTTGCTATGGAATCCGCTGTAAACCTCGAGCATATATTCTTTACATCAGAAACGTATGGCACATTCTTTCTAGGGTTATGTCTAGCCAAGTGGGACTCCAAGTCTGCAGCAATCTACAACTATGGTCATTAGATCATATAGAATAATCCATTATTAAAATACTTACCTCTTGCATCAAGGGATACATCATTTTAAGTTTTCCGCTGGTAAAAACTGGGGTTAACTTGGTGCGAATCTCCTTCCACTGAGGATTACGCACAAAAAATAGGTTATTTGAGCCAAGGGCGTCGCCATGAGGATCAGACCGACCATAACGATTGGAGAAACGGTTAAAGTCCTTAATTAAAACCGACTTTATAAGTTCTGGTTCACGTATAATCAGACCAGGCTTATTGATCACATAAATTCCAACGACAGCCTCATTCTGCATTCGAGGATCGTTGTATAGTTCCGAAATGTGCATGCCAAAAGAGTTCTTCTGTTGGAATAACGCCAGAGTATTACCTAATATAGGAGTCGGCTTTATGAATGGAATTCCTTTGCGTTCCCAATAACTGTGGTTCCGCTGAAACCACATGTAGATGGCGCTCAACAGACCCACAAGCACGAAAAGTATTGCCATGAAAATCATTATAAGTGCTGAAAAACACGCTTAATTAATAGATTTTCGAATATTAACAATATAAGTATATTTTATGTATAAATTGAAAATCGAGAGGAACACCGTGGTTTGTCACCGCATATGGAAAGATTGAATGTTCACATGTTTAACCACGTAATTATGTGTTTCGTATAATACTTATAATCATATATTTCAATTTTTTTTGCAACAGGTGTTTCTATAAACAGTTATGTACCGAATTCTGCACCACAGATTGGTTTATATAAGCTAAGAATAAAATAAATAGCTTTCGCGCTCGCGATTTTATGTCCGATAAATATGGGTTCTCGCACAGCACTCGCTTATTTAAAATTTAGTAGCGGTATTTATAGGCAAAAATCTTTACCACATACATATAGCTATTACAAAAAGCTGAGCGAAAACAAGATTATTTGAAAATACTGATAAAAATGAGATAGGTAAGTTCACTTGAGTTTTAAAAGGCAGGTAAGCTTTCAGCTATCTACATAATAATAATATATTCATTTATATGGTACACCCCACAATTAGTAATCATACAATGTAGTACATTAATTTAAAGTGGGCTTACAAAATTATTTATATAAAACCAAAAAAATCATACCTGTATAAAAGTATTTGGTTTACTGTAACTATTATTGTGTATAAAGGAGTGTAAATAAGTAATTCAATCTTATGATCCGTTCACACGAGTTGACAAAGTTATTCCTAAGCAATTTGAACAAATTAGTTAAATTAATTGGATAGTTAAATTTGTACCGTCCACCTAATAGGTGAGCTTAACTAACACTGCATGTCTTTATACTGAAATTCGTTTGAAACTTAATATATCAATTAATATTAATATATCTATCCTGAAAGTTTTTTAAAAATCCGACTATAATCAAGAAAGAAAACATAAAACTAAGTTTATATTTTGGCGCAATATCAATGCATCTGAGCAAGAGAGATAACAGGACACATAAATATGATGTACCGTTTACGCTGCATGTGTGCGGAAGCCCTTCCCGATGTACTTTTGCTTCTTTCTTTCTTTTCTTTTCTATTTAATATGTATAATTTTATTCGTTTATTGCGAGTATCTTGAAAAATGTGAATAACAAGAGTTTTTCGTAAGTGAACGAGGATCCCAAATTAATTTTAGTCAAGTATTTCGGACCTTTTATCGGTATTCCTCCCACACCATCGTATAAAGTGCTAAAAGCTTTCATTCAAATTCGTACTTACTGATGATTAAAAACAAAATTCAAATAATATATTAATATACTTGATACACCGTTTCATTTCGTAGTCCAAGATACATTTTCATAAACCAAAAAGCGCCAACTGTAAAATCAAAAAGCATAATAGTACCAACTTTGATTCATAAAATGTACTTTACTGTGAGTTTTAAAAGCCAAACACGTTTGGCTTGTTGTTTTAATTGTTTCGTATTTATTTACACTGGCGGAAAAACCTGTTTACAAGCATCAACATTGATTGATGGACTTAAATGATAATAAGTATATATCAAAAATCTAATTAAAAATCCAAATCCCGATCAAAAGCTATCTTTGTAGCGCCTAAAGCTTGATAGCAACAATTGCATAGTGACGTGGCGATATAATTGCATCGAACAGGTCAATTAAATAGCTGTGCTCGTAGCCTAGCTCCTTGAGGTACAGTAGGCGATCCAATAGAATTACATTCTCCAGAATCGGAGCGTACGTCATTCGTAGCAGATAGAATAGTTCCAAAAATTTATGATCCATTTCATGGGCTTGAAGCAGGGATTTAAGTTCCGATTCTTTAATAGCTGCCAGCCAGGGTTCATTCAGTTTGACTGCACACTTTTGTAAATATTCCGCGAAAGACTCGAATTTACGCACCTTGCCCACCTGCAGTTCGTTTTTCAAGTGTGGGGCATGTCGACAAACCAGAACTTCGAGCAGTGCGCGATAGTAGAGAGTAATGTTGGGTAACTCCTTGGCCGCTAAAGTGCGTTCAATGGATTGGGCAGCGAGCATGCGTGCATTACGACCCAATCTTACTCCTTTTTCCCGCAGATAGTGACTTAGTGGGAAACCAAAATCTGACTGCTTCTCCATTAACGCTTTGTTGCCGAAGAACTCTTGCGATGAAAAACGCTCTCGTAGTAAATGATAACAACAACCGACATTACACAAAAGGCGACACTTATCCTGGGCATGGAACACCTGTAAACAGGTCGCCGCCAGATTTCCACAGGTGTGCAGACCTGTTAGGCATATGCTATTGCATTGTTGATCAAAGTGCGCATCCAGTAAATCACTGAGGTTCATATCTGTCGTTATAAACCTTGAAATGGTTTTGTAATTATCCAAAGGTGGTGAAATAGTAGGTACATCTCGTTGGTTTGTTTTTTTGCCGCGTCGCACGGGCTTTATTCCTTGGCCCTGCAGCACAGCGCGTTCCGTTAAGCCGTTCCAAGCGCGCTATTTAAAAAAAAGAAAGTGTTGAGAAATATTATAAAATTGGCTGCTCGTGCACACTTTGCAGCACTACAAAATTTAAAAGCAACCCTGACAGACTACTGTCAATTGAGAGTTGCTCTTCTTTTTCTTTCTTCAGCTTGCTCGACGCATAAACGTTTTTGCCGGCAACTTTAATACAAATTTTCCAATTCATTCCAAAAACGATTAAAAATAAACGATCAAAATGTCAGCGGGCATGCCAATTAATCCTAAACCATTTTTAAATGGTCTGACGGGAAAACCTGTGCTTGTGAAACTCAAATGGGGACAGGAATACAAGGGATTTCTGGTTTCTGTGGACGGATACATGAACATGCAACTGGCCAACACGGAGGAAGTTATTGAGGGATCTGTGACTGGTAATCTTGGTGAAGTGCTAATACGATGCAACAATGTGCTTTACATAAAAGGCATGGAGGACGACGATGAAGAGGGGGAAATGCGCGACTAAAAAACAACTTAAATGCATTGGGCGCCACTCTTAGTACAAGACGTCAATAACAATTTAATCATTAAGAATCGAAAGTAATGATATAAACATGTATTTATTTTATAGTAAAGACTTACTTGTAGTTTACGATTGCGTGACAGGGCATTTTCAGTGTTTGCTGTATTGGCATCAATGCCGAGCACGCGATGTCCATACTGGAGCGCCAATCTTGATGATAGATAACCTTTGCCATCCCCAGCATCAACAACGAAGCAACTCTGGTCCGGATCTGTCGACACACTCGTTACCAGTTTGTCGACTAATGCAGCTGCCAGCTCCACCTAAGAAATATACTAAGTTCCCTGTTTTTTTGATTGTGCATATAAAAACCCACCTCATGACATTTTTTTGCACTCATAAATTCTTTTATGCTCAGCTGAGTCTGCGTTTTGGAAGCCAGCTGCTCCTCTAGTTGCTCTTCTTTCGTCAATAGCTTCTCAAAATTCGTCAGACGTTGATGTTCACCTGCTATGAGAAATTGTGCCAAGGAAGGAAATTGTTGACTATTGCGCTCCGATTTCCAAAATATTGCTTCGATTGCTTGATTAACGTCCTTCGACGAATGAAGCTCTGCGCGTAATGGTTCGGGTAGAAATCGCTTCCAGTGATCCTCGGTTAAGTAATTGACCATGTGACAATTGACAAAATCCCAATTTTGTTCAAGATACACTAGTAAGCCATCGAGTGCTATCTTCAATTCAGTCACGCCCACGCTACCCATTGTTGGTTTGTTGCTAAAAACTGAAATCCTTGCGTTCCCCTGTGGAAGAGCCCTGCTGTCCCTTAATGCCTTTTTTTGTGCCCAACAACGCGCACAGTCGCCGATGCGTGTTGCGTATGAGCTCCACGTTGTTAATGATGTCAGCTTCAGGATCGTTGTGGCGTGGAAACTGTTCGATAAGAGTGCGCAGTTGTTGCAGCGTCCGCTGAACTTTATCGGTGTGTGGCAACTGCTGTTGTGCCAGAACCTGGCCGTATATGCCACCTAGTTCTTCACCCAGTTGTACGCCTTGAGCATAGCCCAGCTGATATCCCTCTAGGTTACCCTGAGCACTGCCGTCCCTGATACCCTCGACGTAGCCAAGCCGTGCGTGTTTTTCCTCAGTTAGCACTATGTCGTCAAAGAGATCATTAATATCTCGCGATGTAGTGGACATCGTTGAAACACGACTGCGGTCAATATTTATCGGCATTGCATTAATCGATAAGTTGACAGTCAAACCACTTTACTTTTAGTGATTCCCAACACTAAAAAAATAATTGGAACATGTTTAATGCTCGATCTGCCTAATGATTTAATAAATAACACTAATGCTTAAAGCAAGGCACATTTGCTGAATAAAATTTAGTTCTATAAATTTGTCACTACTCCCAAGCGTCGTCCTCCTCTGAATTGGTCTCGTCGCTGGACATCGAACCCTTGTTCTTCTCCATCGGTGATTCGATTAGCTTCGACAGTTGTCGCATTATGGGATTGCCGGATTGCTCTGGCGGATTTTGGCCGCCTGAAATACCCTTCCGACGCAGCATAAGCTTATTGTGCAAATCCGCCATAAGATCGCCTCCAGAATCAGGCCCACCTGCCCTCGAACGTGTTGAACTGCTTAATTTTTGCGAATCCGGTACATCAGTATTTACATTCACTGGCGCCGCTGCCGGCGAACGTAGACGACCACCGTGAGCACCGCCAGCGTTACGTATGGCAGCCATAAGGTCAGAACGTGGATCCGGTGCAGGAGGTGCCCGAGATTCTGGTATGTTTAGTGGTGTTTCAATAGACGGCGATATGGGCTTGATCACGTCATCGCTCGGCAGCTTCAAGGTTTGAGATGGTGGAGGTGGCGGTGGAGGCGGTGGTGGCGGCGGTGGTGCAAAAGCTCTTGGTGGCACATTGATTGATTGTGGTAACTTTGAAACATTTCGTGCTGTTTGCGTCTGCGCCGCTAAAGCTTGCACCGTAACGTCTATATTCTTATCTATCTCCATCTCCGGTTCCTCTAAACCAAGTAAATCTGGTAAATCCACAAACTGATGGGATGGTGCAATTGGAGTTTGCTCCTCCACAGGTTCATACTGCAAGTCATTGGCGATGCCCGGCAAATCAGGCAAATCCAGAGGAACATCAATAGCTGGTGCTGCCAATGCAGCTGGAGTGTAACGCAAGTCGCCTGCTGGTGTTGTAAGTTTCGTGGTGCCATGGGCCAATGAATGTGGTGCCGGTGCCAAAAGGTCCGCAGTTTCAACTGGCTTCGATTTGTTGGCACCTCGTTTGTAGCTTTGTGGAGGTAATGTTCGCTTCCAGGAATTTAGATCTTTATTGCCATTTATACCGCCCATATAGGCAAATTCATTGGAACTAAAGCGCATTAAAGCTGGCATTGATTTGACAGCTGGCAAGGATCCTAAGCCGGCAGTGCGATTAGTCAGTTGTCTTTCGAAAATCAATGGTATCTCAAGCTGATCCTCGCCACGCACATGGAAGCTGACAGAGTCAAGGCCCGCTGCCGATTCCTGCTCACCGCTTGCTCCGTCTTCGCGTATCCGCAGCCGAGACTGCAGAAGCTCCGATTTCACCGTCGTCGGTGTATCCATTACTTCGTGCGCTACTTGAGGAAATGTAGCCGGAATGTTGCCTAGGACTGCAGCGCCGGGAAAGCGAGCGGGTGCAAAAATTTTGATAGATTTCTTAGAACCGACGAGCGCATTTAATTTTGCCTGCGCACGCATGACACGCTCATTTATATGCTGGACCTTGGCACCATTTCTCTCCAATCGAGAATCGATGCGCCCAAAAATTGAGTTTATTGTTTTGTTTAGGCAGTCGAGCGACTGTGCTGCTCTGATTATAGTTTCCTCGTGAAGTAGATCTGTTGGAATTATCGATACCTGGTAGGTGCTGTGCAGGTAAGTGTCACTCTCATCCATTTCAACCAGTTTGTAAAACCAAATTAAACTATAACTAATATATAATATATCGCTTAATAAGCGATTTTATGCACCCTTAACTTTTCCCCTATATAAATCAACAGCTGGTTGGAGGGCGTGGCGTTGCCAACTAAATAATACTATGAAATTTTTATATATCGATACATAATGATGACGATTACTTAAAAAGTTTCGTTACTCCCTAGTCTCGCATCTCTAACGCACACTCATCAGGCATCGCCAGTTGTGTTACGTGAAAATTTTGTCAAAGGCTGATTTTATTTAGTTTAAAAGTGCTCAATAAATATTTTTCTTTGCATTAAAGTGCGTTAAACTATTCGTACAAATGATTTAATATAAAAGGTATGTTTATTAACTTTTTAAAAGCAAGTAAATGCTGATAAAAATCATGTGCGAGTACAGTACAAACGTGGCTGCTTCGTACAAAATGTGGGAAAAGACAAAAAATGAATAAAAATCAGGCAAATAAAATTCAGAGAAAAAAATACATATTATCGCATTTGTAAAGTGTGTTCTGTGCAAAGTGTTCAAACTCTCCACATTTTGAAGAAACAAATTTCGTGAGTGTGGAAAAATAATGCGTGTTTGCTTGTTGTATTGTCGCCATTTTGAATTTTTGCTGAAAAGACTTTCAGCCCCGTTGCTCTGTGTGTTTATTGTTCACACATGAACAGTGTTTGCATATGTGTGCGTTTGTTTGTATGCATATACATATATTTGTATGCATGTTTACATGTGGTTAATTTTTTTTTTTTTTTGCTTTGGAGCAAAGCCACATCAACATACGTATATATATATATATATATATATATATATATATACAGTATATATATATACTGCATATATATGATTTCATAAAAGTGTTAAAATGGCATTATGACACGGGTTGAAAATAGTGCGAATCACTTAAAAATAATAGAAAAATGCATACTCGTGTACCGATTCTAATCTTTTTCTATTCTCTTGCAGCTTAACGTCTGTAATTGTTTTGAAAATCGCTCAAGTTGTACGGAATATATTAGGATCTAAGGCAACGATGGAACGGCCAAATGTGGAGAATATATTTCAATCGTATCCCGAGGATGCGCGTCGCATTGGCGAAGAATACTTATCCAGTTTAACAGATTTGAATTGCAATAGCAAGCCTCTTATCAATATGCTGACGATGCTCGCCGAGGAGAATATCAACTATGCCCAAGTTATTGTGCGCGTAGTGGAATATCATATCAGCCAGGTTAAAAAACAAAGCATACTTAATTAACAGCAACCACACAGAGAGAGACACAAACAATCACACACATATGCATCTACACTATGAAATGTGTTCCGAGTGCTCGTAACGAATGCCACTCGTACGGCAGTTGTGCTTACACATGATCTTCATTTCCAAAACGTGTGTAAGAAATAAACACTAAGTCCAACGCAATACATTGCTGAGCTGGAAAGCTATCGACAGTATTAATTGCTCTCAACATGATTATAAAGTATAAATTAATGCTATCGATCGCTTTTCTAAATTTATATTATTGCGTTATTAAATCCATAGGCCTTTTTCAAAGTTGAGCCAGATTTGATCTCCTTGATAAATTGTCTTCTGTCGGAAGGTACGGTCAGATTTAAACTTAAAAAAAAGGTTCTTGGTCGCTTTTATTGCTGCTTTACATGAGCTTTACACGCTTTACATAAGAAACTATTTGAAAGATTATTCACGCTGCCAGTTAGTGACGTTGAGCGTAAAGTTTAATTAACTGGTTTGCATTTATAAACTTTACAATCAGATTAATTCGTAATTTTAAATATTTATTTGGGTATAAAGCAGAGACTGATTTATCCTCTACAAGGTAAGACTTTTCGTTACATTATACTTCTATTCTTCTTTTGCCTCGATAACCTTGAAGTAATTAAAAATACACAAAGAAATCGAAAAGAAAATTGCAATAAAATGAGAAAATACTGAAACAATTGTCATCAAGTTGTCTTTTATTTTATAAAAAAAAAGAAAAAAATACATTGACAAACAAATATTAACCACAAAAACAAAAAACTCAGCGTTATCTATATAGAAAAAAGGAGAAAAAACCAAACAATTTGACAAATAACGGGCTAAATTCGTAAGCTTCCCACCCCTCTGTAGAACTTAGAAAATACAAAATAAAAACTGCAAACTTTCACATAAAAAACCAAACAGCAAAAAAAAAATATTTCGCTAGAAAATCAGATAATTTAAATTAAAATTTATACGCATATATATATATATATATATATATATATATATATATATATATATATATATATATATATATATATATATATATATATATATATATATATCCTCTACATCGTCCTTTAGTCCTTCCTTAAAGAATTCCTTCTGATAAAAAGACAGATGCTTTGCTTTGTTCAAAATGGGGATGCATCTGTGACCAGCAGCTGTCGTCGTCGTTGTTGTTGTCGTGATCATCGTCGTCATCGTTATTAATGATGACCTGGACTATGTGAATTCATGATGTGCCTTAATCTCAAAACTGTGTCCACACACTTCGCTAGCGACGTTGTAAAAACTTATGTTCTATTTATTCTTACTTATCTTACAAAATCAAACAGGTGCCGCCAGAATTCAAATTGCCCATACTATATTTAATTGATTCCATAATAAAGAATGTGAAAAGCAGCTACGTTCAGCTGTTTGGTCAATGTATAGTTAATATATTTCTCAACGCCTTCGAGTCGGTAAGTTAAATCTTTCCTAAAAATGCTGTCTTCTAAATTTTTAATTAAGCTCGTCTCATTTGTATTACAATCCTTAGGTGCAACATTCACCATCCCAGGTTCTGGAGAAAGTTAGGGAACGCATGTACTTACTCCGTCAAACCTGGAACGAAGTGTTCCCCGCCTCCAAAATGTATGCTCTGGATGTGAAAGTTAAGCGTCTGGATAACAATTGGCCAATTACAGCAAAACCAAGCCAGACCACCAAAATACACGTTAATCCTGCAATACATGTGAATCCCGACTTTCTTAAAACTGTAAGTCACCATAGAGACCATAAATTAATGAATTCACTTAACCCACTTTTTTCTGAACACAGGGAATGGTCTCAAATACCACGTTACAAACCGATATGGAGGAGATTCTTCAGGCCAAAACACGTGAACTTTTGGAGCTAAAGAAACGTAAGTTGGAGCTGGAATTGGAGCAAACCAAATTGCATTTGAAGGAACAGGAACGTCAACTAAGCCAGGCCAGCGATGCCATCTCAGTGCCGCCAATGACTATGCCGACACCAGCAGTCACGCTCCGTCCGCCGGGAATAGATGCCAACATACCCGCAGTTGGAGGTGCTGTGCCGCCAATATTTCCCGGCGGAATGCGTCATTTGCGTGCCGGAATGCCTCCGGCAGCAGCTGGAGGTGGCATGCTACCGGCAGTTGGTCAACAACCGGTAAGTAGCAACTACTTATCATCCGGAACCCTAGCTTATCTTTATTTATTTGTAGCCATTTGCTAATAAACCAAAAGTACATCCAGTTAATGCTGCAATGTTGAACTCGGTGCGTCAACGTGATCCTCGACTTGCACGACAAATACAGTCGCAAACATCATCACAAATGGCAGCACCTATGCGAAGCGTAGATCCGCGTCTGGAAAGTCACAAACCCTCCTCATCCACATCCACCCACAAATCTAGTCGCTCGCGCAGCAAATCTCCAATGCGCAATTCAGGCAGCAGCCGCTCCAGCAAGAGCAGCAGTACCCATCACAGCATGTCCAGCAGTAATCGCAAACGTAGCGAGTCCAAGAGCTCGACGTCATCTTCTGGCTCCGATGGCCGTCACAAGGGCAGCGGCAGCAATAGTCTTTCGCCTTTAAAACGCGGGTCCAGCTCACGGGACAAACGCTCAAGTAAGGACCGCAACGATCGATATACACACAACGGAGGATCACCAGTGGCTTCAAAGCGCAAGAGCAGCTCACCCGCCAGTTCACCGTCTAAACCCAAGCGCAATGCGACACACAATTCTTCATCATCGTCGTCATCAACGCGACGTGATGGAACCAGCAGTAAAACTAGCATCTCCAGCAGTCAACGATCTCGCAGCCGTTCTCCAATTTATAAGGATGTGGATATGCGCAACGTGAGGCGCAGCAAATCTCCGGAGTCAGTAACAGTGCCAACAGTTAAATCATCAATTGTTGTTACTGCAACGCCAGCAGCTCTGGAAACTGTTGCCCCAACAGCAGCAACAGCCCCAACATCAGCTATTCCCGTCAACGCAAATGATTTAGAGAAACGTAAGAATCAATTTTTAATTCTAATTTCACATTTGTTAGCCAACATCAAAGTTAGGGTTGGCATTGACATCGGTAGCTTTATCCATAGACGTGCAAATTACAAAGCAGTTGAAACATTCCGAAATTACAAACCAAATTGGCGGCACCGTAGGCTAGCACCTGATCATTGCCAGGGGGCGGTTGTCATTCTGAGCGTGTGTTCCTGAATCTGTAAGTAAATTTACAAAGAAAAAAAGTACTGAATGGTAGGAACAACTTTAAATTGAGCATTAAATAGTGCTATCATAGTGCTCAAGGACCCTGACTATTTGGTCTGCACAGACGCAGACTTTGTGACTTTGCAGACATAAAGATCAGCAAGATAAAATCATCGAAAATGTGAAAACAAAGCATAAATTTTTTTTTCATTTTGATTTTTAACAAAATATTGCACTTACAAAATGCTTATTTATTGTTCATCCGGTGGATGGAATAATGAACTAGAAAATTTTTATGTCCAATTTAGTTGTAATAGTTTACCGCTTAAGAGTCGAGTTCGATTTCTGTAGGTATAACCGAACGGGACTTTCCACGACCATTTTCAGAACGATTTGAAACAATATCGGTCTTTGAATTCAATGTGTTGAAACAACATTAAAGCACTCGATCTGAAACAATTGTTTAATTTCCTCTTTTATTGTGTGAACTGCACAATAACTTCAAATTTCCTGCATTTCTGTTGCCTTTAATGAATTGTTTGAATCTCTTCTTTGCCCTTCTGTGGTTATGTTCTGGCTTTAAATAAGTTTCAATAACTGTTGTTTTGGTGAGTTTAATTTACTCGTTGTTGCTTCACTTTAAAATTTTTGGGGTCGTTTTTATTTATGAATATTCTTAACTTACCCAATAATCTTAAAATATTTGGGATTTTTTTTAATAATTAAGAACACAACAAAAGTCGCACTTAACAAAAAGAAATGAAAAAAATGCACAAAAGAAACTTAAGAAAAAGATAAAAAGAAACCAAAAATTAAAATTAAACAAATCTAATAAAAATGAGTTTAAAAACCTTTTGCATTCCAGTTGTTTTAATTAGTAAATAATGCAAATTGTAGCCAGGTGCCGTCTTTGGTGTAATTTTAAGTCTATTTACTTTGTGGTACTGTAAAAAAACAGAGAAGAATTAATTAAAACCAAGTAATTCTCGTGATATACCGAAACATAACTATGAAGATAATGTACTTGATATAATCAGTTGATAAAAATTAAGAAGAAATAAAGACTGCAGTTTATAATTTGTTGTTGTTAACGTTTAAAACAAACAAAAACTAAATAATATTAACCGTTTTCATAAAGGAAAACATATTTATTTAAGCGTATAGTTGTAGTTGTATTTAATTTAATACAATACTCAGATTATACGTAACTCTCCTGCTTAATATGTATATAAATTATTTTATAATTATAATTACTATTATTATTTTCTTTGCATTTGTAGAACGGCACTTTTTTTATTGTTTAATAATCTATTTAGTTCATTTTAATTAATTAGTCTAACCCGATTCCTAAACGGATCTTGTTAAAACTTTTTTATTATTTTGTTATGGTTTTTCCACTAATTTTCTAGCCCACTTGCTGTGCCTGGTGATAGTTGATGCCCCAACGTTAATTTTTTTAATTTCCAACATTTATTTCGGTTTTCTTTAAATTCTCATTTTTAATTTTAATTGATTTTGTAAGTAATATTTAAACTTTCTTTGGGCCACCCAAAACCAAAAAAAGATCATAATTTGTTAGAAACAAGAATTCTAGATAAATTTCAAATACTTGAACCAGGCCCTCGACCTTCAGCTCCTGTTGCTGCTGCTCTCCCTAGTGATCCCACGACAGCACCTATGGACGTCGATATGAGACCATTTGTTTGTGGCCCATTGTCATTGGTAAGGCCAGTGACACCGCCGCCTCCGACAATAACAATGAATGTCATCGACAACAATAGACCAAAATCAGTAGCAGCAGCAGCAACAGCAGAAACAGCAACAAAAACAACAATAAATGTTGAGTTGAGCAACAGCATCACCAGGACAACAACAAATGCTAGCAGCGCCTCCAACAGTTCCTCCAAATTGCCCACAAAAGTGTCGTTCAAAATACAAAAACCGTTTAATAAATTAGAAAAATCTACAGCGCATTTATCAACAGCAACAGTGCTAGCAGCAACATCAACTGCCACCAGCATGAAGCAATGTTTACCAGCGGCCAAATTAGCCGACTCACTGCAACAGTCCGTCAGCACGCTATTGAATCCTGTTCAAACGCAGGGTGTCGGCGAGAAGCGTACAGCTGGACAGCTTCCAGTAGATCTTAACGATGACCAGAACGACGATGACAGCCAGCAACAGCCTCAGCAGAAACGTTGCAAATCCGCCAAATTGGATGCGTAAGTTTAATTGAATCCTCTTTTAATTACTTTAATACCGTTGCCTGTAGTCTTTTTGGCAGTGAAGACGTGGATTTACGGAGAGTTCTGCCAGCTAAACCACCAATTATTGTTCCCGGTGGTGTTATTGTTGTCGACGATGACTCTATAGATACCTGGGAAGCCGACAAAGTAAGTTCATATTCATTCATATTACTAAAAAAATAAAATGTATATTTATTATATTTAAGCAATCCATAAAGGCAATTTGCAAAAAACCGACGCTGGATGAGCTGCGTGCCAAGCTGGCCAAGACGGTGCGCCAGAGCAACAAGCTCCCCAAAAGTGGTAAGTTAATAGCACAACATTTCACATTGCTCCGAGCTTACAATCCACTTTTTTAATAGATAAATCCAAGGAGCACCCTGTACCGCAACGACTAAAGCAACTGTCGGAATTAAAGCCAAATGATGACTCTCAGGAGGCACATGATGAGACTATGCGCACGATACTGAGTCAAGCGCAAGAAATGTTTGAGAATCAAGGCATGAATCAGGAGCAGTATAAAGATCTCGTTACCAAAGTGGTGGCCCTTAACGAGAGCAGCAAATTAAAAGATCATCGACGACATGGAGATGGGTCTGCTGCCGATGATGAGGATCTGGACAGGAATGCAGCTCGTGATGCAGTGCTACGCAAGCGTATACCCAAACTTAAGGGCAATGAGAATCATGCCTCTAGCTCTCCGCGCAGCGATAACGATCCAAGATATGAAGATCAGCAGCAGTCATCAAATACCGATAAGTCTCAGTCATCCAAGCAACTAAAATCTAAGCGAGATGGTAAACGGCGAAAGCCGAGCAAGTGGGGCGAGCATGTTGATCCAGCAGCTGCTCAGCGAGCGGCCTGGCAGTTGACTCAAAACAACAACAACAATAATAATAATAGTAATGGGAATGGCAATAAGCGGATGGCAGTTGGCAGTGTTGCAGGTGTCAGTGGTTTTCGTGGCATGCCGTGGCAACATCCTCCACTTGTTATAACGCAATCGTCAGTGCCCCCGGCACAACAACCGTCGAACATGCTGGGAATGCCACCGGTACCACCGGTATCCATAACCAAAGCTATTAATTCTCTCGATAATCCTATGGCGGATGTGGTGCGCAGCATAACCATTGATGGAGGTAGCAAGGAAATACGTTTCTATAACCAAGTAGCTATCATATTTATGGATGGCGTAGAACCTCACGAGATTGGTTTCCAGCATGGCCAACGTTCCATATTTATTGATCACAATGAGCCTTTGGCATTGAATTTTAATGATGACTATAAACCCTTCCAGTTGGATGGGGAACTGCATCGGATACGCTTCGGTCATCCGTCGCGGGAGCTATACATTGATGATCACTGGTACGAGATATACTTTGGTGGTCCACCCGTTTCTTTGCCCATTGGCAACAAGCTGCATGTGTTGAAAGCGGAGGGACCGCCTCCCAATGTAGATATTGGTCGTGTACGTCGCGATTTGGTTGTGGGCAAGATCAACATGATTGTAGACGCCCACACGATTATACCGCTCTTCCTAGACGGTCGTCAGCAGACATTCCTCTTGGGTGCCGAACAGCATTCGCTGCAGTTCGTAGACAGCTTTTTATATGCTCTGCTCGATGGACAGCTGCAGAAGCTCGAGTACGGCGGATTGCCCAAGAGCATGAAGCTCAATGGTGGACGCAACTGTTTCATACGCTTTGGAACGCTGCCCAAGGGTGTTCAAGCTGGCAAAACTCATGTCCAGGACATGGTCTATATTAAGACAGAGGCACCAGCGGAACCTCCACAGCCGCCACCAATGCCAGTTCCAGTGACTACTCCAGTGCCAGCGTTACCTCCTTTGGAAAATACAACTTTCAGTCCTATTGATGCATCTACTAGTGGAGCAGCTGTGCCACTGCCAGTGGCCGCCGCAGCACTTAGTAATCTGAACATCGATGAACTTTTCCAGAAGCTCGTCTCGTCTGGTATTATTGGTGGACCTGGCACAACCACAGCGCCTATTGCAAGCAGTACTGTTAATGTACCCCCACAGGAGGCTGTCTCTACTTCAAGCAAAGATGCAACTGTTCCAACTGCATCTGTCGTTACCACACCCGCAGCCGCCACACTTCCCACTGAACCCATTAAGCACATTGATCTCCACAAACCGGACTCGATCAAGACACGACAATCTGCGGTTATAGCTACGCTATATTTGGGCATGCAGTGCAGCAGCTGCGGTGTACGCTTTCCACCAGAACAAACCATCAAGTATAGCCAGCACTTGGATTGGCATTTCCGGCAGAATCGACGTGAACGTGACTGTACGCGTAAAGCAACGTCTAAGCGTTGGTTCTATGATCTCAATGATTGGCGACAGTATGAGGAAATCGAGGATGTTGAAGAGCGTGAGCGAAACTTTTTGGAGGCTCAAGGACAACAGCTGGGTCCCGAGGCCGCAGATGAGGTATCGCAACAACGCTCTCTGGACTCGCCTGTACCCAGCTGTGCCGCTGGTACGGATGACGTTGATCGCTGCTGCGACATGTGCCACGAGAAATTCGAACAGTTTTACAACGAAGAACTGGAGGAATGGCATCTCCGCTCGGCAATACGCGTTGAAGATAAGATCTATCATCCGCTATGCTACGAGGATTACAAGAGCTCCTTAAATCCTCCAGCGCCTGTTGCTGATGAATCCAAGAACAACGTGGATATGCTCAATGCCAGCGATGACAACGCTATGGATACGCTGATTAAAGTCGAGGATGATTTAGGTGAGTCTGGTATTTAATTGTATATTAACATAAAAAATAGTATACATTAATCAACTCCAAATTTCCTGCAGACGATTCCAAGAAACCATCGCCTACACCCCTGGAGGACGATGATGACGATGATGTAATTGTGCTGCCCAACGAGGAGCCAAGCGTTACAGAAATCGTAGACGACGATGATGATGAGGAATATGTGCCAACTTCATTAGCACGAACAGATTCGGAAATAATGTCGCAGAAAGAGAAGGAATCAATGTCAGCAACAAGCATGGAAAAGGAGCAACAGGTGCAAGAGAAAGATACGGAGCAGCAGAAAGAGACGGAGCAAAAACAGATGAACGACCAACATGAAAAGGCTGAAAATGCTAACGAGTCTGATGTGGAGATACAGGAGCCAAACATTCCCTTTACCGATCTGGACACCTACGTTGAAAAGGAGCCGATTGCAATACTCAACGTCAAGATCAAAGAGGAGCCCAAAGATGACGATGAGGAAGATGAAGACGATGGATTTGAAGATGTGGGCACAGTAGTAACTTTGCTACCATTACCTGAAGATGAGATATCAATTCATAGCAGTGGTAAGTGCAATTTAAAATAAACAATTTATTGTTTTATATTAACATAAATGTTAATACGGTTATTTAATATTATTTTCGGTGATAAATAGAAACACAAACCCAAACAATTGAATCATCTGCTTCGCCTGCGACAATAGAGCGTCCAGCTTCGGTTGCTTCGCTCTCAATGCCCCCCAATGAGGATGAGCTAGAGCTGGAGGCGCTTGCCGCGGCGGCGGCAACTGAGGCTGATTTTAACGGTGAGAATCCACAGGAAACACATAATTTAAGCGCAGCGGGACCGGGGCCAGCGTTACCTTTGGCTAGCATAGTTAATAAAATAAAAATAAATATCACTAAGAATACAAGTAGTAATAGTCATAATAGTGCCTCAACAACCACAACAACGGCAGCAGTAGCATCAGTGTCATCGGATTCACATGTGTCGGCAATAAGCGTAATTGGAGGCTCTGGAAATATTGATGTGCAGCAACAGCAGCCGTTGCATCCGCAGCAGCAGCAGAACTCAATACAAACAATTTCAACAATTCCAGTGCTGTGTGGAGGCAATACGTTTGTACCTAAGATTGCCACCAGCAGTTCCACAAACACACCGCATGCAAACATTAGTTCCATTTCGGTCATTGGCAGCATTTACGGCAGCAGCAACAATACAACGACCAGCAGCAGTAGCAGTACCAGCAATACCAACAACAGCAGTATTGGTGCTTCACGTTTAGCCGCCACACCAATGGCTGCGCAGTCTGGCGTTGCGACATCGATGTCGGCAGCAAGCAGCGGGTCTTCGTCAGATTCACCAGCTGCTGGCCAAAAATCGATAACACCGCCTCCAATGATTGTTGCTGTCGAAGCTGAGCCTGATCCAATAATCGAACAAAAGCCAGCGTTACGCAATGTCACATTAAAGAAGACGAAGAAAGTTTCAAATGGCATCGAAACTTCGGGCCTTTGCTCAATCATGTAGAATGGGGAAAAGCGAGGCACTTAAATGTTATTCCTTTTCTCATTTCATTTTTGATTAGCAATTTTAAAAATTATTTTAGAACGTTAATTAGTTTTAAAGAATTTTACAGACGTGCGAAGTGAAGCGCGCATTTGTTCTCTGTAGGTACCCACCAACAAACTTCAACATACATCGCCTGGGCGTCGCGACACATAACTTATTTTACTACGATAATTATGCAAATAAAAATGAACTTTTACACAACAAATAATAAACTAAAGTATACATAATTTGTGATAATTTTATAACACCTGAGAACAAAATTCAGTTACACAAACCAATACTAATTCATTATATAATATTATATGCGTCTGCAAATCTGAAAAACAATAAATAAAACGATGAATTCAATAATTGATATGAGTTAATTTGTTTATATTTATTAAGCTATTAAAATATTCTATTAAATCAATAAATATACTTGCAAAAAAAAATATTTTTGTTTAATTTGACTCGTGCTGGTGCGCCTAAAACAATTTATGAATTGAGAAACTGCAAATCTTCTATTTAAAATGATGGCGCACAAAATCAGTGTTGTGTAATTTTAATTTTTTTTTCTCTCTTAAATTGATGACAACCAGCTTATTTCATATAGCAATCAGCTGATTCATTTAAAATGTATTAAAAAAGGACCGAGCGCGTTATACTATGCACGTGGGCCTGTTTAGTGTTTAAATTTATAGAATTTACAAATTTTAAAATGTCTTCATCTTTTTTTTTGAAACCTGGAGCAATCAAACAAGCTAACAAAAAGCGCAAGGTAAGTGATGCAAATCCAAAACATAAAGAAAGATTTGATATCACAATGTTATCATAGAACAATGCGGCTAAATCTAAAGGCCACGAAAAGGCAGTAAAGCGAATTCAAAATGCATCAGATCCAGGACCTAAAAAACAACGCCGAAGCAAAGTAGACGATGAAGAAATTGCCAGCGATGATGAGTACAACAGCGATGTGGGCGGAAACACATTGAACTTTTCCAGCGACGAGGAGAAGCAGGAAACAGCACAGGACAAACGTTTGCGTCTGGCCAAACAATATCTGACGGAAATTGAAAAACAGGAGGCGGAGCGTGCAGAGGATCGTGAGTTGAGCAAGACCGTTGAACAGCGTCTACAGACTGAGTATTTGGATAGTGTGGGACGATTGCGTCGTAACATTGCCGGTAGCATCAAATCCTGCTTAATCCAGGGCACACTGAAGCATAAGGTTCATCACACACCACTATGTGCATTGACACTCAGCTCGGATGGAAAGTTCCTCTTTACGGGTGCCAAATCGCAATATGTGCTGAAATGGTGTACGGAGACTAGCAAATGTGTAGACAAATGTGATGTGCTGCCTTATCGTGAGGAACCTGAAACCGGCAAGAAGCGGAGGTCGCATGTTATTGCCATATGCCTTTCTTCTGACATGAAGTTCATGGCATTGGCAGAGGGTGGTCCACACATACAGATTTGGTGTCCACAAACAATGAAGCATGTCAAGACTTTTAAGGGACACAGAGACAGCGTTTCGGGTCTTGTCTTTCGCAAAGGAACTCATGAGCTGTACTCGGCTGCAAAGGATCGCTCCGTAAAGATTTGGTCTGTCGATGAGCTGGCTTATGTAGAAAGCTTGTAAGTTTCTGTATTGACCAAAGTTAAACATGTGTTTTACTTTTTATTCTTTGAAGATTTGGTCATCAAACCGCTGTTACGAGTATAGATGCCTTAAGCCGCGAACGTGCTCTTACCGCTGGCGGTGCGGATTGTTCGTTGCGCATTTGGAAGATTACCGAGGAATCCCAGCTGATATATAATGGTCATAAGGATGGCATTGAGCTGGTCAAGTTAATTAATGATGAACATTTTGTATCCGGCGGCGTTGATGGGTAAATATACAGACTTGTTGGGGTAAATATGTGCATTTCAGATTTAGCTAATTTAATTTTTACGCTCAGTGCTGTTAGTCTGTGGAGTGCACTTAAAAAAAAACCAATTTGTACGACACAACTTGCCCATGGATTGGGTGATAATGGAGTGGCGAACTGGATTACAGCTTTAGCCGTTGTGGTCAATACTGATTTGATAGCAACTGGTATTTTTTACTACTATATTAACAAATTGTGATAGTGAGTAATCCGTTTACTTTGCAGGCTCTTGCGATGGTTGTGTGAGACTTTGGCAAAGCAATCCCAATGCCCGAAAGCTTCAGCAAATTGGCAGCATACCCATTGGAGGCTTCGTAAATGGCCTGGTTTTTAATGTCGACGCCACAAAGCTGTATATAGCTGTTGGACAGGAGCATAAGCTGGGGCGTTGGTGGCGTCATAAAGATGCCAAAAACATCATAGTTATAGTAGACATTAAGTTACAAAGCACATCCAGCAAATAAGTTAAATGTAAGCCATAATAAAGTTGTTCGAAGAGGAAACTCGTCGATAAACATATGAATTAAAAGTGAATGTGAGCAATTTCAAATGTTAATCGATAATACATACTACTGTGGGCAAAAAGTAAGGTGAATTTGTTTGTAAAATGAAAATTCTTCATTTATTCTTGTAAATCAATTTCATCCCCTTCAAAGAAATCCCCTTATGCCAACGTTTGTTCCAATCCTCGAAACATGCCAAATAGTCCTTTTTCGGTATAGCCATCAGTACCTTCTTCGATTCAGCTTTTATCTCCTCAATTGACTCGAAACGCGTTCCGCGGAGTGGTCTTTTGAGTTTTGGGAATAGCCAGAAGTCACACGGAGCCAATTGGGTGCTCCCGAAGAAGGAGTGCAGTGTGATTATTGTGATTTCTTTACCAAACGAGATTTGACTTTTCTTAGGCCCAAATGGTCTTCACAGTTCCTTCTGATATTCCGATTATATCAGTGAGGTCTTTAAGTTAACTGATGATTTTTGAGCACTAACTCCTTCACTTTGTTGACGTGTTGGTCATCTGTTGACGTCGATGGTCATCCGGAGCGCTCCAAGTCATCATCACGTTCTCGACCCTCTTTGAAGTCTTTGTACCATTTATAAAAATTTTTCTGCGACATGGTCGAATCACCAAAAGGCTTCTGCAACATCCTCAACGTTTCCACAGCCGAAATTTCATTCCGGAAACAAAATTTGATGGCACTTCACTGCTCAATCAAATCAGACATGGCAAAAATCGAAAATTGCACTCTTGGTCGTTTGGTAAACACAAGCGTAAATATAT
Organism: Drosophila parthenogenetica; assembly: GCA_035047505.1. NCBI lineage: Eukaryota > Metazoa > Arthropoda > Insecta > Diptera > Drosophilidae > Drosophila > Drosophila parthenogenetica. Next base: position 14,944,236 of record JAWNPM010000080.1, on the reverse strand, counting down.
GACTGATAATGATATTCACATGAAATTTGGCCCAGATGTTATTAACAGTGCTGTCAACTAATTAAAAAAAATAACTACCGCAAAATTTTAATACAGCGCAGTTTGATAACTAAATTCACCTTACTTTTTGCCAACAGTAGTAAAATTGATCTGTTTTCATTGATTTTGCGGAGGTCAGTCGATTAATAAATATCGATATGTATGTGAATTTCCCATTATTAGCTCTTTGATAGTATTTATGTACCCATTATTATCACGACAAAGTATTCATAGCCGCCGGTGCTGTGCAATTTTGTAGTGTTATAAAACAGGCCTGAAAACATGCAAGGAAAATCCAGCGGTATTTTCGGGTTTTTAAAGACTGAAGTCGGCCGTCAAGTGGTGTTCTATGCTGCAGGAACAACTACACTTGGGCTTTTTGTGGCCAACTTTGTGCCTCATACATTTGGACTGCAATATTACCGTGATTTTGTGACATGCTATCAGTGGGTGAGATAACGTTTAACGGAGTGCCCAGCATTTACCAATTTATTAAATTTACTACAGAAATGGCATTCCGCGTGCTGTGCCGGATTCAGTGCAGGAACGTCTGAGTAAAGCACTACAGAAGCTGGATGTTGATCCACGAGAGGCTAAATTCGTCAAGCCATTCACCGTTTTTGGGTTCGATCTGTTCCAAGCAGGCACAACAAAGTTTCGCTTTGGAGCTGCCCTAGGCATTCCCGTGAACTATGCTTACGAAAGCGTGGACAAGATCAAACGCTCGGATATTCGCTTCCGGGATCAAAAAATAGACTGGAACTCGGAAAACGGACGGTTGTTGGAGGAAGCAATAGTTTTGACTGAGAACGAGCAAGTGTTTGGACTTAGCAAAGCTGTGCTCCAGTTGCAGACGCACCGTGTGCTCCTAAACTCTCTTTTTCCCAGCGTGAGCTTCCTTATGGTATACACGCTGGGACACTTTCTAAACCTACGCCTCAATCTCCTCGCTCGACATGGCAGCGTAAGTCGGCCGAATTCCATTTATGCATTCCCCTATTAACCACTTTCCACGTTCCAGATGCGGTTTGTGTTGTACAGCATTTTAGGTTTATTTGGTCTAGGCACTTGGTCCTTTATGAAAGACTTTAACCAAGTATCTACAGATTCCGAAATTGATAAGAAACTTGCCACTCTAGGACCTGAATTTGTCGCAGCGGGTGTAACTTACTATGACAAGCACTTAAAGAAGAACATTGCGTTGAGAAATCTTATTGGTGACAATACCTACACAGCCCTGGGGAATGAGAACTATTTGCTCCGCCAGAAATCAATGCCACTGACAGCACGAAAATCCTTCTTTGAAAGTAAGTGGGAGGAGCTGCAAAGCTCCCGAATGTAAATAATACACCAAATAAGTGTTTGTTAAAAGTCTGTTGGTTATTTTATTCTTATGGAACTAGCTTACAGCAATAAAAAGTGTCCCTTTGCCGGGATAAACAATGAAAAACTTAAACAAATCAATTAACTGCTGATCTGTTATAAGTACAACAAAGTTGACTAGCATCGTGTGGCAAGAAAATGTAAGAGATAAAACCAAATATAGGTAAATTATAAAAATCGATTAAAAAGTTTCTTCGCCAAGGACATCGCTGATAGTAGCTACTAAGCGCCGCGCATGCTCCACAGCACAAGTGGCTGTAACAAGACCCAAGTGAATACAGTAGAGCTCATAGACGCGCACCTTACCAGGTGCCAGCTTTGGAAAGCAAAGCTCGGCCAGATCGCTGTAGTAATCCATGGGCAAAGAGCCTGGTTCTGCAGGTGGTTTCTGCCCATTGCCGTTCGCTCCAAAGCCAGTGGACAGGAAATGTTGCTGTAGATCAAGGGCACATTTCAAAATACCGCCCGAGAGATCCTCAAACCAGAGAAAGTACGAGAAATGGAACGTACGATCTTTCCACATGACTGTCGTCTGTCCTTTCTTAAGATATCCCCGTGTAAACTCGACCATGGTCCAGAGTTTGTTCTTTGGCACCAGCTGCGGACTACTCTGACGCAAATCCGGAGCCAGCATTTGTCCCGTGCTGCGATTAACGAAAATAAAGTGCACCAGCCCAGGGAAGTCTTCTAGATAAGCATCAATTGATATGTTGCGCGCCGCCTTAACCTCCAAGAATTCTGCAATTTCCAATAGCTTGGCTTCCACTACCGCTGCTGAATCCGCCAGTTGGTCCAGCTGATGATTGTTGGCGCTATCGCAGCTGGCCAGGGAAAGGGTGAATAACTGCTTCAGCTCATCGACAAAAGCCGGTAAATTGGATTCTATGCGTACAAGCATCTCACGCTCGCAGTTCTTAAAGAACTCCACGTACATCTTGCGGAGATTCTCCCAGCGAGCTGTAAACTTCTTAACACAGTTGTCCATCTCCTCGTGTTTCTGCTTGAGATGCCGCTTGAGGGCCGTTAATGTTTGGCTAACAAATGATTCAAGACTCTCGTAGGCTGGTTTTAGTGCATCCGCATCGCCTTGTTGCTGCACAGCGACAATTTTTTGCAGCACAAAAAAGGTATCGTAGATGCTACTGGTCAAGGGCATGTGACCGTATTCAATGAGTTGTAAGAACACCTGATGACCGTGGAGGCGTGAGATATGCACAATGGTGGGCACACATCCAGAGTTAACATCGTGTGAAACTCCCTGCAGGAATACGGCAACAGCACGTTGGGATTTCTGAGATTGCAGAACTCGTCCGATGATTGCCAGAAAGAGGAGATCAGCAGGTGCCAAAGGTAGTGCCTGGCGAGTGCTGTTCAGTGCCACCAGTTTGTGGGAGACTAACAACATGGCGTGTGCCCGCTGCTGGCCTCCAGTCTGACGTAGCTGCTCCAGTGTCGCATCTAGTGTGATGTGTACGGTGCGCTTTAGCTCCGGATTTATAATCAGTTTGGGAATTGCCTCCAGCAGATAGGCCTGCTCCTCCTGGCAAAGTTGCGTCTCATAACAGTTGAGGCACTGGGTCAACAGCTCCTGCTGTATGACTCCCGCTTGTGAACCAAACAAGTTTGCTCCATAGCAATAACGAGTAAGAGTCATTGCCACACCCAGTTGCCGCATCAACAAGTCAATTGCGATTTGTCCAATCTTCAAGAAGCTAAAGCCCAAAAGGTCTCCAAACACCAAGTTAAAGCCTTTCTCGCACTGAAAGCTAGCGTAAGCGTTGTCGAATTGACAATGCATAATCCTCTGCGAACTGATAATGGGACAAAATATTTGCAATAATACATTGCTGTCCACTGTAGTTCCTGTCGCCTTTCCACTGGTAGCTGGCAACAAACCTTGCGTTATTGCTATACTACATATCTTTTCACATAACGATTTGTTTAGATTCTGGTATACTACATCGTTCGCACTATTAAATACAATTAACCCGTTCATATTCTTATCAGCACACATTATTGTGTGAAAACACAGAACAATACACAACTTTCTTTCTAGTGCTGCCAAGTGGTGGAATTTATAATGATAAGCACACAATGTTGCCACCTTGCATATATTAGTGTTGGCTATCAAGTTCAATGTTGTTCTGCTTTAAAACCCAATATTTATTAATGAGTAGTATTTCTATTAGTAGCCCTAAAAAAAAACTCGAAGATTTATTAAAAGGTTTTGGGACTACAAGAATTTGTTTTATTTGACTTCAATTGATACAAAATTCGATCTACCGCATTATTGATAAAACGCTGATTTATCGATTATTGAATTGATTTTGGTTCCAGCACTAAGTTTACCAAGTTCATAGAAGTCTGCATTATTAACTGATTAAATAAACATATCGCTTAAAATTAACCAGCATTGTCATGGGTCGTCTAGTTCTTGAGCACACACTACAGGGCCATAAAGGACGCATTTGGGGAGTCGCGTGGCATCCAAAAGGGAACAGTTTTGCCTCGTGCGGCGAAGATAAAGCCATCCGAGTTTGGTCACTGTCTGGTAATATATGGAGCACCAAAACCATATTGTCAGATGGTCACAAACGGACGATACGAGAGGTTCGATTTTCGCCATGTGGTGAGTATTTAGCCTCAGCCAGTTTCGATGCGACCACCGCCATTTGGTCAAAGCACGAATGTAATGCTACTCTGGAAGGTCACGAGAACGAAGTCAAGAGTGTTAGCTGGTCACACAGTGGAGGTTTGTTGGCCACATGTTCCCGGGACAAGTCCGTTTGGATATGGGAAGTGGCTGGCGATGATGAATTCGAATGCGCTGCTGTACTAAATGCTCACACGCAGGATGTGAAGCGCGTGGTGTGGCATCCTAAACTAGAGGTCTTAGCCTCCGCATCTTATGACAACACTATTAAAATGTTTGCCGAAAGCGCCTTGGACAGCGACTGGGATTGCACGGCCACGCTTAGCTCGCACACGAGCACAGTTTGGAGCATTGACTTTGATGCCGACGGTGACCGTTTAGTTTCGTGCAGCGATGATACTACTTTAAAGATCTGGCGTGCTTATCATCCGGGCAACGATGCTGGTATCGCTACACCCGACAAGACCACTGTGTGGAAGTGCGTGTGCACATTATCGGGTCAGCACTCGCGTGCCATTTATGATGTATCATGGTGCAAACTAACAGGTCTCATTGTCAGCGCTTGTGGCGATGATGGAATCCGAATCTTCAAAGAGATCAGCGAATCGAAACGAGATGAACCCACTTTTGAACTACTAACCGCCGAGGAGAGTGCACATGATCAAGATGTGAATGCTGTAGAATGGAATCCCGTTACAGCCGGACAAGTGATCTCTTGCAGCGACGATGGAACTATTAAAATTTGGAAACTAATTGATTAACAATGTAACATGGCTCAGTTTTTTGGATGTATATATATGTTTAAGTATTTTGTATTGTAATAAATAATTGTTACAACATACTGATAATTTATTTACTATGAAAGGGCTCGTGTAAAGTTTTAAATAACTTCTTAGCTTTCCGCGGACCAAGGCCCATCACCTGAGATAGACGCTCCTCACTGGCATTGATGAGATTTTCCAGATTGCCAAAGATTTGAAGGAGAGTCACCGCATCGGTTTTGTTAACAGGTTTTATATTAGTAAGTGCTGCTACAAGCTGTAATATACACAACATATTTATACTGAAACCTGACTTGGTATTTGGCTTACCTTTTGATGGGGATTGGATTCTATACGTTCCATGATCAAGTCCGGAGACCGTTTTTCAAACTGTTTATACGTTTCTATTATCTTTCCGGCCTCCTCGGCGTTCCAGGCCAACATCATCGTTAGATCAGCTAGCAACGAAATGCGTGTTAAGCTTTTTAACGCATTGTGTGGTTCCGGGGTATCCACTTGCACCAAGAGAACTCGAAGCTCATACATTTTGCCAAGATCTTTAAGGCGTTGACAAATATAATCAGGATTTAGATTGTGGTACTTGAGTGACAGGAAAAGGATACAGGAAGTGCGCCCTACCACATAGTCGGGCATTATGTCATCCCGAAACTCCAAAGGAACGTTAAGAATACATTTCAGTATAGGATTACCGCGTTGCTTGCTATGCACCAACACGCAGTGAGGATTTAAAGGTAGGGGCTTGGCTGTGGTTGCAGTTCCAGCGGTGTTGTTTCCGCCCCCGCTGCTTGGAGCTACAGATTCTGACACCGCATGTAATTTCGGCAGTTTAGCAGTCGTTGGCATTTCCATGGATGCCAAGACATCATCAAACGAGTCATCATTAAGGTCGTCCATTTAGCCCGGCTCACTGATTTACGAATTTCTCGAAATATATTAAATACTAATCTAATCGTCATCGAATTGTTGTTGATATCGATATTTTAAAATAAAGTGTGGCAACTCTACTGTTGTTTTGCCCTTTCCTTCTTTTGAGTTGTCAAATCAACGAAGACGACGACGTGTGCGTGCATACTGTTTATACTTTTGCAAAGAATAAATAACTAAAAATTGAATAAAACCATGGCTTCTCATCCTGTGTTTATAGACTTGTCGTTAGATGAGCAGGTAAAGTTTAAGAACTGTTATATTGTTTAGCCTATGTCGCGTTCATCTTAAAAGTGAGGTTATGTTGTAGCTGGTGCAAAAACAAATTTGTAAATACGAAATAATTTGAAAAGCAATTGTTATTTCTGTTTTACAGGTGCAAGAACTACGCAAGTATTTCAAAAAACTAGGAGCTGAAATCTCATCTGAGAAATCGAACAAAGGCGTTGAAGATGATTTGCACAAAATTATCGGCGTCTGCGAAGTTTGTTTCAAAGACGGTGAGCCAGCCCAGATTGATGGAATTCTAAATAGCATTGTGTCCATTATGATCACAGTGAGTATTGTAAAATAGTTGACGGTGCAGGATTAATATTTGATACTTTTAGATACCGTTAGATCGGGGTGAAAACATTGTTTTAGCCTACTGTGAAAAGATGACCAAGGCGCCCAACCAGCCACTGGCAAAAGTATGCCTGCAGTCACTGTGGCGTTTGTTCAACAATCTGGACACGGCCTCACCATTGCGTTATCATGTTTATTATCATTTGGTGCAGGTGGCCAAACAGTGCGATCAAGTCCTGGAGGTTTTTACTGGCGTTGATCAACTGAAGTCGCAGTTTGCCAACTGCCCGCCATCCAGTGAACAGATGCAAAAATTGTATCGCCTTTTGCATGATGTCACCAAGGACACCAATTTGGAGTTGTCTTCCAAGGTCATGATTGAACTACTGGGCACCTACACGGCTGACAATGCGTGTGTCGCTCGCGAGGACGCAATGAAGTGCATTGTAACCGCCTTGGCCGATCCCAATACATTCCTGCTTGATCCTTTATTGTCTCTGAAACCTGTACGCTTCCTTGAGGGCGATCTGATACACGATCTGTTGTCTATATTTGTATCAGAAAAGTTGCCATCGTACGTGCAATTCTATGAGGATCACAAGGAGTTTGTCAATTCCCAAGGTCTTAATCATGAACAGAACATGAAAAAGATGCGTTTACTAACGTTCATGCAGTTGGCTGAGAGTTTCCCCGAAATGACTTTCGATACTCTGACTAAAGAGCTTCAAATTGCCGAGGATGAAGTTGAACCATTTGTCATTGAGGTACTGAAGACAAAGTTGGTGCGGGCTCGTCTTGACCAGGCTAACCGTAAGGTACACATCTCCTCCACCATGCATCGCACATTTGGAGCGCCACAGTGGGAACAGCTGCGCGATTTGCTTCAGGCTTGGAAGGAGAACCTTAGTTCGGTACGTGAGGGCTTGACGAATGTATCATCCGCACAGTTGGATCTAGCGCGCACCCAGAAGCTTATACATTAGGAACACTATCGTCGAAAACAAATAAAAGCGCCGTAAAAAGTTTATATATTAAATTATTTTCAGGAAATGCGTGAAAATCCAAGCTTGAATAAATTTCTAAGTAAAACCTAAAGTAAAGTGTATAATTACTTTCCGATTTTCTGGCTTATTAAATCTTAAAATGCTAAAGTAATGAGATTTGATCAAATTAGTCAGGGATTATCTTCATGCTTTACAATTCCTCATGCACCTTGGACTTCTCTTTGGGAAAAGACCAAAAATATGAGGGAAACCCATGCGAATCACGTTCTCGTTTAACAAACGCACTGTATGAAGATATGCAGTTGCCAATGAAGTGATTCGATTTTCCCAAAATTGCCAAATCAAGATAAGGATCATCTTGAGACAGTTTATGCACACTTATGTTCATGCGACTCAGAGCGGATGTGAGTTCGGAAATCATGTGATTTGCATCGGATGCAACAAATACGGACTTCACCTCGTTCGTCGGATGCGTTTGTCGCACATTTTTAATGGTGCGCTTAAGCTGTCGTACAATAGCCTCCTTGGTTGGCATACAGAGTTCTGGATACAACTGACCGCGCTCATTCTTATAGCCTAGACATTGTGGGGATGCGAAGAGTTGGATGCTGTCCTTGACGTGTTCGCAGGCTCGTACCCAATCAATGCCATTGCGCAGATGCAAACCAATAAAAGCTCCACGCGGCAGGACGTCCTGAATGAATTCTTTAGCAGCTTTCCTGTATTTCGGGCTCCATTTTAAGTACTTTTGAAGTGCACGGTTCTCATGCTGTACAGGAAAACTAGCTGGAGCGCCGGTGAAAGCCAGAACTGGCCATTTATCGGCAGAATAGTTGTTTTTCCACTTTGTTGCTATAGTGCTGTGATGTACATCGAAATGCAGTGGACGATAGAATTCGGAGAGTGCAAAATCAATGTTATAGGTATCCCAGAATGATCCGAATGGATTGCCATCCTTAGCATGACAACTAGGAGCATCCGGATCGTTTTTCTCCTTCTGTAAGCTTTTACGCTCCGTATAACAGAATGAAGTTCGTTCCGAAGCAGGCCACGCGTCATCAGCCAAGTGAGACATAAAGTCAGACATAAGAATGACACGATGATACTCTAGCAGCGGGTCTACCTCAAAGTAGTTATCAAATGGCACTTGAATTGAGCGCATTCCACCTTTACGATACTCAACCCAAGGAGGCAGTATAAGCGTTCGATTAAGAGCCTGAGCAAATGCCAATGATCCCAAAAAGTGGTCTGCTTGGTTTCCAAAGCGACCTAAGGCATAAAACGTGCCATTTAATGAAACAAACATTAAAAATATTAAACCAATTTAATACTCACCCATACATGGACAATAAGTTACATAACCATTTGGATCACGCTCAAACTGAGCTTGACCTGTCAATATTAATGTAGAAATAAAATAAAAAAATAATTTAAGCCACTGCATTCTGCCGGCTTCGTATGTAAACCGCTGCCTACCGCTTTCTTGACGAAGAGTTATTGTTATCGATAATGCTATCGCACTGCAACTATAGTCAATAGCTCGTATGGAAAGTCTGGCAACCTTCGGTATAACCAAGTGGCCGCCTAATAGTTGCTTTTATTTGCTTATTTACCTTTTTATCTAGTTTATAATTACCGTGTGCTCAGTTCTTCATGGTTTAAGATAAGACCTTGCGGTGTCATAGATACAAATGACTTCACAGATCTACAATCAAAAAAAATTTATTCCAACGGCACCGGAGAAGGGAAGCTTTCCATTAGATCACGAGAGCTTGTGCAAGAAGTACTTCCTATTCTATGCAAGTTGCTTAAGACGCAACGACAACGACAACGGCAAGTGTCGGGTAGAGGCTAAAGATTACTTGGGCTGTCGCATGGATAATAATCTTATGGAAAAGACAGAATGGGAGAAACTGGGATTTTCGGAGAAAGCACCACTCAAGGAGCAACAGGAGAAGCAGCAACAAAAATAATAAAACCAGAACGTAATATAATCATTGCGGCCACAGGGAGCGTAGCAACCATTAAACTAGTCCAATTGATAACCCAACTTAATGATGAACAACTGCCCTACAAATTTAACGTGAGCGTCAGTTATGTGATATTTCGTGACTAAGGTGTTTTAATGAAACTCAATCTATAGATCAAAATAATCATAACGGAGCATGCCAAGCACTTCTTTGAGCTGGAGCAAGTGCCGGAGAATGTGCCCGTCTTACACAATCGTGACGAGTGGCTAACTTGGAACCACCGTGGTGATCCCGTTCTCCACATTGAGCTGGGCAAGTGGGCAGATATGTTGGTAATAGCACCACTCAGCGCTAACTCGTTGGCCAAAATAGCCACAGTAAGTCGATCTTATCTTGCTTTAAATAAGTAAATGCAGATAAATATCTAAATAATTTATTACAGGGTATTTGCGATAATATACTTATGTGCGTGGTACGCGCTTGGGATCTAAAAAAGCCTTTAATGTTCGCTCCAGCAATGAATACACGCATGTACGATCATCCGATAACCCGGGAACAAATTGATAAACTCTTGAGTTGGGGCTACAAGGAAATTCCGTGCATTTCCAAGACACTTATGTGTGGCGACACTGGAAACGGTGCCATGGCCGAGGTGCCCACTATCGTAGCGTCTATTGTTTCAACTTTTCACATGCCTTTGTAAATACTGTTGATTAAAGGGCTACATAAAAAATAATTTCAGTTCGAAATTTTAAAGAAGTTCCAAATGTTATCTTATTCCAGATGAAAGATTCTCTGTTATCCATATTAAGAGAACCAAGTCAATTAGATATCTTGTATTCAAATAATAGAAAAATGCTTTCAATTTTAATTGTAATAATGTTTATTGGTTAATTTTGAGTGCATCTAGGAGCAAAATGATTTTCGTATTCATTTGTTTTTTTTTTTTTTTATATTTAATTTATCTTTTAATTTTGTTCCTCATGTCGTATAGTTATTTGTTGCCTTTTTAATTGCATTTAAGTTTTCGATTTTTGTTTTATAATTTTCGCTGTGTATATTTGTGTGTTTTTGTTTTAACAACAGTTGAATGCATTTTAAATCATTTGTTTATATGCGAATTACAATTTTTTTATGCGCTATATCATGTATATTTAAGAGAAGTGTGTTTGAGTTGGGTGTGTTTGTGTGGATAATGATAAACTTAAGAATTAGGAAAATTAAAAAGCTTAGTTATAAATTACACAGTAAAATATATATGTTTGTTGTAGTTTCATGTTTTTTAATTATTTAGTTCATTATTATTATGTTTAGTTATTTTTAAAAACGAATCAACCGAACATATGCAGCGACAAATTATAAAAAATAGTCTTCAGACATCTTACATCCAACCTCATTTTTAAGTTTTTCCGATTCTTGCTTAAAAGTAAATACATATAAATTTATGTATATATATTTATAACCTACATGCTTATTTGTTTGTTAATAAATTACAATAAGTATTTAATATAAATATGTACATTAGCCTAATCTTTCAATATTTTATTATTGGATTTGCTGCTATTGCAGCTGCCTTTTCGTTAAATATTTGTTTTTTTTTGTCGTTTCATTTATTTATTATAATGAGAACATTCCTTAAATTTCTGTTCATTTTCTTATTTGAGCTCTTGCTATATCCTTAAAAAAACAACCACTAAACAAACGCGTATTTTAAGGATAAGCTAAACTCACAAAGTACACAACACTCGCTAAGGTTTCTCTTATGCTTAATACACAAGATTTAGAAAGTTGGAAAATGCATATAATTTACATAGTGTGTATGAGATTGATTATGTGTCCGTGTTTCTGTCTGTGTCGAGTTGTGTCTGTTGTTTTGCTGCTGTTTAAAGTCTATAGCTTACAAATTTTGTCAAGTAAAAAAGGTGTTTTGTTAGTGAGTCATCTGTTTGACTGTTTTCTAACACTCACATTACATTAGCCCTTGCATCTAAATATTATCTCTATTTTGTAAATTTATATTACTATAATACGTTGTCAAGTTGTATTTGCAAGCGAAGCTTTCATCTGATCACACAGGCGACACACAGCTTTGACGTACTGATGCAATCATCGTGACAGAAGGCACCACACTGCTGACAGATAACCATTGCATTCAGGGCACAGGCACAACTGTTGTTGGTTGTTGGCTCGTTGCCTGGGGGCGTGTTTTCTCCGCTTTGTTGCAATTGAAGTAGAGCATGTTGGTGCTGATGTGTGTGGGTCTGATTTACAACACCAGCGCCCGCAGCTGTCGTTGCTGTTGTGGTTGTTACAATAAAGTTATTACCAGCCTCCAGAATTGTCGATGGCGGTGTCGAATTGCTATTGTTGCTGCCGTCAATAAAGGTGATATTCGTGCCTGTGGGAATTATTTCAAAATAACATTAATAAGCAACAATAACAAGAACGCAAGCTGTTATAAAATTAGTTTAATACTAAATTGAAAAGAAAAATACATGCAATTTACATACTCGGGTTACGTAGAAACGAAAGGTAATTCTAACAAATCTATGTGATAATGTAATTATGGATATTATTGCGTGCCAATTAGACGTATTGATTTGTGGGCGATAATTTTAAAAGACGTACCTCGCTAAGCACTAATAATACACCAATTTACCTGCAGCGATATTGCGCCGCACAATATTCGCAGCCGAATTGACATTGCCCAAGTGCTGTTGATTTTGCTGCTGCTGTGAATGCAGCTCATGCTGATTCAGTGCGTCATTGTTGGCTATTACTTGCGCACCAATAACCCCTGCATTATTATCAACGGAAGCGGGACGCCCGCGTCCGCCTATCGTTATGCCATTAAGATTATGCAACTGGTTCTGCACGGCAACAAACTGCTAATTTGAAAAGTTTTAGTCTCAAGTGCTCCGAAATGATATTAATATTACCATTCACCTGATTCTGATGCAAAGGAGGAGCGCTAGAGGCACGTGGCGCTTGATTGTCGGCTGCACCGACATTAGCGCGATGTACTAACACATATTGACCTGTTCCGTTCTGATGCAGCAACTGTTCCTGAGCTGTTGGCTGCGACACTTGTAATTGTTGTGTTGTTCCACTGGGCGCTCCTGGAGCCGCTGTCAACATATGTCGTATCACTGTTGTTGGCGAAGGCTTTCGCTGCACATATTTTTTACGTGGAAATCCTCCCATACGTGGTCCAATTACCTGTGGTCCATTCGATAAAATTTAAATGTATTAAAATCACATTCAAACTACTGAAATGTATCGAATTACCTTATAGACACCTGGTCTGGTCACGCCCATAACATTTGGCGGCATGCTCCCGGGAAGTTGTTGTGGTTGAGGAGCAGCAACAGTTGCCGCTCCACTAACTAGCAACTCATCTTGTTTTATAAGATTCTGTGGTGGAGCTGCCGCTGCAGTTGTTGCTGTCACGTTACTATTAACTGTACTGAGGTTGTTCATCGGTGCTACAGCAACTGTGGATACATTCAATGCCACATTGTTGTTGTTGCTGCTGCTGCTGCTAACAGTTGTTGTCGCAGTCTGCTGCTGCTGACTGAGTATGGCTGCAGGAGGACGCAGTTGTGCTTTTAGGTTTTCACGATTTGGACTGTTCTGTATGACAGCCTGGCAAATTTGATAGCTTCGCTCTAGATTAACAGCACCAGGTGGCAATCGATTGGTGGTCGCTTTACGTCCCTTCCCCGTAGGCATCTTCGGCTGCAATCGCTGCTGAGCAATTGTCGTAGGCACCCCAGATGGAGGCAGTGTTTTCATAGTTAACACATTGTTAGCTGCTGGAACAGGTAGTTGCACTGATTGTTGTTGCTGCATGTTGTGAGTATGTTGTTGTTGTTGCTGCGCTGCTGCTGGTTGTTGTGTTCCGGCAACAACGTTAGCATAGTTGGACGGAATCTGGGGATTATTTGCTGATACTGTAGCAACAGCTACTGCTGCAGCTGCAGATGTTGTAGCAATTGTTGATGGAGTTACAGCTATATTGGGCGAGGCATTTGCAGAGCGTGCCATCGAAATTATGTTCAACGGTTTAGCAATAAATTTGGGCGGCACAATACTTTGTTGCGGCTGTTGCGAGTATCCTTGCTGTTGTTGTTGCAGTTGTTGCTGCTGCTGTTGCAGTAGATTGTTGTTTGCTGCCTGAGCCAACAGCTGTCGCTGATGCAATTGTGCTTGTTGCAATGCAAACTGCTGCAGCTGTTGTTGCTTTTGCTGTGCTTGTTGCTGTTGTTCAAGTTGCTGTTGTTGTGCAAGAAGATTGGGAGTCAAAAACTGCTGAGCTCCATTGCTGTTGATCTCGAACTGTTTACGTAACGTTATGGGCAGTGTTTGATGAGTCTTCTGTATCGCATTGCTGCTAGATGCCTGCTGATGCTGTTGTTGCTGCTGCTGCTGCTGCTGGGCAGCCGCTTGCAATGTGAACTGCTGCAATAATTGTTGCTGTTGCAGTTGCTGCTGCTGACGTTGTTGTTGCTGCTGCTGCTGTTGCTGTTGCAAAAGAAAATTTCCTATTATTTGCCCATTAGAATCAACCAGAATTTGCCGTTGTTGCTGCTGCTGCGGTGGTGCTGCTGGTGTTGATGTCGGTGCAGTTGGTTGTGGTGGCTGATTGATTGTAATATTGCTGCTACTACTGCTGCACAGGCTCAAATTGTTGCTGCTGTCGTTGCTGTTGCTGCTGTTCGTTATAACTGTGCTGGAAACCTCCATTTCTGCTGCAGACATTGGCACCGCATCGCACAGCAGTTCCTGAGCAATCTGTAAATGACAGAAATTTTTATTTATTAATATAAAATCATGCTGATGCTACGAGATGGTAATAACCTCATTCGTATAGTCGGTACTATGGGCATGCGGAATAAATGAATGCTGAGCTAATTGCACTACATCCTGCAGTTGTGCCTGCAATTGTTGCTGCTGCTGTTGTTGATGCTGCTGAAGCTTGTCGACAATATCACGCACAGCATCTCCGTCGTTGTCGTCCACAACATGGTCGACCATTGCACTCATTACTTCAACCTGATCCTGTTGATTTTCTGCATCAATGCATTCAACAACATCGTCATCGACAATTTCGTCATCATCGTCTACCTCATCAGCCACTGTTTCGGCAACATCATTGTCCAACAGATTGTGACACTCAACCATGTCATCCATGACCTCGTCCGCTTCCTGCACCACATCCATCAAATGGATAGCCTCATGATTCAAGTGTTGATCTGCTACTTGCAATTGATCAACTGTTGCTGTGGTATTATTCGATGGTGTTGCTGCCATCAATTTGATGCCACCAAAATTCCAATCGTGCTGAACATGTTGAAACATTTCATTAGAGTTTAACTCTACAGCAGGCGTTGATTGTTGCTGCTCGCGCTGTTGAAGTGTTGCAACTGTGCTCAGCATTGCATGCATGTCAGCAAGTGTTGTTTCGTTTGCTGTCGCCAGCGATAATTGAGTTGCCACTGCTGTTCCTCCAACCGTTGAAGTCGTTGTAGTGGCTGCTGTTGTGGATGAGTTACTGCTGGAACAGGACGATGACAACGAAGAAGATAATGATGATGAGGTACAGCTGATGGATGTCAGAGAACTTGATGGGGTTGTTGTGGACAACAAACTACCCGCCATTGTCATTGATGTGGCTAATGTAATTGGTAAATCCTCCAGTTGTTTATCACAGTGTTCCTCCACTAAATATTTAAATATTTAATGACAATTTGGAGTGACAAGAAAAGAAAAAGCTGTCTTACCATGATCTATAGTATCTGCAAACAAAAGGTCATGGGATGCTGGTGTCGTTGATATAGTTCCTGTTGACATCTTATCAGGCGTTGCTTTGGTATCTAAATATAGAGTTAAGAAAGTTAACTTATATATAAGTAATACTTATAAATATAGAAAGCACACCTTCAACTAATACAACATCTTGCAAATAGTCAGGAAAGTTGTTCACGACCTCTGCAATGGTTGTTGTTGTCGCTGCAGACGTAACATTTGTTACTGTTGCCGTTGTGAATTTCTCTGCATCATTTTCAATTTGAACACAGGTACTGTTAATAACTTCTAACGGCTGCTGGCTGTTTGTTGTCAAATTTGATGCTGGTTCAACAACATTGACTGACACATTTGTCACTGTACAATTAGGAACAATCTCAATAACGTCGCGCTTCACTTGTTTACACTCCTTGGACGTTGTCGGCAGATCATTTGTTGTGTTGGAAAGCTCGGTGCGCTTGCGTCGTGATGGACTACTCGAAGGTCGTTTCAGAACACGTCGTTGTTGCTCCGTTAATGCATTGTTACTGCCAATGTTGTTGCAACTGCTAAATGTTTCTGTTGTTGTCGTCGCTGGTATTGCTGATGTTGTTATTGCTGCTAATGCTACAGAGCTGCCAGCTTCGGTTGCATTCATGCTCACAGCTGTAGCTGCTGCTGCTGTTTCATTGGTTGCTGATTCGCACTTTGTGCTCTGCAAATACACAAACAAAGTCATTATAAACTGTTAACAACACAGAGCATAGTATTACTTACAATATTAAATTTCATTTCAGTCTCGTTATCACATGTTGCTTGTTGTAGTTGTTGTGGTTCGTGGTGCTCCTGCTGTCGCGGTTGCTGCTGTGTTGGATTTGCTGGAGTTACAGCCTGTTGCTGCTGTCTAGTTGGTTCCAACTTAAGCTTGTTGGCAGGCGTGTTTGAAAGCTGATTCGGCGCACGCTTTGAATTCTTTTCACCCCAATATGGCTCAAAGTGCTTCACTTTCCAGGGATCCAACTTATTCTTTTCCCGCTCCGCTTCAGTTTTAAGTTTAATCTGATTTTCTGGCGTAAATTCGCCTTCGCTTAGCCGTTCCCGCCATTCCAGGCAGGCGCGTGCGAAGAATTCATTGTTTAGGCAGGATGCACTTAATCGTATGGCTTCATGGGATCTATTGGTGGTATTATTACTATTACTGCTGCCGCTACTTGTACTTGGCTGTTCCACCAGCAGAGGCTCCATCATCTCACTGGCCTCACGATCTACGCTGGGTAACAGTTGTATAAGATTATGTTGATACAGTGGCGGTAACAATGAGAACGTCTGCTTATTTAGCAACGCTCGTAAATTTGTAGATGCCAGTATCGAGTCTGGTGTTTCCAAATCTATTTTTCCATCCTTAAACTGTTCGATCTGCGCGGCAGTTGTTAGTTTTTTGTTACTCCGACGCCGAGGCTTGACGCTGAACCCTGGTATAGAGGCCAGTACCTCACGCATAGTGGACGCTTGTGCAACAGCTTTAGCCGTGTTTGGCGATGTTGTGGACGAGGTGGCCGCTGTAGTTAATGCTGCTGCTGCCGCTGCGGCTGCTTTAGCCTGCTGCTGTTGTTGTATGCGACGACTGCTAATCCCACGCACTGGTGCTACAGATGTCTTGCTGGAGGCGGAGGATAAAGATAATGAGGCGGTTGCGTTAGGTGGAACAAGCAGCGCTGGTGTCATTATTGATGGTATTCCAGAGTTGTGCGTCGCATCATCACTGGACGTTGGTTTTTTCTCAGGTGGTATGGGTTTCACAATGATGCGTGGCAGGTGCCGCCTATTTCAATTAAATCATATTAATTAATAATTGTCAAGTACTGATTGAGTGAAGTATTTACCTCAGACTATGTGTGTGCTTGTTGTATGATAATGCTGTTGTTGAGTTTGTCGCCGGTTGCTGTTTTTGAGGAGGCTCTAATGTCATGTTCTGGTGTGTTGTCGTGCTGTCCAGAGCCAGTGGATCTCTTTCATCGTCATCGTCCACAAGATTCACATGCGCCGTTGGTTCCATAATCACAGGTGTAATATGTTGTTGTTGCTGTTGTGGAATGGAAGCGCTTTGTATGGGCATTTGTTGTTGTTGGTGTTGCCGTTGCTGATGCAGATGGTGTTGCTGTGGCGGCACTGCTGATGTGGATGTGTCCGGCGTTATGGTTTTCATATTAGTATATATATATATATATATATATTGTTATTTACAACTACTTTTAGTAACGTTGGTTGTTGTTATTATTATTGTGTCCATTTCAAGTATTGGTTGCGGAGGCAGTTTCGTGGTTTCTTGCGAACATACTAATCGGAATTGAAAATATAAAAGAGTGCAAATAAATATGATGATTTTGATTCTAAATACACGTTCGGAGAAGGTCAACACTAACCTGGCCAGCAGCAGTTTTAGCCATTTCATTTGGAGACGGAAGCGGGAGCGAGGACAAAACAGTCTGAGCCCGATCGGTATCCAATTATTTTTTTTTTTTTGACCGTTTTGCTCCCTCTTGTTACAAACGTTACCGTTATTAGTCGTGTGTGCTACATATACGCTTTCCTTACTCGCAGTCACTTTTCTCGTTTATTACACACGCTAATATTCAGGTAATTATCATTGTCATTCCTTTTTTTATATATATATAAGCTAAATGTACATTTGTATGTCCGCCGTGAATTTGTTGCCTACAATAACAAACACAACAAGAAAAGAGCAAAGTTGGTTGGTTTGTTGCTTTTGCCCCTGCAGGAATATTACATACATATGTAATTTAAAACATACGTACATATATAATTATAATGCGCACACAAACACTTATACACTTAAACACACTGGCGCACGCACGCTCATTAAAAAAAAAACATTTTGCGTGGCTTGCTTTGACTTCTATCTATTACGTTTTTTTGATGCCATTGATTATTTTGTGTCAGCACTTACACTTATTAATTTTTACTTTTAATGTACTAAATCTAAATTAAAATTTTGAATGCATGTTGCAAAGACACAAACAAAAGCAGAAGCAGAGCTAAAATTTTTGGATTCTTTTTCTGCTTCTTGTGTTGCATGGAGTCGACTCTTTCTGGCGCTAGCCCTTGCATAGGCCTTGGCCGAACGCCAACGTCCGTCTTTGTTACACACACAGCCTGTAGCTACGCAGCAAAAAAAAGCTTGTATTTAATTTATTTGAAATGTTATTACTTTGATCACTATAAGCTAAGCACTAGTAGCACACACTTGCCGTTTTACATATTATTTTTAACTATACGTTTATTTTAAATATTAATTATAGTTATTCGGGCTACCAGTTTGAGAGAGCATTATGCTCTGTAGCTGCGAGAGTGTGTGCGTGTGTGTGTTGTTTTTGTGCCCATTTACAGCGACTAACACTTAACATTAACTGTTAATAACAGTCATTACTAAAGCGAAATTAACTTTAAATTCGAACATTTAATATTTAGAGCGATAAAAATGAATATTTTAAGAAAAATATGCTGTTAAATAAAAAGGTGCCTGATTAAATAAATCAATTGTTTTACAATAAGTTGGAGTGAGAGTTTGAATTTAAAATAACATTTTACCCTCGATACTGTTGATAACAGAACGCAAGAACGAGCACAGCTGTTTCTAATATTGTAAGTTAACAGCGTGACGCAGAGCTGCAAGAATTATTCGATTAAAAACGATAACAATGTTCGATTCATTCGTTTCTACAGTATTTTTGTTCAGATCTACCGGTACTTAGGGATTGTAGGGATTGCCGAACAAAAAAATACGAGGGACAATATTTTGTAAACAACGCCGGCTCTGCGCTCTTCTTGTTTTGTATTTTTGGAGTGAAAAAATGTTTTAATTCATTCAATTTGTAGTTAGTTAATATCTCGTCAAGATGTTTTCAATGTGCAGACAAACACACGCCGCCACTGCGATTGAATTCGCTATATCTTGCCGCTTTTTCAACAATCTTGAGGAGAATCTAATCGTCGCTGGCGCCAATGTGCTTAAGGTTTATCGCATTGCGCCAAACGTAGATGCGGCTCAGCGCCAAAAATTGAATCCAAATGAAATGCGACTGGCGCCCAAAATGCGTCTCGAGTGCCTCGCCAGCTACACGCTCTACGGTAATGTGATGTCTCTGCAGAGCGTCTCATTGGCGGGCGCCATGCGTGATGCACTGCTGATCAGTTTCAAGGACGCGAAGCTGTCGGTCTTGCAGCTGGACGCAGATACCCAAACGCTGAAGACCCTTTCCCTTCACTACTTTGAGGAGGATGATATACGAGGCGGTTGGACTGGACGCTATCATGTGCCTGTGGTACGTGTCGATCCAGATGCCCGTTGTGCCGTCATGCTGGTCTACGGCAAGCGTTTGGTGGTGCTGCCGTTCCGCAAGGATAACAGTCTCGACGAGATCGAGCTTGCCGATGTGAAGCCTATTAAGAAGGCGCCCACTGCGCTGGTAACACGCACGCCCATCATGGCTTCCTATTTAATAGCGCTGGCTGATCTCGACGA
The DNA here is from genome assembly GCA_035047505.1 of Drosophila parthenogenetica. Classification (NCBI taxonomy): domain Eukaryota; kingdom Metazoa; phylum Arthropoda; class Insecta; order Diptera; family Drosophilidae; genus Drosophila; species Drosophila parthenogenetica. The sequence goes on along the minus strand of JAWNPM010000080.1, from coordinate 14,924,587 downwards.
GAAGCTGGACAACGTGCTCGACATTCAGTTCCTGCATGGATACTACGAGCCAACGCTATTGATACTCTACGAGCCGGTGCGCACCTGTGCCGGTCGCATCAAGGTTCGCTCCGACACCTGTGTCTTGGTGGCTATTTCCCTAAACATCCAACAGCGTGTGCATCCTATCATTTGGACAGTAAACAGCCTACCCTATGACTGCATGCAGGTTTTTCCCATTCAGAAGCCCATTGGAGGCTGCCTAGTGATGACCGTAAATGCAGTCATTTATTTGAACCAGAGTGTCCCTCCTTATGGCGTTAGTCTCAATAGCTCGGCGGATAATAGCACTAGTTTCCCACTAAAACCGCAAGATGGCGTCAGAATCAGTCTAGACTGTGCTAACTTTGCATTTATTGATGTGGACAAGCTGGTTATATCGCTGCGAACTGGAGATCTCTATGTGCTTACCCTCTGTGTGGACTCTATGCGAACTGTGCGCAACTTCCACTTTCATAAGGCGGCTGCAAGTGTCCTGACCAGCTGCATCTGTGTCTGCCACACGGAGTATATATTTCTTGGTTCCCGACTGGGAAATTCCCTTTTGTTGCACTTTACTGAGGAGGATCAGAGCACTGTTATCACGCTGGACGATGTGGACGCTGCTGTAGAGCAGCAGCAAGTCAGTGAGCAGCCATCGCAGCAGCTGGAGGATGAACCCGTGTACGATGTGGAACAGCATGAGGCACCGCCCCAATCTAAATCCCGACGCATTGAGGACGAGGAGCTGGAAGTGTATGGTTCGGGAGCAAAAGCCTCGGTGCTGCAGCTGCGGAAGTTCATCTTTGAAGTCTGCGACAGTCTCATCAATGTGGCTCCAATCAACTACATGTGCGCCGGCGAGCGAGTCGAGTTCGAGGACGATGGCACCACATTGCGTCCACATGCCGAGTCCCTTAGCCAGCTAAAGATCGAGCTGGTCGCCGCCACTGGACACAGTAAGAATGGGGCCCTGTCTGTGTTTGTAAACTGCATCAATCCACAGATCATAACCAGCTTCGAATTGGATGGCTGTCTGGATGTGTGGACTGTTTTTGATGATGCCACACGCAAAACGACCACATCTCGGCAGGATCAGCATGATTTCATGCTGCTCTCGCAACGATCCTCGACGTTGGTGCTCCAAACGGGACAAGAGATCAATGAGATTGAGAATACTGGATTCACCGTCAACCAGGCCACTATATATGTAGGTAATCTTGGCCAGCAGCGTTTCATAGTCCAGGTAGGTGTCCAAAATAAAGCTTCTCTCTTTTGTGGGTTCTAAGTTTGAATCTGATTTAGGTGACTACCCGACATGTGCGTCTGCTGCAGGGCACGCGCCTCATCCAGAATGTTCCCATTGATGTGGGCTCCCCGGTGGTGCAGGTGTCCATCGCTGATCCCTATGTCTGCCTGCGTGTGCTAAATGGCCAAGTGATAACGCTAGCGCTGCGAGAGACCCGAAGCACACCTCGACTGGCCATCAATAAGCACACGATCAGCAGCTCTCCAGCGGTTGTAGCCATAGCTGCCTACAAGGATTTGTCGGGATTGTTTACATGCAAGGCGGATGATGTGCTCAATCTGGCTGGGAGCTCGGGCAGTGGGTTTGCCAACAGCTTTGGTGGCTACATGAAGACTGAGCCGCATATGAAGGTGGAAGATGAGGAGGATCTGCTGTATGGCGATGCGGGAAATGCCTTCAAGCTAAACAGCATGGCCGATCTGGCCAAACAATCCAAACAGAAGAACTCGGACTGGTGGCGTCGTCAACTGGTTCAAGCCAAGCCTAGCTATTGGCTTGTGGTGGCAAGACAAAGTGGCACTCTGGAGATCTACTCTATGCCGGACATGAAGCTTGTCTATTTGGTTAACGATGTGGGCAACGGTGCCGTTGTGCTTACAGATGCTATGGAGTTTGTGCCCATATCGCTCACCCAGGAGAATTCAAAGGCGGGCATACTACATGCATGTATGCCCCAACACGTCAATTCTCCGCTTCCCCTCGAGCTGAGTCTCGTTGGGTTGGGTCAGCACGGGGAACGACCGCTGCTGATGGTGCGCACTCGACTCGAGCTGCTCATCTATCAGGTCTTTCGCTATGCTAAGGGACATCTAAAGATACGCTTTCGTAAGCTCGAGCAACTGCATCTGTTAGATCATCAGCCCACGCACATTGAGCTGGACGCTGATGGCAACGAGGACAATGAGGAAACTGAATCCTACAATATGCAACCAAAGTATGTGCAAAAGTTACGTCCCTTTTGTAATGTGGGCGGTCTCTCCGGAATAATGGTGTGTGGCGTAAATCCCTGTTTCGTGTTCCTCACATCCCGCGGAGAGTTACGCATTCACCGACTTCTGGGCAATGGAGAAGTCCGCAGCTTTGCGGTTTTCAACAATGTCAATATACCACAAGGGTTCCTCTACTTCGATACCACCTATGAGCTGAAGATCTCCGTGCTGCCCAGTTACCTGAGCTACGATGCGGCCTGGCCGGTGCGAAAGGTGCCACTACGATGTACACCCCGCCAGCTGGTTTACCATCGGGAGAATCGTGTCTACTGCCTCATCACGCAGAAGGAGGAGCCGATGACCAAATACTATCGCTTTAATGGTGAAGACAAGGAACTGTCCGAGGAGAGTCGTGGTGAGCGTTTCATTTACCCCATTGGATCGGAATTTGAGATGGTGCTCATTTCACCAGAGACCTGGGAAATCGTACCGGATGCGTCCATACAATTTGAGCCCTGGGAGCATGTGACCGCCTTTAAAATAGTTAAACTTTCCTACGAGGGCACAAGGTCCGGTCTGAAGGAGTATCTTTGCATTGGTACCAACTTCAATTACAGTGAGGACATCACCAGTCGCGGTAATATCCATATCTATGATATCATTGAGGTGGTACCGGAGCCGGGCAAGCCCATGACCAAGTTCAAGTTAAAGGAGGTGTTCAAGAAGGAGCAAAAGGGACCCGTATCTGCCATATCCGATGTGGTGGGTTTCCTTGTGACGGGGCTGGGACAAAAGATCTACATCTGGCAACTACGCGACGGAGATCTCATTGGTGTCGCCTTCATTGACACAAACATCTATGTCCATCAAATAATCACGGTCAAGTCCCTGATCTTCATTGCAGATGTTTACAAGTCGATCAGTTTGCTCCGCTTCCAGGAGGAGTATCGCACTCTGTCCTTGGCCTCCCGTGATTTCAATCCCATGGAGGTCTTTGGCATTGAGTTCATGGTGGACAACACGAATCTGGGATTTCTTGTCACTGATGCCGAGCGTAATCTTATTGTTTACATGTATCAGCCGGAGGCACGCGAATCTCTTGGTGGCCAGAAGCTGTTGCGCAAGGCGGACTATCACTTGGGACAGGTGGTGAATACCATGTTCCGTGTGCAGTGTCATCAGCGTGGTCTCCATCAACGCCAGCCATTCCTCTACGAGAACAAACACCTGGTCATCTATGGCACCTTGGATGGCGCCCTTGGCTACTGTGTGCCACTGCCCGAAAAGGTGTACAGGCGATTCCTCATGCTGCAGAATGTTCTGCTGTCCTACCAGGAGCACTTGTGTGGTCTGAATCCCAAGGAGTATCGCACCATCAAGTCTGTCAAGAAAATGGGTGTCAACCCGGCTCGATGCATCATTGATGGAGATCTAATCTGGTCCTATCGCCTGCTCGCCCACTCCGAACGCAGCGAGGTGGCCAAAAAAATTGGCACACGCACAGAGGAGATACTCGCTGATCTACTGGAGATCGAACGTCTCGCCGCCGTCTTCTAGATCCCTCATTAGCTGTCATTAGTTGTAAAAGACTCCCTTAGACTGTAGCTCTAAGTTAGGCCTCTGGCGCCTGCTAACTTAGTCCAACTTCAATTATCGTAGTGGCAACAAAACAATTTGTTAATTCTTTACGCGATTTGTAGTTTGTCAAATTTATAAAATATATAAACCGTTACAAAAGCAAATCGATATTTTTAATTTTAGAGTAATAGTGCGTTGATACGGATACGTTCGGTTAAACTATTCGCTAGTGACTAAATTTTAGTCGATAAAGTGATTAAGGGAACCACACACCCTGATTGAAGTTCACTTAATTTGATTTTAGTTTATTCAATTGGTTCGTTTTCTAGTTCAGTGCTTAGTTCATTCCATTCCAGTTCAGTGGTTCCTAATCTAATTCAATCCTTGATTTCAATACTAGATTGTTTAATTATTCATTTTTACATTTTTGGGGTTGAACCAAATAAATCCACATTTTTTTTATTTTTACATTATATATTAAATATATATTATATATGTATTAAATTCTCAGATTTATATAATTTAAAAGTAGAAATGCTTTTATGGAGTAGTGATAGGATTGGGGTGAGAAGTTGAATTAGAATGGGAATTAAACGAACAAATGAACTAGAATGAGATCAGACTATCACGGGACTGAAGGGAAATCAACAAATCGTTTACTAAAATCGGATCAACGGATAACACGAATTAAATGGTATAAAATTATTACTAGTATAAAATTATTACTAAATTGAATAAACTGTTTATTGAAAATACAAAAAAACTAAATTATATGACTGATAGTCTATACTTCTACTGATCTCTCTTTTTTAAACTTATTCTAGAATTTCTATGAAGCATATTCGGGAAAACTGTTGAATAAAAAGACAATTTAAAGTTTGTTTTCGCACGTTTGATCGTGATTATCCGGTTTGCTTGTATTTGTCCATATATGTCTGTATTTACGTATGTATATAATAAGTAGATTATAAAGTTCTTCCATTGTGTAAACTAACAACATCATCATCAATTAATTGTTTAATTCAATATGTGATAAGCAGCCATAACTTTTTCGTACCAAAAAAAAAAAAAAACGAATACATATTTCAATCGAGAAAACTTACAAGAATACAGCAAAAGTGTTAAGAAAATACACAATTTATATCTTAATTATATACGCGTGTGTGTTTTGGTGTGTATATATATATATATATATATAAGATGAAGGCGCTTTCAAGTGACCACATGATTCTTTAAGCTGATTGAGCAAACTAATTTAGTTTAACGGTTTATGTGTACATTGCGGTGTTTTGCTGCTGCTCCGACTGCTCCCACGCTCAGATCTGTGAGCGCAGACGTGGGCGTGGAAGATCCCCAAACACAGCCTCGCCATGGACACTCTTAGCCAAGGCCTTAATGCTAGCTGCAATGTCCACGGTGTTGTCGATTACCTGTTACCAAAAAGACGGTTACCAAAAAAGAGAACAGTTTTATTTAGATTATTTGGTCCCGGATGCGGTTGCTTCAGCTGCCTTACCTCGTCGTCATCCTGCAGCTGATGATTGTTATTGTTATTTATATTGATATTGGCACGCTCGGCCATTGGCGAGTTGGCTATTTCAACGGGCAGACTCCTGGCAAAATTGGCAAACAACATCTGTGCGGATGAGGCACGTGCTCCAGCACCACCACCTGCCCGCATTGGTATCGACAGCGAGCTGTCCAAGTCGAGAGCATCTACAAGAGCACAAATTTGTTCAATTATTATTTGTATGTACATTAATATTGTATCCGAAACACACATACCCTCGGCTTCATCGGCATCGCTCATATTGTCGTGCTGCTGCTGCTGCTGATGATCATGCTGGAGATGGTGCAGCGGATTGGGCTGGGATTGCTGCCGTTGGTAATGCTGTTGCTGTAGCTGCTGATAGAAGGTGCGCGTGAAATTCGGCATGGGTTGTCCCCCATGCTGTGCTTGACTTGGTCCATCGACATCCTCCAGATCAAACAGACAATCGTCGGCATCATCAGCCGTTGCTGATGGCATCGACAGCAGCAGAGGATTGTTACCTACTGCTGCTGCTGTCGCCTGCTGCTGCTGCTGTTGTTGCTGTTGCCTAAAGGTGGGGCTATTGCCCACGCTCATGGGCGTGGCTTCTGGTGTGGCAGGTGGTGTATCAAAGTTGGACATTTTGCGCGTCGTCACAATGGAAGAGCTCTGGAGCTGAACCATCGGTTGGTGCTGCTGCTGTTGCTGCTGCTGCGGGTCCGGGAAGACAAGCGGCTGCACCAGCTGAGTGGTGGGCGTGGTGGGCGTGGGCACGCCTAGCTCCCTTCGGCTACTGATGGTGTTACGACGACGTGCGCCCGCTCCCAAGCCGATGCCACCAACGCCTCCAATAGACACCTCGAGGCAGACGGGCATGGCACGATCCAGTAATTCAATGGCCTGGTCAGGTAGTTGCTGCAGCATACGCAGCAGAAGCGCCTCCTCCTGATCAGATTTCTCGCGAAAGCTCTTGAGTAGCGCAAAATTCTGCTCGGCATAACGCTCCACTCGTTCGGTGGTCTCATTGATCTCCGCCTGAATCCTCACCTGCTTCTGTTTTTGCAGTTGCCGCTGGCGCTGCAGACGTCCATCCAGTGGTGTCTGTGCAGCAAGCGAGCCAATGCTCAAACTGGATGCCGAGTTGACTACACCCGGGGTGGGTGGCGTAACCGGGGAGACTGCGGATCCCGTGTCGTCGTGATCCATGATCAACAGCTCAAAGGTCTCCGAAAAGGACTTGTGGGTGCGTCGCTGCTCCAGCTCCTCATGGCTGCACAACAGCGTACTGTTGATGAGGTAGTGTGTGGGCGTGGCGCCTGCGCCAGCGATCAGCTTTTTGGCGCACAACACCTGTTTGCAGTTGATGCAGAAGCTCAGCTGCCAGCTCTGCTCGGCCAGGTCCAAGGTGGCGCTGTAAATAAGATCCCGCTGTCTAATGGCGAGTACAGCTAGATCTGGAATGGGACCATATACCTGTATTCAAATAAACATAAAAATAACCATTAGAAATATGTTTTACACAAAATAACAAAATTAATTATTATGGATTTTGTTAATTTAAAATAATTTAAATAAATAAAAAACTGTATTTTATACTTCTAAAGAATGCCTAAAACCTGTGACTTTCTTCGCGACAAACTGAATTTAAGAGTTTCCTCCAAACAATCCAAACAGGCCTGTGAACAGGAGATATCGATTGCAAACTTCGATTAATAACGATTCAGTGTGTACTTATTTCTTTGGAGCTTTTTGTTTTGTTTATTATCTTAAATGGTCAGTGAACGATTACCGAACAGTCGATGACAAATTGGAATATAAATATGTAAAACAGTTTTTATTTGTTGCCGCTGACAACCCTTTGGGATTTTCGTGTATTAAATATTAGAGGAAAATGTAAATCTTTAATTACATTTATATTTGATATTTGTATGTGTAAGTGTGTTAGCGGTCGTACAATAGTTATGTTTGTAATACTCAGTGCCAGAGCACAGTAGTTCAAGTGCAAATTTGTCAATTATGTTTGAAATAATGTTCAAGTCAAGTGTTGTCTGTGGCTTCTTATCAAAAAAAAAAAAAAAAAAAAAGCAGAAAAGAAAAGCAAACTAAAAACAGGTAAACAACAAACAATTAGTGCAATGGCAAAATGTTGTAGACACATAAAAAAATAATAATAAAAACTACATACTATTTGTCTTTTGTTCTCTTTTTCAGCACACACAACATAGTTACAGCATCACAGCTACCCAGCAAACATTTTTGGTGCTAACAGAGCATGAATGAGTCTTATATGCTTTATATTTACTCATAAAAGACTCATTTATGCTCTGTTAACACCAAAAATGTTTGCTGGGTACTCCCACATAAACGAGTGTACCCACAGACATGCATGTACATAAATGTACATGTGTTTACAAATGGAATGTAAAAGCACCAGACCATGTGACAAATTCACAAAAAGAATTGAAAACAAATCAGAGAATTAACGAAAGCACACCAAACTGTCTTTTGATTATAAATAACCGACACACACTGCGGCCCGAGAACTTATAGGGTTTATTATTTAACGTTTACTCCTACTTTCCTTAATGTTATGTTAAGTGCATTATTTTAATTTAAATCTCACAGCGTACACTGTTTATTTATACAGGGTATTTTTTGTTGTCGGTTTATTCGGTAAAATTTAACGCTGTAGCACGTGTTTAGTGTGTGATACCTCTGCTAAATTTGATACTTAGCAAACCATATACGTAAAAATGCATGTGTATGTGTGTGTGTAACCCGACAAATGCTACAATGAACTAAGTAACCAGTCAGTCCTTTAGTCAGTTAGTCGGTCAGCCAGTCACTCATTATTCCGTGTTGTCGGCAAAAACCGAAACGAAGAGAATCAAATTTAAATTGAATTAAGGTATGATAATGCAACGTCAACACAACACACAAATCCAATGACAATGTTGTGTCTGGTTTATTCCATGATCTGCACAGTTCCCCACTTTATTTCACACATAATAGCAACAACAACAATAACAATAAAAATAAAAATAAAAAACTACTCCTAAATCAGGTGTAATTTAATGCATGAAGTCTTTTAAGTAAATAAAATATAAAACATTAAGATATATAAGAGAAATAATATGTAAATGTTTATCAGCTTTATTTGTAAAGAGTGTGCGATCCACATTATTATTCGTTTTAAACGATGGCGTCCAGAACTTCCGCATTTGCAGCTGCAACTTTTGCAGCGATTTAAGAATCGAATTTAAATAGCCAACACAGCACTATAACTAGACAATAAAGAGATTTGACTATGATATACAATTGTAAATTATTAGAACTTTTTTTCCTGAGTCACAAAGAACAAATTATTATCATCATACATATCACCCACAACGTATCCGTGGGGTCTGCTATTATGAGTTTTAACATCTGCTAACTTGTATAAGCGCTTAAGCAGACGAAGGCTCTTAACGGAAGATCAAGCAGTGCACACACACCCAGTCTGTCTGAACGTCTGTTGGCTGAAAAATGCGGCTCATAAAATAATTGTTTTGCATTGAAAATTCTAACGACTTGTTTACTCGACTGTGTGCTGTAATATCTACTCAGTCAAGACTATAACTTGTTCTAAAACGAAAACAAAAATAAATATAAAAACAAAAACAATGCAAATGCATTCATTAATGTCAAGTATTCTTTCTGTGGGTATTTAGGAATATCTGTGTTTGTTTTGACGTTAGCTTTAATATATTTATTGCTCTCTCTCTCTTTCTCTCTGTCTGCCCATTTCTTTTGCTCTGTGCCTTTTCCTTTCCGTGTACTGCTTGTTCTTAAGGTTATCGGTTGTTTTTGTTCTTGTTGTTATTTGCCAAGTCTTTTGCATTGCATTTTTTTTATGACCTGTTGTCATTTGTTAGAGACAAAAAGACGAAAGAATAATTCTTGTTGCCTTTTAGCCATATTTGTCGACTTTTATGGCTCCTTCTACCTGTCTCAAGTGGGTGGTATTATTGTTACTGTTCTTGTTTTTTTTTTTATCGCACTTGCAAAAGTTGAGAGCTGCGGTCGCCCCCTCACTTATACCTCTGCCTCCATCCTCCCTACCGCCACACTTCCTCTGTCTGTTTGCACAACTTGGCTTGCATTTTGTAACGTCTCGCAACTCGCATCTCGCAATGTGCAAAATGTCAATGACTTCAAGCGACTGGCAGCAATAACAATTGAAGCCCAACAGGGGCGGCAGCAACAGTTGTTTTTGTTATTGTCCTCATTGTTATTGCTGTTGTCGTTGTCGCTTCTGTTGCTTAATTAACACAAAACGATGTTGACTTTTTGTTAATTGAAACTAAATGGTATCGTTGCTGTGTCTAATTATGCTGTGGCGCCCGTGCACCGTACAGATCTTCCAATTAAATTGCCATTTTTATTCAACGATTATTGTTGTATCGCGTACTATATTTATGGCTCATTTGATTAATTGCATTTGTATTTGCTAGCTGCCAAAACAGACGCTCCCATGCTAATCGACGAGGCAAAGAATGAAATGTATAATAAATAAAGCATCGCATGTTTTGCCTAACGCTGGCCTAACAATCCGAGAACGTCAGAATCAGACGAAGGAAAGAAACGTGCTGACGCGCACGTAATACATAGGGACGACGTCCAACTGCGATGACGAAGCGCGCCAATATCGGAAATCAATAAAAGAGAACAAATTTCTCAATTATATGAATTATAAATTATATATTTTTATACTCTCTGCAAGAGTATATTGGGTTTGTGCAAAAGTATGTAACAGGCAAGGGAGGCGTTGCAGACCCCATAAAGTATATATTCTTGATCAGCGTCAGAAGCAGAGTCGATATAGCCATGTCCGTCTGTTTGTCCGTATGAACACACAGATTTCAGAGTTGGTAAGAGCTACAAGTTCAAATTTGATCTCTATTGATTCGATATTTAGTCAGTCAATACAAGAATCTTCTTTTTTTTCGATGCCACGCCCCATTCGCCCACAATGAGCAAAAAAACTAGACATACCTCGGAAAAATATATGTTTTCGGCGAATATCACATCAACTGTGGCACTCAGGAATATCAATTTTGGTGCACAGGTTCCTAGAGACAGCATAAAAGCAATGTCATCAAATATTTTTTTCCGTAAGAAATAAACAACTTTTCAAACTTGCATGCCATTTTAAAGCCATTTGTTCTTATCGTACATCCTGATAGTATCATAAGAATACGACTATAAATAAGAAAGAAATAAAGCAACAAAGTTTATATTTGAGCGCATGCATACACACATATGTATATATGTGCATACATGTAATGTCAAACGTATATGTATGTGCATACAGACAACCAGATTATGCTTTGTTTTTCAATGTGTTTTAATTAAAGTACTATCCATTATAATACCCGGATACCGATTTTAACATTATAATCGAGAATAAATGCAGAGAGTACTATACGGTCGGGCGCGCTCGGCTGTACTTTTCTTTCTTGTTTAAGTTGCAATTTTGAACTTAAAGCAAACAGTATGAGACGATAACATGCAGATTACATAACAGATGTATTCCTCAACAGACCGCTTAATTAACAGTATTTTAAAGTCATCCACTGCTTGTCAAACTGTTTTGGAAATTTACTATCAATTTGCGTCGCTCTTGAAATGAAAAACTAAAACAATTGTAATTCATATCAGACAGGCGGGTTTCCGGCAACACTAATATCCCTTCACCACCCAAAACCCCGCATGTTATTATTTTCAGCTTAACAGCACCGCGCTCTCCGTTTACCAGTCTGCTAAAATTTTAACAGCCCTCACCGAGCTGAATGCTTATACAATAAAATGCAATACGACTGTTAAGCAGTTGCTACAAAAATAAAATAATAAAACTAACTTCAAATATTAATTTGAACATTTAGCATAATTTATATTGTTGTTTATGCGACTGCTGCTTTTGTGGTTGCGGTTGTTGTTGTCAATCTAGTGGGTTGGTTAGTTTGCAAATTTAATTGATTGTCGGCCATTAATTATATGCATGGCGCTAGTTTCCTAAGTGGTTCTCAAACTATGCGAGTATGTCTAATGCGCAGCATTTCAATTAGCTTAGCTCTAAAGAAAAACAAGCGAATTAAACTATAACAAGGCTTTGCTAATTTGTTGAAATAGTTATTCCCCAATCACTGACTTTATACAGAATTATTTTTCAAATTTTGACATTGTTTTAGAGCAGCAGATTAATAGGACAGCTCAAATCCTGATAACATTTGTCTTGCAACTATAATTAACAAAGTCGATTCCCAAAAGCTATGCTTAACAGACAGCGATTTATAGACACCTGGTAATGCCTCTGTTAATGTTCTGAAATGATCGCATTTTACATACGATTATCGTGTGCTATTAAATCGTTGTTCACTGCTTTATCATTAACAGTTTGAGAATTATTAAATCTTGGCGCATCTTTCGGCATTGAAAATTATTTGTCTGCCTGACGTTTCATTTGACGTATTTGCCTTTGTTTTGTTTTCTATTTCTATTTAATTTTTTTATTTTTTCTTAATTTTACTTTACGTTATTGCTTTGAGATAACTCGGCTCACTTCTTTATTTCTTTTCGCTCTTACGTTTCGTATCATCAGCCAAAAAGAAAATAAGTTGTAAACAAATCAACGCACAAAAGAAACTACGAAAATAATCTTTTTTAGATTTGCTTTATTAGATTTTTTAGTAGACCCTGCATTTCCAAAGTATAAAAGGTCTATTAGGTTTGCTAAGAGAGCTGTCGATGAGATCTTGAAAATTTTTAACGAGACATCCAAAATATGTTTAAAAATAGCAAGATTTATAGGTAGTATCTTTTTATAAAATGTTCCAAATTTTGAATTGATCAAATTTGAAGACTTAGCTATAAATAAGCTAAAATGGAACACTAGTTCCGAGTGTAGTGACGTCAATGCGTTTAGTATTTGTATACACTAAGGATATTTTTGTTTATGGTGTCTATTAGGTAGTGTTGTCGAAAAATAATCAATATATCGAAATATCGATATATATATTTTTCTGATAATATATTTTTGGGTGATATTTTTTTATGGCGATAATATCAATATCGATATTATTATGCAAAATATATTTTACCGTTGCTTTTTTGTTGCCGCGGCAAAAATAATTTTAAGATGGTCGTAAAATCTATTTTTGAAAAAAATAGATGGAACATCATCAAAATGCAAGTCTTGCATCCATCTCAAAACAAGAATCACGATGCATTTTTAAAATGTAATGTTGACACCAATCTCCCTGTGAAAACCAATTTGAATTATTACCTAGATATAAATATCATCGATAATATCGATATTTTTTTTTGTAAAATATCATTAAAAAATAATATCTTTTTCATATCAAAATATCATCGATGTTGATATTTTTTTTAAATATCCACACCCCTACTATTAGGTTTTCATGTACAGGGTCACTCAAATTCGAGTTTACCAAGCTTTGGGTTTTATGGTATTGGTGTAAACTTTGGTTTTGCTTTGGGTTTAGTTTTAGTTCATGCACGCTTAGTTCGCGTCCAAATCATACGAACTTTTGCTTTTTTCTGTTTTTATTTTCTCCTGTTCTCTCTATTATTATATTTCGTGTTCATTTCCCTCTATTTTGCGAAGTTACCCCGTACCCTACCTGTGTTCTTGGGTCCACTATTCATAAACAACAACTTCAGACAGCTGTGGTCCTCGGCTAAATGGCGGCGATGGTCGGTTAGGGGTGGTCGGAGAGCGGTAGGGTTGCCTCATACATTACCGAATGAATTGCCAATTCGGATATTTTGCCGGTTCTTTTCAACTGTTGATTTTGTTGCTGTGTTCTTGCGGTGTGTGTGTTTGTTTTATTTTATTTTATTTCTTTTTCATTTGGTGCTGGGTGTTTATAAAATTTTCCATTGGATTTTGCTCTTTGGTTGCTCTCTGCCTTTTTGGCCTGTCTTCGAATGGGAGTTCTATTCATTGCAAGATAGTGACTAATACTCACAGATGTAGTCAACTACTTAACGATGACATAGCTTCTTTATTATATTAGATGTACATATGGCAGAAAAAAGGAATAACGATAGAATCGAGGTGCTCGACTCATATTATGCCCAGTTCCCTGAAATATCTTTTTGATTCGGTTTAAAAAACCATTCTACTATAGTACTTCTTTCGATATAATAATGAATAGTTTAATGTCAGAATAGAATAGGATTACTATTGATTTAGGTGATTTAACACTTTTTAACATTAACTTCTCTTTAGTCTTTTCTCTTTTGAATTTATTTGTTCGACTTCTTATCAACATACAAGCTATCTTTATCTGTAGCCTTTCAATGTCGTTCGAAAACAAATTATGATTGTGATAAGAAAGAAAACAAAACATCTACACAACTAGTCACCTAGGCAGTAGTTGGCCAGCAATTATTGGCCCAGTCCAAACAATGAGTACACCGGCAGATCATAGTTTTGTGCTTTGATCTTGCTTTCTTACTAGGGTCTGTCTCCCAATGACACATAGACAATAGAAAACCCCGAGTATTCCAAATATATATAGTGAGTCTTGCCAGAATTTCAGGCTCCTCAATTGTTAAGTCAATAATAACAATTATTATAATATTTTAGAAATAGCTGAAGCTATTCTATACAATTTTCGGAAACTGAAAAATTGAAGATACAAATGTAACTAATTGCATTTGAAGAAGATAATTTCAGTATTTTACCTTAATTAAAGGTGTACTTGGCATTATACAAATTATTAAATGTTTCAAATTTTTAGCAAATACAGTGGATTTTACGTCGTTATACCCGGTAGACGCTTTAACCATATGGAACAAACAAAATTTTTAAATTTTTTTTTTTTAATTTTTGTCATGTTTGCAAATGGTTAAAAAAAAGAACAATATAATTGTTTAATCAAAACCAAATATATATTAAATTCAGTTCAGTTATTTACATTTTCTGCTCAACGGAGAAGCATTTTCGTTTTGACGACATTGCCTAACTGACGAGTGTGTACTAAATGAGCACTTTTTTGCCCATTTTGCTCTCTTTTTCACATTTTGAGCATTTACGCATTAAATTTTTCTTGGAAAAATGCAGAAAAAACTGTACTTTTTTTCGTCACGTTCAATAGTCGGTTGAACTGTGAAAAATATCGTCGATATAAGTGGTTTGTCGTTAAAAACGGAGACGCACTAAGCGGAGGCTCTTTCATACAAGCTTGTATGGGGACCAAACAATTTATCGAATTTTCGTCGCAATGACCGGTCGGACGCTTTAAGCGGAGTCGTTATAACCGGATTCTACTGTATAAATTTACTGAATCTGGCTATTAATTAGCTAAAACGTCAACGCTGTCGGGAAGGAAGGAGGGAAAGACGCTCATAACAGTAAATTAAGCGCAACAGTGTTTGCTCACCGGCTGTGTCTGTGGACCGGGTCCGGTTTTTATTGTCTCGCCTAGCCCAGTTTGTTGCCACAGTGTGAAGAGAGAGGGGGTGAGTGGTGTGGAGGCGACTCTTTGTACCGGGTGTTATCTAAAAACTTTGACAAACAATTTTTGTTGACGTGCGTTGTTTGTTTAGCGAGTCGGGCCTATACCTATGTAGCCTGTATTGCTATATCTTTTACACACATATCACACACACACATACATATAGTTTTGTGTCTGTGTTTGTGTAACTCAAATTTTATGTACAAACAGCGGCGAATTGTGTCGTGTTGCTTGTTGTGAGCCTACGTATATCTGTATGTAAACATATATGTGCGTGTGTGTGCTGTTAATTGTTAGTTTATAATATGAGATCATCTTTGAGGTCTTTTCGCTTGACATTTGGCTTTGCGTTATATTCGGTGGCTATCTTAAAACTTGATAAGCGTTGATTAAGCGTGGGTATTTATAGAATTTTATTTGTTCAAGGAGCGTCTTTAAATATAAACAATTTTAAATTTTTACATGACAAGCCCACTTAATAACAGCTGTTATCTTTAGCTTCTGTTAAGCGGCTGTTAACCACGACTGTTAAACATAAACCAAGACCCTTAAAAGCAATCTCTTAAGCGCATGTTTGTATCAGTATGTTTATTTACTGTTTGTTTTCTTTATTTTTTTCTGTTTATTTGCAGCAAACACAAATCTCAGCCGGCACTGACACATTTGACACAAATTCAACGCTATTGTTATTGCTGTTTAGAAGTAAATATTTATGTATGAACGGTGCGCAGAGCAATAATTGCAAGTATAGGAAAGCGGGAAAAGTGAGGAAAATCACGAACGCAACGCTAACAATTGTTAGCAAGCCCCTTAAATCACGCAACCTTTACTTGTATGAGAGAACCACCCTCGGCCCCGCATTCGCAATTCTTAATTCCTTATTGAGCAGCGCTGCCCAAAATCAACGTACGTTTTACATACGCAAATTTAACGAACTCAAAATAAAATTTCTCGTAAAAATATTCGAAAAATCTGCTGTAGCCAAAAGGTGTTTTCGTTTTCTATTGGTTATACAATTGTTGTTGTTCTAGTCTGTATATCTGCTGTTGCTGTTGTTGTTATTGCCGCTTTTGTACGAATTATTTTTAGACTAAAAGCGCGCACATTGTGAATTTATAGTTTTGTTTACATGCATAATGGCAACTCTGGCAACTCAGCGCGACGACCACTCGACCATTCGGTGCAAGTGTGCTCTCTGGTCAATGGCTGCCAGCGAGACTGCCCCAGCCCACCCTTCCACTTCCTTAGGAGGTTAAATGTTTAACAGTGTACGTTTAACGTTCATTAAATGTTATGGCTACAAAATTGGACAGTTAGCGTCCGTTTGACAGTTGCTTCTCAGCTCAGCTATGCCAGTTGCCTGTATTCAAGGTTATATTTGTTAAAGATTAACATTGGTTTTCAATTAAGTGGCACGCGCTGGGCACCCTGCTTTTAAAGGACAGAGGCAGAGATAGAGAGAGAGAGAGAGAGAGAGAGAGAGAGAGAGAGAGAGAGAGAGAGAGAGAGAGAGAGAGAGACACATCCCACTGGTTTATCACAAAAGCAGCTGCTGTTAGCAATTGCTTCAAAACTTTAACCTTGTCTGCTGTGGCTTGTGATTGCTGTTGTTCTTGTTTCAATGGCCGAATGTTAAAGCTGATATTTGCCCTTGCCCTTTAAGCTTGCACACCGCCTTACCAGAATTCGATTATCTGTGTGTGTGTATGCTTAGTGTTATCGATAGTAACGGCGGTCTAGTGTTAACAATTGCACTCAATAATTATTTTTGTTTGTTTCGTATTTTCACACTTTTATCACTTAATGCCTCAGCCATTTGAGCAAGTCATTCCAAATACATAAACAACTGTTTATGAATAAAGCGTGCAAGTTTTTATATTGATTAACTAAATTGAGCCTTTCCTTTCGGTTCAAACCTCTTGACAGTTTTGCAGCCTCTGAACGTTATATGTTAATACTTTGTAATGAAGTAATGTTTACTTTAGCTTTGATAATGCCTATCTATTTATAGAGTGTCTCTTACTCTCTCTCTTTATATTTATTTCCCGGCTCTCTTCTTCTTCTAGATGGATTACTTGCATTGGCTTGTAAGCATTCTGCTTAAGTCCAGTGGGCAAAGCGAAGAGAGTAATTTACTTACTTGAAAGATCGAAAGAGGGTCTAAAAATATAATACTTTATGCATATGGAACTATAATTTACATATTGATATCTTTATATATTTTTCTTTAAACTCGCTTTGCTTGATTGGAAAAGAGTTAAGTCGCTTTGTCATGCTAATTTAATGTACCCCTAATAACACTCGCCAGGTATAAGGTAAGGGAAAAAACCAAATTTGTAAAGAGCTAAAAACAAACTAATTATGAGTCTAATCATAAATAAATCAATTAAAAACGAACGCGACGGTGATGGCGACGTCAGCGGCAATCACATACTATGTACATATTGTCGCATTGTTATTGTAGCTGCTGCTGCGACGCTGGTGTCGCATTTACCGTTTGATAACCTAGAAAAGCGACTGTAGCGTGAGTTTAGTGTTTCCATGTGGGCGCTCGATTTATGTGTTAAGTGATGGGTCTGGACAAACCGAAGTGTTGTTGATAAGACTAGTGCACTTGCCTCTGTATATACATATAATTGCGGGTATTGTGTTGTTTCTCAACACTCAACGCAAACAGCTTAAGTTGCCGGTTGAAAACACCGCACAAACTGTTGACTGTCGTCAAACAGCTGTACAGGATTCGCTTCTGTTAAAAGGCAGCAAGCAGTTAACAGCTGTTAATAGCAGCGAATAAACAGGCCGAAAACTGCAAGGACTGTAAGTATAAATAATATTAAATATATGCTACACACGCGCATATGTTCTTGAATAGGCCATTAAATGCTGAAAGCCTTGTTTTTAATGTGTTTTTATGCATAATTTCATACTTTGAACAAACAATCAAGAGTGTGAAGCTGAGGCCTACGCATTAACAAAAACAACACAAGCAGTGGAGGAACGAAGCAAAGCAGTTGAAGTACCAAAGGGGAAACAGAAGCTGCCTGTCAACTGATTTGTCTGCCTTAGAGCAGATCAGCGTAATCGACGGACAGAGACCAGGAGCGCCTACTGCCCTGTCCTATACTCTGCCCTGCATACTACTTATCCCCCTACCACCCTCTTCGTTGGCTGAACAGAGCTGCGCTGCTACCTCCCTCCCTAACTGGGCATCGGTCGCATTTGGAAATCTCGAAAACTTGTTTATACAACAAAAATGTATAAACAAGTTTTTTTCTCTTATGTTTTTTTTTTTGTATTTTGGTGCTGCTGCTGCGGCGCTGCTCTGCTTTACTCTGTGGTTGCGACTGGCTTCCTTCTTTATTTGTGCCTTTTGCTTGTGTTTGTCGTCAGTTTCGTAATTTATTCTAAAAGCGTTCCGTTTTGGGCTCTATCTATATAGAGAGAAAATACATATTTATATGTGTATAAAATACATCTCGGTATATATTTACCCATGCCGACTTTTTGTGTATGTGTGTGTGATATGTATTTGAATACTCGCTTTTGTTGTGTTTTGTTTTGTGCTTTGAATTATTCAAAATAACACTTTTGGTCTATTTGCCAAGCGCTGCTGTTGTCGTTGTTATTGTTATTGCTATTCTTATTGTTGGTGTACGCCTCAGCGCTTTTCAAGTGGGTGCAAAGCGAAAACAAAACAAAAAACAGCAACAACAATAAGAACTTTTGCACGATTCCCAGACCGCAACAGCAAAACAATAATAATGCATAACAATTTAATTTCCATCAAAATAGTCGCATAATGCAAACCAACCCACCCACAAGAATCAATAATAGAGTGTGGCTAGGGAGGTTGAGGCGATTGGGTGGTAAGGTGAGGCTTGTGCAATATGGGTGTGGTCACCATTGATACATATGTACGTTTGCTTGAGTCTGAGCTGATCTTCTGCTTGAAACAGTTTGAGCAGCATTGTTAGCAAGCAGTTGGTCACTACTTCTCAAACTGTTCCGACACGTGCGAACCAGAGACCGGGATGAGAGACCGATATAAACAGACCAAAACAGAAACAGAAAAAAACTTAGCGACTACTACAGCTGTTGTTCTTTGATTTAACCTTGAAAACACAAATTGCCAAGACATCAAGACTCAACAAGAACAACAACAAGCAAACAGAAAGTGTTGTTTTCTACTTTGCAGCTTTACGCGTGTTCCATCTTGTATAGAGTATATTTAAGTTTAGTCGAGTCATCGCCAAATAATAACGCTAAAAAATATTCAAATATTACTCATTGTTTAGAAGAGCTCAGATATAACAGAAAAATGACTTAACAGTCGTATCATGCCGATTAACAACTTTAACGAGCTCTTGATTTTCTCTTCTATCATTCTTTAAATTTTTTATACTCTCTGTTTTAATATTCAGTTCTTCTCAAACTACAAACTTGTATTTCCTTGACGAACCATTATTCAAAATGTGCATCGAAAATAATATCTAACTAATGCTAATCTATAGCTCCAGGAAATAATTTTTTAGTTGAGACTATGTTTTATTTATTGTGAGATCTGCAACCAAAAGTATCAACGAATGGCTAAAGAATGAAGAGAATAGAGAGGTAGAAACAATCAAGAAATTTTTTCGATGGCTTCACTTAACCCTCAGACACTATTATTGTAGAGAAATAATGCAAAGTAGCAAAAAGTGGGCGTGGTGGGACGAATGAAAAATAAACGCCGATATATCACAAATTAAAAATGCCGCATTCAAAGAAAAGCGAACTGGAAACTTAAAATAATGCGATCGTTAAAAAGAAAGAATCAGTGTAAAAAAAAAACGATTGAAAGAGACAGAAAAGAAAAAAGGAATACAGGGTGCGTGCGAAGAACCAGGCAAAACAGGTGTAGCAAAATCAAGAAGTGCACATGTGTATATTTATTTGAGTGCGGGTGTGTGTGCGTGTGTTTGTGTGTGGAATACACCAATTGTCAAGAAAAAGGAAAGGCATTTCATAGCAAAGGCGCATTTTATGTGTGTGCCCATGAATGACCCTATTTTTCATCTCCTCTCTCAGTTTTTCACTATCGCCTACATATCTATGCATATAGATGTGATTCTGTATGTGTGTGTAGTAAGAATAGGCAGAGCCAAAGCCAAAGGCAACGACAGCGGTAAAACAGCGGTTGGCCGGCACACAAAGCATAAAGAACGATAATACACACATACTTACACATGCGAACGAGCATGTATAGGCGCGTGTGTGTGAGTGCGTGTAAGTGTATAGGCCCTAGCAATGTTGTTGTTGTGCCTTCTTTATGTTGCGTCGAAAATTGTATACTGCGCATAAAGCAGAATCCGATGAAATTAAAATTAATATAAAATACTGAAATATTTATGTATACACATAAACATTAATGCTCATTTTTGTAACATTTACAGTTTTATTTGCTTACATGCTTAAAGAAATCCATAAAATCCCCATAGAAGAGAAAATCCCTTGGAAATTTTTGCACGAATGCCTGCGATAGGAGCGCAGGCAGTGCAGCTTCGACGGCACCTCCGTTGGCAGTATTCGTACTGCCGATGTTATTATTATTATTATTATTAATATTGTTGCCGACCCCTCCAGTGCTACTGCTGCGCTGCAGCTGAGCCGAGGCGGCAGTAAAATTCAAGCATTTGCACGAGATCATAATGATTAGTTAAGATTTTGGTTTGGGTTTAACGATATCGATATCAGTTTGTTGTCTTTAATTCACAATTTTTAATTCAATTGCACGTTTGCTTTTGGATTTCTGTTATCGTGTGGTTTTCTTTGATTTTGTGCGTGACTTCCTCGTTCGTCCTCTTTTGCGTTAGGCTTAGCGGCGCGGGCGCGTACAAAATCACTTAGACACCCACAATTAACTATTTTAGTTTAGCATTTTATCGTCCGTCCGTCCCGTTTAATGGTATTTTTTCGACTGAAGCAGCTGCCACTTATCAGCAGAGAGCATGTAAATTTAACAGTTCAATCTAATGTTAAATAACAGAGGCAGTTTCTGCTTGAAAAACTCGATATTTGACTGCCGGCATTCAAATTAAAAGGTACCATTAAAGTTTACTACATCTTAATACTGACTATATAGAATAAGAATTCGTTTATTAGGGCAAATACTTGCTCCCATTATATGCTCCCTTGTATGAGGCGTTGCCAGATTTGTACATGCTTATGATAAAATTCTGAGTTCGCGAATTAATGCAACTCTAGCGCTGATAGTGAAAGGAAATGCTGTTAACGCAGAACTGAGCATGTTAACGCGGAGTAAAAACCTATCGATTGTTTTTAGCTCTCGGTCACACTGAAACCTAAAAGCAGCTGATAACACAATGGCGCTTTTTTTAAATGTTACCTAAAAAAGAAAATTTTTCTGAAAGAATGGAGAATTTTTTTGTTCTTGTTTAAAATGTCTGGAGCGAATTATTATTATATTATTCCCCGATGTGATATGTATTTTCGGATTTAAGACACCAATATTACAAAAAATAAATAGTTTTAATAACTCTGTTGATAACTAAATAGCACTCTTTATTATTTTTATTATTTTTTTTTAAAGAAGTTTTTAAAACAAAGGTTAGGTTAGGTTAGATTAAATGGACTATACAAATTCTGACTAAGGTCTTTACATAAAAATACATTTTGGATAAAAATTTTAATATTATTTGAAGATTAAAAAAAAGAACGTTAAATATTTTGTACACACACAAATTTCTTAGTGTACTAAATTGCAATCAAATTTTAATGGAATAAATAAAAGTAAATTATTTAATAAGGGGTTGCAACAAAATCCGGGTACACCACCCTTAATTTTAGCAAGTTTTTTCTGGTTCAGTTGTACGTCTTGACTTTAAAATTCTTTTTCAGGATGTGCATAATGCATTTGAAGGTTTTCCTTAGCGCTTTGCAATTTAGAATTTTTTGTTTTAGCAAGGCTGTTGATTAAATTCAAAGATGGCTTTATTTCTTCAGTTATTTGACGGCGAAACATCAAAAATGTATGCAACTAAACGAAACAGGGCACAGAAATCATAAACACCGACACGTGCCTAGGTTAGGCTGGAGGCCATCCTCATAGTCAAGTTACCAGAGTCCACTTGCTCGTTTCCACTGTGTCTGCTGCTACTGTTTGGGCTTCTCTCTCTCTCTCTCACTCTCTCCCTCTCTCTCTCTCTCTCTCTATCTTTGTGTTGGCATAAATTATGAGCCGTTGTTTTTGGCGCCTGGCAAAGAAGAAGCTTCAACTGAAGGGAGAAGCGTGCAGCAATTTTACAGCTCCAAAACATCAGGCTAATGAAAGTGTCGGGGAGCGGAAAAAGGGTAGCTGGATTCTCTAAAAAGATGTAAAAACATGGAGATGTAAGCATAGTACAGCCATAACTCCAGTTGGGTCGCCACTTGGCCTGTAATTGAAATTGCGTGGCGTGCGCGGCATTAAGTCATAAAATAAACCAAAAAAAATACATATACAACTATAACAAGTATAACAACAATAACTACAACCAGTTTGTCACACTCTGAGGCCAGACACGTACGCGCCAAGAGGTCAAAACGCACTGTGGACTTGGATGTGGTCAGCGCCAGGGCTGGGAACGGAGCAAGGGGCCGGGCTCCGCAAACAGATCCCAGTCAAATTGTGAAACTTGTCCGTTGTCCCACAACAAGAACTTAACTGAACATGAGTGTGTGTGTGTGTAGGTCATAAAAGGCGAGTGTAGAACAAGTTAACACAAAATTCTGGCTCAAAATTTAATGAAGGTCTTCAATTCTGCTGAAACGTTTATCCATCACAAGTAGAAGCAGCAGCAGAAGAAGCAATCATGTAAGTCAAGGCTTATGTAACGCTTAAGCTTCACATCCGATCCACATGGCGTCCATTGACTCGGTTTATTTCGAAACAGATCAAGTTGGCAATATTTCAGATTCCATTTTTTTAAAACTCAGTGCAGTTTTGTAGTCGAAAGATAAGTATCGATACTGCCAGCTATTGCCTAGTTCGATACTAAGTTTTTTCGATATCATCAATAATCGATCGGTTGTTTTCGACACACTTCTTGATTCAGGAGCGCTGCACTGAGCAGCGAGTATTAACTTTGAAATAAATAAATAAATTGCCTTTTTCTACCGTTTTCGATAATTAATTCAACAAACTATATTTAAGTGATTTAACTATTAGAGTCTGTGACGCTGTTAGCTCAACAAGATAATCCACTTAAGCCATTTCACGCTTCCCCTCGCTGCGCTCCTGCCTAAGCTTGAAGAGGTTGGCAGCTCTAGTGTTTACATCGTTTTTGAATTGAGATGCAATCGAAACCAATATTTTTATTATCCATAGCTTCCTTTCTTTTTTCATTTCTCTTTCTTGTTTTATTCAATTAAGAATTCCTTTAATTTGAACGTGCCGTAATTGTGTTATGTAAATCGATATGGATATTGATCGCTCTATTGATTGATTGCTATTCATAACAAGCAGCACCAAAGCAAGAACAATGAAGGCAGAATTCAAGGCAACTGCGGGAGGGAGAGGCGGAGAGAGAGGGACAGAGAGAGCGAAAGAGGGGAGTAGGAGATAGATTGCGACTGCGTTTGTTTTGCGGGCGGTTTGTTTTTGTTTGCAATTTATAAAGTTGCTGACACAAATAATAGAAGCCGGGTATACACAAGGATCAAGCCAGGACATAGCTGCAGCCAAGGCACCTCCGCCTTAAATTCTCGCGAAAAATTATAAAGGAGCTGCGGCGCAAAAGTATTGTGTTACCAGCAATAAACAGAGATAATGAGAGAGATCGAGGGAGAGTAAGAGGAAGTGAGACAGGTAGTGGTAGGAGAAATCCCAAGTTTGGTCGCCTTGATAAGATTTGAAGGCACATAAAAGGTCCTTAAAGACAATGCCGGAGATCCAGAGTTTATGCTCAAAACATTTTCTTGTACTGAGTTCAGCTTTGATTTGCGCCTCAATCACAATCCCTTATCACACCAAAAAGATCGGATTTCTGTAGAGCTGGGAAAGGAAGTTCGGCATCTTCTGCTCAATCTAAGAAACCCATGTCTCCAATACGAGCAGAAAAGGACACTAGAGGAAGCTTTTGCGAAACTAAAAGTAGTCGAGGAAATCTGTTTATAAAATAGAAGATTTATCATTCCATTATCTTTTCAAGCAGTCGTGTTAATTAACGACTATATGTAGTTAATTAACTATTCATTCTTAATCTTATTTAAGAAATTTTCTCATTTTTTAAATATTTATTGAATACAATATTTACACAATATTTACTCTTCTGATTTATTTTAAGAACTGCTTTTATTGATAACACAAGAAAACATACAGTTACTTGCTAACTACAAAGGATTTTTTAGTGTTTTTTATCCAATTTATATCTCATTATTAATTATCTTAGATTTATTTGACTTCTTTACTTTGTCTAGCAACCGATTCTAAGCCACCCACGTAACGCCTTGGATACAGATACACATACATAGATACAGATACGAGTGCCTACATATGTAGCCGAAAGCTGACCCGAATCTTTTACATAAACACCAAGCAGAGACACACACACACATATACACATATTCGGAATTACACATGCTTTTATAAATACCTGAACAGCCAATGAAAAAGGCGCAAACTCTGCAAGCGAAAAGTAACGGTGAATGTATCTTTGGGATTGCTAAGTATATTTTGCTTAGTTGTTTTGTAGAATTGTTTGTAGTGAAATCATTTAAATAAAAATAAAAATAATTATTAATGATTTTTCAAGAATAATTTGAGATTATGTACACAACTAAGTAATAATTTGTAATACAGACATTTTGCCTGCGAGGAGTACTGTATGGATTTGCTATTTTTACTATTATTTATTTTTCATATATAAATACCCATTTAACGAGTGTAAATTTACCATAAGATCTGCTTGTTAATGCTTATCAGAAGAAAAAAGGAACTATCTTTGATTGAATTAGCGCCTACCGAGATGAACTTGGAACTAATGGAATTGGAACTGGAACTGAAGTTACTTAATTACTCAAAACTAGGCGCAAAGAAAAAGAAAATTCGAGTCAATTGAGGACAGGAAGTGACAGTTAATTGACGGCTTTATTATCATTATCATTATCTTTACCATAATCAGCATCATTATTATCCATTAGGGCTTATGAGTGTCATGTGTCAAACAGAGTTCCTGAATTTGCATATGACATTTCAATGTCTCAATATGCCAATATACCAATATTATGTTATATATTTTTAATTTTTGCTCATCCATCAAGGAATTCGCACGGTATTATTAACAGTTACTTGAGTTCTTACCGTTATGACAACGGATGTGCCCGTGGATGTTGCTCCTGTCCTGGCGCTTTGAAAGTCACTTTCCCAAGCTCATCCAAGCACATCCATACACATCCTTGAGTATCATCCTTGAAAAAAGAACCAAAACCAAAATACATCACTCCCCCAATCAGTAAATCACGTTAATAAGCTGGTAATGAATTTTATGGGGGGAGGTGGGAAGGGAACTGAATGAAGAGTGGGGTTTATTTCCCACACACACGAACTCACACACGCACACCTCGCATGTTTGGCACACATTCGCATAGTGGCAGCTCTGGCCTCTCTGGTCCCTTGTTCCGTTAACCGGATGCAAACATTTTCTGCCCTTTTCGCCGAGGGTTGTAGTTCGATTCGGAGTGTGGGTGTGTGCGTGTGTAATGTGGGGCTCGCTACCCTTGCAAAAATGCGAGCAAAAATATTGTAAGAAGAATGCCATTAAAGGCAAAAATTCGACTACAACATACCCTGCTTTCAATTACACAGGCTGGTAAAACCGTTCTCATTTTAAGTGCCATTCTCAATTCTTTCCATTCATTTTATATTTTCTACCAATTTAATAAAAATAACAATACAATCTAACTCTAACCAAAGAAAATAAATGCTTAAAATTACATTAATTTGAAGCTATGCGGACAAAAGTCAACTTGGTCAGCAGTTTTTCACTGATAATACGTTCTTAAATTATGAATTTAAGTAATAAAATATTAAGGAGTCTAACGCAGCTAGAACAGTTCAATATGTTTGATTTTATTTTCAAATTTCCAAGTTGAAGTTCTATTGTTTAACAATATTGTTTGTTATATTGTTAATAAAAAATACAAATTTTTTTTTAGATCTTTTTATACCCGTTACTCGTAGAGTTCAAGGATATGTTGTAGTCGTTGGAATATACCTAACAAGCAGAAGGAGGCGTGGCAGACCCCATTAAGTATATATATACTCTTCATCAGCATCAACAGCTGAGTCGATATAGCCATGTCCGTCTGTCCGTCTGTCCGACTGTTCGTCCGTTCGATTGCATAAACAAAAAGATCTCAGAGACTATAAGAGCTAGAAAGGTACAATACCCAAGCATTACAAGTTTGATTGTGTTTTTCGACACACCCACTTTAGGGCGTCCTATCTTCATATAAAGGTAAATGTACAGGTAAAACTAGAATGTTTTAGTAAGGAAAACTTTTTTGTTATTTTGTAGAAACTGAGTAACTGGTATCCTAAAGTCGCGAGGCGACTATAGTATTCTTTCTTGTTTTTATATCATGTAGCTCATATAATTTAAGTAAACTTCAATTTTGTTGCGTGAAAATATTAAGGGCTTGCACTGTGCAAAGTTTTTAGGTTCGTAATAGCGTTCTTTGCTTCTAGATACCCTATGTTTTCGAATTTTTGTAGGGTATACTGGTGTTTTTAAGCCGTAAAAATACTTCACTTTTGTTGTTTAATAAGGCGTGCGATAGCATTTTTAGGAAACTACAGCTCCCAACTTGTATTGTGCCAATTCTGCTACTAACCCCACAGCACAAACTCCTCCGCCCTCTTCTCAAACAATAGCCCGCAACCCTACACCTTTTACCCAAACTGCTCTCCGCCAATCCACGCCAGCTTTATCATCATTTGTATCCATTAAATGAGGCGCTGGCTTTTGGTTTAGGTGTTCACATTGCCTTTTGGCATCATCATCAACCCAAATAAGTCCAACAATCCATCCCGTCCTGTCTTGTCGCGTCGAGTCTCATCTTGTCTCGAGGCGTCTTGAACTCTTCTTCATTTGTCAAACTTACGCGCGCTTAGCTTCAACAACAATAACTCTTATGGCTTGCAACGCTTTTCCAAATGTTTTAGACACTCACTTGTCACAGTTGCAGAGATCGTTAGCGGAGCAGAGGGGCGGCTGGAGCATATGGCAACTTGTAGTATGCCATGCGAAGGCCAACACTTAGCTTCTCAATGGCTGACATGTGAGACTTGAGTGGGGCAGCCCAGTAGGTGGAAGGAAGGGGCGAGCCAGTTGGGGACATGGAGCTGAAAACAAAAGCTTCGCCAAAGAGATAGAAACAAATCAACAGAGAGATGCAACTGATGCGTCGCTGCAGTTGCAGTTGCTCCACTTGGTAGTCAGTCGGTCAGTCATTCCGTCTGTCACTTAGGCAGACTTTCAATCGCCGCACAGTGGCACACAATAGCACAACAACGGTGTATTTTAAACTTGATGCGTTGTTAACAAGCAAATACATATAAACTTGTAAAAGTGAATAATTTTTGAAGGTAACCCTTAACATTGCAATAATGTGGACCTAAAAATGTATATAAGACTTTTAAAAGGGTATAAAAATAGTACTTAAGGCTGAGAAAGTAATAAAAGTGATGAAAACTTTAAATTTAAAAAACCAATTAAAAAATAACAATCAGTTTAGTTACTGATTAAGTTAGTTCCTTGTGTTAACTTGTTTGTAGACCCTGTATTCTAAAAGAGTAGAGGGGTATATTAGGTTTATCAGAAGCGAAATGCGCGTAACAGGCGGAAGGAGCCGTTTCTCACCCTATGAGGTAAATATATTAATGATCAGTGTCAATAGCCGAGTAGCAATGCCTGCCTATGCATCTGCTTGTCGGACCGTCCGTATGAACACCCGGATCTCAGATACTATAAGAACTAGATATGCCAAATTTGGAATGAAAGTCCGTCTATTTCGGGAGCAGATCAAGTTGATTTTAAATTGATGCCACTCCACTTACCGCTTTCGTAAACTTAAACACTTAAACAGCTTTTTTCATAACGTCATAACTATGGTAATTTTATAACTATCCTTACCTAGTTTGATCTTGTACGGACAACTACATAAAATATATCATATGGCTTCCATAGAACAAATCAGTTTGAAAATTGTGGAATTGTGTGGAAAAATGTACAGCAGAATAAGTACGGGGTCGTCTGCAGAATTGTATTGTAGTCCTACGACAAAACATTGTAATTGAATTGTCCAAATTTCTTTATTATTGGAGTGGGTCTTTAGATTGCTTTTCTTTCGAGTCCAAAATGGCAATAAAAATTTTAATTTTTAGAGGAAGTTGTGCTCTCACATTTGTCAAAAGAATCGTCATTTAATGGCTAATTTGTCCCAAAAGAGAATATACCAAAACCGAAAAGACAATTTAAAGGGCTTTAGGGCCACTGTGTCTTGTGCTCTGTGCCGTGCACTGATCAGCAGTTGCAGTGTAAAAACCCGTCAAATGCCGCACATACCAAAAAATAAATCAACAGCGATCGGTTCGGTGCGTGATACTTGATCGGGAGCTGGAGTTTTGATTTGGATTCAGGAGCTTTGGACTTATTGGTGACGATTCATGCGGCGGCGGCGGCAAAAAAGAAAAGAAGTGAAAAGAAAATGCAGAAGAGGCAAAAGAAGGGAAAGGGGGAATAGGTTGGGAAGTGAAGCTGGTGTAGAAGGAGAAAAATCAATTCGCGGAAACAGCGCCAGAGAGTAAGAGAGACGGAGAGAGTGCGAATGAGAGGAGACCACAACGCGCCTGGCGGTCTGCAAATGATCAATGGAGTTGGAACTGCAGTTGCAGTTGGAATCGGAGTTGGAGTTGGAGTCGAAGTTGTCTAGCTTTCGATCTTTGCGGAGTTTTTCAGGTTTCGAACGCTTTGGCATTCCGAGCATGGCGCTAATTAACTACTGCCGGTGTTTAGCGTTCGCTTACTTGAACCAATTGCTGATAATAAACATTTTTATTGATTTGTGATGATTGCCGACGCTGTGGCTCTCCCCTGTCCACTGTCCACTGTCCACATTACCTAGGACAGGTGCACGACAGTCGACAGTCGACAGTCGAGAGTCGAGTGATGATGCTGACAATTTATTAAATGCGATTTATTTGCAATTGCTTCTTAGAAGCAGGAGGTGCTCTCCCTGTCCTATCCTGTCCTGTCCAGCTTTAGGATTAGTGAACTGCACTTCATTCTAGGAAGCTGCCATAGCTGCTTGCTCCACTCGCTCCATAATTGCCACTGGTCTTACAGATAGCCATCACCCCAGCGCCAATTTGTGTCTTGCCTCTCTTAAAAATAAAAAAAACTTAAAACTAAAAAACTCTCGACCAAAAAAAAAAAAAAAAAAAACGAGTTACCCTCGCGCGCACCTTTTTTATGGATGTTACGTGTCGCGGTCGCCGAAAAGCGTCAGAGAATACAACCCAAAATGCCTAAGAGGAGTGTGCTCGTCCTACAACTACCCAGTTTTATGATTTTTACCAATACCTTCAATTTTGAAACTACAACTTTTTCTTCATTGTATCAGAAACGCAAAGACAGGAGTCAGACCTAATGCCATTTTTTTTACCTAATAACATGTTTATATTATGTTAATCATGTAATTAGGCCCAAAGATTGACCTATCTTTTTAATATAAAAGTATTAAAATATTTCTTGAATGTTTGGTAAGGTTTGGTGTTAAAATTGGTGATTCCCTCATACGAAAAATATAGAAATATGTTACTCCCCTTTATTTCCATTCAATGGGTGAACTGTTTAAAAAATAATTGTCTGCTTTCAATCGTAAAAACCTTTTTATATAAAGATTAAAATATTCTATTGTTGTAGTCGAACAGAAACAGATTGAAGAGTGCATACAAACTTGTTGGTTTTGGTATTTTTTAGATAACTCTTGGTTTAAAAAATATTACAAAAATTAAGGTAATTAGTTCACTTACGACAGAGTTTAGTGTTCTTCAGAAATTACTAATAATAAATAGAAAAATTAAATACTAAATAAAAGTACAAAATTAAAAATTTTAAGCCTGGAAATCCAAAATTGTCTGATATCAGCGGGACGGAATAATAAAATTCAATTTGAGACCACTGATACGACATACCTTATATATAGGGCTACAGGGCAGAAAAGCCACACAAAATATTCGCCATAAAATTGTTGGAGCCTTCGCAAGAGCCAAGAGACAAGAGACAAGGGACAGACCCATGTCGTCAGCTTCCATAAAAAATGTTATCAGATTTACAGGCGAACTTCTAAGTAAACCCATAAAAGAAATTACCCGAGGTTTTTGTTATACTATATTCACATGATATATATGTGTATATATATATTTATTTTTGTTTTTGTTCTTATTCGCTTTTGGTTTCAACTTGTGTTTGTTTTATTTACTCCGAATAGTTTTACATTTTAATGTTTATATCATTTTCAATTTCATTTTCATTTATTTTTATATGCTACACATTAAAAATGTTTTGGTGCTTATGTAAGACATAGATCATAAATGTAGTACGTTGATTATGCATAGTATAAATACTGAAGGGGAAGGAGAACAACGCATTGCGTCTTTCAACTATTCGAATAGAACTGAATATTTTTTGGATTTGGATTTTCATTACAATCTATTACATCATTTCATATCATAGAAATAGGCAAAAATTCATCATTCATTTCATTAAACATTGAAAACTATCACACATAAATTTCTGTAAAGAAAACTACACTAGACACTAGACATATGGGTATTATGGTATGGTTATAACTAGGAATATCTTTGTATATATGTGTTAGATATCTTATGTACTAAGCTGTTTCAAACTAATTTATGTATAATATTTTAGTGGTAATTACTTTATTATAATTTATTTTCTGGCAAGTTTTTAATGCAAGACAAGTAATGAATAATTCCTAGAATTTATTGTAATTGATAAATGACATATCTTTTGTCGATTAGGCTTTAAATTATACATTTTCCTAAGTTGTTTTGGTAAGCTTTTGTAAACTTTTAACAGCTGGGGACCGCTTGACATAATATACATGAATTTATTTGACCAAAAACTTTCCTTATGTTGTACTTATTTTGTAATAGTCCAAAAAAAGGTTTTATTACATGGACTTGGTATAAGAATTCTCCTCTACATAATAGGTTGCCATTGGTGTAACTGTCTGAGTGCAGGGAATACCCCTAATACTTAGTACTTGTACTATTCCTAAGAAAAACGGACGCCAGAGGTCAGTAATTTAAGCGCTACTGCTGGAACGCTCCGTTTGTGCGGCAGAGAGAAGATCCCCGGATCGAATCTCATGCGGTACCTGCTCCACTTCGATGTACTCCTCCTCCTCCTGGACCGGGCCTAAAGCCTCTGTGGCGGAGTTGGTAACAGGAGAGTTGGGTGTCTCCGGCTCGTAGAGCTCCTGCTTGACATGGCTGGGACTGAGGGCGACGGGTGAGCTGGCCGAGGAACTGCGGGTCTCCTGTTTGGCAACGCGTGCAGTATTTGCGGGTCTCAGCTCATGGGCACGTTGATGATGCTCAAGCTCGGCACGAAAGTAAAATTTCTCGGGGCAGAGATTGCAGTCGTAGGGACGAGCGCCGTGCTCGGCAATGTGGGTCAGGAGTCCGGCGGGTGCGGTAAACACGGCTGAGCAGATGTAACAATTGAAGCCTCTCTGCTCGGTACCGGCAAAGGTGTGCTCCACGAGATGCTCCTGGAGTTTCTGGGCATGCGGCAGTATCATCTTGCAGAGATTGCAGCGGTTCTCCAAGTAGCTACCTGCTGGAACCGGCGTGGGTACTTGAGCTGGTACACCGACTGGAGCTGGTTCCTTGTTCCGCTTTCCGTTCAGGTTATGTTTGCGACAACACTTCTCGCACAGCTTAGCCGTGTCACCCGCTCCAGGCAAAGGTTCTAGACACAGCGCACAGACGGGTTCCTGTAGGCTACCACCTGCTCCTGGTGATTTCGTGTGGAATTTGGCATGAAGGCTCAACTCGAATTCCGAGTGCAGCGTTTGGCGGCAGCAGATGCAGGCCAGGGGCAGATTCCCATCGCTACCATGTTCGCTAAGATGGGCCCGGAAGGCGGCCACGTGCTCCAACTGTTGGCCACAGTGGGCGCACTTCCCGGACTGCCCAACCTTCGAGTGCTGCAGTTTGTGCTCAGCGAGAATCGCGGGCGATGGAAAGATCTCGTCGCAGATGAGACATTTGTGCTTGCCACTCGAGTTGTGGCAGCTCTTCATGTGCTGCTCCAGCTCCGCTCGTGACTTAAAGTTACCCGAGCAGTAAGCACATCTTAGGCTCACACCTGTCTTGAGGTTATGGGCCAACTTCCGGTGCGAATGTAGTTCCGCCTCGGTCCTTAGATCCTGCCGTTCGCACATGCCGCAGCTGTAGCTATTACCGCCACTGGGTGCAGTTCCTCCTCCTGCAGTTGACTGCTGTTGCGGTGGCTGCTGCTGCTGCACAGGCACATCCGGAGCAGATGCTGCAGCCGGAGATGTAGCCTTGGCCGCGTACATCTCCATCAAATAGCGCTGGCTTAGACCGTACATCAGGGCTGGATGTGGATGCGGATGTGGAGGCGGATGTGCCGTCTGCTGTGTCTTCAAGCCACTTGTGTCTACCTGCAGCGGACTGTAGAACTTACCAGTGGGAGCCACCGCTCCAGTTGCACCTCCAAAGAGCCCCTTGAAAGCCACGTTGTAGTCAATGTGGAGGCTGCTGTTGTTGTTGGTGGCGGCAGCAGCGGCGGCTGCAGCCGCAGCGGCGGCGAGTGGAGGCAGTAGTGCGTTCACATAGAGACTGCCCATGTTGGGGGAGGAGCTGGTGGCGGGCTCCTTGGGTCCATTGGTGGAATCCTTGGGCCCGCCGTGCTGGCTCTGCATGTGTCGGTCTAGGAGGAACTCCACGTGGAAGGTCTCAGGACAGGAGGGGCAGCGGAACTGGCGTGCATGGGCTGCCAGATGGAAATGCATCTCCAGCTCGGAGGAGCACACGACGCGGCAAAACATGCACTGCAAAGAATTGGTTGGAGCTCCGGGAGGAGCTGGAGCCGGACCAGCACCAACTGCTCCTCCTTGGGTACTCGGCAGTTGGTGACGTGTCTTGACGTGCACATGGAAGTCGGTGTCACTCCGAAAGATCTCCAGGCAGGCGCTGCATCGGAGCAGCTTCGTCTCTTGGCTGTGGGCGCATGCCAAATGAAGCTGCATGGCCATCCTAGTCTCGCAAAGCTCCGAGCAGAGCGTGCATTTGAGCAGTGTGACCACGTGCTCCCCACTCAAATGCTGCTGCAGTTCTTCCGACTGGGCAAAAGATTTTCCACAGCT
Source organism: Drosophila parthenogenetica (assembly GCA_035047505.1). Classification (NCBI taxonomy): domain Eukaryota; kingdom Metazoa; phylum Arthropoda; class Insecta; order Diptera; family Drosophilidae; genus Drosophila; species Drosophila parthenogenetica. Next base: position 14,891,236 of record JAWNPM010000080.1, on the reverse strand, counting down.
GTTGGCACTGCAGTTAAACTCGCTGCCGGATATCAGAAAGTGGGCGACAACGTGCCTTTCGAACTCGCTTTGTTCGGGCAGACTGAGCCCGCAATGGGGACAGATTAGCTGCATGCCCTCGGCTATATGCGTCTTCAGGTGATTCCGGAAGCTCTCGAAGTCGGGTAAACCCGCATTGCATTGGTTACAAAAGAAGACGCCAGGTGGCGCCCCTTGTTGTTGTGGTGGTGTACCCCTTCGCTTGTTGCTGCTCAAATCCGTCGGCAACTCCTGCTCCGGCTTCTCCAGCTCCAGTTCACGTTCACGTTCCCTTTCTCGGTCCCGATGTGGACTGCCCAGATCCTGCTTAATTTTGGGAAGCTCCATGGCCAGGCGGGGACTAAAAGTGCCTGCGGTGGCGAGGCGATTGAAGTGCTCGTAGTAGGAGTTGGGACTGCTCAGACGATCCAGATGTGTGGCACGCATGTGTTGAAAGAGAGCCGCAATATTGCCGAATTTCATGGTGCAGTACTCGCAGCTCAGCTGGAACCCATTCGACTGGCCTTCCACATCTCCTCCTACTAATCCACCTAACACTCCGCCTCCTCCTGCCCCGCCAGCTGCTCTTCCCGACGTAGTAGTGGGCGCAATCCTCGCCTGCTGCTCGTGGGACAACTGCAAGTGGGCATTCAGCTGTTCCAAGCTGCTAAACTCCGTCGCCTTGGGACAATAGCTGCAGCGGAGCAGCGGCGTAGGCATTGGCGTAGGAGTGGGCGTGGCAGCAACTTGTGTTCGGCCACGTTTGGGGTACTCAAGGCGACTGGGGCTGCTGTCAGAGGCGAGAGCCAGAGCATGGCGACGTTTGTGGAGACTGCCGTTGCTGGAGATGGAGGCGGAGCCAGTGCTGCGGGGACTGTAGTTGAGCGCGTTAGGGTTGCCACCTGCTGCTAGTATTGCCGCGTTCTTCTTGTGCTTCTGCATGTGCGAGGTCAGGGCCGCAGCCGTGTTGTAGCCCCTATTGCACATGCTGCACTGGAAGGGCTTCTGGATGTCGTGGGTCTTCATGTGGATCTTCAGGTGGTCACTGCAATTGTTGAGAGAAGGATTTCAGAGGTCAGAGGGTTGCTTAGAAAGGTTGCAGCGTGACTTGCATTGACTAGATTTAGCTAGTGATTCCTATTCAATCATGCGTTCAATCTATGAGAGTGCATGAATTAGTAGAATTTACAGTATTAGAAAACTCACAGTTAAATCTAAGAAGAAGTTAATTAATACTAAACGTTATAAATAAATGTTTTGAAGGTTTTAATTGGGGATTTCCACAAACAAAATTAATTTATATAAAAATAATAAAAATAAGAAAAGCTTCAGTCAAGCGAGCCAAATTTAAGACCCCGTATTTATTCTAGTGCGAATTTTTCAATAAAAATAAGTTATTTTTGACCGATTTGTCCAACAAAAACTATTGGACATAGCTGTCTAATCGGAATCGGAGCATGTTATTTATAACGATACAACACGCATAATACGTGAATTTGATGTGAGTACGGGTCTAATAATATAACAAGTAAGAATGGTTACAGTCAAGAGTGCCGACTGTAATAGACCCCGTGCGTTTTCCTTAATTTTCGACCGATTTGTCCAATGGGAGCTATAGGGTATAGTTGTCCGATCCGCATCAAACATGTTGTGTGAGTCGTGATAGCTTTTATCGTTTCCAAGTTATGAGCGGGCGGTAGTAGGCATGACACCAATTTAAAATAAACTTGATCTGCTCAGGAGATATACGGATTTGCATTCCAATTTTGGACGGACGGACGGACAAACGGACATCGCTATATCGACTCGGCTGTTAATGCTGATCAATTATATATATATATATATATATATATATATATATATATATATATATATATTTATATTTTATGCTTCTGACAAACTCAATAGACCCCTCTTCTCTTTTTTTAGAGTACGGGGTCTAAATATATTTATAAATATATAGAACTAGATCAATTTTTAAATTAATTATCGAGAGCAACTTATCGCATCTTATCAAATTTAACAGGTAAAATATTGTAATTTCTTTTTGATTATTTGCCATTGAAGAGCAAACGTAATTTAAGAAGTATATCCTTAATTTGTATTTAATAATTTTGCAGACTATTTTTTGCACTTATGTTCTCTTCAATAGTAATTAATACCGCCAAAAAATAGGAATCTCTGCACTTACCTTCTGGAGAAAGCGGCCTCGCAATGTGGACACTTGTAGTTCCTCTCGTTGGTGTGGAGTTTCTTATGGCGATCTCGGGAGCGTTTGTGCTTGAATAATTTGGCGCAGTATTCGCATTTGAAAGGCAAATGCTCGGCGTGACTCTGGACAAGTAAGAGAGAAGCATAGGGGTAACAGAGAGACAACGATATAATTATTAGCAAGTGTATTATTTTATGTATAAACTTTTGTTTTTGCAATCTGACCAATGACATCTGGTTCCGAAAGCCCCAAACGGACAGACAGACAGACCGAGAGACCATCTCAGAGACAAACAGATACTCGGATCTGACTAACCTTATTTGAAATTCTTAGAAGGCGCGTCGTGTCGTCAACTGTCGTGTCGAGTCCAGTTAAAAGACTGCGATTCCTTGACTCAATTTATTGCTGCATTGCAGCGTTGACTAAATCTCAATTTCTGAATCGGAATCTTAAAATCTGCATACTCATACCCAAGTGACGAGAGGGGGAGGGAGCCACTGGAGGGACAACTGGACAATTGGTTCGTAGGTGGCTTCTGGGCAAAAATTCATCTAAATGCGCAACGCAACAGCTTGACTGAGGTAGACAGGGAGAGAGAGGCAGATCGGGAGAAAAAGAGGTACTGAGGGAGGTAAGGTATTATACTCCCGCAACCGGTTTGTGTGTTTTTTGGGTTCTTTGGCGGCTCTCAGAGTACTCAAACGCTCAAATGCTCGACGCGGTCGGTGGAAACGCTTTGAAGTATCGCAAAAAGCAGAAATTAGCCCATTTGTATGCAGCCCCCCGTGTTGAGTTGGCTCTTATTGCACAATATGAGCCAAGTTAGCCAGGTTAACACCACGCTAACCCAAACAACCGAAAACATTCTCGTGTCGGTTATGGTTTTTTAAACTGTCGCGCCAATCATCAACATCATCATCAGCATCGTAAACATCATAAACATCATCACCACCATTATCTGCATATACAACAAGCAGTAGTTGCCTCTGTCCTTTTACTCGAATCCCCATTTTCCCTCTTCTCACTCCAATCTCTACTCTCCTATCCCCATGGAGGATCAAAGGCGGCGCTACATGTTAGGCCCCAGGCGATAAGCATCGGGTCTCTCGTAGTCCTAAACACACTTGCAATTGGGTTAACAAGTTGCTGATGTCATGGGCGTTGCCACCACAACAAAAACATTCAGTACGAAAAAATTCACTGCTTTGAGCGGCGGAGTCTTCCAAAGGAAAGTGGGTGAGCAACGTGTCTACATGTTTTAGAGAATCGCTACCGAATCTACAGAAGAAACAGACTAACTTTACGATAAGGAATTGGTGCGTGGGATAAGCGAAAAGTTTTTTGTTTTACATTTTTCCTTACTATAAAAATATATTTGCAAAACTCAATAATGCCCACATTTTCGATTTATTTTTATTTATTTTTCAATATTTTGATCATAAAATTCTATGGAGTTGTGTAATTTTAATTCAATTAGACGCCTAAAGAGATCGTTAATCCATGCTAATATAATACATCTAGACTGCATATGAATAAATTATTACCGTCATTCTCATTTTGTTTAATGAGAATAAATCAAAGTGTGAAAATTATGTTGATTTGTCATTAAAGACTTGTAAGTTCTAATATCTTATGTAGTAATATTCTTATACTTTAAAGGCGAAACATTGATTTGTTACCATTTTTATTTAAATTTATGATGTTCTTACATAACCTAGTTTTTAGACCCCGTACTCTTAAAAAGAGTATAGGGGTCTATTAGGTTTGTCAGAAGCGAAATCTGCGTAACAGGCAGAAGGAAGCTTTTCCGACCCCATAAAGTATATATATTCTTAATCAGCATCGATAGCCGAGTCGATATAGCCATGTCCGTCTGTCCGTCCGTCCGTCCGTCTGTATGAACACCTGGATCTCAGAGACTATAAGAGCTCGAGACACCAAATTTTTAATAAAAATTCCGTAACTTTCGCGAGCAGATCAAGTTTATTTCAAATCAGTGCCACACCCCCTACCGCCCTCGCAATAAGCAAAAAACACACCTCGGAAAAAATTTATGTTTTTTGCGAATATCTCCGTAACTATAGCACTTAGGAACACCAATTCTGGTACGCAGATTTCTTGAAACAGCACAAATGCAACGTCATTAAAAATTTTAGCCTGCCACTCCTCCTTTTCCCATAAGAACTAAAAAACTTTTTAAATTTACATGCTGCTTTTAAGGCATTTGCTAATATAGTACAGTATTGCAATTCAAAATATGTTTAAAGACAAATTATATCAAACTATCCTGAAAGTTGCATAAAAATCAAATTATAAACAAAAGAACCACGTAACAAAGTTTTACGGTTAAGCGGAATGCCAATGCATGAATACGAGAGAGACAGAAACATACGCTGCACATGTTTGGCAGCCGTGCCAAGCCATAGTATACATACGTACACACATATATACATATGTATGTACATACATATAATGACAAACGAATTTTTTTTTTTTAATATTTAAATTGTAAATTAAATATAGTCAGATTTAAATATTAATTTTGAATTGGAATACAAGGAGAGCACGGGATCTCTTACAGTCGGCGTGCTCGACTGTAGCCTTTCTTACTTGTTGTGTTGTGTTTACGATGTTCTTAAATAGCCTAGTTTTTGTTTTAGAATGAACAATCGATATCTAAGTCCAACTTGACACTGAACCTTTGCAGTGTCAATCAGCCAAATAAACATCCAACCCAAAAACCGTAACCACAACTTAACCTCAACACTTCATCTTTCACCCTAACCACAAACTTAGCTGTTCACCCTTAACTCATTCGTAACAATTACTTGAAGCAGTGACTTTTAAGCGCCTTAGAGAATTTTCAGTGAGTAATTAACCCTTGGCATAGACTGTCACCCCATTGTGAGGAGATATCACGCCCCCTTTCCCCCTCGTAGAACCCTTTGGTACTCACCTGGACGTGATGCTTCAAGTAACCGAGGCGTGGAAATGATTTATCACAGAACTGACACTGATAGGAGCCGTCGCCTCGACTCTTAATACCCTCGCCTGTCAACTTATCAAACTTTGTGGCTGCACCAAGTCCTCCTCCTCCACCTACGCCTCCTCCTGCCCCTGTGGTCCCTGCGAGTTTGGCTTCCTTATTGATTTTGCGCAGCTTGTTCGCAATTTTCAGCGCTTGCTGATGATGATAATGATGATGTAGGTGGGCGGGGCGCTTTAATTTGGGTGGCTCCCGTTCCCGCTCCCTCTCCCTTTCTCTCTCTTGTTCCTCATCGATAGGAGCTACCTTATCCCCATTTGCCTTGCCCAGATCCTCCCCAGCACCTGAGAGCTGTGGATGCGAATGTGGATGCGGCTGGTGCGAGTTGGGCGTCAGGGTTCCATCCGAGATGCTAGGCGAATAGCTCGAGGAGGTGTGTGTGCTGTACATGTCTGAAAGTGGAAGAGCATATTTGGAAGGGGGGATTACAATTAAGATCATGTCGTGTGGGCAGCGACTGCATCCTTATTAGCGGCTTCTTTCTCTGTGACTAAGACAGGAAATCAACGAGGGCCATCAAATACGTCTTAATTCAATTAACATGCAACGTTTGGTGTTGCCACCTCCACCCACCTCCACCTCCCCCTTCCTCCAGAGTGAGGCTGTAAATGAGCCGCACGTTTGTTTCATGCAAACTAATTGCGATCAGTGTACTTAAGAGCATTTTCATTACAAGATCTGCCACTTGACGCCTCGCACAGTCACTGAAACGGGCAATGAGGGTCACACCAGAAGTACACTGCGAGAAAAAGTGTTTGGTTTTTACAATTGTACTCAAATAAATAACTAGCAGTAATTTAGCTAAGAACTTGGGTCGATATTAATTTAAAAAAAATTTCCCTTAAATTAGTTTACCCAAAAAATGTATCTTTAAGTTTTTCTGACAGTGTAGCGACAGCTACATCGATCGGGATGCTGATCTATAACCACGCGCCAAGTGTAGTCGTCGTCAAGTTTTTTGGTTCACTTTCCGTTTTGGAAAACTTTAATTAAAGCTAATTGTGTCTGATCCGTCTACATCGCTTCACACACATGTATCTCTATCTGTAATTATATCTGTTTCTGTCTGACTAACTAACTGCTTGTGTATCTACTTATGTATCTAATGTAACTGTTTGTTTTGGCTGCCGTCGCTTGAACTCTGATCTGAAGTGCAAAGTGAGCTCCTCAAACTCATTTTACTTTAAATTTTAATTAGAAAACATGAAATACAGTACATCACTTTAATTATTGCTGTAAATTGAACATTTTTCTTGCCTAGCGTCAGTTAATTAACACTTAAAAGTTCCTTGGGTCAAAGAAAGTTGGAAAAGATTGAAAATCTCTCTTGGAGTTCTGATTGAGCGGAATGAAGACAGATCTTCACGAAGGGGTTCTGATTACAGATTGGATTCTTCTCGGGGTAAACGTGGAATAAGTAAAGCTTTAGTAAGGTAAGAAAACATCACATAAAAGCCTTAACAATTAAAGCGATCAAATATTGATTGAGGTAATTATGTAAAGATTGACAGTTAAAAATAAATAAAATCTAGATACCCTATACGTTACCTAAAAATACAAAATAATCACGTGATGAACTAAGCTTTTACATAAGGTTCTATAATCCAATTGTCCCTAATACATTATAATTCTATAGAAGTCAGATTTAACTAATGTTTGGTTTTAATCAAGTTAGTTTAATAAAACAGATTTTCAGACCTGTTTAAATTAGGAATGGTTTCACCTATTATCTTATTAAAATATTCTAAAATCTGTATTGAAAATTAGCATGTCCTTGCTACTATGATCAGTTTGTTCAAAAAGAGGGAAAGACCATCATGAATATGTGGTGTTTACAGTCGATTGTATACGTATGTATACGTATTATCGTCAAAGAATCCTCAAACTCGTTTAATAAACGAGTCGATATAGCGTTGTTCGTCTGCCCGTCCGTCCGTTTGAACACCTAGATCTCAGAGACTACAAGAGCTAGAGCCACCAAATTTGGAATGAAAGTCCGTCTATTTCGCGAGCAGATCATGGTTATTTCAAATGTTTGAGACGCCCTCTACCGACCCCGAAAATTGTAAAAAACTTTTTTATAGCTATCGTGACCAAATTTACACATAATTTGTATGGTACCATTATAACTATCCGCATCAAGTTTGATCCGGATGGGACAACATAGGAAAAATCGGTCGAAAATTGCATGTTTGTATGGAAAATTCGGACTAGAAGGAGTACGGGGTCTTTTACAGTCGGCTCGCTCGACTTTTTACTTGTTTTGAGTAATTTTTCTTGTGAAATGTGAGAAAAAAAGACGACGAAGTAATTGTAGAAAAAATGAACACTGTGTTTTTCAATAGTTTAATTACAAAGCTTTGCTTCAGAGGCTAAATTGTTTCTCATTTTTGTTAGTTTTTAAACTAAAGAAAAGTGTAATTAAATAAGTTTTGAGCACAAATAATCTGCAGGGTGTCTAGTATTATTTTTAATTAATTATATAGTTAACATTTTATTCAAAAAACTTAATTTTTTAAAGCGCTTTGATTGTTTAGTTAATTACTTTAGTTTAGTTAATTACCGTTATTGGAAATCTCCTTTGTGGCTTGAATTTTCTCAATTAAATTCTCTAAACGCGAGCTGGGACCGCGATAAAGCATCTTTAAAGCCATCATGGCATTGTCATCGATAAAACAATTAACTAATCACTTGTTTTAAACAAAAATTATCTAGGAATTTGCACTAAACATTGGTCACTAAATCTTAAAGCTTTTTGTTTTCTTATTATTTGTATAAATTTATGCCCCGCATTTAATGCAATGCAATGGAATTTTAATGAAAATTTTTAATTAACACCGATTAATGACACCAAACGACGCCAAAGGATCGTAGACGTTTTTGTTTCTTTTCTTTTTATTGTTGTTGTTGTAGCCCGTTGAACGACAGTGAGGACGTCCAATTGCCGCGAGCACCAAAATGTGACTAAATCAGAGCCATGAGCCAAGCGCCGTAGGAAACCCAAGCATACAAACAACAAAACAAACAGCAGCAGCAGCAGAGGCAGCGCAAAAAGCCGACGTCGCTGTTGCTGTTGCCGTTGCCGTTGCCGTTGCCGTCGCCTCAGCAGCAGTTAGAGCAACGGGCGTCAACGCCTATAAAACAACAATTTGAGTGCTTGGCGAACCAGTTGCCGAGCGCATGCGTGTCTGTGTGTGTGCTCGTCCGTTCAACAGTATGTGTGACTGGGAGTACGAGTGTGTGCGTGCATGTGTATGTATGTGTATGTAAGCATGTGTTGGTGCCTGGCTGACGACTGCCTTTTGGGATTCTCGCCCCAAGCACTAGGCGTCGGCGTCGCTGCTGCGCTTCTGGCAAATGAGAAGCAGCAAAGCGAAGCATTAAATGGCGCCCCACAAAAAACACACAAACACACACACACACACACGCATGGAGAAAAAGTAAACCGAAACGCAGCCATGCGTGAGCGAGTGAGCGCAAGCTGCTGAGAGACAAAACGAGTCATGTATTGGGCTCTCTACAATGGTATGTGTTCGTGTATTCGCGTGACTGTGTCTGTGCTTGTGCTTGTACTTTTGTGTGCTTGTGTGTACTGCTGTTTATGTACGTCCAGTGAAAAGGCGGAGCATGGGAGCCCCTGTGGTGACGCTGTCACATTGGGCGTTCGTTTAGTGCTTGTGGAAGAGTGCGGTCTGCTGCGGAGATAGCAGAAACAAACGGTACGGTTACGTTGTGGGAGGGGTTCCGACAGTCTGTACATTCATATATATTTTATTTATGTGTGCACAAAAAATGCAAATTAGCCAAATGTCAGGTGATGATGTGTAGCTTGCTGTTCGAAAGTTTTTCCTGATTTCTATTTGGCTTGCGCTCGTTCTCTTTTTACCGTCTTTAAGCATGCAAAAAGTTGAAAAGTTGAAAAGGTTTTTGTGCTTGTTAAAAGCCAACTTTGCAAGATTGTTTTGAGAGGATTTATGGCCAGTGGGCAGGGCCAACTGTAAAGAAGTTTATGCACTATTATAAACAAGTGGGTACAGCTTTTAAACCCAAAACTTTAATATAAAAGCTAATTTAATTAATATTAAATTCATACAATTAAATAAAAAGCAACAAATTAATGAGTATAGTGCACTAAAACGGACCAAAAAGTCATCTTAAATGGAAAAACAGTTTATGAAGCACCTTGTGATTTCAAGAATATTAAAGTAGATATTAAAATATCAATTCCTTCCTCAAAATAATAAAAATAAAAAACTTTTGATAAAAATATCCATTTCAACCAATTAAATTTCTTAGTTTTTAGATGAGGTAACCCGAATGAAACAAATAGAATTAACTACAATCAATAAAATATTTTAAATTACCCAACTAATCGACTTAAATTTGTATGTCTTAATTTTATCCAGGTGTGATTACCATATATTTTTAGCTCAACAATCACTATCTAGCCATCAATTCTTTCTGTCCCTACAAAAATGAGCAAATGAAGCCATTACACATCACGAAGACTGTCAATAAACCGCCAACAAAAGTGACACAAAATGGTAAAAATCAGCAATAAAAAAATCGGTTAAAAATCCAAAAAGGCAGCGAACACGTTTAAGCCATTAGCGCTAAGAGACGCAAATGTCGCCCGTCAATATGGCAAGTCAAATTGCGGCCAAAGTGCTGCAGGACATCAACAGCAACAACAAGGATAAAACTCTGTAAAAGAGTACAAAAATAAACGTAGTCACCACAGGACACAGGACACAGGATACGGGATGCAGGATGCAAGCAGCAGGATGCACCACTAAAAGCCAAATTAATTATGCATACAATGCCAAGCGGCAACAGCAGCCGTCAAGTTTTTTTTCGACAGTGCTACCCGTCAACAGCAGGCGTAAGCACGCCCTCTACCGACCCTGCCTCCCTCGTGCTTAAGTTACCAAAAACTATTAAAGCAATTAAAAAATCACTTTACACATTTGCAGGTTTTGTATTTTGTATTTTCTGTTGGTGTATTTTTTATTAGCAGTTCGCACTCTGGTTGGCCAACACTAGCGACCAATGGCGTTGCTTCGTTGCGCTGCCAACGCATGCGTCGTGGTTTGAAGCAAGACGGCACGCTATCGCGCACTGCTCTCTCGCTTATGTACTGAGCAGCCGTTGGGCAGCTCTTGTAGTTGCGAGCTCTGCCGGCATCTGTGTCGTCGTCATATTGACAGTGCTGTCGATTCTGGATTTGTTTTTCTTTAATTGCTATTTTGCTGCGCTAATTGCGGTTATATGTTATGGACTGTTGTTGTTACAGTTGCTGCGTGTGCGCGAGTTTGTCGTTTGAGTCTTTGGTTTGAGATTAAGCTGAGAGCAGTGCACAATGTTCAGCATAGTTTTAATTTTCTATGAGTTTGCCTATTTTTTCGGTAAAATGGACCATATTTTATTTTAGTCTTTTCAATTAGGATTTATAGATTAAAAAAAACATTTCTTAACAAATTAAATGCTTTCAAAACCATCTCCAAAATTACTCTTAAAGTATTACAATTTATTTAAAAAATCCTTTTTCAAAACTCTTTTCTAATATAGTCTGAATTGTTGTCTAACCCGCAAATTACATTAAATATGCAATGATGAGCAACCCATCAGTACATAGACCAATTTCAAACTGAAGACCAATTAAAGTTAATTTGGTGAATTTAATTTTTAATGTTTCTTCTCGGAAAAATGTCAAAACTGGCAACAAATACTTTTAAGCCTCCCCCCACAGTAGATTTAAAAGTTTTCTCCACAAGTTTCTTTAATTGTAACAAAGTAACAAGAAATTTTCTGAAAATGTTTATTCCTAATTGCTTTCCATGGAAAATTTCCTCTAATCGTTTTTTAGTGTACAAAAATTGAACAAATTTTTGGGACTGTTGAAAAATCAAATTGCAGTTTAAAAATGCAAAAGTTTTCCCTTCGTTTGAGTAGGATTTTGTGACTCTGATTCTAGCCTCAGACTTTCATGCCGTTGTTTTTTGTCTCACTGTTAATTACATTTGAGTGACAGTTTTGTGACAAGCGCTGGCAGAGACCACGATGGGCACGAGACTATTCAGGTTGGATGAGACGGGAGTAGTGAAGGTGAGGAAGAGCTGGAGCGGGATCGGGGGATGAATATCTTTTGCTTTATTTTTTACCAGGGGTGTGGGCAAAAGGTACGGTGGGTGAAAGGGTGTTCAGGTGTATGCGCCCTGGCAGCGGAGTGAGCGGAACTTTTGTCCTTTTTAATACCCTGTAAGAGGAGTTATTTCACATCAAATAAAATAATATTTAAAAATGTTTGTTTGCATAGAATTGTAAAACTTGATCATTATTAAACTAAAAGAAAAGGGAATGTATTTTATAGTTAAAGCCACAGTAATTGTATTAATGAACTGCATCAATGAAATTTAGATTCGAGCTTCAATTGAAACTTGTCCAGGGTATTTGCTCAGTCGACTACCCAGCAAATTTGTCATACATTTGCCAACTGTGATTTCTGTGCATTTTTAATGCGCGGCTAATGTGACGCCAAAAACTTTGACTTTGACTGAGATTTGTTGGTCAGCGGTCCTGTTGGTCCTGGATTGTATCCTTGTTGTTGCCAGGGACCTGGGCACAGTAAGAACTCATATGTCAGTTCACTTTTGGATATGCTGACAACAGCGGAAGGGTTTTCTCTCTCTATCTAGCTGCTGACCCAATGAAGGCCTTGAGTGGCGCCCTCATGCATAATAGATAAATTATAAAAATAAGCACAACACATGCGCTGGGTGGGTGAAAAGGATTGAGAGGAGGTGGGATAATGGGAAAGGGTATATGTGTGTGTGTACGTCAGGCAACCTGTCAGCTATTGTCCTTTCAGCACAAGTGTCCTTTTGTTTCGACTCACGTCTCTCGTTAGCGAACAGCGCATTTTAAATTAACCATTTCTAATGCCATTTGCTGCTAAAGTCACTCAAATTGTCACTTTGATGTTTGACAGCCAGGATTCGGGCCCAAGGATCGTCCCGCGGTTCCAAACCCCTCCTTGTCCACTCCACCATAGTTCATTAATTAATGCATGTGAATATATCTCCATAGATTTTTATCTCAAACTCTGCTCTCGCTCATGTTTAACTGCGCAATTAATCAGACGGTTAAGACCACATTTAATTAGAGGCTTTGCCTGTTCAATGGTCAACCCAAAAAAAAAAAAAATACTCACAAAAAAGGCTTAAATTTTTGGGTTGAGATAAATTTTTTTAATAAATTTCATACCCAGGGACAAAAAAAAGTCTCACACTATTGATAATTCTGAAAAGATATTCGCTGAGTATTTAGTGTTGGAAAAAATAAAATTCCATGAAATCCATGCAAAAATTTATTCAAAACATTGTCAAAAATATAATAATAATAATAATAATAACATCTCGGGTATAGCTAAGCCGCATATATGTAGTTTACTTGATTTAAGTATGATTTTTCTTAACAAATATAACACAAAGATTGAGTTTCTGTAAAATCAAATATTTTTGATTTCTTTTGTCATTTGTCCGTAAATTGATTAGTATAAAGAAAAATCTCCAAAATTCGGTTCAGTGGTATTATATGCCTGAATAAATATTTTCTTTTGAAAATAAATCTATCGAATATAAAAACATATATTTATAGAAATAATCAGTTTTTATACTCTCTGCAAGAGTATATTGGGGTTGTGCGAATGTATGTAACAAGCAGAAGGAGGCGTGGCAGACCTTATAAAGTATACATATTCTTGATCAGCGTCACAAGGCGAGTTGATATAGCCATGTCCGTCTGTCCGTCTGTCTGTCCTTCTGACCGTCTGTCCGTCTGTCTGTCCGTATGAACAAACAGATTTCAGAGATGGTAAGAGCTACAAGTTCGAGTTTGGTCTCAATCGACTCGATATTTAGTCAGTCAATACAAGAATCTTTTTTTTTTCAATGCCACGCCCCATTCGCCCACAATGAGTAAAAAACCCATCACACCTCGGAAAAAATCTATGTTTTCGGCGAATATCTCAGTAACTATGGCACCTAGGAATACAAATTTTGGTACACGTGTTCTAAGAGACCGCATAAATGCAATGACATCAAAAGTTTTGGGCTGCCACGCCCCCTTTTTCCGCAAGAAATAAAAAAAATTTCAAACATGCATGCTGCTTTTAAAGCATTTATTCTCATCTTACAGTGTTGTTATTTATGATTCGTTTGAAGACGTATCATGTCAAACTCTCCTGAAAGTTTCATAAGAATCCGACCATAAACAAGAAAGAAATGAAGCAACAAAGATTTTGTTCGAGAGCAATGAGTGCGAGAGAGACAGCGCGTATGTGCATACATTTAACGTCAAACGAATTTGTATGTATATACAGACAAACACATGTATGCTAGATTATGCTTAGCTTTTTTTTTTTGTTCAAACGTGTTCTAATACAAGAACTATCTATTGTAATATCTGGATACCGATTTAAGCATTTTAATTGGGAATAAAAGCAGAGAGTATTATACGGTCGGGCGTGTTCGACTGTACTTTTCTTTCTTGTTTACTTTAAATAAACAATTTTTCTAGAATCTTTTAGCTTGATGATATTTATGTGCTGTTTGGAGCTTAGTATTATATATAGTTCCTTTTACGATCATATTATAATGAAACCATCTATGTAGTGACACAAGTAAATGGAAATAAACCATTTATTTTATGCTCATAGTTGTTTTGCATACGGAAATGCAATCCAAATAAAAGGTAGACCCTTGAAATCTTAATCATAACCATCAGGAGTCAATAGTTCTCATGGGTTATATACCATATAAATGATATATATATTTTTATTTTTTGTACCTTTGCTTATTAGTTAAATGCCAACAAACTGTGCGCTGAAATGTAGGTAATAAAATGATTTTATGATTATTATCAACATCATCAGCGGCAAACTAGCGTGTGGGCTCGTAAACCCAATTTCACCAGAGAGACAGGCGGAGAGAGAGGGAGTGAGCGGGAGATGGAGACAGAGAGATGTCGACCCCTTTTGGGACAGTTCCGTTAGAGTCGGAAACTTGAAACACACTCTCGTTTGGAGTTCTAGTTTCCGTCTTACGAGAGACCGCAAGACAGCGAGACCGCAAGAGGGAGTGAGAAAGGGAGATTTTATCAGTGGACAGACCGGAATCATCGTGGGCCACAGAAGACTTCGGATGTGGCAATCGGACATGTTAATCTGTCTTTCAGCGGATTCGACGAATTCTTTCTTAGCATTTCAATTACGAGCACTTCAGTTCCAGTTTGCGACGACGCGTGGCAAAGCGGTCAAATAAAGCAGCTGCCACACCCCAACAAAATAAATTCAGCTGCTGCCCACTGTCACTCCCCGTTTCCCTTCCAAAAATCCCGCTCCCCTCATGTCTAACAATCACAGTCTTGCGGCACGTGTCAGCAGTGCAGTGCAGTGCGGTGGGGCGAGCGGTGGGAGAGCCACAAATAGTCGAGGCTCCACTTTGCGGTCGAGTGGCTCGAAAAACAGGTGCGAAAGTCAATTATGGACAACCAGTCAAGCTGAAATCAGTCTCGAAGACTCTTAGCAAAAACCCTTTTCAAAGTGGTTTGCAGGGAAAAGAGCTAAGAGGTAAAAAGATAGACGTAAGCGATTCGAGGCGTAAACGGTTGCCACCGCAGGACGCACCCGACACGTCGCCAGGTCCATCATTAGTAAATTGACAGTCGATCAAGATCAATAGCCTAAGCAGAGGTCGTGAGGTTGTGAGTTTGTGGCATTCTCTACCTGTTCCTACAACAAGTTGCCTCTACCTCTACACTACGAAAAACAATGCTTGATATTTACGATCTGGCTTATAATGCATCGTTTGCTTTAAAAAGTGCGTCAAGAATACATTATTGGTTTCAGGACATTATTCTGAACACACGTTGTTTTAAATTCACAGAGTTAAAACCATTGAAGAATTGGTCTGTTCCCATTTTTATAGCTTCTATGATGAAAACTACAGCTCTTTTTGAATAAATTGCTTAAAATTCTTAAACTAAGACCACAAATTTATAGGCGCAATTTTCAAGTTTTAGAACTCCTTTATTTTTATCAGTGTAACTCCTCTGTCTCCTTAGCTGATTGATTTGTGTCAGCGCCAACAGATCCAGATTTCGATCCTGATTTCGTTCCCAATTCCAATCCCAATCCCGATGCCTGCTTCCTGATTGAGCCTTGTCTCGTTCATCAGTGAGTTCATTTTTCATTGAGACTTTTTACGCAATCTGAACATTGTTTACTTCTCTAAGGGCTCATCATTATGTGTCTTGATTGAGGCTATTCGATGACTTGACATTTCTGCATGGTCTCCTAAAATGCAGCTCACAATCTCATTGGGTATCCTAATTACTGTGTGTGTCAATAATAGAAATATTCATTGTTAAATATTTTGAAAGGTTTCACAGTTGGGTACCAAGGCGAAATACGAGTGCAAAATTGGCCTAAAAGATTAGCTTGGAGTTGGACAGAGGATTTGGTTGGGTTTACCATCGAAACATAGTCTACTAAGTAGAAGAAGAATAAATGTACCTTAGAAAACCCCGTTAACATTTTTGTGAGCAGTCTATCATACAAGTATGCCATTTTCGACCGATTTAATTAAATTAAAATTCATCAAAAGGATTTTTTTTATATCAAATAAATTACCAACATTGTAAATATGACCTTCAGTATCCAAATAGTCCTTTTAGTTATTTATATTTTAAAATTTTAAAACATACACCTATTAGTGTGTCCAGCTCACATTGCAACTTTTTTCAGAAAAGTATTTTTATACCCTTGCAGAGGGTACATTGTTTTTGTCACGATGTTTGTAACGCATTGAAGGAGGCGTGGCAGACCACATAAAGTATATATATTCTTGATCAGCATTATATATATATAAATATATATATATATATATATATATATATATATATATATATATATATATATATATATATATATATATATATAAACAGCTCTAGCTGTCTCGAATCAGTGGTGGTTATACGAACTGACAGACGGGTATGAATACCGTCTCTGTTGATGCTGTTCAAGAATATATACTCTATGGGGGTCAGGCTCGCCACCTTTTTGTACTCTTTTTGAGTCTGGGGACCACAAAGTTGCAAACGTAGGTAACGTTTTCTCAAACTCACTAAGTAATGAAAGTACAGAATTTTCAACATTTTTTAATTTACAACATTAAATATGCTTAAAACATACACTACAATTAAAAGCTTATTAAGTTCAATGATTTATTTTACCAAATGAACATGAGAACAGATACAAATTATATAAGTTAGAAGCATTACAACACTAGATTCCTATACTTCCTGAGAGCTAATACTCTCCAACCCATTATAGCGATATAAAGTACTTTGAAAAATGTGTGTAAAGTAAGGTATCTCCTCCTTCAAATTCTCCACCAAAGGTAAGTCACTACCAAACTACACACAACCACCGCCGCCACTGCTAACACCACCATAATGTGAGGAAAGTGTAAGATTTATGCAAGAATCAGCTGAAGCGAGAACCCATAACAATACGTCCAAATTAAATCCTTTAAGGCCAAAAATGCGAGGCAACATTTCAACGAGTATTTCATTTAAATTACTAAGAATTTATCTTCGAATAAAGGGAACAAGTACTACACTGAGAAAATCAAAAAATCTTATGACACTCTGAAAAAATGCATCATAATTGTTTTTTGTTTTTAAATAATAAACCGAACTTACATTTCTAATTACATAACAAGTAAGAAAGGCAACCGACTGTAAAAGGCCACGTACTCAATTTAGTATGCATATTCCATGTAAATATGCAATTTTCAACCCATTTGTCCTATGAGAGCTATAGGCTATAGTTGTGCAATCCAATCCAAACAAGGATAGTTATAACCATGATATACACATAAAATGTAAGTTTGGTTGCAATAGCTCAACGAACAGTACGTTTCTTCATACAAATATCTCATTTTTTTTTTCAATTTGTCTAATGGGAGTTATAGAAAATAGTTGTCTGATCCGGATTGAACTTGGTGAGAATTATTTGTGAATTTGATCCCGATAGCTCTAGTCGTTTCCAAGTTATAGAAATGTGACGAACAGACAGACAGACGGACATTGTGATATCGCCTCGGCAGTTGATGCTGATAAAGAATATATATACTTTATGGGGTTGAAAATGCTTCCTTCTGCCTATTACGTACATTTCCCTTCTGTCAAACCTAATGGACACCTCTACTCTATTTTCGAGAACTTGCTCTAAAATCCATCTAAAAAATAACATTCCGACTCACACGACTTATTGTATTTTTTTTCAGTGTACGGGGAGAGCATCAGAAACAAAGCAGCAAATGTGCTTACGCAAATGTGGAAAGTCGAGCCACTCGACGGTGGGTATGACAGTGCGCATGGAAGGGGCAGTACTGCAGACTGGTTCGGTTGAATGACGAGGGAAACGGGGAAAGGGGAGGGGCTCTCCGGAGAGTGGGCCGCGCGAAATTGTGCCTTAGAGTCGCATAAGACGTGCAACGGCGAAAGTGCCACCAAAAGTATACACACGGGAGCCACCAAAAACCGAGTGTGACTGTGGATGTGGGCCACGACTAGAGCTGGCAAAAGCTTCGATATTTCAATCGATGTATCGATGTACAGCGCAAATTACAAACACTTATCATTCTCATATCTTTAGCGCTTAAAGGACATGCATATAATTTTGACTTGAGCAAGATGATAGAGACTGTAAGAGATTGAGACACAAAATGGGGCAAATAGTTTCATTAAAAAAGTAAAGTATAGTTTACCAAGGTTCATTTAATTATAAAAATAACTATTTATGTTTTTTTATTTTGAACCGGTTAGCTTTCTTCATGTCTGTCTCTCCCTCAACCATATGATGTAAACATTAACCATTCGTTCTTGAGATTGTACATTAATTTTAGACAAAAAAGAAGTGGAAATAAAAATGTTAAGCTCAACACTTCCTTAATAGCTTAACAATAAGACAAGTTACTTTAAAAGACGCGGAATATAACCTTTTCCAACGATTAATTAATAAATAATATTTAATTAATTAATTAATTTCATTTATGTCAATTTTTGTAAGAAATAGTTTTAAAAAAAAGTATAGACAAACAGTTTCTCTTCCTTAGTTTCAAAATATCGATCAACTTCCATCTCTAAGTTAAACGTAACCAATTGGCATGCCGCATGCCCTCAAAGATGCTCAAAATAAGCTGTGTGTTTAGTTGTATGTGTATGTGTATGTGTGCGTGTGTCGTTAAATGTTTGCCGAGTTTTTATGTGAAATGAAATCGTCTTTCGCGAAAAGCAGGAACAAGTTTGGACAGGAGTGGAAATGGGAGAGGAGGAGGGCATACGGAGAAAAGGGGAAGGGGAGAGGCAGTAGCGCACAGGACACTGTCCGCCCGTTCCATGGAGACACGGAAAACTTTGTCGAGTACAACACCTAACGCACATAAATCATGCAAAAGGTGGCAAAACTCAAACCTGGAGTGCAGCAGCTGAATTCTGAACTGTGGATTGTGAATTGTGAGTTGTGGACTGTGAATTGTGGATTGTGAATTGTGAATTGTTGAGGGCGTGTCATAACTTTTAGTTGAGCTTAGAGTCCTTTGGGGCGGGGATTTTGCCTCAGCCAAAGGACTCGCGGGACGTCTGTTTTCCTATAAACTTGCTAAAGAAAATTCGAAAAAAGTTACTCAAAACAATGCAATGTCCGCTGTCCTGAGTTCTTGGTCCTCATGCTGCAGCTGACAGGGCGATGACTGCAGCTTTAGCTTTTTCCATTTCCCATTTCCCATTTTCTATTTTCCATTTCCCACAGCCCTTTCCCTTTTTTCTTTATTTTTCCCTCTTTGAAGCAACTTTTCCGTTGTTTTCTTTTTCACTTGTTTTAGCTTTGGTGTCAAGGTGTTTTCACACCTGAGATTCGCAAAGTTCTGCACAGATTTTTTCAGCCCTCTCTCCCTCACCTTAGTTATTATTTATGGCACAAGTTTTAGCTATCTAGTATGGCATTCATACAGTAGTCACTGTGCTGCGCGGACACTTACTAGAAAGGCTATGAAAATGATTAGATGCGTGTTGACCCAATTTAAATGCCTTGTTTAAGCGGCACTTTGAGTAATCTTGGCGGAAACGTGATCTTGGCCCTGCGAGAAACTCAGTTCATTCACCGCAGCAGTTTTCCACCAGAGTGAAAGAGATCTCAATCTAAAGCAATTTGAGTGCTCATTTCTCGAGAAAGCAACGGACTTCGAGCTTAACAAGCTGCCAAACACTGTGAGAATTAGCACTTTAAAGACTTTAACGAAAACATCTTCATCAAGCTTCGAAGATACGTCTTAAAAAAGGGTTAGTCTGCCATAGAGTGCGTGACTTAAACATACCCTTTACTGCAGAATGATTTGTTATGAGTTGATCTAACAAATAAGTAAATATGTAAACTTTATGGGAATTGCTAAAATCACAATTCTGGTTTTACAATTATTAAAATAAAATAATATTTAATCTATATATATATTTACTTCTCAAAAAGCTGATTATGTATACACTAGAAGGAAATTTATTTTTAAATAATTTAATAAATATTATTAAATAAATAACTAAGCAATTGTATGCTTTAAAAAAAGTTTAAATATATTATTTTAATAAAAATAAATAACTTTTGCTGCTTAGAGATGAGTTAAAGCACTTTTGTTTGATAGTGTATTTACCAAACTTTTTTACTCTACTCTTAAATTAGTAAATTTTAAATAGTTTAGAAGTTAAAAAAGATATTTTGTAGAATTTGAAGCACCTTTTCGGAAGCCTTTTCGTTTTTAAGCCGATGGTAGCTATAAGCTACTTTTTCTGTGTTTTAAATCTTTCTTTGTAAACGTTAAAAATAAATGTAAAAAAAAATCATTTGACTTTTAATAGTTTTTTAACTCATGTATTAAAAATATAAAAAATTTGTGCATAAAATATTCAAGATTAGAACAAAATTAAGTTACTTTTCACATAAAGAAAGTTTTACTAAAATCGAAAGATTTAATCCCTTTGATAAAAATTTGTATAGGGTATTTACTATAAATGTCCAAGGCAATGAAAATACCCCTTTTTACACACAGACAGCCATTATTTATGGACTTAGACGTGGACATGTGAGGCGCTTTTTCGTTTTCCGTTGTCTGTTCTCCGTTTTCTGTTGTTTGTTGTTTGTCTTGTAAGACAAATGTGTAATTAATTGCGTCGCATCAAAAGGAAACTTGGAACGGAACTAAGTAACTAACTAACTATTTGCATACTCCATGTCACTTTTAAAAAGATACAAACTACTTGAAGTATCCCAGAAACACTACCCTTCCCCAACTTAAAACTGCGAGTGACTTGGCTTTGCCTGGTGCTCGTACACGTGCAATTAATAAATCACAAGGACAAGGACAAGCCAAGAATCCGACTCAGAATCCAACTGAAGCGGAAGTCCAAGGCAAACAAATAAAATGACTTTTTGCCAAAACTTCGACAAAGAGTCCAAGGAAAATCTACTTTCTCTCTTCATCTCTCTTTTCTTTGTCTATCTATCCACCCCACTTGGCCTCTTGTCGCCTGTGAAATTGGCGTCTGGCTGCGGCTGCAACTAATTGCATTTCATTGCATACATTTAGGCGCTGCAGCTGCTGCTACATTTTCGACTTTTTTCTGTCTGCAAATCACATCACAAGGCCGTAAAACGTTTCCAAATTGTTGCAAAATAGCCTTGGAACCATCGAGATTTCCTTAAACACAAAAACTGAACACGAAAAAGGCACACGCGGGGTGGGGGAATGACGACAGCGAAGGAAAAGAAGTCGGAAAGGAACTCCACCCAAGAGGTTTTCCGTTGGCTACAGGAGGAAAGCGGGTTGCCCCAGACTGGACAAGTGTTGAGTGCTCTGTGGTAGCTTAACTAAGTGTGTACACTGCGAGAAATACACCAAGTAATTACAGTTATTGTCAATCCGATTAAAGTATTAGAAACTTAGTAATTAAATTATGCATCTTATAAAGCTTACATACTATTTATATAAAGAATATTATAGAATCAACACACAGCTCTAACTTGTTAAAGTTAGACACCAATTTCATATTTGCATTAAGTTTTGTTCAAATTTGAATGTCCTTTCTCTCCGTGTAGTCGTTGCATAAGGTAAGTAGCGAAGGCTTCAAAGCAGTGCCTGTTCAGTCGACTTATTAAGGCGGGCTGTGAATGAGTGTGAATGTGAATACGAATGGACAACAGACTCAGATGCCGGCAAGGATAACAAAAAGCACAAGCATAAGCACAGAAAAAGGAAGTCTGCGGAAAACAACAAGACCTAAAAAAATTGTGGATAGGAAGTGCTGAAGTGGAGCAGGAGAAAAGCACGGATGTGATGAGTAGAAAGAGGAGATGGAGGAGGTAGGGAAAGAAGGAAATGGGTAAAGAAAACGAAACAAATAACACAGAAAAAGCATACGAAATGGCACTAGAGAGAAATGTGGCAAACTGTGTGGGAGGGCAGTGGCGAAAGGAGTAGGAAGCGGGAACGGGAGGTGCTTGGGTCATATTGTGGCCGTAGCTCATGATGCTCTCTCTATCTCTCTCTCTCTTACCCGCTCAGTCCCTATGTTCGACAGCTCGTAAAAGGCAACAAGCATGTATGTATATGTGTGTGTTTTCACACTGCACGAAATAGTCGTATACAAATGAAAGCCAATATAATTACTGATTATTGATTTTTGCCTAAATATATTTTTAAATCTTACAAATAAAATAAATTAAAATTGAAAAAAAAAATACTGTTTAAATCAAGTTAAACTCTTCTAAATTACAAATTGATTATAGCCATAAAAGAGAAAAACACCGTTTGTAGTAGTCAATTAATTTTTGTTCAGTGTGTGTGAGTGGTGAAAGTGAAGTGGCATGAACACAACTAGCTTGCCACTGGCTGTGGCGACTCCGTCTCCATCTCCATTTCGGCTCCGAGTCCGACACTGTCTCTGACTCTGACTCCGAGTCGGAGTCTGCTTGGTGTTGATTGCTGTTTGGGGTTTTTAAAACGTAGTTAGGCCATTGGCCCGGGGGTGGCGGCAGCAGATGAAACGACACCCGCGACACAGGTGTAGAGCACCCTAGAGTGTCGTCTCCGCCAGCCATATAACACCCCATACGGCAATTTTCAATGGTTATAGCGAGGCGACAAAGAGACGCCGAGTCCAGGAGACACGGAAACAACCAGTCATTGTTTGTGGCATGCAGCACACACAAACACACACATTCACCCAAATACCCACACCGACACTTTCACACAGCATATATGACAGATAACGGGATCAGAGCTGGACTCACCTGAGTAAAAGCTGTCCAGACTATGCAGTTCCTCATCATCATCATCTTCGTCATCATCGTCTTCGTCAACGTCATCATCGTCGAAATCCTCTTCGCCGCTGAGACTTAGCATATCATCCACTCCCGCCTCCGCCACAACCTCAGCCTGCTCCTCCTCTCGCTCCTCCGTCTTTACATTTTTCTCATTTCCCATTTTCCTGCGTTGAGCTTCAGTTGCTGCAGTTGTGTTTTCTACAAGACAAGAATGAACAAGCAAAAGATGTAGATGCAGATACATAGTTAGTTTTACTATTTGTTGTCTATGTTGTTGTTGTTGTTGTTGTTGCAACATGGATGCCGCACGTTCCGACACAGGCGTAGCCGCTGGCTGCGCTGCTACCGCCGCTGCTGCCGCTACTGCATGCCACGTGGTCCCCAGCTGCAAGGAATTTTGATTATGCTAATCCCTTGGGTGCCATAATTCCATGCCCAAGCATGGCCCATCTGACACCCCACCCCCTACTCCTCTTACACTCCCCCACCCTTGTCTCTTGAACAATTTTGCGGTGTCTTAAGAGCGAACTAAGAGAAGCAAACGGAAGTGCGCAGAATCTGCAGAGTCTTTTAAAGAGCACATTTTGTTTTGGTTTCCTTTTACTCTCTCCTCTTCTTGCACTCTCTCCCACTCTACGTGCCATCCTTTCTCCCAATTCATGAGTTGTTTGAACAGCTGTTCTCAGCCTCAAGCACGTGTTTTTAGCATTCGACTTTTTGAGGTTTCAGTTTCGTCTGCGTCTAAGGATTGGAATGCGTGAATTTCGTTGCGTTACTCATACGCAGCGTCTGACACGCTGTGTCGGGACATTCCACAACCGTAAATGAGTTTAAATGTGTGCGTGGGTGTATGGGGCGTGTGTCTCTGTTATCAATGTCTAGCCCTGCATTATTTGAAAAATATGCATTTCTCGCCTGGAATTCGCTTGGTCTAACGACTCTTATTGAGTTTTAACAGTCTTTTATGATTTACTTTCCCTCTAACTAAAACTATTATTAATTTAAAGTGCTTTTTTTTATACAAATGCTTTAAGAGTTCATCAAGAATATCCAAACCCTTATAATAAATAATTTATTTTTAAATGAGCAACATCAGTTGACACTTATATTACATTTTTAATACTATTTGTCTCTATAAACAATGTAAAATCCTTACCACAAAACTAGACAATTGGATTATGGATTAATTTAAAAGGAATTTAAATCATGGGCTTTAACCGATTTAAACTATTGCCATATTGTATTTTATTCATGCACATGGAACCTGCTTAAACTAAAAGCCTTTTCAAATTTCAGAACAATTGTACTTTATTACTGAGCTGGACATTAACGCATAAATTAAAAAGTAAGAAATATTCTAAAAATTGTTAACAAATAAAAAATTATAAATTTCTAAACATTACATAATTAATGAAGTTCTATAACTGTCATTGGAATGAAAACAGTTTTGAATTCGGGCACAAAGATGTAGAAACATACATAGTGGTTTAAGCGGTGTTAACTTATTTCCAAGCAGACATTAACCCTTTACTAATATAGGGGGCATAACCTTATCTTTAACTGGTGAGTCATAATATTCGAAGAATTTATTGCACTTTTCAATCAACGTTTTGGGTCAGCATCTAATGAAAACCCCAAATAAGTTCATTAACTGCAACCAAATGCAAAATCAGGCAAAGCTCTTAAAATCTACACACACATACCTCTTTTTTGGGATACTTTGGCTTTCGTTTTTATTAGTTTCTAATGACAAAATGAAATTTTGCGCGGCAAGGCTCTAAACAACTACAACAAGAACAACATTAACATGAACAAAGTGAAGTCACCGCCAAACATTGTAAGCGTGGAAATTTTGGGAAAATTTCTTTGATGAGGCCACAAACGATGATGATCCACGATGGTGCTGGCGACGTTTTCACGATGTGCTTTTATGCCACTTTGCATATGCGCGGGGGTAGGTGTGAGGTAGTTTGAAGGAGGGCAAGGTGAGGGGGAGTTGGTGCGTTGGATCTGGGGGTAATAGAAAACAGCGTGTGATGCCACACGTCCAATAATCCTTGTCCTGCAACTTGGGAATACTTCATCAGCGGAAACAAAATTTTACGAATTTCTCGCTATGTGTGTGAAAGTGTATGTGTGTGTGGCATGTACATAGCTGTTGCACGTGCGCCAGACGCCATCTAGCGGCCGGCATGCGGCAACCACACGGACAAGTTTGAACATGCCAAAAACGCAATGCAAGTGCAACGTTCGCCTGGCGACTTTGACATGCCCCATTGCTCCCTTGACCCCCACATTCCCCCTCGCCATCTCTTTCTTCTCCTCCACCGTCTCGCGCCGTCATTCTGTCCCTGTCTCTTTCTCTCGCTCTGATGATGATTATTCAACATGCGCTCTATGGGGAGCCGTATGGCCGCGTCCCCTGTATACCCTCCTCAACTTTCATCCCCTCACTCCGCATTTTCGACCCATTTCCTGTCTTCTTTTGCTAGCAATTCCTCCAGCTTTCGTCTCACTCTCTCAGTCCCTCTGTCTCCGTCTCTGTCTCGCTGTTGGTCTGCAAAATTGGCTTTCGTCGAATTGTTGCTTTGAGTTTTGAAATTTTTCGACGCTCATTGCAATTTTATGGGTGGCATTGGGGGCTGAGGGGGCGTGGCAGGGAGGAGAGATCAGAGCAGGTTTGGTTGGTTGCATTCATCAGCATCGACATTCGTCCTGGCTAATTTTATGGCTCGCATCTTGCGTGTTCGTCATGTTAATGAAGCTTATGCCATGTGTGTGTGTGTGCATGTGTGAGTGTGTGTACGTGTGTGTAGCTCATAAATCGAACGAAATTTGCATATGAAGTCAGCGCCATCTTGTGGCCATTAAGCGAAGCGCGGTTTTATGTTGCAGCCCTAACGCTTTGATGTTTGCTGCAACTTGTTGTTGTTGTTGTTGCTGCTGCTGCTTATGCTGGCACGCCCACACATGACAGCCGTCGCCTACAACTACAACAAGCAGACCACTTGCGCAAATTTCCCAAAGCGACGCCTACGACAGCAGCAACAATGCAGAAGCCCAAGCAACAAAAACAACACGAAAGCGAATAACAACAACAAAGCGAGCGCACAAAACTGACTAACGGGACTTTGGACTTTGGACACTGCAAAGTCCATCCACACTGCGCCAGCGCAGCTGTCCCCAGAGACGCAGCTGAAGCAGCCGCCGACTTCCTACGTCCCTAGGGGCGACAGGGACAGCAAAAGCAAAACTGAAAGAGAGAGGGAGAGAGAGAGAAATAGCGAAAGAGAGCGGAAGACATTGGGAGAAAGACGCATAGAAAGACACGCTCTTAATTCGATTCGTTTGCCTCAGTGTCGTCTCCAGCTGCTGCTCCTTTGACTCCACTGTTTCTGCTCCTAGCCCCAAGCCTGCACATACCTCCGCCTCCCACAAACCACCTCCATTTCATCCACGGGGAATTGTTGCGCAAATGCTTTTTGTGTGTTTTGTTTGAAAATTATTGCAAGCTAAATAAAAAGCCAAATATAGATAAATACCATATATTTGTAAATCGTGTATGGTATGTGTGTGTGTGTATGTCGTAATAAATCGGTATGTAATCGATTCTAAAAGGTCAGCTTCGTGTGCTCAGAGGTGCTAACGGGGATATGGGCAGAGGGAGATCTCAGTCTCTGATGCAATTAACTGGCGATAAATGACTTATGAAGTGTACTAAACTAAACTAAAAACTTGCTACGGCTACTACTGCCTCTGACTATCTACAGAAATCCATTCCCTTATTAGAGGCGATAATTTTGATATCGATAATACTTCAGTATCGACTGAAATTTTTATACACTCTGCAAGAGTATATTTGTTTTGCGCAAAGCAGAGAGTACTACATGGTTGGGCGCGCTCGACTGTACTTTTCTTATTTGTTCAACACTAAAATCTTTTAAAAATAGTTTTTTTTTATCGATTTCATCAATTTGATCAATAATTATTGAATTAAACTAATCCGTTTTGTAAGAAAAACAAGTAAGAAAGGCTACAGTCGAGCGAATTTTTCCATAAAAATGTTCCGTTTTCGATCGATTTGTCCTATCGGAGCTATAGGGTATATATGTCCGATCTGGAGGATAGTTATAATGATGCCATTTACTTACTGTGGTCACGATAGCTCTGATAATTTGCAAGTTGTAGTGTAATGCAAATAGTTTATTACAATTTGCTGGGACGGTAGGAAGCGGGGCAAACATTTGAAATAAACTTAACCCGCCTGACATATAGACGGACTTTCATTCCAAATTTGGTGGCTCTAGCTTTTGTAGTTTAAAAGATCCAGGTGTTCATACGGACGGAGGGACAGACAGACATTGCTATATCGTCTCGGCGGTTGATGCGGATCAGGAATATACATACATACTTTATGGGGTTGGCCACGCCTCCTTCTGCCTGTTACGCACATTTCGCTTTTGACAAACTTAATAGACCCCTCTACTCTTTTTTAAATAGTACAGGGTCTAAATATATTAAAGTATTATGTGCACACATACGCAGCAGCCGTCACTAAGAACGCTATCAGTATTATCGATTATGTATTAGCTATTGATGTTATCATTAATCAATGTGTGGGCATGTGTCCTAGCAAACACTCCATTGGCCTCATCAAAATTTGTCATACCATTTGTCAAATATGCAGGCACGTACATACTCATCTACACACACACACACATGGACACCTATACACTGCAATTCCCTAATCAAAGTCAACTGAAAGCAATGAAGTTTTGTCATAAAATTTTACGCACCTTTCGTGCCTCCCACGAGGCTTTCCGCCCGCAACTCGCTCTCCTTTGCACCTGATAATTTTACATTACACACACAAACACTTAAGGGGAAGGGGTGAGATGATAACTCACTTTTGTTTCATTTTTCGATACACAACGGAATAATAATGGCAAAATGAGCAACTTCGCTATGCAACAAGAAGATGTCTCAGTCTCGGTCTCGGTCTCAAGATGTTCCCCAATGAGCATACCAATAAACATGCTACACACAGACACACACACACGCACAGTTGGCTCCTCTTTGTCCCCCCGCTTACCCTCTCTCTCTCTCTCTCTCTCTCTCTCTGTGTGCCTCGCTCTTTATTTCTTTCTCTGTCCTCTGTTCATTCGTTTTTCGCATCGTCTGCTTATATGGCAATGTATAATTTTTATTCGCACCCAGGTTGCTCCCTGCGGATGTGTCGACGTCTCCAGCACAAATACACATACTGACACACACATACGCCCTCTTAGCCCACTGTGGCAAGCGAGGCCCAATGTTCAAGTGTGCAACCACATAACCGAAATATTGCAACATAAAACTTTACACAAATATAATCTATAAGCAGCAAAACTCATATTAATGTCATAGCATATGAAAGAGACAGCAGTACCGACAGAAAGAGATAGATTTACACTCGGATAGAGTAAGAGAAGAAGACAGCGACAGAGATAGATTGAAAGTGAGAGAGCAAGAGGGAGAAAGACAGAGATGGGGAGTATATTATTGGAATAGCCTTGGATAGCTAGTGCCACAAGTTTGAGCCTGAGTGTGACACTTTGGCGTTCGCTCAGGCGCACAGTGGTACAAGCTAACTAATTAAATTTGGTCAAATTTAAAAGCATTTAATAATTACAAATAATCATATATAGAGAAGGATTATACTACTGAAAACATACAACATAACTTTATTTTAGAAATATTAATAAAATATACAATTTCAAGCGATATACATATGTATAAAACGAAATTTATTTAAGATACTTTGAAATTCAAAAACAATACAGAGTTTCAAGCTTGAACTATGGCGGACCAAAGTTCAATTATTCACAATAGTGCAATAAACATTCAAGGCATTTAGAGGCGATAATACCAAATTTAAAAAATATTTGAAGCCTACATAACAATTTAATATAATTTAAAGGATATCGATTAAAAAATGATCATTTTATGAAACAAACGGACAAACGGACATTGCCAAATCGTCTCATCTGTTGATGCTGATCAAGAATATATATACTTTATAGGGTCGGAAAAGCTTTCTTCTACCTGTTCGGCACATTTCGCTTCTGTCAAACTTAATAGAACCCTGCACTTTCTTTTATTTAGATTATTGCTCAAATCACCAGCTGAATTTTGCTTAATACAAATCAGAATCTAGTTTTAAAGGAAGCTTAGAAGGATATTTTAAATACATGAATAAAAAAAAATGTTATGTCTACATTTTATTTTTAAACTGTGATTAACTTGAAAATATTTTTGTCATTGACCACTGTGCTGGGTCTGTTGGTGGCCCAAGTTGGGCCGTGTTGTTGATGCGCACAAAAGGGCCAATTCGTTCTCGCCGGGTTTCCACTGAAAGCAGCAGCAACAACAACACTAACACCAACAACAACAAACACGGAGGCAGAAAGACAATTTTCGGATCCCCCAAACTTATCACAGCCTCTCGATTTCCCTTTAGAACATTATACAACACACTGGAGAGCTGTGGCAGTACGAGAGCCCCAGTCAAAGTGAGACTGAGAGTATGTGAGAGAAAGGGAGTGAGAGAGAGGGAGTAAGAGAGACAGGTTTCATGGCTACAATGACAGTAAACGAGGCGACTGCGACTACAACGCAACCAGAAGCAGCAGCAGCTGAGGACGCACTGCAGCAGTGTACTTGTCATACACAGAGCGTAAGAGAGCTACATAGAGAGAGAGGAAAGAAGAGCGGGAGAGAGACTTTGTGTAGCTGCGCGCACTGGTGATAAAGTTTGGCCCTCCATAGTGCCGTTACTGGGGGCTGTTGGGGGGTTAGTGCTGTGCGAGTTAGGTTCAAACCGACTTGGGCAGAGCCACAGGCAAAACTTGAGTTCGCAGGTACAACAACAACAAGAGGAAGAACAACAACAGCACCCAGACGTAGCACATGCCACAGCTCGTCCAGCTGCCTGCTGCATGCTCCCAAATGGTTGCCAAGCAGGCGTGGCGTGTAATATAGGAGTAGGAGGAGGGGACGGTGGTGGTGGTGGTGCGAAAGTGGGGGCGGCGGGAAGTTGGAAGGGGATGGGTCTAGTCTGATGATGATGTTCTATGCCGCCGCTTGGCTTGTCTGCTGCTCCAGCGGGAATATGTTCCGGCAAAAGAGAAAAGAGCAACAAATAATGAACAAGTAAACACACACACACACACACTCAATAAAAAGCGGCATGTGTGTGTCATCGGTTTGTGTTCTATTTAAACATGGCGCTTGCTTTATTATTGTTGTCTAAGCCAGCAACAACAACTGAAACAACAGCAACAACAATTGCAACTGGAGTCCAGCCATAACGAGCAGCGCTTTGAATCGATGGCTTTGCACACACCCAAGTGCCATAATCCAATGACACACAGGAATATCAAGTAGAACAACAACAACACACACACGTGTATTGGTTTCGATATGCATGTGTGTGTGTGTATGTAAATGTGCGCGTATATGATGCCGCACGGACACATCAAACTTTATGCAACGACAGCATCGGCAACTGTGGCAACGGCCTCCTGAAGCTGAGTAGCGGCAAGTACTGTTGGCAGTGTAGATGATGGTGGGGAAGCGGGAGCGGAAGGCGCACGGCGCACAGGGTGACTCGTGTTGTAACACTTTGTTCTAAAATGTTGCATACTTTACAGCGTAGTACTGAATGCCAAGTTCAACACTAAGTTTCAATAAATTGGAATGACCACTCAAGGCTTTGAGTTGCAAATAAAAGTTTGTAAGGCTTGGTAACTCATTTTCGTCTGACTTCCTGGCACTGGGCTTTTAATTATGTTGTTAACGTTCAATTAATGTTAAAATTTGAAAATTTTAAATTAAAATTTTGTAAATTCTATTTTACTTCTAGAAAAGTTATGCTGAGAATGCTGGTAATGTATGTATTTAATTAATATTTACGTTAAACTTTATTCCAGAAAGGATACGTTAATTCTTTGGGTATCCTGAACACACTAAAATTGTAATAATAATTTTGATTTACTCTTAACTTCGGATTTACACTAAAAAAACAATCAAATGTTTTAAAGATTCCATGGACACCCTGTGAACTCTGTAAGTGCAATATTATCCCATTTACAAGCTAGTTTGGCTCTTTTAAACCGTCACAAAGTTGTGTATCAATGGAAGCAAAATCTCCAGCTTGGAGCTAAGAGACGGGAGTTGAAGCTCGGAGACTGTAGCTAGAGTAGCCAGCAAAAGAGTCGCAACAACAAGAACAACAAGAGAAATATCAAGATGAGCAGAAGAGCTATGTAGATGCTAGCATTTGCTATTTATGAGACTGTCGAGAGTTATTAGCCGGACATGTCAAAGCCTCGTGGGAAATGCCTCAAGACGATGACTTGGACTTTGAAATGGGGGCGAGCTCAGTGTGTGTGTGTGTGTGTGTATGCGTGTGTGAGTGTGTTAAGGAGTAACAAAGAAGGAGCCCCGGGGTAGGATAAGGAGCCAACACAGCACTGCTTTGCTGCTCATACATCGCTACATATACAAATATATCTTTTGGCAAAAGGCAATAAAATATGCAAATTGAAGTCAAACTTACCAGTGGCATTGCCACCGCTGGACCTCGACGTGCAGTGCCCATTGGCGTTGCCAGTGGCTGCAGCATCCCCGGGGTGTTGTCCTTCTTCTTCTACTGCTGCTGCAGCTGGGCTTCCTTTTGGCCTAGCTGTGGCAGCTGTGGCATCATCAGCTGTTGTATGCCAGCCTTCTTGCTGCTGCTGCTGTTGCTGCTGTTGCTGTGATTCATTGGTTTGCTCGTGCTCCTGCTTCACAATCGGTTCATTCTCATCGCCACTGTTTCCATTCTCTTCTGGCTCATCATCGTCATCATCCTCCTCCTCCTCACACTCCTCTTCGTCGGCGCTAAGGAGCTCCTCTTTTGGCTCCAGCAAATCTGAAGCTTTAGGCGTCTTTGTGGCGCCACCGTCTCCATTCTCCTCCTCGCCTACTGCAATGAGAGAAATTAAAATTATCATATTTATTTATTTTTTTAAAAGCCATACTGTTAACAATAATATAAAAATGGAACTTATGTGCTCAAACTATAATGCACAAATTATATATTTAACTTAAAAGCCGATTTTTAAAGATATTTATAGCTAATTTTCGAATCTTTAAACTCATTAATTTTTCTTAGAATTCTAAAATTGTTCACTGATTGTTTGATTCAGTCAGTTTTTGAACTGACCTAAAAAACTCTGAGCTCTCTAAAAGTCACATCCAAAATATTATATTTAGTTAAAACTATACTCTTTTCCGTTCTCTTAAATAAAATCTTTGAATTTATAATATAAATAACTTACTACACTCAATACTTTATATTTAATCAAATGAATGATTTTGTTAATGCAATTAATTTTTAAAGAAACCAAATTGTGGGAACAAATTAAACCCTGCTTTTGCTTATATATCTATATTATATCTAATAAAAAAAAAGTACTTCAGCGAAATTATATTATTTAGAATCAACAAAAAATATCATATTTTACCAACATTTGAAAATTTAATTCTATTTAAGCCAACCTCTAAAATGGAAATCAATAAATAATAGATTTTTTAAATTTATATGATCAGATTTTTACTAAAAAACGGAAATGTTGCAGGCGGGTTTATATATTCTAGTCTAGAAAAAAGTACCTATAGGAAAAATTATTTGATTCTTTGATGTATAAAAATTAGTGTAATTGTATCTTAATGGCCTTAAGAATAATGTTAATTTTTTCAAAACCGAAATCATAATTTGAGAGTGAAGCGATCTGCTAAAATAAATATTCAATTGCCACATGCTTTGAATGCGAATAGCCAATACTTATCCAGCAAGTACTCACTGCTCACACCTTAGACACACACCTATACTCTCACCTACACTCACATCTATGCTGCTACCCATACTCATGCAGATTATGCTAAAGCACTCCCCGGGCGGCCATCGTGCCAAAAATTCTATTTACACGTTTTGTGTTTTATTGTTGGTGCTCCGTTTTCCGAGCTAAAGGAAACTGTTTGCCAATAGCTCAAAACTCCAAACTCTGTGTTGGTGTGTTTCTGTGTGTGTGTGTGTCTCTGGCAAAAGCCGCACGTGATCGATGGCGCTCACATGGCAGCTACCAGTCTTGAGGGGGTCGTTGCCTTTTGCCAAAACAACTGCCTTAAAAGTAATTGCAAGGGGTGCATCAAAAAACAAATACAGCAACAACAGCATCTCCAGCAACACCAACAACCACAACTGAACAACAAGAACGATGGGAACAAAAAGCTCTACGAAAATGTGAAATGAAAATGTGGAACATGTGTAATTGTGTAATTAAATTGAATTTTTCATAAATTTTTTGTTGTTACCAAAGTGAGTTGTGAGTTGTGAGTTGTGAAGTGCAAAAGGCAAACAAATGTAGAGTTTTATGACTTTTGTCGTACTGGACGAGCCAACAGGTGGAATATCATTCACCATTGGCATGTTGTGACACATATTGAGGTAATTTTTTGATTTCTATATTATAAATAAGTACACAAATTTTAATACTGCTTCGAATGATTCTTAGAATTATATTCTTAGACTAGAATCGATATCTGTATATCTATAAAAAATGTATTTTTATATTCTTTAATCAATTTATATTCTCAGCTGCTGCGCCTTTAAAAATATCTTTAAGAAAATAATATTAACGGAGAAATGTTTGCAGTTCTAAGAGATTTGTTTTACCGATTTTCAAATACTAAAAAGTTTTCCAAGGAACAGTTAAAGAAATGTTCTAAAAATATATTCAGGGGAAAAAATATTATCTTAACTAATATGTACAGAAATGTCTAATAAATATATTGAATATAAAACTCGATATATTTTGTAAAAATTTCTTAAGTCAATAATAACAATCTATTAATTATTTCTTTATTATTTGACATCCATTTTGTATTTTCATTTTCTACTCCTCAATCATGTATATAAAATCTAATCAAAACATATTAAAAAGCTAAAATTAATGCACTATTATTTCTTTCTGCAATAGTTAACAAACGATAGTTTTTAATTGAAACTCAGTTTTAAACTAGTTCCTCATTTAATTAAAGACATCTTTAGAGCGCTGACATGCTTTTAATTTATCCACGAACAACTTTTAAGCTTTGAATCTTTTTAGAATCACAAAAACGTCTATTAAGTTAAATACTTTATTCCAAGTCTAAAGTCACGTTTGAGTGCATTCAAAATACGACACAAACTGTGAATGATTTAGGCAGTTGAGCAGCGCAACAAAGTGTATGGGAAGGTTATGGAGGGAGGCGGTATGGAGAGCCATATTGGTGACCGTCGCTGTAGTCGGCAAGGTAACGGCTTAAAATATATGGGCAAAAGGACATGCTGGAATCACACCGCAAGGAATCGCCACGAAAATCAACATTATGCGAAGCCGGACGATTGCCGCGATGCCTGGTCAACATAATGGAAACGTCGACGACTTGTGCTCCACTGCCACTGTCCCTGCCCCTGCCTCTCACTCATTACTCCAAGCTCCATGTCCGTGCTCTGCTCCATGCCAGAACATTTGCTTATTATTTCCATATAAAAGGCCAGCGCACCAAAACGAACGGCAGCTATAAAAGAGCGCGAGCCACTTGAAAGGATGTGTGATATTTGTGCAGGGTATGGTGAATGGGTGCCCAGCATGGAAGGGAGGGGTAGCGCAAGAGGTGAGAGGGAGAGAGGTTTCGGCAACTGTGTGCCGTTTGCGGCGGAAGTGCCGCGTATTTTAAAATAAATGCGAGTGGAAGCGAAATGGGCCAAAGGCGGTAAGGGGAATATAGGGAAGGGGGCCCATGAATGAGGTGGGGGTATTGGGAAGCAAGAAGGCAAAGAGTGTGAGAACCAGTTATGGTCGTTAAAATTGTCGAAGCACCGCAACAACAACACGACGACGACGACGACGACGACGACGTAGTCAAGTTCTTTTTGTGCAAGGCAGAAAGCTTGTGTGTTTGTGTGTGTGTTTGCTTAAGTACGTATGTGTATGTGTGTGTAAGCGCCCATATGTATGCAAGCGATTTTCATTTTTGTTTAAAGCCCCCCAGAGTGCATTTCGCACTCGGTCGCTGCCAGTGCAAGTGTGTGTATATGTACATATATGTTAGTGTGTGTGTGTTTCAAAAAGAGAGAGTGAGAGTATTGGTCTGTGTGTTTATGCGTGTGGAGCGCAAGTGCCCGCATGTGTGTTTCTTACTTGTTTTTCGGCTATGGCGTGTTTTTAAGCGTTGTACCCCAACCACCACAAACACCCAAAAAGGTGCGCACTTGCCCGTCCCCCCAACCACTTACACTCACACATACATACATACTACATTGAGTAACAAATACAAGCACACACACACACACACAAACATATTTGTAAACGTAATAATAAGCGTCGTCCCCTTTGACCCATCAATCCGTTGCCACTACCCCAATACCCGCCGCTTGCTACTTTTCCAGCTCCCAAATGGCTACTAAGCGTGTGTAGAGAGCGACGAGTGAGCTTTTGCCATCGACAGGGGGAAGGTATTGGGGGCAGTGGCTGTGAGAGTGGGTGGCATCACAGCTTAAAACAAAGCAAGTGCCGCAGCCGCCTGCAACTTTTATAATGGCATTTGGAAAACGGTGAACGTACTTTGCACAAATACATTTATATATTATACGCAAGTGTGAGTGTATTTGTGTGTGGCTGTATTAAAAAAATAATGAAATAACAAACCCGAAGGTGTTGTTAAAAACACCAACAATAAATTTCATCAATAGTTTGCGCGAAACGCAAAAAAAAGCGACAAAAAAAAAACTGTAAAACCTGCTGGCAACGCTTCAACGCCACAGAACAAAGCAAATCGATAATTGTGCGATCGCTCTGAAGCTGACCTCTGGCAACTCTCTGTACCTATCGATATGTGAAACTTTTAAACATCGGTATCCGTATTGTTATAGAGTGGGTGGAGTGAACTGAATGAAGAGAGCTTTAAGTGCAAGCTTATCAATGTTAAGGAATTTTTGGCTGTGCTGACAAAATGCCGCTGCCACAAATTCCCAAGGGCAGAAGTCAACACAAAATTGAGATCCCAACGCCCACAGCAAATCTATTTACCAAAGTAGTTACCGTTAGACGCATACCCTAAGCCAATATAAATACATATATACATATGTGTATGTGTTATACAGCATATAACCCCACGTAGCATATAGCCTATGCCCAAAGTGCTTTCTGTTGCTGCTGCCGCCACTACTGCTGGTGCTGCTATTTTGGCGCCGCGCTCTTTGCAATGTCATAGCAAATATTTTGCCAATACACTGGAGACGCGCACACGTTGACGACGACTACGACGCCGATGACAAGGGAGAAGGGCAGAAAAAGCAGCAGCCAACGAGCAACTTATGGCTGCAGGTCTGGCAAAACTGTCGCAATCCTAAAGCCTCGCCTCAGCAGCGGGAATTCTTCTGGCATTGCTGCCTGACGACGTCAACGACGTTGTAGCATTGGCGTCGACGGCGACAGCAACGTCGGCGTCGTCAATGATTTTAAAGATTTGGCTGCACATTTTTAGGTAAGTGTAAACTGAACATAAATATGTGTATGTATATGTAGTTGGGCCCTAACCAAACCAAATGAAACCAAATCAAAGCAATTTTTGAGGAATTCGTGTTGATATTGTTGCTTGTCAATAAGCACGCACTAATACATATGTATACACAAATACGAGTCACTTGTGTATGAGTATGCTTGTATGTAAGCTTGTATATACTATATACGTGTGCTGCCGCGTCAACGAATGAGAATTCCCCAGAGAGTTGCGCATGTTTCGTTTGCTCGTTCGTTCACGTTGTTGTTGTAACTGCTGTTTGCTACTGTTGCTGTTGTTGTTGTCTGTTGCCTGACGGTTGCCTGCGCCAATGTGAATCCCTTGGGATTGGCCAGAGCCGTTGCCGACTCCCATGAGAAATACATGGCAATGGGTTTTCTGTGTTTTGTGCTTTTTTCGTACACTTACACACAGTCACACATACACCCAAAGGTACACAGACACTAGGAGAGTGAGAGTGAGAGCGAGAGCATGAGAACGAGCGCCAAAGCACAACAAAAAGAGCAAAGCCAAAGTTCGTTTCATTTTTTTGTTGTTTTTTTTTTTGGCTTGTTGTTGTATACGTTGGGGAAATTTTATGCCCGCTTCGCTGTATGCATGTGTGTCGACTGTGCGCTCGAGTCTGTGTGAGTGTGTGTAAATTTGTGTGTGGCGCTGTCTTTGGGGGCTTCGAGCCAGTTGCCAGTTACCAGTTACCGCCTCACATGTGCATTGGATTTATTGTCAATTTTATTTGTTATCATTGTTGTTGTTGCTTCTGCTGGTTTTGCCTGCGAGTCGCCTCTGTTTGCTGTTATTTACACTGACACAATTTGAAATTGTATTAAAAATTAACGGCACTTTGGTTGCCTCGGCTGCAACTCGACTGTTTTTGTTGTTGTTGCTGCTGCTATTCCTGATGCAGTTGCAATGTAAAACCTCTATACACACAAGCATATTTGGGGGCTTACCAGAGTGTTCAATACCAATAGACCCTCTCTTACGGCCCCTTGCCACCTGGTAAATGTCTAACAGTTAGGTGTACCGTTTCCCTCGAGGAAACTCTCGTCCAAAAATTGTAGCTGCAGTATAACGTGTTTTCCCCGCTAACCTCTACCCACTACCCACTTCAATTTTCCTTTCGCCAACCCCGCCCCTGCTCCTTTGGCACTTGTCACATTTTGGCAACGGGCAACGGTACCGACCGATTCCCTTGGTACTGCTGGACTTGCCCCAAATCAATCAAACATACGCAGACAATCAGACACACATAGACGCTCACAGGAACACCTGGGAGCTGCAGCTGTCCAGATTCGACTTACGTTTCAAGCAGGCACGTGGTTTAGCCTGTTTACGCCGAGACATGGCTAACAGGATCCAGAAGCAGCAACTACACAATTGTCAATCAGAGCACTGTATAACTGTTATCTATTCTTGGTTTTATTGTTTTACGTGAAAAAGCGCGCCAAACACATGTGTACCGTTAACAACTTATTGAGAAATTCTTGTTAGCTTGCTTAGAACGTTATATCCTTGCGCCTGCAGAGTTAGCAACTGACTGAAACATGCCTGTTGGCCCAAAGCGGTCCTGGCATGCCAAATGCCAAAACACACGAACACACACACACACACGCACCCGCTCAAAACACGCGACGAAGAGCTCGACAACGAAGCTCTTAAAACAAAATGGCAACTACACAGCAAGAGAGCGCTGCCAAGCACGCACGAAAAAAGCAGAGAGAGCGAAAGAGAAAGAGCGCGCGTAAGCAAATAAGCGCGAAGCAACAAACGAACGAAAAAACGAACGAAAAGAGAGCGCGAGAGGCGGTGACGCGGAGAGTGAGTAATGTCACCCAACCAACCACCCATAAACATAAATGCATAAGCAAAACCAAAACAAAAACAGACAAAAGCAAAATATGCCGGCAAATGTTGCACAAGCGAAAATAGCAAGAAGAGGAATCAGCAGCAGCAGCAAAGGTAGGCATTCCCCAGAGGGTTGATGCCGCAATATTCATCCCCTAGAGTATTCGGGTGCACCAATCGGCGGTTGACGCGCTGGGTGCCCACTGTTAGTGCCACATGCTGCGCCAACTGCGCCGTAGGAGACGCGGCTGCTTGTTGCAATTACAAAAGTCAAGTCAATTATTTTCATTTTCGCATTTCACGCGCCCCTTTTTCAACTTCAACGTTCGCACGTGCGTATGGGGGGTCCACTGTGCTTCTCTCCACTACTTCTTCCCTTCACTTCCTTCCCATCACTGCTTCCTTCTTGCTTGTTTTAGCTTACCTCACCTTGGCTCGATAAGGTGCTGTCCCTCTTAAGTTTTACGTTTTAGAAGCAATTTGTTGCTTTCTCAGCAGCGGGAGCTGTCTTCGAGTGCGTGAGAAAAGGAGAAGGCGACGACGGTTCGCCAAAAAACAGAAGCTGCTTCCATCCACGGGGAACGGAGTCTCCTTTTATACGAGTAGTTTCTATCTTGGGTCAACCTAATATACAAAGATACAATCCTTGATTCGTAGTTTGCTTTAAGTTAAACTAAACAAATTTAAATTTTCAGATGGTTGCATACAATTTTCCAAATTGAATATACAATACAATATTACAATTTTTAATTTTAAGATTTAAGTCTTTATCCGGAATTATGTTATTGTTGCTCACCTCAGTATTTTATTTTCTATCAAGTCAAATAGTCTAAAACCGGAAAACTCTTTATCCACACCAAATTTGCCACTCTTCAGCACAGAAAAAAAGTAAACTAATTTTTTAAAGCGTGAAAGGTTCTTCTGATTTTTGCCGAATGATCTATTAGGTTAAATGACTTAAATTAAGTCGTCAATTTGGGTTAACAAGAATAATTTTTTTAAGTTGGAGATAGATAGTTTTAACAAACTCACAGATTACGTAATGAGTCATAAGTTTCTATCAATTTTGGTGAAAATGTTAATTACTGGAACATATGCATGATTGTCACTTTGGTTCCTCGTATTTGTATGCATCTTAAATTTAACCATAAGAGTTTGAAAAAATGCGCGTAGCAAGCAGTGTAAATATTTGCAAGGGAACTGCTTGCCATTTGCTACACTGCTTTTTGTCTCACTGCTTAGAACCAGCTTCACTGCTTGCATGTGCCTAAAAGTATGAAACGTTAAATAAACAAAACACTAAGATTTATTAAAAATTAAATGTATAAACTATAACAAAATAAAATTTATATTTTATAATATTAATTATCATAAAAAACACTTGGTAATATAATAGGTACATTTTCTTTTTTTGTTATTTCAGTTACCCATATCACATGAGTCAATATCATTAAAAGGCCGTATTAAAAATATTTTAAGTGTTTTTGAATTTATTGATCATCATTAATTTGAATGATTTCAAAAATTTTAATTAATTTTATTTATTTTTGAGTACGGCTGTGTCTTAGCATGAACCCTTTTAGATATAATATTAGGCTACAAATCTGACTTGTTAACTTCCTTTGCCTCAAAACAAAAGAATGATACGAATATCCGCTAGCCAAGAAAACATACACTTTACCACTTCCCCCGCCCCATTTCGACGAAGCCTCCTTCAATTCTCCGCGCTCTCAGCTTCAGCTCCAGCTTCAGTTGCCCATTCATCAATTCATTCATGAAGTCTGGAAAGAAACGGCTTTGTTTACTATGGAGTATGGAGTATGGAGTAAGGCTCAAACTCGTAGTAAAAGTAGCGGCAAGAGGCGTTTTGGCCCAGTCCACAAAAAAGAAGGCTAAAACCGAAAAAACAAAAGGCAGAATTCAGAAAAGACCAAAAAAGAAAAAAAAAAAAACATCTGTCGTGGCAACAAAAAATCCGGTTGCAAGCTGCAAAGATGAGCAACATCGAGAACATATGATTGAGTTGAGTTTCCCAAAAACAAAAACACAAAAAATGCACCTTTTCGTAGCGTGTATGTGTGCGTATGTGTCTGTCTGTGTTTGTGTGCGTGAATTTGGACCTGTAGCAGCTGCTCCGACTTGACTGTGGATGCCGCCTGTTGCTGCATGCAACGACTACAACAGCAGGATGAGTCTTTCTTGAGGAACTACATTAAATTTGGAGTTTGTCGCACAACTTTTTTTCTTCGTTGTCGTTTTTTATTTTTGTTATTGTTGCGACTGCATCTGCCTTGATTAGTCTTAGCTAAAAGGTTCTACAAGTATTTAAAAGATACATAGGTCAAGATCAGTCGACTTTGTTATGCTGTGTGTAGTAGAATGTCAATGACTAATGCCCCTTTATATTTTATTCACTGCTATTACAATTTTTAATTTAAATCTAATCCTTTAAAATTAAAGTAACACTTGGATATATATTAAAGTTTAATAAAAGTTTAATTTTATAATATAGTAGAATCCGGTTATAACGACTCCGCTTAAAGCGGCCGACCGATCATTGCGACGAAAATTCGATGAATTGTTTGGTCCCCATACAAGCTTGTATGAAAGAGCTTCCGCTTAGTGCGTCTCCGCTTTTAACGACAAACCGCTTATATCAACAATATTTTCAACAATTCAACCGGCTATTGCGACGTGCCGAAAAAAAATACAGTTTTTCTGCTTTTTCCAAGAAAAATTTAATGCGTAAATGCTCAAAATGTGAAAAAGAGAGCAAAATGGGTAACAAGTGCTTATTTAGTACACACTCGACAAAACGAAAGTCAAAACGAAAATGCTTCTCTGTTGAGCAGAAAATGAAAATAATTCTGCGCTTGGAAGCCGGTGAGCGTATTATTATTGAGCTGAATTTAATATACATTTTGTTTTGATTAAAAAATTATATTGTTTATTTTTATAAACCATTTGCAAAAATGACAACAATTAAAAAAAAAAAATTTTTTTTTGCTCCATATGGTTAAAGCGTCCACCGGGTATAACGACGTAAAATCGTCGGTCCCTTGAGTGTCGTTATAACCGGATAACACTGTATTTACTTACTATTCCTAAAAATTTTAACTCTTTGTTTTTTTTTTATAGAATTAAGATATTAATCACATAATGGACCATATCTAATTAATGTTATAATTTACAAATTTTAAGGATGTCTTAATATTCATTTAGTTATTCATAATTTTTGTTACGCTAATAATGCGTAAAAGTTTTAATAGACCGAATTTATCTTTTAATAAGTTTAATTTTCGTTAAATAAATTTAAAATTTAAAATTTTTTAACTATGTTTTATATAATATCAATATCTCCAATAAACGCCAACTTAGTAAATACAGTAAAACGTCTCTATTGGGCACCGCTTATAAGCGGACGCCCCTCTTCCGCATAAAATCTTTCTCCTATTTTGTGTTTTTTTCATTGCGCCGGAAAAATTTGCCTCTCCAAAACGGTTTGCCACTGGCTATTTTTTTCTCCTTGGCTCCTCAATTTTTGAATTGTCCCGTTATCGTTTAGAATGAAATTGGTTAAAACATAACTCAGTCCTCAGTCCAGAATTAATTTTGAATTTGGATCTTACTAATATTCTGTAAAAATTATGTTTTTCGTTCTTTTAAAAGAAACTTCGTTAATTTGGTGAACATAAAAAGTAAAAAATAATAAAAAAAATAAGTAAAAAATTACTATGAAACTAGTATTTTAGCCTCCCTGAAACATTGACTTAAAATAAAAATCTTTAGGGCAGTATTTTTTTCTTGATAAATCCATTTTTAATAAGTTCGCCAGTGCAGCAACACACATACAATTTTTTTTTCAGCTGCAACAATTAAATCTATTTTTATTTAATTTTTTAAATTTTGGTACTTTTCACTAATTTAAAGAAAAATAATTATTATCTTTTCACAAAAGTTGACAATCGAATGGTTTTAACAGCAGACTTTCATGCAATTTTAAGCTGTAAAAGCTACCAAATAAAATTAGAGTTTACAATGTAGTATGAAACTTTTGCATTAACTATAATTAACTATTCGAAATATATAAGTTTCAATATCTAAACTGCCAGAGAAGTTTTTAATGTAATGTAATGTAATCGCTATTTTCGCTCAGTGCAGGCAGCACGCCTGTGAGCAGCAGCAGCAGGCAGCGGCAGAACAAAAGGGCAGCAAAGGTAAAAGGAGTGGAAGGCGGGCAGGGAGAGAAAAACAACAACAAAAGCGACAACAAAAACAAAAATTTTAGCAGCAGATGGAACCACAGCCCAACGACTCGAATCGCGGCCGAACGAGGGAACGAGCAAACTGCCGAACGAACGAAGTGACGATACCCGACACACAGTTGCCGCCACAAAGGCAGTAGAGGCAGACATCCTCGGCTCATTCGAAATTTGTGCGTGCAACGCGAAGGACGTGAAAAGTTGTACTCGTAGTTTTTGTTGTTGCTGTTGTCGTCGTACGTTACTTTTTTTTGTTTGTGCCACCCCGTGTGGCAAGTAGCGCCCTCGTGACGTCAGCGCGTCAAATAGTAATCGCAGCGAATAGAGCGCAAAAATCAAACACTTTTTTTTTTGGGAATAAACACGTTCAAACATGTCAGCAGATAATCAAGTGGAGCCTGTGGCAGCATTGCCCGCAGCTGCGTCGGCGGCATCATCCTCTGCGGCGGGGGGATCGGTAGCAGGCTCAAACGGCTCGGAGTACCTGAAACGCACCTGCCTCATCTGCGGCTGCCAAACGAATCAGACAATTAACATCTACGAACCGCGCTCTGGACCAAATATCGTGCAATTAATTCAGGCCAAATTCAAGTTTCAGGTATGTTGCAACGTGCCACAAACGTAAAAACAGAAAAGACAAAAAAAGCAGGAAAATAAGCAAACAACAACAAAAATCGATATGAACACAAAATGAGTCATGTGTCCTTCGTCTATGTCTGTGTGAAAGAGTCTGTGTCTGTGTCTGTAAGTGTGTGTGTGTGTGAAAAAGGGGATGAAAATGTAAACTGTAAGCAAGATTAGAAGCTGCCTCGCCAAACACACACACACACACACACACACACACACACACACACGCTGCCATACCAACTTCTCTCTCCTCTACCCCCTCAGGTGCTTGCAGCAGCCAAGCGTGTGCACTTTAAAAGCCTCGTCGGAGCAGGAGCAAAAAAAAGGAGAGGATTAGAATGGGAGCTTGGGAGTAGGGACAGAGTTGTCAAAATAGCTAGAATGATAAAGGAAAAAGTGTCTAATGTGTCAACGGTGTCTAAGCCAAACTGTAGAATGGTAACAAACACTGAATGGTAAACACAGCTAAAAAACATTAAAAAAATGTATAAACAACTGTAGGATAAAATTAAACAAAACTTTACAATTTTATTAACAGAACATGTCTTTAATC
Source organism: Drosophila parthenogenetica (assembly GCA_035047505.1). Lineage (NCBI taxonomy): Eukaryota > Metazoa > Arthropoda > Insecta > Diptera > Drosophilidae > Drosophila > Drosophila parthenogenetica. The sequence continues at coordinate 14,847,586 of JAWNPM010000080.1, read as the reverse complement.
TTAAGTGCTCATTTTGAAAACACTTTATGATAAAAACCAAAACATTATGAAGCTTAAAAGTGCAAGTAAACAAGTATTGTAACTATAAAAAAGCTATATTATTTAAATGCTTGTGCCCATATTATTTTTATTCATATATTCATAAATTATATTAAAAGGCTCTGATTTAAAACTTGAATGTTTTGTGGCAAGTCTTAAGCACGTTTCAATGCTTTCAAATTTATTATAGGAAAAAAGTTCATGTCAATTTAAATTGTAAAAAGCTTTTAAAAAATGTTCTGTCTATCACAATTATAAATTTAGCTTTAAATCAGCATTCATATGGCTATATCCTTCTTTAATAAATCTAGCCTTAAATAAGCTAAAATTCCATCGGTAGCTAGGAGTCAGGCGTGGCTGTTTAGGCTATTCTTTTTCTAACGGAATTCGCGAAATGTCCATGCTGCCAGTTGAGCGGTTGTTGGTCTGTGTGGCACATTCTCTGTCTCTGTTTCGCACGCTATCGCTCTCTCTCTCTCTCTCTCTCTCTCTCTCTCTCTCTCTCTCTCTCTCTCTCTCTCTCTCTCTCTCTCTCTCTCTCTCTCTGTCTGTGACTTCACTGTATTCGCGTCCGTATCCGGTGTGTTAAGTTAGCAACTTGGTAACTGGATAGCAGCTGGTGCATTTCCCTCTGTAATCAGACACTTTGCATGTGGCACTGTGAGGCACTGTGGCAGTGGCACTTAATCAATACGTGCCCTGCGTCCTGTGTCCGTGTCCTTTTCATAATTTTCAACAGCTTGTTCTAATACTGTAAATGCCATGGGAAAATTTGCCAAGAAAACTATGCGTAGATTGGATTACCTGTCAGCGACAGAGATCAACAAAGAGTGAGCGGGAGACGCGGACACGGACAGATAAAGAGAGAGAGAGAGAGAGAAACAGTATGTGCGAGCCTTAAGCAACTCACGAACCTGCCACAAAGCATCTGCCGCTTCTGTTTGTGCTGCTGCAGCGACAATTCGTGCATATCTTTGGGGCAACTTGTCCATCTGTCCCAAACTGTGTTTATGATTGAACCAATTTCTGCGGGTCGCTACCTCTTCAGCCTGGCCACAACTTGAGGCAGCTTCATTGTCAGCAGCCACACCGACAGCAGCAGCGACAGCTGTATTTGCCACAGCGCAATAACCCCGCATAACCCTGAAGCCCAAGCAAATCTTTAGCTCTCCTCTGCTTCTTTCTTTTCTCCTTTCGCACACCACACCTTTGTTTGGGTTACTTTTCCCGAGCGGATGCCCAAAACAATGCCCATCACATTCTTTAACACGATCATCTCTGTTGATAATTCAATTCTTTTATAACAAAAATTCTATGATAAGTTTTCCATGCTCTAAGAGTACTTTATTAATCGTATAAAAGATCGTTTTGTATTCATGTAGGAAAACTATAAGGGTTATAGAAATACCCTCTGATCTGATGATCGGCAGAAAATAAATTCGAGATTTCCTTGTAAAAATAATCCTAAACAATACTAACAGTAGAGCAGTTTCCGATCATCTTAAACTGACAATGGAATACTTTATTTAAATTATGAAATATTTTAACTATCGGGATCAACAATAAAATATCCTACTTAAATCAAACAGTTTGGGTTTAAATATACCCTTAATTTACAAGATTAAAAAATAGTTTCCTTAATATGAGGATCATTTCCTATTGTGTCAAAAATAAATTGTATACAGATCCTATATGGATCTTATCTAAATCTTCGGAAATAATATCAATAAGAACATTTCCCACAGTCCTTTAGCTTCAATTGGGAACATCTCAAATTTCATTCCATTTGATTATTCGTTATTTGCTTTTTGCATCGAAGTTTATTTGTAAATCCCAATTTTTGTGGAATGTGAAACCATAGAAACAAACTGTGGAAATACAAGAAAAACGACTGTCATGTTTGAAGGACTTCATAGCTTAATTTCGGGCAGCGTGTAATTGGATAGAGCTTGGTGGGAGCATTACGGAAAAAGCGTATAATTGACAGTTGTTCTAATGACGTCACACTGAGTTCACAGAGGGCACGAATAACAGTTTGGATTACAAAGTTTACGTTACTATTTGCCAATGTAGATACCACCTGCCGTTTGCCTAAAAGTCGCCTACACCCTCGCACGAAACACAGGGTGCCTCGACCCGTTCCCGTTCCCTTTTCTGTTCCCGTTCCCCCTTCCCCTATCACCACTTTACAATACCATTTCAGGGAGCAAAAATGCCTAGCATGACAGCGCCATAAACGATCAAAACTTCAGTTTCAGTCATTCATCTGTCTGCTTATCATGCCGTCTCTTTCATTCACACTGTGTCTCTCTCGCTCGTTGGTGCTACGTTTCATTTGCTTTATCAGCTTTGCGTGTGGTTTGTCTGTTGTCTGAATTGCACCTGGCCTGCAATTTGCATTATTTTTTACCGTTTACACATGGCCTTTGAAAACACACACTCACACACACACAGACACTGCTTGTGATCGTTGTTTTTGATCCTTGGCTTGGGTCTAATTCCTAAGCAGCTGTCGCTTTGGCCGCGTGCCTAATCACATTTTATTCATTATTATTGTGTTGAATTTTTTCCCTTTTCTCTGTTCCCTTTTCCCCTTTCCTTCTTCCTTCATGCCTCATTCGTCTGTTACGCTTGCACCACATCGATAAGAAAGGCGCGTGGCGAAACGAGTTTGCCAGTTCCCAGTACTAAACTCAATACCTTTCGGCCTCAACTGGTCAACTGGTTACCTTATTTTACCATACATTATAGACCTCGAATTTGTTGATTTTTTTCTTTTTTTTATTTTTCAATTTTTTGACTCCATTCTGTTTTTTGTTTTGGGCTGTTTGGAGCAGCAGCTGCTCAATTTCGGGCTGGCAGGTGCATGAAATTATTATTGATACTCGCAGGCTGAGCGTGGATCAGTTGGTAATTAATATGCCTCGACCGACTGAGTGAACTCTTTAAACTTTATGATGTTTTTTGCACCTTCGACTGGGCAGGACTCAATCATTAGTGGTCTCTCCACCGGTGGTCAACTCTCCCTTCCCCTTCTCTCTTCTGTTTGTGGTCACACTTCAGTTGTGATTCTGTGGGCAGGTCCTCAGACAGTTACATTACATTCCTAATGTTCTATAGATAAGGCTAGACTCGCCTTGGGATTACCCTGTAAGCTGCTGTTTATTCAATACTTTCATTACTCTGCCGTTTAATGTAGCTACGGCAAGATTTACGTAACACCAGGATTGTATCTGGGAGCAAAAGGCGCAATTGCCAAGGGCAACGTCTGCACTTTCTTCATTGAGTTAAAAAACTGATTAATGCATGATATGGAAATGTTTTAAAATGTTTCTAGTAAATAAAATTAACAATATTTAATAAATGAATTATCAACAGTTCATATTGTCTGACTGCACTCTTGTGTGATCTTCAAACCGTTATCGGTGCTGCCAGATCGCTCACAGCTGCTTAATATTATGTTATCGATAGACTGCCTTAACTAATCGCGCTCTCTCTCTTTCCATTGCAGCCTCTCAATGAGGACAAATTCTTGTGCTTCAGCTGCAACAACTGGTTAATAAATTGGCATTCGCTGCAGGCGCTTAACAGCAACGATGCAGAGAGTCAAAGTCGCAGTCAGAGTCCTTCGCACATGGGTAACAGCAGCAGCGCCGCTGGCCTTGTGCAGCACCAGCACCAGCACCACCACCACAAAATGAAGGGTCTGCCCATTGAGCGTGCCCTAGTGCGTCCCGTGGCCCATGTGCGTCCCGTGGCCCATGTGCGTCCCGTGGCCCAGGTGCGTCCTCAGCCTCAGCCGCCACTAGCAACACAAGCTCCGACCCTGGCGCAGTCACAGATCCCGCCTACACCACAGCATGCGCCTGTTATTAGCTACAACAAGCGGCGCTTTGGCGGAGGCAGTGCATCCAGTGCGCGCGGCATGCGCAAAATGCTGCGTCATTGCTGTACTTGCGGTGCCGCGATGGTGCTACGGCTGCTAACAACGACGCCGATCCTAACGCTGGCCAAGTTGGCTCGTCGGCAAGGACGAAGTGAGTGCCGAAAATGCCGCAGAAGCGAGATTGCCAAGTGGCGCACGTTCCACAAACGCAGTCTGACCAAGCTTGTGCAGCTGGAACGATCACTTACACAAAACAAAACGCTGGTCATCAAGGATAACACACTAGTCAAGACTATGTCAGCCACGGCCATAGAAACTCCCACTCCCACATCGCAGTACCAAAGATTTAGAGCCCCGCGTGTCGATGGCAAAGTGGTGGCCATGTTCCGTCGGCTGGGCACCACCCTCAGTGCAGAGCAAAAGCCGCAGAATGCTGAGGTTTCGAAGTCCAGTACGCGTCAACTTTGGATCATGAGTCCCACGAAACAGCGACCGCGATGGACACGGCCACTGGACGAGGACGAGATACTTTTGGAATTCAACAGTGTTATATCGGAAGTGCTGCCGACGACGACTGCGAAGCCACAGGTAACCGCAGCGCGTCGACGTCTCCGATATCAGTTTACCAACGAGCCGCAAACGGATGACGATGTAATTGGGGATGTGGATGTGCATGTGAATACGGATGCGGATTCGGAAGTGAAAATGGCTGCAACAAAGGATAACCGCAAAATTGTCGACAAATTTACCCACCTTACAAATATAAATCTTGCAGGGCTGCAACTGCCCCAGGGACTGAGCATTACCATGCTATAATAAACACCACCCCAAAAGTAAGGAGCAGAAGATAAAAGAAAGAAGAAGAACACAAAATAGTCAAATTAAATGCGATCATTAAATAGTTTTAGTTGAACGCTTAATTTATTTGGTACCTCGATACAATTGTAATTGTTAGTCAAAATGTAGTAAATAGCAAAAGAAAAGACCTAAGAATGTTAAGAAATATATATAATATTATAAATTAATAATGTATATTAGCCATAATAAACTCCCCCTGCCACGTCCCATAATTTCCAATACAAAAAACAAAACAAATTGGTCCCGTAGTTAATAATTGTTTCGCAATTGCCATGTTATTGCTCCAAAAATTTACAAAATATTAATTAAAGTAACTTGAAAAAAATACAATTAAAATTACACATTAACTTATGATTTTTATTTTAAATTCAAATTTATTCCGGTTATTAAACGGTTAAACAGCGTTGGCGCCACTATATGACGTACTGTGCTGCCAACTGAGTGAAATAACGTTGGCAACGATTGACGCGAGTTAGCAGGGCCTCACTGATAATCGATACGCGGTTTAGCAAAAGTATCGATATGATGGGCCTGCCTTGCATTTTTTTTCTTGCGTTTTCAGTCTTCTTTTCGTTTTTCTTGCGCATGGTTCGTTGTTGTTTTCGAGTCTTGGCACTTTTGCATTAAAACGCGCTCTCGGCGCTTGTAAACCAACTAAAGATATTCAGTTCTGCAAAGTGCAGCGTGTTTAGCTGGTAATTACCTAAAAATACACAATTATAATTTGTGATACGTGCTTAAAAATATGCAATTTTATTAAAACAAAAACGTAAAGAATAACAAAGCAACAATAACCAAAAAGTTGCTGAAAGTGAGTTGACATTGAAGTACGAGTGCGCGCGTATGTGTTTGCGAGCGTGTGTTTGTGTATGTGAAATTCTTTTGTGTTAATTCTTTCATATTTAAATAAGCGCAAAATAAAAATTGCAAACACGAAGTAAGCACCAACAGCATCGGGCTAAAGCGTCAGCTTGTCTTACGCGTGATTTTTAATTATGTATTAGTTGTTGCATCGCGTAAAAATCAATAAAATCTAGTAATTGTTGCTGTCGCTTTTCATTCTCATAGTTAGTTTTGTTGTTGTTGTCGCGGCAGGAGTTTGTCGCACCGTCGAATCGCTTCCGTCAACAAGAAAGCAGTGCAGTCCAAAAGCTTGTGTGATTGTGGCTCATGTTTTATTTTTCGCCATGTCGTGTTATCTATTGTGTTTTTTACACTTTGCAACCGTGTTAAATGTAGTTGTTGCTATTAGCGAGAAAAAACAGCGTTAAAGCATTTTGTAATAAACTTTATTTCACCGCTTTTTTGTTTATTTCTCTTATCGTATTCTTCAAAAGGAGGAAGCTTTTCTAGCTGCATTTGAAACAACAACAACACGCACACACACACACATCTGAGTGGGAGAACTAACAAGGTAAGCAATCAATGAAATAACAAAAACAAAAACATAACAAAATGGCGCTTGACAACTGTCAAATTGTTTCTAATGTTTGATACAAGTTCAATATTCGAAAGTGTACTGTGTTCTCTTTTCAACGCACACACATATACATGCACGCGCGAAAATAGATACACATGCATACATATGCAACCAAGCAATTAATCGAAATTGTATAACGGTTCATTGCACTGTGCAATGCTGTTTTATATTTTGACTTGTTGTTGTTGTCTCCTTCAGCAAGTTGTGTGTTGTTATCTCTCGCTTTGCTACACTTCCTTTTCAGCTGCTGCCGTTGCGAATTTTGTGTCAGCTGTGTCTGTGTACCGTTATACGGGTTTATGACTCAAGTAGCTGAATTTCGTATAGTTATTGAAATGGGATCGTGTATCTGTTTTATTATTAATTGCCTTTTTTGTGGCCCAACTCGCAATTTGTTTGTCTCAAATTTGCTGTAATTAAAAATCAAATGGATTTTCCGTTTGCAAACACAAAACACAACTAAAAAAATCCGATCAAAAAGGCAATCAAATTGTCAGTTAGCAGATACAAAACAGCAACAACAATAAGTCTAACTATTGCTGCAACAATGAAAAAACAATTTTCGTATTAAACCGAAAAGAAGAAGAAAAAAGTCTGTCAAGGCATAGTTTTTTGTGTTTTGTGTTGTAGCTCTTGTCATTGCTGCTGTTGTTGTTGCCGTTCGGTTGCCACACTTTTATGCCTCGTGTTGGTGAGTCAGTTGTTGTAGTTGCTGCTATGTTGCAACAATGAGCATGGCTAATTTTCTTCTTTACAAAAGTTAAGTACTCAACTCTTTAAGCTTTGCTCGTTGTTAACGAAATACTTAAAATTGTTGTTATTTCTTTGCTGTACCGCAGCAACAATGACAACGACCAATGTTTATTTGTGCGTTTGTGCTTCTTTCTTTTGCGTGGCGCTTAGACATTAACAAAGTTTTTACTAGCTAACATCCCATAAGAAATGATATGGCAATAGACTTGATTTTTTGTTTTTTTTTTTTTTTTTTGTTAAATTGTCCAATTTGTAAAATTTCTTATTAAGAGGTTACCTGTTACCTTTCTCTATTTACAAGATATTCCACGATATTTTTGATTAAGATTCATGTGCTTAATGGTCTTTAAAAACAGGAAGACTTCCAATCAAATAAATAGAAATTGCTTTAGAGAAATTAATAAGAAAGCAAAATATTTGGTACTTCCCATACCAGGAATCGAACACTGGCCTTCCTATCTATCTTAGCCACTAAACCATATGAGATTACGTTTTCATCCCATAACTGGTACTATTTTTAAAACGTCAGATACAAATATTTGGAACGCCTACTCAAAATATAGTTAATGTTCTACAAGAAAATGTGGATATATTTTTGACAGCCGAAGACACAAGTCCCATATTGTCTAGTGGTTAGGATATCCGGCTCTCACCCGGAAGGCCCGGGTTCGATTCCCGGTATGGGAAACTTTTTTTATGTACTTAAATTAATAACACGGATAAGTTTAAGTATTAAATTAAATACATTTTTATAACACATGTAATTACATTAATCAAAGTACCACATTGATTAACGAAACACGTTAGTGGGCGGTGAGTGTTAAGCAGTTCCTCTTCTCTTTCATGAATGCCGAAATTGGTAGGATGTACTTACTGTTGTTAAACCCTCATTTGAGCCAAAGTTAACTTTATTGAAGTACCTTTTTTTAATGAGTATTTTTACGGCACTCATGATCCGGCTCAATGAACTGCACAAACACATCAAACTGTTTCTTCAAGCGCAGTTGCAACTCAATTTTAAACAGAGAAAAAAGTGAAAAATAAAAACGGCTAATTCATCAAAAGTGTGGCAGCTAACAATTATTGTTATAGTTGTTGTTGTTTTTTTTTTCCTTTCAAGCCCGCCCACTTTTACCCGCCCGCCACTTTCCATGCTGAGCAGAGAGCGATTGAAACTTTGTTCACTGTCTTTGACTTTTTGTTGTATGCCATCATTATCATCATAGTCTTTGTCATGCTCATCGTCTTCATCTTCGTCTCTAACCCACTCTCAGTCTAAGTCTGCATCGCGGTCTTCGTCATCTTTCGAGACACATTCAGATATACTAGAAGCGCGTGTGAGAGACGACATTACGGATTGAGCAAGAAGCAGAAAAAAGGCACAGCATACAAATTAACATTTTTATAGCGCTTTTTTGTTGCCAGCTTGTGTGGTTGCCTCTGCTGCTGTTGTTACTCTTTTACTGCTTCGACAGCAGTCATAGAAAGCCAAGCCCAGAGAATCGATGAGAGCAAATAATATAAAAAATAAACGTTTAGTTTTTGTTTCTGTTTTTTATTTTTTCTTTTTGATTTTCTTAAACGTCAAACGTAACGCCAACGCCAACACGGCAAGACATCGCAACGTTTGTTTTTATTGTTAAACCAGTCGAGTTGAGTTGAGTTTTTTAGCAAGAACAAAAGAGCAACAGCTGTCTGCTGCCAGCTGCCATCTCACTCGCTCTCTTCAAGCTTTAACCTACGTTGACTGCATATTAAAGCTTTTGCTGTTGCTGTCAAACCATCTTTATTGTTGTCCCAAAGCTTTGTTTGTTTTCTCATGCTTTATGTTTTCAGTCCTTTAGGCGGCGCAGTCGCTGTTGTCGCCGGCGCAGCTTAGCCCGTTTCATTTGCACCGTACCCAAACTGTTTCATTGCCACTGTAAGTCAGACGGAATCCAATCATTTTTATGTTCCATATGCGCAGGCGCTTAATTAGCTACGATATTAGCTGCAATACCATATTGTCTTCATGAGATTCAATCAACTTGATGTGCCTTGGGCGCAGGCGATATCTTTACGATATTTGCTGCAATTTTTAAGCTTTTGGCATTTTGAATTTTATCAATTTTATTTTTTCATTCGTTTTTTGCTGTTTGCTGTGACTTCTGAAGCGTGTGACCGGAGGTGAAATTTTCATTTCAATTTGGAGTTTTTCTTTTTGTATTTTTGGCTAGCCCATAGCAACTGAAAATAACAACGGCAACAACGCCAAACTGTCTAAAACTCGCGATAAATGCGCGCAGATACTTTGAACGTAGTTTGGCCGTGCTTGTGATTCGCATTCGACGCTTTAAATGGACAACTGGGAGTGGGTCACACAGCTGCAAGCGGCCGCAGCAATGGCGCAGGCATCGGCAGAGAGCAGCTGATGGCAGAGACCAACGTAGCGATTATAGGGATGCGGATGGATACCCACAGACACAGATTCAGATATTCGTACACACATATATACATGCAGATACAAATACTTAAAAAGATCGAGACTCCCAGACCGGTTGGCGCGATTGTTGAACGTTCGTTGGATCCGTTCGTTCCGTCGATTCTTTCTTCTTCAAAGCGTAAATATTTCAATTTATTTATTGGTCATGCGTCTTCTAGATTCCACTTTCTACCCGCCGTCTTTCTGCCAGATGTAGATACATGTGTCGTGTCTTGACCACACTCATAACCCGAATCCCCAGCACAACTCAACTTAAGATCCGAGCACCGAGTCCCGGATTCAACGCACGCAAACTAGAAAAATCTGGGTCAACGGCCTTTTTGGTGTTTATTTTCTGTTATTGTTGAGCCCTTCTGCCCACCTGGGGCACAAGCAGACAGTGGGCGTGGCACTGTCCCCGTCTTCATCATGTGCGCATTTTCCACATGTACATGAAAATGAAATGAAATGGGTGAAAACGTTTTGCACTCCGCAAACAAAAGCCCAAAGAGGTGTGTGTACGACAATTTTAACTGCAGACCATGCATGACCCGCGTGTAGTACAAGTATAATGCCCCATGCGCGTTAGCGGGCGGCTAAGAGAGGGAGTGCGGGGCAACCGACTCGTTGTCTGATTGCCATGCTAAATGGCTAAGGAGAAAACTCTGAACGGTCTAAAGCGGGCGCAATGACCAATACCCAATACTCCCATAAAAAAAACCAACTTTAAATTGGTCTTGAACGAAAAAGTACCCTGCAATCCAAGTAAAACTTAAAAAATTCGGAGAAAAATTTTGAGTTTTATGTCGAGTTGTGAATTGTTGCATTCAGACTCATCGACTCAAAGCCATGAAATGTATTGAATACAATACATGCATACTGGTCATTCTATGCGTTGTCTAGAGAGATTTTGAAATCTGAAATTCATTAAAAATATACTGAAAGATAAAAATATTCCAATGCATTGCTTACTAGTTTATATTCCCACTTTCACATGTGTACAGGGAAATTTACACGTTTGATTGCTGCACCTCGCGACGCTCAAATACTCGTATGTCACGGAGACTACGAAATAGTAAAACTCGAAGTCGAGACAAAGATATCACTAAGGAACGAAGTGTGTAAGCATCTTTAATGGATTGATTGTCTGAAAATGTTTGCATGCTAATTGGATTGTGTGGCTTGATATGTCGTGTACAAAAGAGCATTTAATAGGTTCATTTAAGTTCACTTTCTTGCAGAGCAACGATTGGACTTTTAAAGGTCATCATTTGACAGCTAAAGAACAAATCAAAGATACCTCGAAAAAAGAGGTTTGACCTGGGGCAATAAACTTTTCAAAGTCGTAGCTGATAATTAAGAAGTGTAAAAATGTATTTCCCATACCGGGAATCGAACCCGGGCCTTCTGGGTGAAAGCCAGATATCCTAGCCACTAGACCATATGGGACATTATGCTAGGCTGGAAGCCAATCAACTAGATGAAAACAAAATTGCTAAAAATAGATATTGGGCTGTATTAAGATTTTAAATTTTAAATGTCTTAAATTTTGCTTTGGTTAAAAGCAATCGGTAAAATTAAAAGTAACTCAAAGTGAAATTTATTAATATCTTGATTGGAGGCATTGTTAACTGTTTATAATCTCCTAAACTTATTTTTGTTGAGTGTAAGTTACTGCTGTTCATTAATGAGACTGAATCTCCTCCACTTTCCGCCATCCCGATTAATTACCAAAACGAGTATTCAAGCATTGAGCCACGTTTGTTGTTTGGTTTCTTTTTCGTCGTCTTAGCCTTTTTTCGTTTTTGGTATAAGCCGTCAGCTCGTGTAAGATAAATTGAATGAATCTCTGCTGGCTGCACTTGAAGCGCACATAAAAATTGTTGCCTGTCAGCGTTATCATATTCCCCACTCTACCCTGTACCCGATGCTCATTTCCTGGGACATTTAACTACCGTTGCAAATGTATTAATGCAGTGAAAAACTTAAAAAAAATGCATTTAATTTACTAACTTTGGAAGATGAATCAATCATTTGCGTCTGTTTAGCTGTGGCTATTTAAATTAACCGGTTCGTTACAGACTCTCCCTCCTCTTCCCATTTCTTCCTTAAGACTTACCTAATGAGCGGTGTGCGGGAAGGGGGCTTGGCACTTGTCTACCCGCAGAAAGATGTGCATACATAAAAAACCAAGTCCAATGTGAAGCCCACTTTCATGACTGGACAGTCAGCCTGCCATTCAAAGTGGCTGTCTGTTTTTTTTTTTTTTCCACATCCATTGGATAGGGCTTATGTTTTCTCCTCGGGGCATTGTGAGAAAGTCTGTAAACTGTCAGATAGACAGATCTGTGGCGCTTACACGTGTCTCAACTTATTACAAGTTTAATTTATTATTAATTAGGCTCCATGTGCATTGTAAATATTTTATTGGTCGTTTCATTAAGCTAAAAAAGGAAAGCAAATAATTACTTCCAGATAATATAGGTTTCAATTAGATTGGGGGAGAATACGTTTTGATCTTCAAGTCCAAAACACGTACATATGGTGATCAACTGCTTTAAAAAAATTAATAGTTCTCAAATTATGAATAAGCATCTTTTAAAATGAATGCTTTAATTTAAGAACTTTGAATTAAAGACAAACTTTGGAATTTAAATCCGTATGTTGGAAAGTACGAAAAGAATAAGATGTTTCAAATAATGAATTAAAAAAACTATCAGCGTACAAGAGTGATAAGAGTAAAGAAGGTTAGCACCCAAATGAAGAAATTTTAGAATTGAGTTAAAGTCCAAACATGAATGACCACTAATGACATTCATGTGTCGTATCTCATTATCTAGAAATTGCGGCATTGCAATTTGAGTCGATCTATACTCGTATTTAATTAATTCCGACTATATACAAGATCAGATTTCAAGGGTCACTCGCTGAAAGTTTCGCTTCAATTACTTGCCTCTTCATTTTTCAAACTGTTTAATTAGCTGCAGTAATGAAATAATGAAAGCTTAAATAAATATGAGTTTTATTCTCTGGTTTTGTATTTGTTGGAATTTTTGTAAGTGAGTGTAAAACCAGAGGAATACGAAGGTCTCCTCAATCAGGCGCGGCCAGGGTTTCAGAACGAGTATCTATTAATTAAAGTCTCGGTATTCGCTCTGTCTGATACTGGATATAACAATGACTAATAATAATAATATTTTTTTTTTTTTTTTTTTTTGTGTTCTTGTTTGGCTATTTATTTAATTTGCTCAAAACTAAACTCTAACACTTTATGAGGTTTCATTTCAATTTGCAAAACATTTTTGGTGTTTTCCTTTGCTCCCCGCTTCGTATTTTATTTTGTTTGCAAAATCTTTTATCATTGTGTCATGTCCAAAGTCGCGACTCGCGAGCGCAAACAAAAGAGTTAAATGTAAGAAGGAAGAAGAAGAGAGAGGGAGGAGTGAGGAGGTAGAGAGCAAAGAGTGAGAGTGCCAGATAGCAAGATGAAGTTTCAGTTCAAGGTGAGGTACTGTGGCGCGTGTGTGTGGTTTGAAACAACTGGGAATGGAACGAAGCGTTTGCATTTTGCAATTTGCTAAAACACTTTCGATAGTTTCTTGTGTCTCCATTGCAATTGTCGCGTGTTTGCCGCTAGTGTTGGCTAACACTGGCAGCTCTTTTGCTTGCAGCCACTTTGATCATTACATTATAATTACCTTTGCGACATGCAATTACTTTTCAATTATAAATTTATTACCCATCATCATCAGCAGACTTTTTTTTTTCTTTTGCTTTATGACTAGTGGATTCAATTAAATTAATTGCTTTGGAAATTGAGTTGGTTGTCAGTTTTTTTTTTTTAACTGACAAACAAACTTGTTCAACACTAAAAATTTATAATAGTGAACACTTCACTCAACCGCCAATTTAACTTTCATTTTGTTTATGGTCTTAATTTAGATTATTTATAAAAAATTACCACAGCCAATACAAAACCTATAACAAAAACAAAGCAACATAAAATCAACAAACAAGCAGCAAATGAAGCGCCAACAATAATAAAAAAAAGTCTTATTATTGTTACTACTGTTGTTGTTGTGTAGAAAGAAGCGGGCAGAAAGATCAGACTCGAGACCCGAGTCAGGGGAGAAGTCAGTCTCTCTAGAGCCCAACTTGAATTGAACAAGATAACAACAATAATAGCAACAATAAAGATTTGGCAATTCAGCTATCTTATAGCTACATTTCATTGTGATAAATATTTAAGATTTAGCTAGAAATCTAGCTGTTTTTCGGCAGGAGCCTAACAGTACAAGTATAAAGTTTCAGTTTTAAAGCTTTTTAAGCTTTAACTTTAAGTATCTTATTCCACTAAGAAAAATATGAATTTTATACATATTATTATATGTATATTATATATTATATAATATGTATCCTTTTTGATCAAGCAAGAAATTTACTTTAATATATTATAGTTATTAAAAATTATTTAAAACTAATATTTATTTTACGACTGCTGTTAGAGAAGTAAAATAAAGCTATTTCCAAACTTTCTGGCAACACTGACAGACAACAAGCGACTGCGACGTCGCGTCGTCTGCTGGCACAAAAAGCTATGAATGATCGTCATCTGAGCGAACCAGCGAAGCCAGAGAGCCACAACCACTGTCACAGCTACAGCCAGATAACAGACAAGTCAACGCCTGCTAGTTGACCTCAAAAGTGGCTTATACTTGAGATTTGAAATCGAGTGTAGTTAGCTACTTGAAACAATTTGTACAAAGCAACAGCTGAAAAAAAAAGTTAGTGAAAGGTTTTTGGGCTACTAAAGTAATCAGAGGTTACCTCCTTAAATATATGCAGAGTATCATAGACCCTATATTTCTTATTTTACAATTAAGCAATAAAAGTATTTGAACAATTTTGAAGGGTATTTCTTGATTCAAAATTTATAATTTGCAAGTACCTGACTTCTGCTTTCTCCAATTAGAAACACAACTTTGAATGTATCGTAACTATTCGAAATTTCAAACACTACAAGATTCTCAAGGTAAAACCAAACGGAATAAGAGCATGCGAAGATGATTTATAGTCTTTTTTGCTTATCTTTTGCTATCTCACGGTTATTATGGAAAGAAAGGATCTTTTTTTATTGTTTGCTGTGATTTTTCTGCACACCTGTATACAAAACTTTTTTGTAGCCAGCAGATCAGTTTTCAAACCTTTAACCCTATCCCTCTTTTTCCGTACTTTGTCACTGTGATTGCAGTTGACGCTGTTCTTTTTTATGGCCAACTGTTTTGACTGGTTTATCTACTTTTTGGAAATTATGTTGTTGCCGTCATTTGGATAAAAAGATGATATTTAACCTACTGGCTACCACAGTACGTGCCACAAGTTGTGCAACACGATTTGTGTTTGAACTTTTGACAGTCTACTGTTGACTTTCAGTGGCAATTTTCGCTGGTAAAAATCTTTTAACCGCCTCTGATTTATGTACTTACATATGCCTGTCTGATAATTTGGTTGTCAGCCTAGCTATTTGGGGTCTACTTTTTTTCTGTTTGCATTTTATTTCTACTTTAATCACATGTTTCCGTTCGGTTGCCCAAATGCTCCAGGTTGATGCGGTTTTGTGGTTTTTCTGTCCAGTTTGCGCTTTAATAACTTCATTGTCAATGCAACAAACGGGTGCACAATACAACAGAGCGAATCATGTAGGGTGGGTGCAGCCAGACTTGGCAATACCCTGCAAATAGTTCTGAAATGATAACTATCAGCAAAGAAAACTAGAAACGTATTTGAAATCACGTTTTTAGTATTATTATATTTATTCCAACACTTTCTCATTGAGTTTTTTTTTATATATATATGAAAAACCCTCTATATTGATACAAGAAAAACTTAATTTAAAAAATTTTTGGTAACTTTTTACATTTACTAAATGTTCTTAAACTGAGATTGTAAACTATTAAACCAGAAAAGATGTACTTTTCTAACTTTATTTATCGCAATAAGCACAAAATGATGACACACTCATCCGAAACGATACATTATTTGATTCCTAGTAAGAAATAGGCAAATAACTTTAAACAGTTTAACAACCAGCAGATTTAAAATTCCATCAACCATTAAAATAGATAGTTTTATTAAATTTTAGGTAGTTACAAACAAAGTAAGCAACTAATACACCCTCTAATATATAAGGTGCGCTAGGTGCAACATTTTCAGTAGTGAATGGCAGCTAGAGAGTGGTATTTGTGTTAGTGCAACAACAAAAACAAAGAGTGCAACAGCGCTTGACTTCTTTTTTCTAAACGCTTATTATCCATGCTCAGCCTGTGGCCGAGTTGGCTTGGATCCGATTGGACTTGATCTAGATGCGGATACGGCAGCTCGAAACTACAACTACAATTGGCAGGAAAGACCACAGACGATCAGGCCGACTGTTTAAGACCCAGTTCGACTGATTCAAGTTACATGATATAGTATGTCGATCCTAAACTAATTTGATAAAACCTATTCAAGAAAAAATGTTCATACTAAAGTGATTGGACATTTGACATCGAATTTAATCCCTTTATTGAAAAGTCAGTTTGGACAAAGAGCTTTACATATTCATAGAAAGATCTAGAGATATATCGCTAAGGATAGAAGTCGGAGATTTAATGATAGGGTCTTTTGTTAACGAACTTATGAGACCCGTTCGGTCACTTTTAGTACAGGGCTTAGAAATTGAACCGTGGTGACTTGACGTCCCCCACTGTATGTGTGTTTGTGTGTGAGTGTGTCTCATCGTGTTTATATCGTGATCGCAAGCGTCATCGCCTGTCATCGTCAGATTTATGTAGCGGGGTGTTGGGTGGTAAGTGGTGTGTGTTTGTGGCAGCTTGCAACAGAGTGAAGTGAATCCACAGACAACGTTGCGTGGACTGAATTGGTTGAAAAGCTAAAAGAAAAATGAAGTTTTGTTTAGAGTTCGCTTGAAAGCGATTTCACAACTCAGAAACGCAGTAAAAGAAAAAAAAATGTCTTCATTGAGATCATCATTTAACTGACTGACTGTCTGTCTGACTGATCGACTGCCTGGTTGAATTGGCTGATTTTAAAGCTACAGGTTTTATATGATCGCATTGCTGCGATTAATGGTGGGTAGTTTTTATATGACCGCCGTCGTCGTCGTCTCCGTCAGTCGGCAACAAAGCTGATTTTGCCTTATTTAGTTGCTTGTATTTATGGACGCATGACTCTCCACCATTTGAAGTCGTCATCATTACACCCGCACAAGTAGTTGCTACTCGAATCCACAACTCCCTTAGCTCTCTCCTGGAGGTGTTTTTTTTTTGGTTTTTGCTCAATTCTTGATTAGATTAGATCAGATCAAGCATGATCCAAGCAGCCAAAAGCAGATCGAGAGAAGATTGAAAGAGTATCCGTGAACTTCGCCCCTGTCGGCAGCTATTTATCAGGCTAATTTTTCATGCAGATCAAGATAAAGTTGAAATGAAATTTCTTGGAAGCTGTCGGATTTTTTTTAACTTGAATTTTATATATGTAAATTCATTAAGCACACTCGTATATAATTAATTATTGAACAAGGAAGCGCTGCCATTATTATACTCTCTGCAAGATTATATTGGGTTTGTGAAAATGTATGTAAAAGGCAGAAGGAGGCGTGGCAGACCCCATAAAGTATATATATATTTTGATCAGCGTCACAAGCCGAGTCGATATAGCCATGACCGTCTGTCTGTGTGTCTAACCGTTTGAACAAACAGATTTCAGAGATGGTAGGAGTTAATAGTTCGAATTTGGTCCTTATCGACTCGATATTTGGTCAGTCAATACAAGAATCTTTTTTTTTTATACTCTCTGCAAGAGTATATTGGGTTTGTGCAAATGTATGTAACAGGCAGAAGGAAGCGTGGCAGACCCCATAAAGTATATATATCCTTGATCAGCATCACAAGCCGAGTCGATATAGCCATGTCCGTCTGTCTGTCTGTCCGTATGAACAAACAGATTTCAGAGATGGTAAGAGCTTCAAGTTCGAATTTGGTCTCAATCGACTCGATATTTAGTCAGTCAATACAAGAATTTTTTTTGATGCCACGACCCATTCGCCCACAATGATCAAAATACTAGACATACCTCGAAAAAATTGATTTTTTAAACGTATATCTGAGTAACTACGTCACTTAGTAATACCAATTTTGGTACCCATTTTCCTAAAGACAGCAAAAATACATTACCATTTAAAATTTTTGGCTGCCACGCCCCCTTTTTCCGTAGGAAAAAAAATCTTTTTTAAACTTGCATGCCGTTTTAAAGGCATTTGTTCTTATCGTACAGAATTGTTATTTATGTTTCTTTTGAAGACAAATTATATCAACCTCTCCTGAAAGTTGCATAAAAATCCAACAATAAACAACAGAGCTACCGATTATAAAGTTAATGCATGAGTGCGAGCGCGACAGAAACATACGAACTCTTTTGATGCATGTGTGGCGTCAACAGTATACATACACACAGATATACATGTGCATACATATAACGTCAAACGAATTTGTATGCGCATACAGACAAACACATGTATGTTCGATTATAAATTGTTTTTTTTTTTGTTGTAACGTATTCTAATACAAGAACTATCTATTGTAATATCTGGATACTGATTTTATAATTGGGAATAAAAGCAGAGAGTATTATACGGTCGGGCTCGTTCGACTGTACTTTTCTTACTTGTGTCAAAAACCCGACACGCCTCGGAAAAATCTATGATTTCGCCGAATATCTCAGTAACTATGGCACTTAGGAATACCAATTTTGGTACGCAGGTTCCTAAAGACAGCATAAATGCATTGCAATTTACAGTTTTGGGCTGCCACGCCCCCTTTTTCCGTAAGAATTAAAACACTTTTCAAACTTGCATTCTGTTTTTAAGGCATTTGTTCTTATCGTACAGTTTTATTATTTATGATTCGTTTAAAGACAAACGATATCAATCTATCCTGAAAGTTGCATAAAAATCCAACAATAAACAACAGAGCTACAAACGCGACAGAAACATACAAGCGTGTATTTAAACCCTTTTGATGCATGTGTGGCGGCAATAGTATACATATACACATATATACATATGTATGTGCATACATATAACGTCAATCGAATTTGCATGTGCATACAGACAAACACATGTATGTTCGATTATAAATTGTCTTTTTTGTTGTAACGTGTTCTAATACAAGAACTATCTATTGTAATATCCGGATACCGAATTTAACAATATAATTTAGAATAAAAACAGAGAGTATTATACGGTCGGGCACGTACGACTGTACTTTTCTTACTTGTTAAATATTCCACAACTGAATATGTGCTTTCACACAGACCTGACTCACACGCACACTCCAAAGCTTTTAAACTTTGCTAATTAGTTTAATTGTGCATTTTACACAGAAAATCGATTACTATTTTAGTACAAATTAAATCAGTGACAATTACACTATATATAAATAAATAAAACTTAATCAATAAGTTTTCTATCCTAATTTTAACAATATATTTTCGTGTTTAAAATATTTTTAATATTTCTAAAAAACCTCCATACAAAGTATGTTTTTCAAACCATTTTGACCATGTTCAAAACTTTTTCTTTCCAGAAAGTAACCAATCTTTTCCCTTAGCGCCGTTAATCCATTAATGCCATTAATGCCCATGTAATGCGGCTGACAATCCAAAAAACCACATGACCACAGCCCAACCCAGAGAACATTCTAAAAATAAAACAAAATACAAATAGAAATACTGAAAACCCACAAAAATTACACAGGCCATTTTGAAATTTACATTGAATTGATTTAATTTATGATTTAAGTGAACGCTCCAGCAAGTTGATTAGAAACCGCCCCCTATAGGCAGTACAAATGGGCGGAGAGCAGTACCCCCTCAAGCGATAGTAGTGCTGCCCAGTAGTCTTGAGATTTAAAAATGGCGTTAAAAAGCTTGAATTTTACTAAATTTGTTAGAAACAACTAAGCTGAGCTTCAAAACATCAAAAGTTTATGAGTGTCTTCCTTCAAATTTCTTGTTGAGTTGTTGCGTCAAATCCATTTACAGTCATTGGGGGTCGTAGGGGTTTTGTTTTGTTCTTATTGTAGCTAAAATAATAGTTAAATTAATTTAGTAATTTTTATTTATTTATTTAATAAATTTTAATTGTTTTTTTTTTAACAATTGTAAAAATCCGAACTCGATCTCGTGCTTTAAACAAGCTAAATTGCAACTTCTGACGCCCACCCTGTGCGTATTACAAAAGCTTGAAACTATTTCAAATACAGTTCCGAATCGAACGAATTGCCAGCTGTTTACGCTCAACGCGATGATGAATCAGCTGATGTTGTTGTAATTGTTGTAACTTTTACAACAACAAAATAACAAAGAAAATGAAAAGCTGCATGGACCGATTGGTGTGTTGTTTTTGCTTTTGTTGCCGAGGCATAGCTTAAAAATAGACACATTCCCACGCCCACGTGTCTATTTCTAGGTCTTGATTGTTGTTAGTTTTGTTGTTGTTGTTGTTGTAGGTTGTTATTATATTATTATGGTTTCATGGCATTGCATTGTGTTTTTTCTTTTCAATTTTGTTGTTTTTCGTCGCTTTTTTTCACAGATTGTGCAATTTTGGCGAGTTTCCACTTTTCGCTTTCATCTTTTGTTCTCTTTTCGTCATGAACTTATTTGTGCCACTCCCTTGTTCTCTGTCCACTTTCCACTGCAATTTGCTTCTTGCAACGTGCCATTAATTTGTGTTATTTTGTACTGTGCTTAATTTTTTTTATTATTTTTTTTTAATTGTTGCCACTTACCGTTGTTCCAATTCCACGCATTCCCTTTCTATAAATTGGCAACGTTGCCGGTGAGTGCCGCTATTTTCACATTTCTTCCGCAATATTAATCGCCGTTTTCTTTATCTCATCCTCTCGCCAATTTGTTAACACTAAAAATATCTTATCGGTGTTGGGTATATCGATGATATAGAAAGCACTAATTATGATTATTATTTATGTCTCAATTAAGATCTTACTGTCCAATAATGAAAAAATAAAAACGACACCTTTTACTGTCTACAAACGTCTACATTTTTTAGTAATAAATAACTAAAGTTATATTTTAAAATATAAAACTTTACTTTATTATCTTATTGAGTTTTCCTTTTGTTGATGTTAATAGTATAATAGTTTTTTAAAACCCAATTATCGGGTTCAAGCAGTCGAGTACTCTCCACTGTAGTCCACCTACCTGTTGAGAATTAAACAGGGTATCATCAAGCTCCTCCAAAGATCGCAGACTTTTCTCGTGGCTTGTAAACATATTTATATGTATTTTCTTTTTATAAATTTTTAATTTTCCGCATGTTTAAAAATAACCAAACATATTCACAGGCATTAATATATTATTTTGTATACATAAAGTGTAAAATTTATAAACTCTGAGAATTTTGCACGAATTTCACACTGGGCAAAAAGTCATCACCACCTGCTGTGATGACCGCACAGTAGTACTAGAGTTATACAAAAATGAACCTAGAACCATTTGTTAATAAAATGAGGCAGGTCGTGATTCGACACAAAACAAAACAATTAAATGTCCTACATTATTATAATGTAGTTTAAATAAATTGATTTAAAATATATTAATTCGTGATATTAGGGTATATGTAATGCATAAAAGTGTGTTGATTTCTTTGTTGATTTTACAGATTTATTTATTAGTCAGCAAATTAAGTTAACAATTGTTTTCTTTTCTTTCTATCTTCTATCATTTTTACTGTCATAATTTATTTGATACACGTTATCACTGGGTTTTGCTCCAATGTTCGACGGCGTGAACGAATCAACCGCTGATTCGTTCGCTTGCCTCTTTGCGTCTCAGTTCCAAACGTCCCCTCTAAAAGCTTAGTATGAGTGCTAAAATTAAATATTCAAATTTGTAGTCTTAACGATTCGTTTCTGCGCTCTGGCGTCTCGACGAAGCATTTTGGCAATAAGATTCATATACATTTATTTATTCAAAACCAAAGCGAAATTATAATCAATATTTGTGTATTATAGATTAATTCATTCGCTAGCTTTTTACTCGTATGTTACTTGCCGAAAAAGCCAGTTAGTATTAAAATTAATATGAAATTTCCGTTGAAGGCGTGAATCACTGTGATATCTTCTTAGAAAAGGGGTTTAACCACACACAAATAATAACAACAGTAATAATTTTTATATTAACCGATCTGCGCGTCACCAAACGTTTTTTTGTGACAATCGATTCGCTGCTGCTGTTGATAAGCTTATATAGATTTTGATTGATAGCATGGTAAAAAAAGAAATGTGAGCTTCCTAAAAAGTCCGAATACTAACTTCCGGTTCAGGTAAGCTACGCACAACAACAAAAACAACAATTATATCACTAGAGTGCAAGTTTAACGAAGGCAACGCCGGCATCGCATCATTGCTCGCTCTTTGTTCTCTTTCTTGTACTCTCCCTCTCTCAAACTGGCGTTCGTCGTTTAATACTCGCCCACATATGGCAACGCTGTGGCATCGTCAGCTGCTAGAGCAACGGTATCTGTGCTTTTAGTTCTAAACGATTTATTGTCGCGTACGTGCGCGTTTATAGCAGAGCTTTGATTTATTATTGTTGTTGCTGCTGCCTGCTTTATTTGTTTATAATGTTTGTGCAACCAGCAGTAAGAAAAATAACAAAAATAACTACAAAATCGACAACAATAACGACGATTGCAGCAAATGTTTTCGCTGGCTAACACAAAGTGTGAGTTGTTGTTTATCACTTCTCTGCCCGCATTGCTGCTGCTGCGACTGCGAGGGTAAATGTGAGTGTGACAGCGGCAGAAAAACTGGTGTTGCTTTTAGTTGCGTGACTTTCCTTAGGCGCCCCATTCGCATATAGTATGAGTATAAATGCGCAACGTTTTCTTATCGCTCGTTTTGCTTTAAGTCTATCAGCCTATCAGTTTTCATTTTGTCAGTGTATAGGTGTGCGTGCGTGTGCGTTTATATCTGTATATGCAGTGTATCTGTTGCATTTGCACAAGAAGTAGGTTATGACAATATGAGCAACAAAAACAACAACAAAAAAAGTTAGACGAAGAAAATCAATCAACAAAGTGGCTCAACACGCAGAGCATGTAATTAACACGCAACCAACTGTTGGCTGTTGCACTCCTCCTCCTTCTCCTCTTCTATTTTTGCTTGCTGTTGCCGCTTATTCTCATTCGCGTCATCAGCTGCTTCTTCCTTTTCTGCTCTTGTTCACGTTCAGTTGTTACACACAGCTGATTGTGTCGTTTCATGTTTGTTTATCGATGCAACAGCGACACAATTACAAATTAATTGAGTGCGTACGAACACCAACAAAGTTCATAAACAAACATGTTTCTACAATAAACAAGAATAAAAACAACAACGAAGTTAGCGGCTTCACTAAAAGGAAAGTGTGAAAAGTCTTCTGAGTGTTCAGACGTGAGTAAGTGCGTGCACTCGGTATTTGTGTCTATCGAACGCTGTCGTTGGTGATGTAATTTGCATAAGCAACAACCACAACAATCACAAGAGTAACTCTGCAAACCACACAAGCAACCACAAGCCACGTCTGATACCTGGCAACCGTATACATAATTTTTGGAGCGATTTCAGGTTTGAATTTGATGCCCGCCATCGCGTAGGCAGCGCAAGCGCAGTCAATTTTGTTGTTAAAATACCCTGTAATATTTGCTAGGTAAACAAAAAGTACAAAAAAGTTGTTGACCAAGTTGTTTTTCTCTGTAGATTGTAGAGAGAAAGCAAATGCCCTGTGCTAATCATCGATAGGGTATTATCCACTAGCTTTATTCGATATGCTCTGCTCATGCCGGTAAACGGATAAAAGAGCAAATACCTTAAATGCCAGCCAGCACCACGCCTACTCACTTAACTCGGGCAGTTCTGCTAACAGAATTAAATCAAGTGACAATCGAATGAGATAGTCAGTCAGTTCGTCGACGTATTTCAGATTTGATGGGACTTGAGTCAGCAGCTGTGTTATCCAAGTCACCAGCATCTCCTCTCAATCTTCTATCTCTGCCTCACTGTGTTTCTATCTCATTCGTATGCTGACGTGCGATGAAACACCGGCGAGACGAGTGTGTCATACAGCGGCTAGTCCGGCGAGCAGTGCTGCTAGCTTAGCTAGTTTGTAGCTGAATTAATATCTAAAGATAACTTTTTAGAATTAAAATAACGTGCATAGCTATATTATTTATCACTTTAAAAATGAAATATAAAAAAAAATATTTAAAATTTATTAAATGTTACCAAAAGAATATTTAAAATTGGCTACATAGTCTCGTAGTATTTACTATTTAGATCAGGTGTTTCTAGCAATTAGCTGATACCTAGCTGCTGTCTCGCAACAAAAAAAAAAAAAAAAAAAAGCGAGTCGTCCGACAACGTTGCGATTGTCGTAGTCGAAGTCATCGGCGTCGTCGTCGTCATTTGCTGCTTTTAGACAATGCTACAAGTTCCTACACCTACGACCTAGAATTTGCCGAATATGTCAACAGGTATACACACGTCTAGTATAAAATAAATATGTACTATATAATATAAATCAATGCCTATATACTTGTACTATTTTAATAAGGCACATGTTTAGTTTAAAACTGAGAAATTCAATTCGATTACTCAACATGCTCGTGTTGCAGCTAAAGTTCAGGTTTTAATGGCACTTATGACCTTGACTAATCTGTATATTTAATTAAAAATCAACCAAAAATATTATAAAACATTTAGCAGCTCTTGTTTCCTTATGTGATTCTGGCCCCCATTTGAACTCACGACCTTTTGCTGACGAGACTTATTACTGATGCCCTGAACCATTGACCCCAAATTAATGGTGGTTCACACAGTTGAAAGCTTTCTATCTACTCCTTTCACTTTCTTATTGCAGCATGCGCAGTGTAGTGCTCTCTGCCTGAAATGAGGCAAGTTTGTCAGACTGGCCATGTTGGTTCCATGGTGTAATGGTTAGCACTCTGGACTCTGAATCCAGCGATCCGAGTTCAAATCTCGGTGGAACCTACGCTTTAATTTTATATTCCCTTACAACTCTTTTTTAATTATCTAGGAGTGTGCCCCAAACTCATATTTCTGCCTTTTACTTAAAAAAAAAAAATAATGATTTTTTTAAAAATAATTTTTGAATAACTTTCTAGAATAAAGCACACATACGCAAAGTATTACAAAAACTAAAATAAAATATAGCGCTCTTTTTGGAGTTTCCGTTTAGTGAAATCCAAAAAGTATGCTATGAAAAGATAACTAGAGTGACTATTTTAGATAATACTATCTATTTTTTCCTATGTACACTATTTAATTCCAGGAAATTTAGAACAAATTCTAACTGAATGAAGTACAAAAAGCAAAAAGATATTTTTCTTCGAACGTGATAAAAACGTATCTAATAAATGAATTATAGTTTTCAAAGAAATCCGCTAACACGTTATTCTCCGACAATTTTTATTATTGTTACTGTCTGTAAAAACTAAATTTATAATAATAATTACTAATGAAATAGCAAAAAACAATTTAAAAAAAGTAGAAAAATGTTTTTAAAGTTCCTAGATAATAATAAAGAAAACCATGTAAAATTAAACTAAAAACCGTTATACTCTGCAAGAAAGGCGTTTTATTATTTCTGTCCAAAAATAAAGGAATTAAACGAAAAATAGCCTATTATTAAAAGTATTTATCATAAACATGAACTTTTGAATAAGAGCAGATTTTTGTAAACTAATGGTCTTTTTAAATATGTACTTGCATTGCTCTAAGTGAACTCCTTTAATTATTTATCATGTTGATTTTTTGCGTGAATGATTTGCCAGAGAGAAAGAAAAAGAGGGAGGGAATCATAAATAAACTTTCGTTCTCTTTACGTATTTATATTTTCAAAAGCAATTCAACTTGGCAATTTGGTATCGTTGATGGCAGGAATTTATTTCGTTTATATTTTTTATAACTTTTATCGTTAGCCGCACGCACACGCAACTTAATCTTTTACATAAATTAAATAAAAAATTTAATAAAAATAATTAAATGTCAACTAAATTATTTAAATACACTCACATGCACACACTCACTGGCTAATTAAATTATGGGATTGAGCAAACGGGCATAAAAACTCCGAAAAGTAAACGACACACACAGACTCACACACACAAACACATGCATAACAAGCTTTCAAAGCTTGGTCCACTCTAACAAAACAAATTAATAACAACTTGACGAATCAGTCAGTCACACACGAACACACACAAATGCCGCAATAATGTTGGTCATTTAGCCGCGGGGATAATTTGTGTTGCCGCACTTTCGTTTGCAACATGCGGCAACGACAACGGCAACAATTGACACAGATTAGCTGGCAATAACAACAACAGAAATGATAAGTTTATTGATAAATATAAAAACAAAATTGTGTCAAGGGGTATACATAACAACCAGCTACCAAAATGCAACAACAACTACAAATTCAACAATATAAATTAAATAAAATTAGCGAGCATTTTGCACGAAAATGTTTGAGAGAAACAATGGGGCAAAAGATGGGCGCCAACAGCAATTGCGAGTAGCGTTAAGCCAGAGCACTCAGCAACAACAACAAATACAACAATGTTTACCTATGAGTAAACGACAGCGCAGCCGCCGTCGAAGTCACAGTCGCTGTTGCTGTCGCTGTCGCTGTCGCAGCTTGTACACACGGTCGAGGTGGCTAAACGCCCTACACATGCGCGTTGCTGCTGTCACCGTCTGTCCTCACCGAAAGCTCGTGTGTGTGTGTGTGTGTGTGTGTGTGTTGGAGAGTGCTGTGTCTGTGTGTGTGGGCGACTCGCATAATGGGAATGAGGTTTTCGTACGACATTGAACTCGAAATGTGGGGCTGAAGAACAGCGAAGCAAAAACGAAACAAGAAAACAAAACTAAAGCAAAAACTCATGCTGCCTTTGCTTTACCACTATGAACTACCATACAGACACACATACCCACATACATATACAAAAACGTGTAATTTACAGATATTGTACTTTTTGGCATTTTTATATTAATGTCGTTGTTGTTGTTGTTGTTGCTCTGTATGATCCCTGAGGCGAGTAGTAGGCATTGCCTTGCTTTTCGACAAAAACAGTTTAGAAACAACTAAAAAGTAATACGTACAATATTTGTTTTGTTTTCTTTCTAAACGCTGCCTGCTCAACGGTTGTTTTAGTCTAACTTGTGTTGCTTAACTCTTGACTAATTTGTGAATTATTTTCTCTCTTTTACAGTTGCGTTTGAGAATTTTGTGGAACGAGAAGCGATAGTATTGCAAAATTTGGACTAGTCTGCAATTGAATTGAAGGAAGCCAAACAACACACAGTTGAAAGAAAACAAAATCCACTCACACAAACAAACCACACACACACAGCAGCAAAAATGGTGGACTACTACAAAGTATTGGATGTGGCTCGCACAGCAACGGACAGTGAAGTCAAAAAGGCGTAAGTAAAACGAAGAGCAAAGAAAGGGCGAGTAAAAGAGAGCAAGAACATTAGCTCTTTAAAGAAAGCTCTCATGATTGTCTTTTTACTAAACTTTTTGTACTTGCAGCTATCGCAAATTGGCACTTAAATGGCATCCTGACAAGAATCCCGACAATTTGGAGGAGGCCAACAAACGTTTTCGAGAACTATCCGAGGCTTATGAAGTGCTCTCTGATGGTAAGTTGGAAATTTTGAAATTTGTAGGGGAAAGAATTATTAAGAACAGGGTTTCAATTATGTTAAACACACACACACACATAAATATACATATGTATGTATGTATGTAGCTCGTAAGCGAAGAATATATGATGCCAGAGCCACGCTGCACAAATCTTCGGCGAGCAGCAGCGCAAACAGCAGCGGCTCCGCCTATTCCCGTTACCGCAGTGGAGGCTATTCATCCTCATCGGCTAGTCGGGACCATGACTACGATTATTATTATCCCAGCTATGGGGCGGGAACGGGGACGTCTGCCAGCAGACGGGGGAATCGCTATCAGGCGTTTACCTTCCGCAATTTGTTCGAGGGCACGCCGTTTCACAAACTTTTTGGTAAACTGAGTCAGACACCTTTTTTTGTTTGTTTTTGAGGTTATGACATTGTTATTATTATTGGTTGTGATTTTGTTGTTTCGTTTGTTTACACTGTTTGCTGAAACTGACAATAACCTTGACGCGCACGACTTTGTTGTATTTTTGCATAAACGGCGACTAAAGCTTACCACCCACAAGCAGCTGATCATGACTATCAAAGATGTTCACGGACTAAAATGGCTAGTTTGACGCAAAGCTTTGCAAAGAAATTTTCAATTTAAATTAAAAAATTTAATTAATGAAAATACGAAAATGGCCTTGAAAATGATCATACATGGTCTAAACAACCTCTTTTTAAAGGTCTGACCGACACTCGCTTATAATCTGTGGAAAATTTCTATTACTGAAAGGTCTGAAAGTGTCTACATTCATTTCATTTTGGCCATAACAGTTCAGCTTTGAAGTTAAAAACTTGACCATCTAGCTATAAGCTAGCTTAATGGGCAACACCGCTACTATCATCTAGTTACTACTAATATCTCGCCAAATTCTACTAAAATCGAATTATATGTTTCCTTTAGACATTTGAACTTATTGAGTGTTTTTAAATTTTCAGAGAAGAAACGCCGCATTTACGACGAGTACGGAAAGGATGGCCTTGGGGACCGGGCCCAAAGCCGCTCACATGCCCGTCATCATTACACGCACGACTTTGATGACTTTGACATCATGGGCGGCTTTCCGTTTGTCTTCCGACCACCCGAGGAAGTGTTCCGGGAATTCTTTGGCGTCAACTCGCCTTTTGCAGACTTCTTCAGAGGTTTGTTAACAAGACTAACTCTTTGTAAGACTCCCTGTTAATCTTTCCTCATTGTAGATGCCAATGGTTATCCACTGTCTAATGGTGCCACCAGCAGCAGTCGTCGTCATGGCGGTCATAACAATGCTGGTGGTGGCAGTTCGGCTCGACATCATCACCACCATCAGCACCATCAGCACAAATTGGCCAGCCCCTTTGGCGGTGCGCCTATGCTCAACTATTCAATGATGGACTTCTTCATGCCAACCAGCGGATTCACATCATTCACCTCCAGCAACAGTGTCGCAGGCGGTGGAAGCCACAGCAATGGCGCTGTCAAACGCACGTCCACCTCAACGGTGTTTGTCAATGGCAAGAAGCTGATGACCAAACGGTAGGTTTTTAATGGATCTTAAGACAAAAGTCTACCTAATGATGAGATTGAATAGTGAACTAATCAAACAGTTCAACAATTTTTTCCCATATTACCTTCTCGGCATAATTTTTAATCGAGATATATAACTAAAGTAATCATCTAAAAAAATCTAGTTATAGACAAACACTAATTTTTCTAGTTGAGGTTCAGTTTAGGATTAAGTAAGCTTGTATTTTGAAACAATTCTAAAATTTTGTATTTTGCAGTGTCGTCGAAAATGGCAAGGAAACTGTCTTTTCATATGAAAATGATGTCCTTAAATCAAAGACTGTGAATGGAGTATCGCAAAAGCTCTCTTCAATAGCAAATTAATTAAAACAAATTCAATAAAAAAACACACACAACATGGGGAAACAACACAAGGAGATAAACATAACAAGAAAATAAATTTAACAAAGGTAGTTGGAAAGGTTAAAGTAAAAACCCGAATTGAGTTGCGACATCGGCGGATATAACAACAAGAACAACAATAATAA
Source organism: Drosophila parthenogenetica (assembly GCA_035047505.1). Lineage (NCBI taxonomy): Eukaryota > Metazoa > Arthropoda > Insecta > Diptera > Drosophilidae > Drosophila > Drosophila parthenogenetica. The sequence goes on along the minus strand of JAWNPM010000080.1, from coordinate 14,818,253 downwards.
TATAATTATAACAACAACAAAGAAAAGTCATAAATTTAAATCAAGATTAATGAGCAAGTTTACAAAAATTTGATGAATTTCAAGTATAACTAAGATTATGCTTTCTTAATGCTTCAATGATATGTTTAAACACATTGTTCTACATTAGAATTTAGTTAATTTTTTAATGATCGTTGGAAATAAGCAGCAAACGCAGATGTGACAGCAACAACATCATCAACAAAAGGGCCAAGCTAGGACAACATAAAACAATAACATCATCAACACCAACAACCACATAAGCAGCAGCAGCAACAATAATAGAAAAAGCAACTCAAATAACAACAACAAATGGCAGTCAATTAAATTACTTGTGAAACGGCCACTTATTTGAGTGCGATTTTATTCGAAATTCTTAACATTAACAATGCGATTTGTTGTTTTCAAAAGTTTCAAACAAAATGCCTGAAATTGTATGGTCAAGAACAAAAGGGGCAGGCAAATAAACTTTGAAAAAGAAAAATTAAATCCAACTGAAATGCTAAAAACGCTTAAGCAATTTAGCTGATAAGGTTTGTGGGACTGGGGGCGTAAGTGTAACTGTTTGTGTGAGCGTGGGTGTGGTTGAGATCAGTTTGCTGTTTATGCTTAAGTCTGTAACTGTTTTACGTAGTTATTTGCCGTTAGTTAATTAAGTTGCCACAATACTTACTTCAAAAACCATAAAAACAAGCAAACACGAAAAGAAAATAACTTTCTTCTGCAAAGGAAAAAAACATAATATCAAACTACCAGCAAAATGTTTTGCGTTGCTTTTTTGTACATTATAAAAATACACATAAAACTAAATCTAATAGAAACATACAAACATATTTATCTAGAGTTACAATATTAAAATAATGCAAAATATACATTTCTGACATTGAATGTTTATATTTAATATTAATTTACACTTTTCTTTCATAGTCTGTAGTCGTTTTTTAAATGCTTAAGCTTAAGATTCTTCTCACATAACCTAAAAGTAAAAACAAACTATAAATGTATTGATCGGAATGAGAGACAGAAAAAAAAAACAACCAACTAATCATAACGGCCCACAATTTAATACTGTGTTTTAGTAGATCAATCTCACCTAAAAACAAGGAAACTGAAAAAAACAAAAATATTAAAGAAAACATTGCGATCAATTAAGCTGAAAATTGTGTTTTATTTCAATTCGTACATTTTGAATATCGCGCGCAACGGCAGCGTTGCCACTAACAATCGATTGCATGTACGTCCTCGATTGACATGTAGCGATCACGATGACAGCCGATTACTCATATAGTGCAGAGCTGCACATTGTGTACAATCGCTAACAATTGTTATTGACGATTGTTTTATATTTTTAACTTGTTTATTTTAGTTATTGCGTTTGATTTAAATGGCTTCATAATGACACGTGATGATCACATTAAATGGTTTCACGGCCGCTTGCCACGCAAAGACGCCGAAGAGTTGCTTAAACAAGGTGAGTCTCACCCATAAGGAAAGATAGACAAGGCGGGGACGGGAATTTGTTTGATCAATTGCCACTGTAAATTGTTATTAATTGTCACAGGTTACGAGGATGGTGCTTTTCTGGTGCGCGAAAGCAGTTCGGCAGCTGGGGATTTTGTATTGAGTGTGCTATATCAGGTAAGCAATAATCAGCGTATTCACAGATGGTGGATGTGTGTATAGATGTGTGTGTGTGTGTGAGTGTAACAAACCAAATTTTATAGGGCGAGGTTTGTCATTATCAAATCAGACGTCATGGCGAAGATGCCTTTTTTTCCATCGATGACAAAGGTCAGACAAAGATATTACATGGCCTGGAAACGTTGGTCGACTACTATCAGCAGGAGGAACCCAACGGTCTTATCACTAAGCTATCGGTGGCGCTTCCTGGCGATCCCCCGCCTCACAACACTCGCAGCCAGGGTGTGACTAATTTGCTGCATCGTGCAACCAGCAAGAATGAAAGTAAAGTGGTCTTTGAGCTCCTTAAATGCGGATATCGAAATTTTGATGCCAAGAATCAGGATGGTCAGACTGCTCTACACTTGGCTGCTTTGAACTGCAACGAGGATATTCTCAGATCGCTTTTGGACGCAGGCGTTCAAGTAAACAGTGCAGATTCCTTTGGTTGTCAGCCATTGCATGTAATTAGCAGCAAATCCATATCGTACTTGTAATCCTATAATTCTTGTCTTTTATAGTATGCCTGCCGCCAAAAACCCGCCAGCTTTATACGCACACTAATTGCCGCCCAGGCGAATGTTGAGGGCAGAAATATTGAGAACGGATATGTACCACTGCACGAGGCGGCCAAGCATGGTAATCTGGAGGCTGTACAGGTGCTGCTTGCAGCACAAGCTCCATTATTGCCGCGCACAAGCTCCGGCGAGTTTCCCTTCGATTTAGCTAAAGAAGCTGGACAAACGGCTGTCGAGGAGTTTCTGCTTAACTACAAGCTACCGCCAGCGAATACCAGTCGAGAGAGCTGGTACCACAGCACATTGAAACGCGATGAGGCCATCGATATACTCATGCAATTCGCTAGTCAGCTCAAGCGGAAGCAGCTGGCCCTGGGTCAGACGGTGGACACTTCTGGCTGCTTCCTGGTTCGGTATTCAGAGTCTCCAGCGGCATCAGGCTACGTGCTGACCCTGCTCAGTGATCAGGTGGCCAAAAACTTTCGCATCTCCCAAGCAGATCTCTACCAAAATGGCATCAAAATGTCATCCAGCGGGGTAAGTCGAGATTTGAAGGACTTTTGTCGGTTAAGTATTCAACACATTTTCATTACGTTCTAGTCGAAATTTCTGTACATTGACGATGGTCCATACTGGCCCAGTCTGGAACACTTGGTGGCACATTTCATGCGCTTCTCCTACGGCCTGCCTGTGAGCCTTAAATACCCGGTGTCACCACAGCCCAAGCCGGAGGTGCCCTCGTTTGCCACAATTCCGCGTGCCACACACAAGACACGGGACACTCAATGCGAATCAGCCAACCCACTGATGTCCCATCATCCGGGGACCAGCTCAATGCATCAACAGCATGCACATGTGCCAGCTTTGACGATAGCCAAGAAGAAGCAGAAAGAGAACACTAACTCCATTTTCAATTCACTGCGTCTGACCAGTCCGAAGAAGAGCCTCTTCGAAATGAACAGTTTGCGCAAAAGCAAACCGAAAAACAAACGCAGTGACTCCGAGAGCAGCGTCGGCGTCGAAAACGCATCCAGAGCCAGCGAAGAGGCACAAATGACACCGTCGCTGCTCAAGAATCTCTCGTTCTCGACGGACTTTAGCAATTTCAATGCGGTCACCGGTGAGCTGTACAATGTGCCACAGAATAACACGCCCATCGAGCTGCCACCCATTGCCCACAAGACTGAAGCCGAAGTCGAGTATTTCACGAAGAGCGATGTGGCCATTGAAAGGGAGCGTGCCGCTGCCCTCAATGTCGCTGGATGTCAGTATATACCTACCATGGATGTGCTTATGCTGTTGGAGCAACCACTAAAGCAACTGGATACGACTGCTGCCAAACCAGTGTCACGCCTCAACTCATTCTTATCCACTGGATCCACGGAGAGTGAAATGGCGGGTTATCTGCAGCGGAAGTGCTCTGAGGGATCTGCCACTGGGCTCAACAGTGCCGAACTGGAGGCAGCAAAGCAGCGTTTCTTTATTCAACGCGATCAACTTGAGCTGGACACTGAGATTGGAGCTGGCGAGTTTGGCTCTGTGTACAGGGGCTGGCTGAGGCGTCCGGGCATGCCGGAGACTCGGCTGGAGGTGGCCATTAAAACGCTGCGGGATGAGGAGCAGCAGGCCATTAACAAGCAGGAGTTTCTACGCGAAGCATCCGTTATGATGCAATTGGAGCATAAGTGCATTGTCCGTTTAATTGGGATTTCCAAAGGCGATATGCTGATGATGGTCCAGGAACTCGCGCCTCTGGGCTCCATGCTGCAGTACATACTTGATCACAGTGACGAGTTAAAGGTCAACATGGAGCTGAAGCTCTGGGCATCTCAAATTGCATGCGGTAAGTTTTGTGGTGCACATGCTCTAACTTTAAATCAATATCGTAAAAATAATAATTCCAGGCATGCATTATCTGGAAACTCAACATTTTGTGCATCGGGATTTGGCGGCTCGGAACATTTTGTTGACTTCCCGGCTGCAGGCGAAGATCAGTGACTTTGGAATGTCGCGATCGTTGAGCGCCGGCAGCGATGAGTATCACTTTACGCAGGGAGGACGCTGGCCCATACGTTGGTATGCCCCGGAAAGCTTCAACAATGGCATCTTCTCGCATGCTAGCGATGTTTGGTCATTTGGCGTAACACTTTGGGAGATGTTTGCCCTCGGAGCACCTCCTTATGGTGATAAACTGAATGTAGATGCCATCGAGCTGGTGAACAATGGACATCGCTTGGCCCAACCTGATCTCTGTCCGGCCTACATTTATGCGGTGATGCACAGCTGTTGGAATCATCATCCCAAGGAACGGCCCACATTTGCCTATCTCATGGAGTTTTTTACCCGTGATCCCGACTATCAGAATCTGCCAAAACTTGTGCATTCTGTGCACATCTAAAGCATCCAGTCCTTAACCAATTTTCTGCTCCATCAAGTGCAATGTCCTATCTGTCCCATCTCTAACAAACTTAAATGTATTCATTGTTGGCTTGGTTAATTCCAATTTAAAACGTATTATTATTATCTACCGTGTACCATAACATCAATTTGTTATTTTTATGTACAACATATCCCTATGTGTCAAAAAGCGAACAAGTGTGCCTTACTTTATATATGTGTATTAATATATTAATCTATATTCAATAAACTTTATATGCAAAAAGAAATTGTATTTTTTGTCCAAAGTAACTGAGTAAAATTCATTGCTACAAATAGTACAAAATGTTCTTAAAATTGCTACGATTTTTATCAATGTTGACAATTATCGGAAAAAACAAGTAAGAAAAGTACGGTCAAACGAGCCCGACCGTATAATACTCTCTGCTTTTATTCCCAGTCATAATGTTGAAATCGGTATCCGGATATTACAATAGATAGATCTTGTATTAGAATACGTTAAAACAAAAAACAAACAAGAAAAAAAGTTATCTTCGGCTATCCGAATATTAAATACCCTTGCAGACATGCATATTGCGTTAATTTTATTTTTATCAGTAAATGTTCCAATTTAAATCAAATTTGGTCAACACATTGGGAATGATAACAAATGCATATTTTGTGAATATGGTTAAAATCCATCAATAGACATCCAAAATTTGCATACTAAGCATTTCAACCGATTGTTCCTATGGCAGCTATATGATATAGTGGTCCGATCTGGATAAAATTTGGTCAGCTTATGGAAAATAGTAAAGAATGTATATTGCGTGAATTTGGTTCAAATCGTTCAAGAGACACTGAAAATTTTCATACTAAGCATTTTCTGCATTTTTAACCGATTTTAATGATCCGATCTGGCCGATTTTAACATATGAACTGCGTACAGAGAGAATACACATGTGTACCAAGTTTCATCACGATAGCTTTAAAACTGAGAGACTAGTTTGCATAGAAACAGACGGACAGACTGATAGACAGACATGGCTATATCGACTCGTCTATTGATGCTGATCAAGAATATATATACTTTATGGGGTCTACCACGCCTCCTTCTGCCTGTGACATACATTTGCACAAACCCAATATACTCTTGCAGAGAGTATAAAAAGCTAAGCATAATCGAGCATACATGTGTTTGTCTGTATGTACATACAAATTCGTTTGACGTTAAATGTATGCACATACATATGTGTGGATGAATACCATTGCACGACTAGCGCTGTCTCTCTCGCACTGATTGCTCTCGAATAAAATCTTTGTTGCTTCATTTCTTTCTTGTTTATGGTCGGATTCTTATAAAACTTTCAGGAGAGTTTGACATAATACGTCTTCAAACGAATCATAAATAACAACACTGTACGATAAGAATAAATGCTTTAAAAACGGCATGCAAGTTTAAAATTTCCTTTTATTTCTTGCGGAAAAAGGGGGCCTGGCAGCCCAAAATTTTTGATGTCATTGCATTTATTCGGTCTCTTGGAACATGTGGACCTAAATTGGTATTCCTAGGTGCCATAGTTACTGAGATATTCGCCGAAAACATAGATTTTTTTCGAGGTGTGACGGGTTTTTTACTCATTGTGGGCGAATGGGGCGTGGCATCGAAAAAAAAATTTCTTGTATTGACTGACTAAATATCGAGTCGATTGAGACCAAATTCGAACTTGTAGCTCTTACCATCTCAGATCTGTGTGTTCATACGGACAGACAGACGGACATGGCTATATCGACTCGGCTTCTGATGCTGATCAAGAATACATATACTGTATAGGGTCTGCCACGCCTCCTTCTGCCTTTTATATACTTTTGCACAAACCCAATATACTCTTGCAGAGAGTATAAAAATGAAAGGCTCAAAAAATCGAGTTTCTTGGTGACAATCGCTTTAATTTAAAAAAAAAATTCATGTTTCAGTTTTATTTTATTTTAAAGGGCAATCGATTAAAAAGAAAGAACTTAAATTCTATGAAATTCTAATGAATGCTATAGTATCATCGTGCCTTTAGATTACCAGTTACTCAGTTTTCTTATGCTATGAACAATGGGGTATGATAATAATATTAGTGCAATTTTTAAATATGATTAAAAAGAGAGCTGGGGTGATATTTTTGCCGAAGGTCATTTTTAAAACTACTTTTTATTACGACACCCTATTTGCCCCAATGAGAAAAAAACTAGATATACCTAGAAAATCTAATTTCCGGCGAATATCTTAGTAACTATGCGTCTTAGGAATACCAATTTGGTACATCATGTTCGTAGAGACAGGACAAATGCAGTGTCCATGCATGCCGCTTTTAAAACATTTTATATTCGTTTGGAGACAAAATATATAAAACTATGCTCAAATTGCATAAAAATCCGACTTTATTTAAGAAAGAAATCACGTAACAATGCTTGTGCAAGCAAGACAGAAACATTCAAATGTGGGAAACGAATGTTTTCGCTGCTTGTGTGGAGACAGCGCCGCCTAATGCTATACATGCACACAATTTTATGTGCATACAAATAAAAATTAAATAGTACTACTCGAACATTTTATAATTCATTTGTGACCTCTGCCGCACATAGGTAGTAGTAGTAGTATATCTGTATGGAAAAAGGAAACATATTCAGTAACCTTGGCTTAATGGATATATTTTTAGACCCCGTACTCTTAAAAAGAGTATAGAGGTCTATTAGGTTTGTCAGAAGCGAAATGTGCGTAACAGGCAGAAGGAAGCTTTTCCGACCCCATAAAGTATATATATTCTTGATCAGCATCGATAGCTGAGTGGATATAGCCATGTCCGTCTGTCCGTCCGTCTGTATGGACACCTGGATCTTTTAAACTACAAGAGCTAGAACCAGCAAATGTGTAACCAAAATTCAGTAACTTTCGCGAGCAGATTAAGTTTATTTCAAATCAGTGTCACGCCCACTACCGCCCCCGCAATAAGCAAAAAACCAAAGACACCTCGAAAAAAATTCATGTTTTCCGCGAATATCTCCGTAACTATGGCACTTACGACCACCAATTTGGGTACGCATGTTCCTAGGGACAGCATAAATGCAGTACCATTAAAATTTTTTTGCTGTCACGCCCTCTTTTTCCACAAAAAAATAATAAAATTTTAAATTTCGATGCTGTTTTTAAGGCATTTGTCCTCATCGTAAAGTGTTGTAATTTAAGACTCGTTTAAAGACAAATCATATCAAACTACCCTTAAAGTTGCTTAAAAATCCAACTATAAACAACTGAGCAATTAGGTAACAAAGTGTCCCTTGAATCGCAGTGTCAATGCACGTGGTTGAAAGAAAAGAGATAACTGTATGTTTATATATACATTAGCAGCAGTAGTTTCCAAAGAGAGTGTGGTCCAGGTAGTAGGGATGCTTCTCATTATTTTTCGCACTTCGAACCCCGGCACAGACAGAAATCAGAAATTAAATTTTTTTTTTTTAATAATTAGGCACTATTATATCTTAATGAAAATAATCGGAGTCTCGCAAGGAGGGGGTGGTGCAATTAGTAGTGTTGCGGCGTGTTCTTCAAGTTGAGTATAAGTTCGCAGGTTCAATTATATTTTTTAAATTAAAAAAATGTTATTATCTGGTGCAACAGGGTTGGGTTGCGGTTAGTCGTTTGTTTCTAAACCAATGGTCTGTGGTTCAAACCCGGCACAGACTCAGAAATTAAAATTTTTTTTTATATTTTATATATATATTTTTTTATATGTAAATGAAAATAATCGGGTTGATGTCAAATGTATGGAGTGGCGCAACCAGTATGGTTGCAGCATGTTCTGGAACCTGAGTCTGATAGCGCGGGTTCGATTCCCATCAGTGACTTGATATAAAATTTTTTTTTAAATTTAATTTTAAAACTTAAATTTTAAATTACAGTCGTATTCAAATCTTAATTTCGAATACAAGGGAGTACGGGGTCTTTTACAGTCGGCGCGTTAGACTGTAGCCTTTCTTACTTGTTTTTTATTAATTCTGTTTTCTATGTCTTTTCCAAATAACCTTTAAGCGGTCATTGGTTCTGGTCAATAACTAAGTAAATTTATTTAATTAAAGAGTTTAAAACATGAAAATTATGTTTTTTAATTTTTGACGATTTAAAACAATATTAAATTTGAAAGTTTTTACTTTTAGTAGGTCACAAATAAAAAAAAACCAAATGATCGATATTATGGTAAAAATTTCTTCAAACAGCCAGATTTATAGACCCAAACAATTCATAAATTATTGTACCATGTTCATATAAAAAATAGATATAATTGCTATATAACATTTTAAGTGGCGACACCGCTGAATACCGCTCATCCTAAACGAAGAGCACTTTACATTTCATGTAACATATTTATTGCAATTCGCTTCATATAAAATATAGAAAATGTTAATATTCTTAAGTGCTATATATTAATTCAGGTATATAGAATATAGTGTGTATGTATATATAATGGCTATATAAGGCTAAATCAGAGGCACAGAACATGTTACAGCTGCTTTCTTCCAATTCAGCAAAACAAAACTCAAATGGAGCCATTCATCGCCTGCTTAACATTCGAGCTCGACACCAACTTAAGGGCTTCAATAATTCCGTTTAAGTTCTTCTCGTTGTAGGTCTGGCCCTGGAGAGGAGTCACTACCGGCACTAGGTCATCGCTCTGCGGTAGCTGTATGCCAATCTTCGTCATCAGACCCTGCAGTGAAGAACGATTTAAGATATTTGTTAAAAAGTATCTTTAGTTTATTCCGACTTACGGCTTCGACCTCCACACTCAATTTGAGCTTCATGCCACGGTCATTGTCCTTGAGTTCCAAATCCTTTTCGACCGTAAATTTGGGCGTCTTGCCAAAGACCCAATCCCAAGAGCTGTAATTGGTGCGCAGCTCCTCAATACCCGGGAACCATTTCTCGGTAGGATTAATCAATTGAAAGCCGCGTTGCTTCATTGTCTGGATACTGCCGCCATCTTCTAGCTCCGTTGCCGAAGTTCGTAGATATTCGTAGCCCACGGCTGATAGCAACTGTGGAACATTGACATTGCGATTAACATCAACCAGGTTACGGATTGGAGATGGCACTGAGGCGGTGGCACGGCTAATATAGTTGGCTGGCTCCTTAACCAACGATTCACCCAGATGCAATTTATTGGCGCTGGCCAAAATGGTGCAGTGATGGTATGCATTCGGCCTTCCCAGTTTAGCAGCCGTGCCAGAAATCTAAAAATGCAAAGGGAACATAACACTTAATCAACTTGCAAATGAAAGAAAACTGTTTAAATAAATGGAACTATCAATTGAGAGATTATGGGTCACTTGAAGGTCAATCGTTGACTGATATACCTTTTTATTTTGAATAACAATATCATCGCGATCATTAATGTCCGACTTAATGGCCCACTCGCGGAACAGAGCCCTCGTCACAATGTTCAGATTATATTTGCGATTATGGCGCTCGCGGGGCGTGAAGAAGGTGCAATTGAGATTGCCTAGATCATGATAGACAGCTCCACCGCCGCTATTCCGACGGGCTAATGTAATGCCCCGCTCCATCAATTTGGAGACGTTGGCTTCGGTAAAGGGATTCTGATGGCGGCCAATAACAACGCAGGGATCATTTGCCCACAAGAGTAGAACATGATGGTTGCAAAAGTCAAAGTTCTTATAGAGCCAATCCTCAAGTGCGAGGTTGGTGAAGATATCGTGCGACTGTGATATGAATACCGATTTTTTTATATCGGCGTCGGCAACTGCAGTAAGATTTATACGCTTTGAATCCACTTTACGATCAGCTATTGTTGTTGTTGTTGTTGTGGCTGATGTCGTCGATGTCTGTGCAGTTACATTGTTGTTATCGTTATCGGTGGCGACGAGGCGCGTGATGTCTGTAGCTGTTGCGCCCAGACGCTGCAGTAGGCGCAGCTGACACGAACTGCGACGCAATAGAAGACTCATATTTAATAATTCGCTAAGCAAGCAATTTAATTTTCAACAGTCGCTACGTTTTTTATTGCACAATTGTGTACAATGTACAGTGTTCAGAGATATTTTCGCTTTATTTGTTGTTGCGTTTACAAGGAAGTCAATTGTTGCTGTTGCTATGTCTCTTCTCTCACTCTCGCGCGCTCTTTCTCTCTCTCAAGGCAATGCACTTGTGCTTCTCTCGTGTTCGTAGTTACAAAAACAAGGTCAACGTCAGCGTCGACGTCTGCGTCAGTTGCGATTCTATATGTTTTTGGGCAGGTTTTAACGGTTCGCCGTTGCGTTTTGTTCTCTTTGTGGTTATGTTGAAGCAATGGGCTATCTATATGTCTATTTGTCTCCGTTTATGTCTACGCAAAGTGTGTTAGTCGTATTAATTATTATCTCTATCAAATCTATTTTTTGCTTTTATTATATTTTTTTTCGAATTTCTTTTGGTGTATTGCTTTTTGGTTGGGGCACTGTTGGTTTGCTTGGACTTTTGAACCTAGTAGACTAGCAAACTGTTGTATCTGCTGCCACAGAGCTGGCCGATATGAGATATTCGTGGAGAGCGGGTGTTTGATGGAGCCACTTCCAGGTTTGATGTAAACCGCAGACACGCTTACGTAGACCCAAACAGTCCTTGTTGGTGCACCAGTTAACTTGCATACCACGCTTCACACCCATCCAAGAAAGAAGGTCTAAACGGTCAACAGGAATTTAGGCCAGCACACTGCTCTGGCCAAAAATAAACATGCACTTGTACTACGCAATTCACAGAATTCACGCTTGCAACTTAACAGTAAAAATTCTTTTACTGTTTTCAAAGCTGAAAATTTTCCACTCTTTGTCTTCACTGATGAGACGGCAACGCGGGGTGGGTGGTCGGCACACACAATGTAACACAAAATAAACACACTGTACAGATGCAGTGTGACAGTAAAATGTTTGTGTGGAAATGAGAAATCACGTCCGATATACTTTGGCGCAAGATAAGCACTGAAGCAAATCGGAATGGCAATTTCAATCACTTCGAAGCTTCACGCTTAACATAGACGTTTTTCACTTAACAGTGAGCTTTTTTTTTGCAAATAGTCGTACATATACAAATAAAACGTTGCTGTTAATAGAAGTATTAGCGGAAGTTGCTTGTAATTTAATAACTTAATAGAATTTTACATTGTAAACATATGTTGGGCAGCCTCCGCATACATGTGAATGCCAAATCATCTGTCTCATGGGTTACAAGCAAGAGCAATACATCACAATTAGTTTATTATTCCATAGGTTTGCAACAGTTTATTTGAGAACTTTTAATGCTATGTTAATTGGGTATTCCACCATTATTGATATACTCTGCTTCCAGTGGATCGATTGGTTTCCTTGCAAAGCGAGAAGGCAGCTCCCAGTCCTCAATGGCCGGTTGTCCCGTCAACTGTAGAATTAAACAGCAGACATATATATATAAATAACACAAGTTATAAGTCGATAGAAGCGCACAACGTCTACATTAGTAAATGGGCTTTAAAGTTAACCTTTTTGCCTCCAGAATCCCCTGAACTTGCCTGCTGACTAGGGCCCACCTGCTTGTTTGCCGCTGCTAGACCACCCTTACGAAATTGTATAAGGGGTATACGCTTCGTTAACAAGACTAAATTTGGACGCACCATTTTATTTAAAATTATTTTGTGATTAACTTTTGAACACAAGAAAGAACTGGGCGAATGTTACGTCAAAACAGCTGACTGTAACCACTTAGTAGAGTTGCCAGATCAATTGGGAATAGTTGTCAGTCACAAGGAAAATTGACATGCGAAGAGTGACATTCTCAAGCCTGCTCTGTAGAAAACAAAGTTGTTTGTATTTGATAATCGTTGTAAACTTGATTAAAAACATATTTTCTAAGCTGGCGAGCACAATGAGCATCGTAGGCGGCGGAGCAAGCAACGCCGGCAACAACAATGCACTCCCAATGGCGCAGTTGGCCGATGGCTGGTTAGAGCTAGAATCAGATCCAGGCCTATTTACACTGTTGTTGGAAGATTTTGGGTGTAAGTAAACCCGGCAGATTAGTTAACAACTTATTAACGCTACAATGCTTAATTAAAGGTCACGATGTACAGGTGGAAGAAGTTTACGATCTTCAGAAGCCCATTGAAAGTCCTTATGGATTTATTTTTCTATTTCGCTGGATCGAAGAACGCCGGGCGCGTCGAAAAATTGTCGAGACTACGGCAGAGATTTTTGTCAAGGATGAGGAAGCGATTTCCAGTATATTCTTTGCCCAGCAGGTGGTACCCAACAGCTGTGCAACCCATGCACTTCTTTCTGTTCTACTGAACTGCAACGAGAACAACCTGCAATTGGGCGAAACTCTTAGCCGCCTCAAGGCCCACACAAAAGGCATGAGTCCAGAAAACAAAGGTTTAGCCATTGGCAATACACCAGAACTGGCCTGTGCCCACAACTCACATGCTATGCCGCAGGCACGTCGGCGCCTGGAACGCACTGGGGCCGGCGTAGCGAGCTGCAGATTTACAGGCGAAGCGTTCCATTTTGTCAGTTTTGTGCCCATAAATGGGCAGCTATTTGAGCTGGACGGCTTAAAGCCATATCCAATGAACCACGGTTGCTGGGAGGATCATGAGGATTGGACTGACAAATTCCGACGAGTCATGGCCGATCGCTTGGGCATCGCAACGGGTGAGCAGGATATACGCTTCAATCTAATGGCTGTTGTGCCCGATCGACGAATTGCTATTACACATAAATTGAAAATGTTGCGGACCAATCAAGCCATCGTGTCCGGAACACTTCAAAAGCTGCTAAAGGCTGACGAGCAGGGCGAACGCGATGACCCTCAGCGTCCTGATACACCCACTACGTTGTTGGAGCCAAGCGCATTTACGGCACGAGATTTGCAATCATTGCTTAAGAATCTGGACACGGAAATAACCATCAATGAGCAGCATCTGGCCGATGAAAACGATCGTCGTCAAATGTTTAAGGTGGACGCCAGTCGACGCACTCACAACTATGATAAGTTCATCTGCACATTCCTCTCCATGTTGGCCCATCAAGGTGTACTCGGTGAGTTGGTCAGTCAGCACCTGCTGCCCTCCAAGAAGATCAGTGGCCAAAGCGCGGCCAATCGCATTAGTAAGCAAAACAGCACGTCTGCTAATACGGCGAATACCAGCGCCACTACCACTGCAGCTGCCTCCAAATCGCAACAGCAGCAGCAGCAACAACAACAACAAGCTCCACAGGCGCCCAAGAATGGCAAATCTCCGGTCAAGACTCCGGGACGTAGACGCAAGGGGCGAAACAAGTGTAGGAAGCGCAAATAATCAGTTTCAGAGATAACATAAGCTCAAATTTAAACTATTATTATATAAAAAGTACAATTATTAATTATATTAGCCAATAAGTATAGGTATTTATCAAAGAACTCGCTTAATTTTTTGGTTTTATTTGATCTTAATTTTTTGAAATAATAAAAAACATTTTGTTCATGTGATTAAATGTCTCGAGTTCCCTTTTGGTGATATTCTAATCTCAAGGACATAATTTGTGTTTCTATTTGTCTATATATGATAATATTATAACAAAGAATAAGAGGATACAACTTTTGAATATTCCAGATTTCTTAGCTGCTTTTTTCAGTAAAGCGTGGGTTAGACTATGTATATAATGTTGTACAATGAATAAACAACAAAAACAAAAACAATGCATACCAACTATGTTATATATATACTTGATAATATGTCTCTTCATATGTAATGTTTATAAACAATAAAAATATAACATTTGCCTACCATTGCAGACAAATGTATATAACAATAATATGTAGTTTTAGTTAATTGATATTTTTTGTAGATGGTGATGGTAAGTTGTGGTTTGTTTCTGATTCTGGACTAAAACTAAAGCCTTTTACCGTTAGCGGAAATGGCCGTACATATTTAATAGTTATGCATAATATTTAACTTTAAATGTGAGCAGTACAAGAGCAGCCTTTTTAAAAAAAAGAAACATTTATTATGCTTATTATAATGTTTGCTTTGTTACTTCTTTTTTTATTTGTAGGATGGTGTATTAACACGTTGTTGTTACGAATTTTGCACAGTTCACGAAAGAAAATGAAACAGCTTTGGACAACAGTTGACTATTTTGTGACATGCTTGCTTTTCCTTCATGCTCTCACTTATTTTTTTTTCCTGTCCTCTTTTCCTTTATTTTTTTTGTTTTTCTCCTCCTTTTTTTAATTATTATTTTTCCAGATTTTTCATGCTTAAGGATGCACTCTTATTGTTGTACTTTAAATGATATAAGTGTGTGTGAATTTGTAATGGATTAGTTCAACTGGAAACCTTGGCTGCCGCTTGCTTCTCCTCGTCGCTGCCATTTGTGAGCCTGGAGGACTTGGTGGAACTGGCTGACTCCCCTGCTGCTGCACTTGCATCCTCCGTCTTTGGCTCAGTCGCAGACGCATTCTCATTGTTGTTGGCCGATGCCACAATTGTTTTGAGAGCGTCCGTTATTTCGTTCTCTTCGGTATTCGTTTTCAAATGCTTTTCAATCTCGCTGCGCACCTTCACAATGTCTTTTTGGCTACATAGAAAACAGAAACTATAAGTTACAGAAGGGAGAGAAAGCAAGGTCGAAGACCCACCTTATATGCACAAAGAGAATGCCATTGATAGTATTCAGCATTTCCAAGACAGATCCCATTGATGGCGGCGTTATGTGGATGGGAGGCAGATCAGTGGTCAGTTTTCCATTGGAGTAGATGTCGTTCATCTTGCGCTGCAATGCAACAGCCTCGTGAGTCAAGAGACGTAGACACTCCGCCGATTCGCGAGTCTTCTCGTGCTTCTCGCCCAGCTGCAAAGGTAATTCATGGTTTATTAGTTGTAAACCGAATTGAGGTAATGTTTGAACTCACCTGGGATTTGTAAATGGAGTAGGTTTCTTTCTCGTTGTTCAATGCCGAGCGGAAGTCACCCACACAGGACTGAGTACGTGCCATAAGATGATAACTCACCGCCACGTGCATAGCTTTGTTGCCAAAGTACTTCAAATTAAGCTTTAAAGCGTGTTCAATGAAGCGCAACGAGAGTTCATACTCGCCCAGTGCATGCAGGATTAAACTGATGTTACTCTGTGGGCAACAAAACCAATGTGAATAAACTATGCATATAACCATATTCTACTATTTACATCGATGAGAGCCACTTCGGGATGATCTTCCCCGCAGATGAGCACCAACAGGTAGCGGGCACGGTAGAGAAGCTTCAGAGACATGCCCACATGACCATTGGCAAACGAATAGAGCGAGAGATGTGCCTGTAAAGCAAGGGAGGTTAACAATAGTTGAGTGTAAAGAGTTGTCCTCAGACACTTACGTATTCCAGAATAGTTGAGGGATTGTCAATGCCATTGACCCGTTCACTCATGATGACAGCTCGTTGTTGAATGGCCAATGCATCCTGTGGATCTCCCAGTAGATAACTCAGTCGGGCAAGCATGCGAAGACAGGACCCATTTTCCTGGTGCATGGCACCAAACACATTGTTAAGCAAGTTAAGTGCTTCGCTAACTAGTTCGTAGCCCTCCTTGAGCATGCCCTGCTGGATCTTGGTCTGTCCCGTGGTATAAAAGTTATAGGCATCGGTGGCCCGTGGACTGATGTGCTTAACCACGGGGAACACATTAACAATATCATCGTCGCCGAATGTGGGCTTGTGCTTCGACTCAAAGTTATACTCGCGGAGGAGCACCTGGATGCCTACTTTGAGGCAGAAGGCACGCAACAAACTGATGCGCAACAATCCATACTTTGCACCAGCCGTTTCAATCGAGTCACAGTCTAATTCCCAGTTCCAATATGTCTTGGCCTCTTTGCGAATCTGTTGCCAAAGTGAGCGGGGAGTCACCAGTGTCCAGTCATAGGTACTGTTGTTCGATCCATTGGATGAGGCACCGCTGGCTATTGCATTGCCGGAACCGTTGCCGTTTCCGGTGCCACTGCCGTTAGAGTTCTGTGTGGCTGCTGCCTGTTGTGGCTTGTATGCCTTTGTGGATTTGTTGTGCTTGTTGTGCTTGCCACCATTACTGCGTGTCTGCTTCTTGTGGGCTTCCTCGCTGCTGACGGCGGGATTTACTGGCCCCGTTGTCACCAAGCAGTTGAGGAAGTGACTGATGGCAGCCGACAGATGCAGTGGTTCAGTGCTCTGCATATATGTATAGTAAATGTGCTTGGTGGCACGCACAATCAGCTCCATGATAGCAATGCGATGCAGATAATCCATGCGGGGCATTTGGCCCAGCATCTTGATCACCTTGCCCAGGTAGCGTACATTAATGCCATGGCTGTGTAGGGATTCTGTCAGACTCTGACCATCGATGGGCGGTGATGAGTGAGACATGTGCTCCTTGATGAAGGCGGGGATTTGCTTGAGCACCAGGAACTCTGCTGCATCCTGCACAAGACGTTTCTGCTTTGCAAGCGACTGCATACCGCCCTCAGGGCCATCAATGTGACGAATGCCAGGCGAGAAGACGTCTGGATTGAAGCGAAAGTCGAACTCTTTCTCCTTGAGTGAGCCCACAGCAGCACAGGCACGCTTGACAACCTCCGCGGCTTGAACCTCGTTTGAGACGGCCACATTAGATTGAGCTTCTCGTATGGCATTAACCATGGCTTCTGCGCTCTTTGTCTCACTGGCACTAGGCGCTGATTCTTGATCCTCCTGTTGTGCTGCCTTCTTGTCCTCCTCCGTTTCCTTCTCGGTCTCCCCTTCTGGTTTAGAGGCTTCTGTCGCTTCTGATTTATCGTGATGCTTTTCAGCAATGCTCGGAAGTTCTTTGTCGGCAGACGTGGTGCCTGCCTGTTTTTTAGCATTTAATTGCTGGAGATGCACTGCAGCAATCCGTATAAAAGTCACATAGCGATCTTCGATGAAGGCCTCGAGCAGCTCTTGGCGCAGGCAGCAGAGCTTATGGCGATGCTCAATGGGGAAGCCCATGTCGGTAAGTTCCTTGCTCAGGTGCACGTCCTGCAACTTGAGGAAGTTCACATCTGGTGGGAACGTGCGCAGCAAATCCAAAATATAATGACGACCATCGTTACCAATGATGCCCTTGCACTCGACAGAAGAGCACAGCTCCACGGGTTCATCCCGCTCGTTGAGCACAGAGTGGGGCAGGATCTTCAAGTGCTTGCCTGCCAGACGCAGTAGCTCCAGATACTTGGGATGACTTAACACTGTCTTTCCAAAATCTATGGAACCATAAACCACAGACTGTTCTTGTTCTCGCTCCAAAATGCCGGGTATGATGGACTGGGCGGTAACGCGGAAGCCACGATAATCAATCACAACTGTGCCCAGCGTGTAGAGACCTTCCACGTCCACCGCATTATAAACACGAACGCCATGCAGATCATAACGTGGTGCCACAAAGGCAGCATGATCGCCACCCAATTCCTTGTAGTGATCGCGGACATCGAAGCCCAGCGAGAAGAATATGTTGTTCCAGATGAACATCTGCATTTTGGCATCCTCACCAGGATTGATGGCAAGCACATTTCCATCGATGACGGCCATTGCACCACGAGTTGCTGCTGTCACAAAGTCTCC